>ML660774.1:3575795-4194930 GCA_007570785.1 Antilocapra americana | reverse complement strand
CATCAGTTATCCTGGACACTTAGCAGGTCATCTTAAGTGAATAGGTTTAATCATTTTATTATTTTCTTTTTTTTTTTCTCATTTCTTCTTTGGCATAAAGGGTCTCTGACAGTTCTGTTACATGTATTGCTTTACTCTCTACCTTTGATAGTTTTGAAAGGATAACATAATAGGTACTTTTGTCAAACTCAAATGGAGAGGATTCAGAAGCTTTCAATTTTAGATAGGAATTCAGGAAAATTGTTTAACAAGATTAGACAAAAGGTCTTCTGTTTCCCTGGTGCCTCAGGCAGTAAAGAATCTGCCTGCCACGCAGGGGACCTGGATTTGATCCCCGGGTCGGGAAGAATCCCTGGAGAAGGAAATAGCAACCCCTTCAGTATTCTTGCCTGGAAAATCCCACAGACAGAAGAGCTTGGTATGTTAAGGTCCATGGGGTAGCAAAGAGTCGGACACAGCTGAGCGACTCACACCACTACTACTAGACAAAAGGTCTTCTGCTTCCTAGTATAGTGGTCTTTGCACAATATCGCATTCATTTTCCAATTGTGTCCCAAACCCCCTATTATGTTCACAGAGTCACATGAAGACGCAGAAATAGAAACATCACGTTGAATGAAGTCGATTACATTTTATGGCAATCAACTGGGTCTAGAAACTTTAAAATAACACACACATTTTAATGCCATATGTGTCTGTGAAAGAATAATAAAGAAGAATGCTGGTTCTTGTTTCATGGGGTTTACGGTGAGGCCCCTTTTTGTCCCATAATTTCCCTAATTAGTCTCAATTGCGTTCTCCCTCTAAGTTCACAGACCAAGATAGTATCTGCTTTATTGCCATGGGAGGAAAACTTGCTCTTATTGAGCTTTATTAGATACTCCATTCTCTCATTTAGAATCCTATTAAGTTTCCCCTTGGCATTTTCTAAATCAATTAGTTTTAGCCTTACCCTTCTTAATGTGCTCCTTTTGGAGGCTCCTCATTTGAGTCCCTAACCCTGGTATTTGTAGTTGTCTTTCCCTTTTCTTTTGGGCAAAGATTTCAATCAATTTCCCCTGCAATAGTGCTTCGCTGGCGTCCCACAGAGTCGTATCTGTGACCTCACTATTATCACTGTCTGCTAAATATTCAGCCCATATGTCTTGGAGCTTTTCCCTAAACTATTGCTGCTGAAGGAAGTAATTATTACTTTACCATCTTAGCACTCCCCTGTCGCTTTTCAAGGGAAATAATTCCACAACCCAAGTGAATCACTGCTGAGTCCAAAACCAGAATCCTGTCAATAGAAGAGCAACTTTGCCCTCGGTCTCTAGTGAGAATAGGGGAAGAAATGGTCTGAAAAAGGAAGAACAATTATAGAATAAATTGTGGTCATGAACATGCTTATTTGTTTAGAAATCAATAGAGATGGTTAGTAGATGGCACAGTTACAAGGAAATTAGAAGGTGATTAAATTTTAACACTATGAAATACATAAAAATTCTCTCAAATTAGCAGAGGATTGTTTCAATAATTTATTTATTCAATTCACATATTTGTTTTTATAAATATGTTATAAATAAAATGCACAATAAGCTCTTAATTCACTTAAAATAATTGAAAAAAAGACTGGAAGGAAATATATAAGATAACAGTTGATGTTGCTAACTCTTATCTGACTCTTTTGCAATCCCATGGACTGTAGCCTGCCAGGCTCCCTTGTTCATGGGATTTCCCAGCCAAGAATATTGGAATGGGTTGCCATTTGCTTTTCCAGGGCGTGTTTCAGACCCAGGAATTGAACCTGGGTCTCCTGCATTGGCAGGCAGATTCTTTACCACTGAGCCACCAGGGAAGCCCATAAGATAATTAGTTCTAATCCTCCTTTTTAAAAATGGTTGATTATAGATCATCTTAATTTTTCAAATAGTTAACAGCAGTTAAATTTATTATTAGAAGGAAAATTTTTAAAAATTAATACCTATTGTAATCTGGGTAACCTGTGTTTTCTAAGGTTCACAGACTAAAAATGTGGTTATTTTATAAAACTAAGAAAATGAGTTCTGTTGTTTTGCTTTGCAACTGTATTTACTGTTTTTTCTGGTGAATGCACAATTTTAGAAATACACATTTCCTATTTATGTTAAAACAATGCATTTTTCCCAAGTAAGCTTTAACAGTTTTAAGTAAATAATATGAGGGCCATATATGGCAATATCAGCTAGTGTCACAGGACTGGAAAAATAAATTCTAGTAAAGACAGCATAAGGAAATACATTCATAATATCACTGATGAGCAAGAATGTGCGTGCTAAGTCACTTTAACCGTGTCTGACTCTTTGTGACCCCATGGACTGTAGCCCTCCAGTCTCCTCTGTTGGAATTCTCCAGGCAAGAATACTGGAATGGGTTGCCATTTCCTTCTCCAGGGGATTTTCCCCACCCAAGGATTGAACCCAGGTCTCCTGCACTGCAGGTGAATTCTTTACCACTAGAGCCACCTCAGAAGACTGATAAACAACAGCACAAGAATGTAATATTTTTACGTCCTAAATAATTTTCAATAAGGCAAGTAAAAGCTGAAGAAAATAATTCATTATTCAGTGGTTCATTAAATGCTAGGTATTGCATTTTTGTTGGAACATTACATTTATGATGTAGTTTGCAGGAATCACCACGGAACATTCCACATCCTGGTATTTCAGTTGCCACAACAAACACCACTGGTATTGGTGAGGAGGTTCACTGTAGTCACCATTTCCCGAGAGTACTTAGCAGAACAAGAAAGCATCCAATAAAACCTTAAGTAAACACATTTCTTTTCAAATTGTTTGGGAAGTTGAACCATAACCCAGGCACTGAAGGTGGCCCTGAGAGGCACTGGGAGTGTTAACTGCCATAACTGCCTCTACACCTATGTTGTTTCCAAGAGTTCAAGTCACTGAGAACTCATCTACTCATACAGAAATTCTCCTGTTACCATTCTATTAGCATCCTGAAAGTCTTCTACATAGAGAAGTTTGGAATCCAAGATGGTTTTTAGGTCTCATAGATATTGAGAACACGATTATATTAAAGATAACATTTTAAAAATCAGAATTGGGCAATGGCCTGAAGCTATTTTCCCTGGAGAAGGAAATGGCAACCCACTCGAACATTCTTGCCTGGAGAAGTCCATGGACAGAGGAACCTGGCAGGCTACACAGTCCATAGGGGTAGGAAAGAGTTGGACACGACCAAGCAACTATTACTCACTGAAGCTATTTTATCTGCATGTAGCTTCTTCCTTTGGATCCTAATGTTAATTGTTTGGGCTGTAACCATTTTTAAAGCTTTTATTTTTCCAGTGACATTTATTTTTCAATTCACTGCTTCTTATGAAAGCAACGTCCAAAATGGATAGAAAATTAAAAAAAAAAAAAAAAGTTCTTTCCACAAGAGAGTTTAGGTCATATAAGAAGCATTTGTCTTAGGCCATATAAGAAGCATTCCCAAATTTCAAAATATAAACTCCATACAGACTAGATTGAATACTCATTTAAGGAAGAAATCAATAATTTAAAAAAAAATCATAGTAAACAAACAATTGAGTATAGACTCATGGGTCTAGACAATAATCACAAAGACATTTAGAAATCATGACTGATCAATAATGAATCAAAACTAGTGGCATCTAGATTAAGAGAGTATGTGTAAAAAAACTTAGAGTGTTAAATGATCAATTGAAAAAAAACAGGAAAGCTGATTGTTAAATAAAGTAAGTGTCCAAAATACGGGACTCAAAAAGAACCCTAGGTCTAAAGGAAGTAGAAAGGAATACTGTGATGTGAACAGAATTAATAAAAATTAAAAAAAAAATTAAATGACTTAAAAATCCAAAGCTTGATTTGTTAAAAAGTTTCATAAAATTGACAACCTATTCCAAAAGCCTATAGGTTGGGTTTGGCTAAAAAAATCATTTGAGTTTTTCCATAACATCTTATGGAAAATATGAACAAAGTTTTTTGGCCAACCCAACATATATAAAACTGTTTGAGAGACATATCTTTTTCTAAATTTTCCACCGGAAGAATAATAGTATTAGGAACTTTCTCTTATAACTTATATGTGTTAGCCCCTATCTGTCAGTATATTCCTATTGTCAGCAGGCCTTTAAAATAAATTTGCAAATAAAAACTATTTCACTAGCCTTCTGAATGCAGTGAGACACTGCCTTATTCTGCAGCCAGTTAGTAGGTGGAGTAGCGGAGCAAGAGGTGATGAAAGCTTGCTGGGAGCCTCAGGGCATAAAAGAGAATTAGAAAGGGAAGACTTAGCTACAAAGGAGGTATTGGGTTTTCAACAGGAGGAAAGACCCAAGGAAAAAGAAATAAGAGAGCTGTTTGGTAACAGAAGGGAGGGACAGATATATTTTTGGTTTATTTTTTAAGGAAAATGATTAGGTGACTCTGCATGAGCCATTTGGTTTACAAAAGAAGTCCTACTGAGCACAGCCTGGCTGGCTAAGAGAAAAAAAAAATTGTTCTGCAAAATGAAGCAGAAGCATCCTAGTCTCCAAGCAGAGCTCTGGAGAGAAGCCTCATGGACTTGAGAAGCAGGAGGGCAGGAAGAGTTAGGAAGATTCAAGGTCGAGTCAAGATGGAATCATCTGTCACTGGGATGAAAGGATGGTTGGCAGAATAGTGTAAATGAGAGAACTCTGACATCAAACATCTGAATTTTAAGTAGTTCCCTGTATTTTGATGTGGTGCAATATCTTCCCACCGTAACAAAACATTCAAAATGTCCTGTATTAGCGATCTTCTGAACAAGGGACCAGAGGCAATGTCTAGGGCTGGATACACTAGGATGAAAGGGGAAATGGGAGGCACTGGTTCCCCACTCTATGTGCAGTGCTTGGATATTTATACTCAAATAGTAAAAGAGAGACCTCAGAGGATGGGGGATGTCTAAAACCTTAACAACTCAGACTTGAGTTACGGGGCATGAGGTGTAACAGATAATGCCTAAGGCAGAATTGCAACTCAACTTATTTTCAGATAGTAAATTACTAACTAAACAAGAAACATATTGGGACAAGACAGGGAGTTTATTATTATATTAACATAAATTATATGCTCTTAAATTCTTGGACTTACCTCTTAGAAGTTTAATCTTATTTATGAAGACTGATATCAAAACCAAGATGTCATCTTTAGTAACTTCCCTCTTTCCTCACAATCTTCAAGCTGAGCTAAGTATGAACTTAAATATACATCCTACTTCTCTACACATTCCTCTATATCACTTTTCTAGTAAATGATCCTTGTGCAGTGGCTCAAATTCCAAATATTTTCCCCCACAATCCCTTCAGTCCTTTTTATTTTGGGGTATATGATTGTGCTTAGTTTAGAGAAACAGGGACAATGAATTGTCAACAGATATGAAAGCCCACCAGAGTCCAATGATTGGCAGTATCATCTTGCATTTACTGGACTCAAAGTAAATCTGAACATCCGCATTTCAGATAGCACATCAGCTTTTGACATATTAGCCTTTCAGACTTTAAATGGAAGTATCATCTCCCTCAAGGAATTCACTGATATGTAACAAGGATACATGTATAACTAGGATGAAAAAGAATATTTGGCCCTTATTGTCAATGATAAAAATCCTCCAAACACTGGTTTAGCATAGATTTTATATTTTATATACCTAGAGTATTCCCATTAAAAGAAATAATTTTTAGCATGTATAATTTGTTATGTATACTTCCCTGCTTTGTGTTTTTAGGATGTCATTATTGGCTGTGTCAAACACTGCTTCTTTCTCTTATCATCTCTAATGTGAGCATGAAACTCTGAACTAGCCACAGACTCATGTGTTTGAAGAATAATAATATTCTAATAATAATAAGAGGACATTTATGTGTTCTAATAATGATTATCTTTCTATTATTATAAATCCATTGGAATACAGAACCACGCCTTCTATTTTCCACAAAGCTTACAGATTCTACAGCCTTGACATACTCCTTTCCCGATTTGGAACCAGTCTGTTGCTCCATGTCCAGTTCTAACTGTTTCTTCCTGACATGCATACAGATTTCTCAAGATTTCTTTAAATTCACAATAAAAATTTTCTGAGAAAAGGACCTGTTTTGAACTAAATAATGAGAGGCAGATACTTCCTACCACATCCAGTAATTCAAAGGTAATACAATATGTCTGTGTCCCACATTTTATTCTTTCTGACTTCTGCTTTCCATGTGGGAGAGGAAGATGGAAAATTTAGGAAAGAGGATTTCTTTTTTACTATCCCCTCCCTTTTGAAACTCCCTCCCATCCCCCTGCCCATCCCACCCTTCTAGGTTGATTAAGAGCCTGTGTTTGAGTTCCCTGAGACATACAGCAAATTCCTCTTGGTTATCTATTTTACACATGGTAATGTAAGTTTCCATGTTACTAGGAAAGAGGATTTCTTGCTTGCATCATTAGAATACTTTTTCTTTAGTGTTCCAAGCAATAAAGACAATGACAAAAAAGAGAGAAAATTCACAATTATACATAAAATTCAGACAAGCACAATCCTCTCCTTCTCCCCTTTCCACTTTTTAGCATATGAACAATAATTGAACAATAGAAGGAACTCTAGGGGCTCCCCCACATAGTTTTCCCCTTCAACCTGTTCCAGGATAATTATTTAATGTGAGTTTCTACAGCTATGGTTATTAGAAAAATGTCCATGCAAATATATTTATTATTACGCAAAAGTATAAGCAGATTCCAACCACTGTACATATTCTTTAACACCTTTATATACAAATATTGCAAAACATGAGAAACAAATGCTCTGGAGAATGAGAGAAGGAAGAAAGAACTCTAGCTTTTTAAAATATTTATCACTCTATAAAAAATTAAAGATCAGTGCTATTTTGACAAGGATGTGTGGCGTGCTATAATATGCACATCAAATGTTGTATCCGAAAAGGGTTAAAACAGCAATCACAGGGGTCATTCTGACATGTGGTCCAGAATGCCTTGATGGACAGCATCTTTCCCCAGTGCATTAGATATAGGCGTACAATCACTGAAGCAAGGTTTATCACAGTCATCAATCAGCTGTTCAGATAAGCAGGTCTATCCAATCCTGTGTCAGCCTCATGGACTTCGCTAGTTAAGCATCACATCATTCCAGCGCATTAAAAAATGTCAGTCTCCTATCTAGTTACCTGACCAAGAGAATGACGTTTTGAGGCAGCACATTTAATGCTCCTGGGAATAACAAAACATTTATCTGCATTCTTCCTACGGAGGCAAGTTCATAAAATCAGGATGATCAGATTTCCAATGATCTACTAAAAATGGATGGGTAATTTTTTTTTTAAGATAATTTTAAGACTGAAAATATGATTGACTCAAATGGCAAGGGCTTCAATAAGATGGGGACACTCAGGCCACAGACAAGTAACGAAAAAGTATTTGTGCTGACTAAAACTCTGCTGAAGAAATCTAGATAAATTTTTATTGGATTTGTGTTTTGTTAGTTGTGAGACACACAAAAAATTGCCAGAGAGAACCTGTACAACTTGACCACCTATGTGATTCAGTCTAAAGACTTGGGCACGTGTTTACTGTGGGATTTACCTGTCTCCACCCCAACATCCCAAGTGGATACATGTTGAGCCACTCATGCATCACTGTCACTATTCCTTAAGTTCAAATCTTATACTGGGTTGGCAAAAAAATCTCATTCAAGGTATAGAATAAACCCAGATGAACGTTTTGGCCAAGCAAATATATTTAGCTCTAGCAAAACTTTCTCAAGCAGGTGTTTTCATGATTCCTATTCCATTGATGAAGAAACTGAGACATGTTTCAGTGATTTGCTTGTGAGGAAGTAACATGGAAATATAAGAGGATTTAAACCTAGATATACTGACACCAAAATTGTGTGTGTTTTTAAGCACTTTAAGTACTTATTTAATCTGAAAGTCTATTTTAGCCATGATTTTAATTTTTTATTTAACAAAGAACTCAATTCTTTGTTTCCTATCTCTTTGAGAGGACTTACACATGAGTTTCTCCTGCATGTAACAGATGAACCATTTTAGACAATCCTAAGAATCATCATAAGATTAAAATATCCATCATTATATGTGCATTTTCAAACACTCTAGTGAAAACAGAAGCATTTCATTACAAGGATTCCTCCTTCTCTATTCATTTTCCTCATAACAATGGCTTCCCACTAAAGGCATCATCTGAAACTGAGGCAGAAGAGTGAAGACTATGGTTTGCCAGGGTTGTTTGTTTTCATGTGTCTCTTATTATGGTGTTGTTCAAGCTTAATTAACATGTTTAAGAAAGGAGACAGGTATCGAGACCACCCCCAAGAAAAAGAAATGCAAAAAAGCAAAATGGCTATCTGAAGAGGCCTTACAAATAGCTGTGAAAAGAAGGAACACAAAAAGCAAAGGAGAGAAGGAAAGATATTCCCATTTGAATGCAGAGTTCCAAAGAATAGCAAGGAGGATAAGAAAGCCTTTCTCAGTGATCAGTGCAAAGAAATAGAAGAAAGCAAACGAATGGGAAAGACTAGAGATCTCTTCGAGATAATCAGAGATACCAAGGGAACATTTCATGCAAAGATCGGCTCAGTAAAGGACAGAAATGGTATGGACCTAACAGAAGCAGAAGATATTAAGAAGAGGTGGCAAGAAAACACAGAAGAAGTGTACAAAAAAAGGTCTTCACGACCCAGATAACCATGATGTGATCACTCACCTAGAGTCAGACATTCTGGAATGTGAAGTCAAGTAGGCCTTAGGAAGCATCACTACAAAGCTGGTGGAGGTGATGGAATCCAGTTGAGCTATTTCAAATCCTGGAAGACGATGCTGTTAAAATGCTGCACTCAATATGCCAGCAAATTTGGAAAACTCAGCAGTGGCCATAGGACTGGAAAAGGTCAGTTTTCATTCCAATCCTAAAGACAGGAGATGCCAAAGAATGCTCAAGCTGCTGCACAATTGCATTCATCTCACACGCTAGTAAAGTAATGCTCAAAATTCTCCAATCCAGGCTTCAGCAATATGTGAACCATGAACTTCCAGATGTTAAAGCTGGTTTTAGAAAAGGCAGAGGAACCAGAGATCAAATTGCCAACATCCGCTGGATCACTGAAAAAGCAAGAGAGTTCTAGAAAACATCTATTTCTGGTTTATTGTCTATGCCAAAGCCTTTGAATTTGTGGATCACAATAAACTAGAAAATTCTAAAAAAGATGGGAATACCAGACCACCTGACCTGCCTCTTGAGAAATTTGTATGCATGTCAGGAAGAAACAGTTAGAACTGGACATGAAACAACAGACTGGTTCCAAATCAGGAAAGGAGTATGTCAAGGCTGTATAGTGTCACTCTGTTTATTTAACTTTTATAGAATATATCATGAGAAACGCTGGGCTGGATGAAGCACAAGCTGGAACCAAGATTGCCAGGAGAAATAACAATAACCTCAGATATGCAGATGGCACTGCTCTTAAGGCAGAAAGTGAAGAAGAACTAAAGAGCCTCTTGATGAAAGTGAAAGAGGAGAGTGAAAAAGTTGGCTTAAAGCTCAATATTCAGAAAACTAAGATCATGGCATCCAGTCCCATCACTTCATGGCAAAATGATGGGGAAACAGTGGAAACAGCCCTGACTTTATTTTGGGGAGGCTCCAAAATCACTGCAGAAGGTGATTGCAGCCATGAGATTAAAAGATGCATACTCTTTGGAAGGAAAGTAATGACCAACCTAGACAGCATATTAAAAAGCAGAGATATTACTTTGCCAACAAAGGCCTGTCTAGTCAAGGCTATGGTTTTTTCAGTAGTCATGTATGGATGTGAGAGTTAGACTATAAAGAAATCTGAGCACCAAAGAATGATGATTTTGAACTGTGGTGTTGGAGAAGACTCTTGAGAGTCCCTTGGACTGCAAGGAGATCCAACCAGTCCATCCTAAAGGAGATCAGTTCTGGGTGTTCACTGGAAGGACTGATGTTGAAGCTGAAACTCCAATACTTTGTCCACCTGATGCATAAAGCTGACTCATTTGAAAAGACCCTGATGCTTAGAAAGATTGAGGGCAGGGGATGACAGAGGATGAAACAGTTGGGTGGCATCACTGACTTGAAAGACATGAGTTTGGGTAAACTCTGGGAGTTGATGATGGGCAAGGAGTCCTGGCATGCTGTGGTCCATGGGGTTACAAAAAGTCAGACATGACTGAATGACTGGACTGAACTGAAGAAACTTTATGATATTTTGGCCTTATGTCAGATATTATCAATTCAATAATTCACATTTAACATCTAGGACAGATTCACAGAGCTCGTATGTAAAATAAATCCTATCTAGTAAATAATCCTGAAACGATGCTAATTTTCATCACACCTATACGGGGCCAAAGCCAGATGCTTTCTCTCTTAGTTGAACCCTTTATAGTCATGGTGGAAAAAGGAGGAGAAAATATTTCTCAGTGCATGCCTGCATATACAAAGATTCCACAAAAAATACTGTAGAAATCACATAACATCAAAACAGTCAGTTGCCATAAGAGCTATGGGATGGTGTTAACCTATATCTAAAGGAAGATTGGAGCAAAGCACAGAGCACGTGTGAGAGCTAAATGTCCTCAGATGTCAGTGGGAGCTCTGTGGGGTGTAGAACAAGATGAGAACTCACTGTACTGCACCAATAATGTGGACCCTCACATAGCACACTGAGGAATGTTTTGTTAATGCTACCAATTTACCTTATCTTGGCTACAGGTTATTTTTTTTTCCTTTACAATATAATGGAAGTATATGTGACAAAAGTGCTGATTTTGTAAGAAAAGACTGGTAAAGAAAGAAAAATAATAGGATCTATGTTTAGAGATAAAAGAGAACAGTGAAAACTGGCTTTTAATAGGAACACTGAATATAGAGATATGATCAAAGGCATGATTGTATCAATTTGCTGAGCAGAGTCAATGAAAATGAAAACAAGAAAAATATAGAAATGTTGATCATATATGTACTGAATGCTTACTATATGGGTCTTCTAACAATGAATACAATCTACCTCTTAGTGATAAACAGATATCTTAACATTAAGAATTCTAAAATTACAAACACACTTTATTAATACAAATCCCAATATGTATTTTGCATATTTTTATAAAGAATATTTCTAAGGGAACTACTGGTGAACATTTATATAATAAACTGGATCTTACAGGGAATAAAGGAGAACATTTTCCAACGACAAACGATCTTGACTGAGTACACACAGCAGCAGAAACTTAATGTAATTTTCCTCTTACAGAGAAAATATGTAATCTCACCTGGAAACATGACCAGACTCATATTAAGCAAAACCAATATTTTTACACTATAGATCACCTTAAAAATCAGTGCACAGCCATTTCGACAGTGTTTGCTTCTACATTGTTGAGTGGTATTTTAAAATGTGAATCCAATCTTTAAGAAGTCAGACATTTAAAAATTGGAGTAAACTGCCTATGTTATCTTATTTATTCAATAAATGTTTAATTTGGTTAATGTGTTAGCTCTTCATAAAACTTATCTCACCTAATTACATTTACAAATTCAATAAGAGCTAGAAAAGCAGACTTTATTTCCATTATAAGTTAGACAAAAATAAAATCTGTGAATCAAGATCTAGATGGTTAGGTCACAAAGGCTTGCTACCTCAAGTAACAGAAGAAAATGAAAAATGCACATTTTTTTTGTTCTCAGATAATAAAACCTCAATGATAATCATAACAATGGCCAATACTTATTATGGTTTTGTTGTTGTTCAGTTGCTAAGTCATGCCTGACTCTTTGCAACCCCCTGGAGTACAGCATGCCAGGCTTCCCTGTCCTCTGCTATCTCCCGGAGTTTGCTCAAATTCATGTCCACTGAGTCGGTGATGCCATCTAACCTTCCCCTTCTTCTGCCACCCCTTTTCTCCTTTTGCTTTCAATCTTTCCTAGCAATAGGATGTTTCCTACTCTTGTGATTTACCACAAGGTATGATTTGCTCAGACTCATCATTTTAGGTAGAAGGATTATTAGAAAATTCACCACCCTATTACTGCTTCCATTCCACTCATGTTATCAATGAGAGAACTGAAATTATGCTACTGAGGTCACTTTCTATAAAGATGTAAAGCCAGATTTTAAAGTCCAGACAGTCCCCTACTTCACAGAATAGTTCAGCACATCCATTACTGCTTAGTTTATGTAGTTATGATGTCATTCTTACTCTTTGTAAGTTATCACAATTGATTTTGCTTCCTTTTACTCTGTTAATCTTAAAGAGGATCATACTGAAGGAACTGGACAAAACATTTATTACTTGTTATTAAACTTACTGAATCTTCTATGTCATATTCAATTACACCGAAGTTTCAAAGAGTGATGAGTCAAGTATCAAAGACTCAATTCATAAAATGTTTTCCTGGTGGGAAACATGAATGGCATGAGGACAATAAAAAAGTTATAGCAGAAGTAAAGTGTAAGAGAGTTAGCAACAATAGATCCTAGCAAGCTGAATAAAAAAATGTGGAAGGTAGAATAGGAGAGAGAGAAGGGACAGAAAGATGGAAAGGGGCAAGGGAGAAAATAGTGAATGAAAATGGCAATTAGGCTAACGACTCCTTTTTATTAAAAAAAAAGTATCCCATAAAATACTCATTTTTTCAACCATAAACTCGAGAAGCATGATCCTTTGATCCCAACAGTTTAAGAAGACGGCTAGAGTGTTTCCATGAATGATTTAAAGTTTTTGTATGTTTATATATGCAAATAAATCAGGAGAAACCGAGAAATATAACAGATTATCTTCATTGTCCATGATATATACTTCACTTTCCTTTTCAGCTTTCAAGAACACAGAGGCAGAGTGTGTATGTGTGTGTGTACATGCTCACGTGCACATTGATGATTAAAGTTACACAACAGGGACTTTACACAACAATAATAAAGTGAGAGAAGAGGGCGGCAGAGGATGAGATGGTTGGATGACATCACCGACTCAGTGGACATGAATCTGAGCAAACTCCGAGAGACTGGGAAGGACAGGGAAGGCTGACATGCTACAGTCCATAGGGCTGCAAAGAGTCAGACATGACCATGAATTAGGGACTGAACAACAGTAATTCTCTGAGTCATGCCAGGTACCAGGGAAAGGCTGAGGTCAGATGACCCACAAAACCAAAGAATATTGACTGGATCCCATCTAGAATGACTCTAACCCTAGTTATCATATTTTCAAGTTGTTCAATTAGACTGAAAATTTTGAGATTGCTTTGAGAAGTTTTTGTTAAACATCTTGGCAGTTGCACGCTATATATGCTTACTAATGTGAAGTCATTTTGAACTCCTCTTTAGAAAGTAAACACTTGCTTCAAAACCCACCCCTGAATTATGATATAGATACACATTTAGTGTATGTTTATAAAACATTTATAGTAATAAATGTATTCACAATCCCCAAATACTTAAGATAATGCTAGCATTTACTTATGAAGTGTTTTCAGACATTAAAAATGCTGTAATGCTGTAGATGAAGGACTTCAATGAATAGATCATAATCTTTATACTTACATTTGAAGAGCTAAAAGCAACTAATTTTTGTAACTGACGCAGTTCTACTGCAGGGTCAGTATTTGGCAGAAACCATCATATTCTTATGAGTACAAGCATCTAGAGAGCTGTGAAGTCCAGCTGGCTGAAGACAAGCAGCTGGGTCTGGTGCATCACTCCTGGAGTGGGTACTGAGGGTGAGAGTGGCTGGCCAATACATACAATGTTTATATAAGAACCACTGTAAACAGAAGTCTCCTCAATGATGCCTGCAGTAACTGACAACCTTTACACTCTGGATTGTATTGATTAAACCATCCAGGAGTCACTAAATTATTACCACAGGACTCTCTGTCTGCACGAAGCATCATGTCCATATGCATGTCTTCAGTAGTGTCTGCAGTAATTGATAAACTTTCTACCTCTCTCACGTTGGTAAAGGCATTCAAGCCACACCAAACTATTATAGAGTGTATTTCTGGATCAATGACTACACAAACATTATGTACAGTGCCACATTATCTTTCTCAGTAAAGTCTGAATATATATTGCATACTAGCGAGGGAAGTGTTTAGAAAAAAATAAAATGTTCTTCTTTGAGAGGTGCATTCCTTTCCTTTTACTTGTGCTAAATGGAAATTTTTCCTAATGAACAACTTATCAAAACACATAAAGCATTTGAAAGCAGCATTACTGATTGGGCTAGACTTTACTTAAACTACTTGGTTTAATTATAATGATTAAGCTGCCTACTGGGGATTCAATTTTTAATGACTTAATTTAATGTGCTGTCCATTCAAATGTCACCTTGTGAAGTTTTTCTTTATCCAGTTATCAACTTACTGGCACTCAAGCAAAGATAAGCATCATCTAAAAATCAGCTCCTGTAGTAAGTCTGAATTGTGGTCTTCAGACTTTTGTTTGTAAGTAATGGAACTTTTTTCCCCCAACACAGTTTGATTTCTGAGTTTGAGGCTCCATGTTGTGGATGAACAAAAAGTAAAAAAACAAAACAAACACAAAAAAACCTTCATACCACTTCCCCTCCAGCCCCCTTTTTTTTAAACCACCAGACCTGAAAGATACTTGTACCCATTCAAAATTGATCACTAGATTGTCTTCGAAAACTGCAAGCTAGCTAGCATATTGACAGTCTAAATTCCAGCATGGTGGGTGTACTTGCAAAAAGAAAAGACTACAAGTCAGAGCTACTCCCAGAGCTGGTTGCTAAACAGGTACCAGAACACTATACCCTACAACTGATCAGCATTAAAATGAACAGATACTCTCAAATCCTTTCTGTGATTGTTATGGATTGAATTCTGTCCCCTCTGTACAGTGCACATGCTAAAACCCTCACTCCCAGTGTAAGTATATTTAAAGATAGGGACTTTATAGTGGAATGTGTGTTAGGTTGCTCAGTCGTGTTTGACTCTGCAACACCATGCACTGTAGCCCGCCAGGCTCCTCTCTCCATGGGATTCCCCAGGAAAGAATTCTGGAGTGGATTCCCAGTTCCTTCTCCAGGGGATCTTCTTCACCCAGGGATCAAACCTGGGTTTCAGAGGGCAGAGTCTTTACTGTCTGAACCATCAGGGAAGCCAAACAGTTGTGGCCTGTGGGATCTAGTTCCCTGACCAGGGATCAATTCTGGGCTCCCTACATTGGGAGCACTAAGTCTTAGCCACTGGATCACCAGGGAAGTGGTAATTAAGGTTAAATGAGGTCTTAAGGGAGGGGACCTAATCCAATATAGCATGTCCTTGTAAGAAGAGGGAGAGATGCATTTCTGTGCACAGAGGCAAGGCGATATTAGGACACAGTGAAAAGATGGCCTCTGCAAGCCAGAGAGGGACCTCAGGAAAGGGCAAACTAGCCAACACCTTGATCCTGAACCTCCAGAACCATGAGGGAATAACTTTCTGTTAAGTATCCAGTCTGGGGTATTTTGTTAAGGCAGCCCTAGCAAACTAATATAACCATCAAAGCATTAGAGAGTAAAGAACAGCAGTATACTTAACATATACCTTCTAACATAAAAGAGTGGTAACCTTGTTTTGCCATAAGACATATGTGAGCATAAGACAAATGCAAGTGCGTATGTACGACCCAAAGGATGCAGGCAGTTCAACGGAGGGAGAGGAAACATCTGGTTGGGAAAATTGAGTTCATGGAAGAGGAGACCAATAGCTGGGTTCTGAACAGAATTCTGATAGGTGACAATAAAAGGGAGGCCCACAAAGCCAAAGGCAAAGAGATGAGAAAATGAATGTTTTTTTTAAGTTTCCAATCATTTAATTTTGGGTTTCCCAGGTGGCTCAGTGGGTTAAGAATCTGCCTGCAGAGCAAGAGACACAGACAATAATAGGTTGGGTTGGGACGATCCCCTGGAGGAGGAAATGGCATCCTACTTCTGTATTCTTCCTGGGAAATCCCATGGACAGAGGCGCCTGGTGGACTACAGTCCATGGGCTTGCAAAGAGTAGGGCACAACTGAGCAACTGAGCATGACGCATGGGCTGCAAGTTGTAACAAACATTGAAAATAAGTGCTTTAATATGTATCAGTGAGTTAAAAAGAATCGCTGGACAAGGGCACTGGTTTAGACATGAAAAGGGGCCATCTCTGAGGTCACGAAGCCAGCAGAGCCCAGAGTTGAGATGGAAGTGGAGCTGAAACTGGACTGCGTTCAGAGCGCCACTCAGTCCTAATGAGTAGTGCAGGAAGAGTGCTTGGTCCTCAGTGCTATGTAGTCATTAAAATGAGGTCAGACAAATAAGAAGCGTGAGTGAGCATGGCAGGGATATGGATTTGAGAGGTGATGACTGTACTGGTCGGCCAGGATTACAGTGACAAAGTTCTGCAGACAGAATGGCTTAGACCCAAAGTTGTACTGTCGGAGAATTCTGGAGGACGGAGTACCTAGGTCAAGGTGGAGGCAGGTTTGGCTTCTTCTGAGACCTCTCTCCTTGGCTTGCAGGTGGCCACCTTCTTTCTGCCTCTTCACCTGGTCAGAATTCTTCTGGTTGTCCTTCTGTACCGAACCTGTGTTCAAACTTCTTCTTTATAAGGAGAGCAGTAACCTTGAATTAAGGCCCATGGTAGTCACCTTGTTTTAACTTAATTGTCTCCCCAAACCATCACATACTGAAGTTTTGGAAGTTAGGGGCCTAACGTATGAATTTTTAGAGGACACCACTTAGCCCATACCAATAATAAATTTTAAAAAATGAAAAAAAGTGTAATTGTTTGTATGTTACAGTGACTGTGAGAAGAAGGGGAGAAAAAAGATGGCCCCAACATCGGGATCTATGGACATGACTAGGTCTGCTGGCAGAAGGATCTAAAAGATTACAGATGGGTTCCCAATCAGATCGCCTTCAAGAATATTTTAGAATCAAACAGGTTCAGAGTTACATAGCAACACTGCTCTAGGACTTGGAGCGTCATCCCTCAAAATCTCTGTATGCCTACAAATAACAGATCATAAACATTCACTCTGAAGTACCGCTAGGAGGATAAAATGAAATTCTGTAAAAGTGTGCAGGATATTATTGAACTCAGAATAGAAGCGGGACAAGTGTTTTCCTCATGATGACACTTGCTACAAAGTTGTGCAGTAGGCAAGGAGATGTCTAAGCACATCCTTCATCCCCGAGGGCTACCTCAACATTAGAATTCTTCCATGAAGCACTGTCTTTTGAGATGTTGTGTTCACGGGAAAGTGTATTTACTTTCTGGATAATTTTTATAAAATTCAGCCACTAGCAGTAAGCCTGCTGAGGAAGGGTGTGGCATCAATAGAAAGAGGAAACGTCTATAATGAAAAGGATGGCAAAAACTACCTTAAACGGTTTTGTTCTAAGACTGACCATATTGTCAAAGACCACTCTTCTCAGAATTAAACTGAAAGGCAATTTTAATTTTGTCTTTAGGTCACAGTTCCAACCTCGTGTTATCAACATTACATGTCTCAGCCTCATTTCAGAAATGAAGAGAAGAACGTGACCATGGTTTGTCTCAAGGGAGTGAAAGCACTAAAATGAATATTTTAGAATTCAGAATTTGATACTCAGCTTGGTCTATGAAATGCAAAATAATTAATATAGAGATTCTACATTGCCATTGGAGCTGAATTCAGTGCAGAGACCACATTTCATAACTGAGTGTCTGGGGCAGTCAGTACCCTCTCTACACAGCTTCTAGCTAGTGTTATGCTATGGAGATCCTGAATGACAGAGCCCAATACTGTTAGGATTCTAGCAAGAACTGTTCTATAATTTGGTCTTTATATCCATAGAGATGAAGGGAATATGCTGCAAAATACCTTTATTTCTCCCTCTTTATAAAGTAGATTTCTTAAGTAACTTATACAGTGTCTAATTTTTCAATGCATCAGATGATACTTGCAATTGTAATATTTTACATTTAGGGAAAAGTGGCCACACTTAATGGACACAGTTAAATGATACAATGCCCTTATTTTCTTTTAATCATCTTTTAAAAAATGCTCTTAATGATAAAATGTATGCTCTCGTTTTCTTAAAGAGAGCATATCAATAATAACCTCACTTCTTTGGATGCCTTAGAATTTTCATTATCCAGTAACAGACTTTGCACCCTAATGCAGCGTGAAGGACACGTCCACGACTAGCAGGCTGTGCGGAGGGCAGCCTCTGACTTGTCTTAGAGTTGCTTACTTCACTGAAGCCACATATCTACTGTCTTGGCTTTTATTTTCCACTTTTCTATTTTGGGCTGTCCGCTCTCTTTCATTCTTTCTTGTCTCCATTCATCTTATACTTACTATGCTGAGGGAAAGGAAAGGAAAGGCGCTCAAACAGAGCACCCCTCTGTAACAGCGCTCCCCTTGGACAAGTTACCCCCCTGCAGTCTGGGAGAGGCAGCGTTGCCCAGAAATCCGCATGCGAGGACACAAGGCCGTGAAGAGTGCCTGGCTGACACAGGCAAGCCACCGCACAGGGAGTTACCGCACAAGGCCTTTCTCCTCAGTGATGGCTATCCTGCTGCATTCACACCATCCCCAGGTATTTCAAAAGATCACTGCCTTTTGAGTTTGCGTAACCAAGAGTGCTATATCTGCAAGAGTATCAGAGCCCGCTACTCAAGGCAGGAAGAGGGCCTGTTGCATGTTCATTTAGTCCACAAAGAGAGGCAGGAGATGGAAAGATGATTTCATGAGCTATTAAGAATTATCATAACTACCACAAAACCCTTTAGTTCAAGGTATAAGACTGTGAGTTACGAAATTAAGTTTTATATGCAGATGTTGCACTTTCCCTCAAGGGTCTCTAGCCTGTGATGAAGTGAACTTTCTGAAGATGGCTTAATAATTTACTTGTGCACACGCTGACAAAGGAAACCCACTCCAGCTGAAAAACGTCAAAACAAAAATTTTGCCAGCTGAAAAATCTAATAATTAATTTATCAAAAACAAAGAAGTATGTGTTATTTGTTTGGATGGAACAAGAGACAAAAGAAATTCAATATCCTGCTCTCTTTATATTGATGAATCTTAACAGCTATTTTTTTTTGAGCATGCCTCGTGGCATGTGGGTTCTTAGTCCCCCTACCAGGGATTGAACCCATGCTCCTTGCATTGGAAACATGGAGTCTTAGACACCACCAGGGGAGTCCCTTTGATAACTATTTTAATAATTAATCTGGGTGTCATTTAGGTAGCATGGTAAGAAAGCAATTCTGCTTCCTGAAAACTTTTATAAGTTTTCCCTCAGAACTACTAGAAGAATCTCTTGAGAACTGTGCCTTTTAAACTAGTTTTTTCCTGTGATTCTTATGCATATAAAGTTTGAGAATTACAATTTTAAAACTGGCCTGATGATCTCTGAATTTTATTTGTGCTAAATTATTAGAGTATAAAGGAATGCATGCATACTGCACATCTCAGATCTTACATGGGTTCTTCAATGCAACCAGTGCGAAATAAGCAATATCTCTTTCTAGTTATTCATTATAGCGGAGAAGAGGTCATGTTTCTCTGTGTTATTTACTCATTAAGTCAATACTTATTACTATTTATTGATCATTCTCTCTTTGTCAGAGATTAAAATAGTATGCTGTTATATGTTGGGAATAAAACAGTGAGCAAAAGGAGACTCTGTTTTGCTCTCATAGAACATACACTCTGATCTACTGTTGCTATGATGCTGTAAAAAAAATATAGGAACACACACAGCAGGCTTTCATTTAGAGAATTAAATTTTATCTAGTCTAAGCATATGACAATTGGAAGACCTCAGAATCAGTGACAACGGGTTCATTCTGACACTGCTCCAGGGTCTCTGGGAGCCAAGCCTGTGAGTGGAGTGGTTGGCCTTGTTACTAAAACTCTTCACCATGTATGGGAGGTGAGCTTTGGGTTTGCAGTTCCAGCTGCCAAAAATTTCTTTTGTCTCCAGAAAAGAATTCAGTCCACATTTAGACACCTGTTGGCACTGGATTAGCAGCTTTAGAAAGCTATACAAATTTAATTTCCAAAGGAAATGGTACTTTGGCTTTTTCATTACCAATATAATGGTTAGATTTTCCTGAGGAAAGAGGCAGAAGGTTCCAGACAGAACTTTACCCAATGGGGCTTTCAATCTCAGTGTTTTAGCAATGGTTAATGGCTATTTTTTCAATATCAGGAAAATGGTCCTTTTATTCACCCAATTTCCCAAAACACACACATACACACCAACACACCACACCACACACCCATGCCCCCACCCCCACCCACATGGGAGACATCTCAGATGTGATATCACTTGATAGATTTTCAAACTTACATAATAAAAGTAAATATTGAGAACAAAATTGATAGAAAAACACTTCTAACAGAAAGTTTATACTGGGTGCATGATTTCTAAGTCTTTGCAAGAGAAATGGCATTGAAAGTGTTTTCACATATTCTTTATAGATTAAGAAACTGAGAGATTGAATAACTTCTCCAAGGTCAGACACCTAAACAGTAGTCACTCTGGGCTTTGTCCTGTCTAAAGCCTAAGCGTTTTCATTATATCACCCATAGGAGGGAGGGTTCCTGGCCCTTGTAGAAAGGCTTCTGATGGAATTTGTACCTTCATGTCTCAGGGAACTTTCTCTTCCTGCACTGATTTTCACATGCTTGAACCGATGTAAGAACAAAACGTATGGGGTCTGAGTGAAGTGAGCTCATTTAAACCTCACCTTCAATATCACATCTCCTTTTTATGATGTGCTGACTGAAGGCAGTGAGGAAAGAATACCAGCTCCCCACATTCTGTTTGTGGCACATCTTACAGCGTGATTCTTGTCCCATCTGTGAAAAGCATCCTTGCCAGCTCCCTTCTGCTTTAAGTTCTGTGACTTCTCTTAAGCACCCCAGTCAGTTAGAGGTATCTCTCTTAATGGCACCTTGCCAGCCTTTGATGGAAGATTCCTGAACACAAATCTTATCATGAGAACCCTCTAACTTTTAAAAAATACCATCATCAACCCTTTGTTTGTCCATTGTGCTAGTGGACAGCATCCATCTCCACAAATTCCTTTTAAACAGCAACCCTCAGGCATAACTCAGAAGTCTTTTTGGCTATCAGCAGTCAGATCGTCCTTTTCTTCAAAAAAAAAGAAATATCATTCACATGGGACACTTTTTAAGGGCTGTTTTTGGCTATTTAATC
Source organism: Antilocapra americana (assembly GCA_007570785.1). Lineage (NCBI taxonomy): Eukaryota > Metazoa > Chordata > Mammalia > Artiodactyla > Antilocapridae > Antilocapra > Antilocapra americana. The sequence continues at coordinate 4,173,664 of ML660774.1, read as the reverse complement.
ATGTGTTTCTTCATCCTTTAACTGGAGTCCTTGCTTTGAGCCCATAAACCCTCCTTTGCATGCTACTGGCATTCTGCTGCTATCTTAAGTTCTCCCCAAATGTATGTATCCTACTGAGGATTTTTTAAAATGTCTCTTTCCTCCACTTTGATTCAATACATTCCACCTCTTCCCCTAATCTTGGCTTCCGTGTCACTCTCTTATTTCTTTATGTTTTCTCAGATTTTGTGACCCTCGCTCTGTTATTCTCTTTCATCATCTTCTCCAATAACTTCTCAACTTTTTCCCGTCCACCTTCTCCTTGTCTCCTAAAAATTCCAGATAAACCTATGTTTTCTGAAGTTACGGTTTCCTCGTTTTCTTTTCTTTCAAGTGTGTGATTTTTTTTTTTAACCTCGCTGTTTTCTTACCTAAACCCCACTCAGCCCATGCCTCCTCATGGTTCCTTGCTCTCTGTCTATTAGCATGGCTTGCCATCCGCTGTCTGAAGCCTCCTATCAGGGAATCTACTTTTCTTCATCCCCTGGAGACACCCCTGCCTTCACAATGGCAGGTGTTACTGCTTTTTCCCGTCTCTTCTCCCTTTTATTTTCAATTCATGACTCTATTCCAGCAGTGCCTTCCTCTCTTTTATTGTGCCACATATTTCGCCAGTTTGCATAGGTATGAATCTTTTTCCTTATAAAGGTGACCCATGATTTTCTTTTCTCAGGAAGCAGTGCTGTATCCTTTTTCTCCACATCTAAAACAATGTTCCTTCCTACATATTCTTTTTATCTAAATGGATTGTGGAATCACACATGTAGCATAGCAGACTTTGACTATGTAAAATCCTAAACTTACATTCTGATTTTATCTGAAAGTGTTAAAATATGAAAAAAAAACAAAATACAAATGAGATCACTAAATTTTCCACATTCACTGTGATGCTGAGGAAAAGAAGTATACTTATCCTTGGCTTGCTAAATAGAATGACACCCTTCTTTTTATATGTCTAGATTTTTTTCCCCCCTTTTGGTGTTGCCTCTACAGTCAGCCTTATTTCTCCATTGCTTTATTTTAAGGTAATTGAATTAAAGACACCATATTCTTATAGGTCAATTCTAATTAAGTTAATGACCAGCGTCCCTTCCAAGGTTACCTTGTTGCAAAGCTTTTGCCCTTTCTGAAGGATGAAGACTCTCTCTCTCTCATGCACATGTGCACACACACACACACACACACACACACCCAGATGCACTTTTTAAATTTAAATATCTCTTGACATATTCTTAGAGTAATAATCTAAGGCAGTATGCTTATCTATGGGCTATCGAGTTGAATTTACTCCTTCAATCCATCTCATACATAAAGAAAACGTTTTCTTTTGAAATAATTTTAGAAATTTTCCCTTGTCTTTATGAAACTTTAAAAAGAACACCAAGCAACCAAATCAACTGTCTTCCCTTTTTGATTTCCTGTTCTCTGTTTTTTTCTCTTTCTAACAGTTTTTTTATGATCTTTTAAATAAATTACCTCAAAATTCTGATTGAGAAATCAGAATTACATAAATGGGGAAAAAAATCCCTGTTCTGTTATATCCAAATTCTGCATTTCTCCTTTTTATGCTGTTGCTCTGACAGCCCCTTGCCTTTCTAAACTGCCCTATTCCATCCTTGCACAGCTCCTGGTCCACAGTCCTGACTTGCTACACTGTCTCCTATCTCAGGTAAAGCTCTCAGCCCAGAGGATCTAAATTGGCTTCTTCACACAATATTCCAGTCATTCTTCAGTGAAAGAAAGTGAACAATAGTCACGGAGAGGCTATTTTGTTCATCTGCATGCTAGATTTTCACTTTTGCTTCCTTTCTTTAATTTTTGAGGTTCAGATTAATCTAGAACAGACTTGATGTCAAGATAATCTGTTTTCACACACTCAGCCTTTCTGCAAGGTTAGTAAAGAAGATACTATTAATTCCTTATTCCATAATTAAATATTTGAAAACAGAGAAGCCAAATAACCTGCTGAAGCTGCTCAAGAATATAAGTCAAACACAGGATGAGAGCCTAGTCCTTGGGATGTGTCCACACGCTTAGATCCTCAGCACCACGAAGATGCTCACAGTCCTACAGTTTGTCCTATGTGATGATTATCACAGGTTACTGAATGATTGATATAGGGCTCTGATGTGTGTGTGAGGGTGTGCCTGTACTCTGAGAGAAGAATGGCAGAGCAAATCTACTTGGTTTTACTATTGGCAATTTATCAATGAGATACATCAAAAATCCTCTGTCAAAATAAATAACTATAGTTCCCCTTCATATGAGCAATGGGCTAAAATTCATAATACATTTAATATGAAACACTAGTATTTTTATATTTTGTAGTTAGGGGGACTGAGTTCAGTTCAGTCACTGAGTCATGCCTAACTCTTTGCGGTCCCATGGACTGCAGCATACCAGGCTTTCCTGACCATCACCAACCCTCAGAGCTTGCTCAAATTGATATCCATTGAGTCAGTAATGCCATCGAACCATCTCATCCTCTGTTATCCCATTCTCCTTCTGCTTTCAATCTTTCCCAGCAGCAGCGTCTTTTCTAATGAGTCAGTTCTTCGCATCAGGTGGCCAAGGTATTGAAATTTCAGCTTTAGCATCAGTCCTTTCAGTGAATATTCAGGAGTGATCTCCTTTAGGATGGACTGCTTCATGGCTGCAGTCACCAACTTCAGGGGTTTTGGAGCCCAAGAAAATAAAGCCTGTCATTTTCCTTTGTTTCCTCATCCACCTACTTGCCATGAAGTGATGGGATCAGATACAAAGATCTTCATTTTTTGTAAGCTGAGTTTTATTTCACCTTTTTCACTCTCCTCTTTCACTTTCATCAGGAGGCTCTTTAGTTCTTCTTCACTTTCTGCCATAAGGGTGGTGTCATCTGCATAACTGAGGTTACTGATATTTCTCCCGGCAATCTTGATTCCAGCTTGTGCTTCATGCAGCCCAGCGTTTCTCATGATGTACTCTACATAGAAGCTAAATAAGCAGGGTGGTGATATACAGTCTTGACGTATTCCTTCCCCAATTTGGAGCCAGTCCATCATTTCATGCCTGGTTCTAACTATTGCTTCTTTTTGTTTTTTTGACTATATTAAACATTTTATTTCCATCACTTTCTCTTCTATTTATTATTATTATTTTTTTAATTTTCTTTACTTTATTGTGTTGGTTTTGCCATACAATGACATGAAACCGCCATGGGTTTACATATGCTCCCCCTCCAGAACCCCCCTCCCTCCTCCGTCCTGATTCCCTCCCCTTTGGACATCTCAGTGCACCAGCCCCGAGCATCAACCCTGGGCTGGCAATTGATTTCACATATGATAATTAACATGTTTCAATGCCATTCTCCCATATCATCCCACCCTTGCCTTCTTCCACAGAGTCCAAGAGTCTGTTCTATACATCTGCGTTCCTTTTGCTGTCTCGCATGAAGGGTTCTCATTACCATCTTTCTAAATTCCATATATATGCATTAGTATACTGTATTGTTGTTTTTCCTTCTGGCTTACTATACTCTGGATAATAGGCTCCAGTTCCGTCCACCTGAGTAGAACTGATTCAAATGATGTTTTTTTTTTTTTTTTAATGCTGAGTAATATTTCATTGTGTATATGTACCACAGCTTCAGGATCCTCTATGATCCACCTCCCAGAATATCAGAAATAAAAGCACGAATAAACAAATGGGGCCTAATTAAAATAAAAAGCTTCTGCACAACAAAGAAAACTATAAGCAAAGTGAAAAGACAGCCTTCAGAATGGGAGAAAATAATAGCCAATGAAGCAACGGACAAACAATTAATCTCAAAAATATATAAGCAACTCCTGCAGCTCCATTCTAGAAAAATAAACGACCCAATCAAAAAGTGGGCAAAGAACTTAACAGACATTTCTCCAAAGAAGACATACAAATGGCTAACAAACACAGGAAAAGATGCTCAACATCACTCATTATCAGAGAAATGTAAATCAAAACCACAATGAGGTACCACTTTACACCAGTCAGAATGGCTGCCATCCAAAAATCTACAAGCAATAAATGCTGGAGAGGATGTGGAGAAAAGGGAACCCTCTTACACTGTTGGTGGGAATGCAAACTAGTACAGCCACTATGGAAAACAGTGTGGAGATTCCTTAAAAAGCTGCAAATAGACCTGCCATATGACCCAGCAATCCCACTGCTGGGCATACACACCGAGGAAACCAGAATTGAAAGAGACATGTGTACCCCAATGTTCATCGCTGCATTGTTTACAATAGCTAGGACATGGAAGCAACCTAGATACCCATCAACTGACGAATGGATAAGAAAGCTGTAGTACATATAACTATTGCTTCTTGCCCTGCACACAGATTTCTCAGGAGACAGGTGAGGTGATCTCTTTAAGAATTTTCCATAGTTTGTTGTGATCCACATAGTCAAAGGCTTAAGCATAGTCAATGAAGCAGTAGTAGATTTTGTTTGTTTCTGGAATTCTCTTGATTTTTCTATTATTCACCTCATTTGGGGGACTATTTCAACTTTTTTTTGTGAAATAGAAATTAAAAGTTAACTATATAAGAATTCAGTTGTGTATAATTCAATGAATAGTTTATATTAATTAAACGGTAACCACATGCAAGGCAACATACTGAGCATTTTATATTTTTTACTTAATTCCTGCAATAGTTTTATGAATTAGGTACTTTTGTTCTCATTTTATAGATGACAAAACTGAGTATAATAATTAGTATCAACTTGAATAGTGTCATAGGATAAATAATTGGTAGAGCTGCAATTCAAACCCAGGAGACCTGGTTACTCTGAACCATCAAAGCTACGTTATCTTACAGATTGTTTTATATTGCTATCACTTATAAAATGTATTACTGTAAAGCTTCATCAGATATTAGAAATATATTTGATAGTAAGATGCCAGAGTGACTTGTGTTTATTCCTTTTTTGGTGTTTTGTTTTTGTTCTGTATTACTACATTTTTCTAGAGATGACATACAGACTTTCAATAGTGTAACTGTACAAAACTATACACTTACAGGAAAAGTGCTTTATAAACTCAAATCTCAGCTTCTAATATAACTATGGTTTGTTGGTTTGAATCAGGATGTATGGTTTGTGCAATTGTAATCTATACCAATATGTAATCTCAGAAAAGAAAACAAGTCACCAAAAAATAAAAAAAATAATAGAAGAATAGCTTGCAAGATCATCAGATAATACTTTGCTTTGATTCTTTAAGGAGCTACCATAAGTTCAGTCTTTTTAAGTGGGGGAAAAGTAATAAATATTTGGTATCTTTTCTAAAAAAAAGACATACAGAAAAGTAAAGACAGAAAAAGGAAGGAGGCAAACATAGATAAAAGCAAATATCTAAAACAATTATGCTTGAAAAGGAGCCGAAAATCTCATTTAAGTAAGATAGTAAGAATTACTTAATAAGACTTTCTTTAAAAGAAAGCATAATAATAGAGATCACAAATATTTTATTTTAGATTCCTTGTTGAAAAAAATAAATTTAGCAAACATTTAGGGATGTGTGGGCACAGAAAAATTAAATATTTCACTTTAGAGGTTTAATTGTTTTTAATATCTGAGCAATATCTAACAAAGTCATGATTATTATTCAAAGCAATTATGCATTTATTTAAAGATGCATGTTTAACATCTATTTTGTGTGAAGCAACATACAAAATATATTATTGTTGTTTAAAACTCCTGTACGTTTTAGTGAAATACATCTTTTAAAATCACAAAGAATAAAAAAGAGAAGAGTTTTATACACTTAGAGCACAAATCACTATGACTACTGTTCAATCACCATACCTTAATTGAAAGTACAGCTGAGCACTCTAATGGTATTTATAGTGGCAATTCACTAAATCTTGTGTTATTCCTGGGAACTGTTAATGCTGGACTCTTCCTCCTTGAAAGTACTAATGAACAATAGAAGAGACTCATTTTATTACATTTACAGAATAATATGTAATACATATCAGGAACAGATCTACATGTCTTGATTATAAATAAGGATGTCTGCAAAAAAAAAAAAGTGGGTATTTCAGCACTGCTATTCCCATCAAATCAGGACTTCATATTTAAGACAAATCTTTCAGAAAGATATTTCTAGGCTAAACATATCTAAAAAGCCATAGATCTTCTCACAGCATGGAGAGATACGTAGAGAGATAATGACTGAATTAACCCCGGTCATGTGCAGACAAACTATATGTAGCTGAATAAATTCAAATATCTTTATAATAAATGAGAATTTCAAGACAGAGGTTAGACTGGACCTTTCGAGTAAGACTGTGACCTACTTCTACCTTTGTGGGTATTGCTTTAATATCCAATCAAATGCTCGTGATTCCAGAGTGACATGGAGACACAGTCAATCGCAGAGAGTAGACAATGATGTCTTAAGGTGTCAGTCCGCATCTGACAACACGAAACTCTGTATCTGTGACCATGGAACTCTGGCAGCCTGGATGAGCAGAGAACATATGAATCTGTGATTACCTGCCCAGCCTTTGGATTTTAGCAAAAAAGAGAGACAGAAAAGCACAAAATTAGGCTTATAAAACCATGGGAGTGGAAAAAACAAACAAACAGATATTAGACAATTCAAGCAAGATGGTTAGTCCATGGTTAGTCCAAAATCATAATAGCAACACACTGTTCACACAGTAGTGAGTTGAGAGATTTATGCATATATAGAGAATGTTAGGAATTTTTTTTCTGCTAAAATAGAATACAATGAAGATCATATAGATTTCCAAATAAGACAATCTTTTGTATACAAAATCCGTTCAAGTCAAGGATTCTGAAGACATTTCAATCAAATTTAGTACTTTTAAATGTTAGAAGCTATAAATCTGTGTGTGTGTGTGTGTGGGTTTGACAAGGTTGCAATGAGCTGCAGTCCTGGGTCTGGACAGTTATATGTACTTTGGAACAAATCCAGAAGACCTAGATGAGCTTTTAGCTAACTGAGGTAATTATGCCTATTTCTTGTGGAATGTACTTCTTTGAAATTGTGTTTAGTTTTCCTTCCAACTTTCATGACATGTTTATTGAAATCAAGTGTAATTACTCAAGGTTTCCTTTCTGTGCCAACCAACAATTTCTTGGTGGTGTTTTATATACAGTGTTACTTGCTTCTAGATGATTATTCAGAGTCAAGTACTAACAGTTGTCACATGATTGAATATCAGGTTTCCATATTCTTTAATACAATGAATAATAGTTTTAAAATAGCTGCCAGAATGATTATACTTAATTTCTAATGACCATAGTCTTATTTAAAGAAAATGACAAAATATTATAAAATAATATTGAATGTTTCTCCTTTAACTTTATTTAATGGCATCTGTTCAGAAAATGGTGATCCATCATGTCATATGAATTTTCTAAACAGTGAAATAAGTACAGTTTTTGCTCTGCGGTTGTAAAGAGTATTCATATTATGGATATAATTTTTAGTTAGTGGAAGGACACTATATTTGATTTATATATTTATATTTATATGGGGCTGTTTTTAAATGAAAATATAACTTCTATAAAAAATAGGTTATGATGTTGCAAATACCTTAATATTCAGAGAAGGAGGAATCATTTTTTTTAAATATGGAAATAATGTTCTTAATTGTTGGGTCTTTTCTTTAACAATAGCTTCCAGCCCAAGGGCAAGTGCAAGACAGAGCAGACATGAAGAATTGCAGAGCCACTATTTTAATTTCTGGCATTCATAGCATTTAGTAGCCGAAAGTCTCAAAGGAAAACAACTACTTTCATTTGCGCCTCCCGCAGCCACCCTGTCAGGGGAGAGGTCTGGGCTCAGAAAATGCAGCTCATTAAAATGAAGAATATTCCCCGACTTTGATATTCACAGTTCACTGGGGACTTACTACCTGTTCACTGAGCTATTTTGTCTGGAAGGGGGTTACAAAGCAGCAGACTCTACCTTAATTAAACTGCTTTAATCAAATTCATCAGGTCTCTAACATTCATAAAACATATTGAATTATGATACTGATATTCTTAGTATATATATTTTTTAAATTGCCAAGTTATCTCCTTCCTTTATATAATTGGTGCATTAAGTAAAATTCAGAACAATACTTTCATCTGTCTCATAAATGTCTTACTGGCAAGCAAGGTACATGCTCTTTGTATTTCCTTACAAACAACTACTGCTGCTTTCAGATGAGTAGAACTATTTTCTGAGCCTGTACACATTAAGTTTTCTAGTCATTATCTGAGAATGGATGATTTTTCATTCCAACTTGAATTTTGTAAACAAACAAAAAAAAGGCTTAATATTCTACTACCTACCTTTATTATCATATTGTAATTTGAGTAGAAAGGTTTAAAACATAGACATTCTTTTTAAAAAGCTCAACATGGACACATCAATGTACTAATTGGGAAGTAATTGTTTATAATAGATATATTGGCTCTAGACTTGTAAATATTTTTTCTGACCAGCTGTCTTCTGTAGACAGACTACAAAGGAACCCATTCTTGTGCTTCCTGGGAAATCTTTTGTTCTCTCTTTTAATAGCTGTGAATACCTTTGGCTCTGTTCACTTTTGGCACAAAAGGACTTTGTAATTTCTTCTACATCCCAGCAGAGAAAATGGAACTTCTTGGGCAAAGTTTAGTAATCCCTAAAATTCTTACTCTCTATATAAATGTCAATTTATAAAATGATAGCCCAAGAATTACACACAAGTATAATATACTATTTCTTGTCTTAGTAAGCATTGAATAGATGTAGGACAATAAAAACGAGAGAGGAACAGGAAGGTCTTAAATTTGAGGTTGAAGAACCTGACAGTAGAGGAAAGCTGTGAAAGTTATAAAAGTACAATCAGTCTCTACTGTGCAACTCATAGGCTTATTCTTTGCAGGCAACAAGCTATAGAAGAAAAATAATTCATCTTGATGAAGTTATTACATTTGAATTTAACTCACTGTAGATATCAACAAAGTATGCCCAGATTTATATAGTACCAGAAGTACTTTGGAAAAACTTATATTATCAGTGAAGATAAGTACTTGAAGATAAGGTGATAAAGGTACATGCAGGTCAGACTATAAAATGTTTGAATGCAAGCTAAGGATTTTATAGTTCAAGCTACGGGGAGCCACCGAACATTTCTGATTAACAGATTGACATAATTTAAATCATTTTTAAGAGCAATAATCTGATTATGGAACACAAAATGGATTACATCATAAAAAATTAAAGAGAAAAATATGAATTGAAGAGACTGATCATCTGTTGTGAGGTGACAGGTAGTGAAGGTATTCTGAAAGCAGAGAACACTAGCCTTTGGAAATGCAGAACTAGATGTATGGAGAGTGATGGTAACCAGATGTAAACATGTGGAAGTCTGATGCAAATAAAGGAGTCCTAAGAGCAGGTGAGAACTATAAGGAGAGGACAGAAAAGGCAAAGAAAGAAGCTGAGATTTTAATTCTGGGAATAGTTCACACCAAGTGGGTAGAAAGAAGAAATGTACAATTAAGGAGACAAAAAGCTGTCAATATAAGTAGGAAAAAAACTGGAAAATGTAGCATCCTCATTAAATTTGACAAAGGAAAGAGCTACTGCAGGAAGGCTCATCAGGAGGGTCAAATGTGAGCAAGGACGAGAAAAACCAAGGCTGCCCATGGCCGAAGGACTTAGAGATGTGAGTGTCATGGACAACCTTTGTGGGTAGAATTCAACATAGTGGTCAAGGGCAGAGAAAGGCAACAGGTTATGGAAACAGTGGGAATGGAAATGTGTGGCTCGGGTTACAGTTAGTCTGCTGAGAACAGCAGTGTGGGGAATGTGGGGAAAGAGTTATAGAACAAAGTGAAGGATTTTTTTTTTTTTTTAATTAAGAAGGTGACTGAAGTTTATTGAAGTAGAAATAGAAATAAAATGTAGAGAGAACGAGGCTGGTAAAAACCTAAGTGTGGGAGTTACAGAGGAGTTAAGAAATCCTGGGACAGGGTTCATATCATGTTCCTTAGGTTGCTGCACTAACTGCATTCCTGAACAACCACTTTATTACTGATCTAGAAATATTCTAGCAGTGACTATGTTCATAGTAAATCCATTGTGAGTCATAGTATATTAAAGTATTATATTGCAAAATCATGTAAATCTGAACATACATATCTTTATTGGATTCTTCTCAAATTTTCTGTGAGTTAACAGTATCAATATCAATATGAAGAATTCATATTTATTGAGGTGCACAGCAGAGCACTCTGATAGAACTTGAAACAATAAACAATATCCTTTTGCATATGCAATTTCATCAGAAAACTGCAAAGGGGAAAAATTAAGTTCTTTGACACACATTCATAGTTACTTAGGAAACTTATGAGAATTAATATCATTTGGGAGTGGTTATTTTAATGTTAATGATGTAACTCTGCACTATTCCTAAAAGAAAAAAAAAATCACAGGGAGATAGTTCCTAAGCATGAGAAGTCTAAAAAGAATGTCCAATTGTTATAAATTATGAAGATAAATATAGGATGTTTTGCTTGTATCTAGAAGCCAATGAGGAAGAACTGTAACTAGTTCAGGCTATGATTCATTGATTTCCCAGGGGATGTTTTTTCCTAGGTAGATGAGGATTGTCTTTGAGAATTTCTATAACCATCTCCTTGATCTCAGGAAATTCACAGCTAACCACATTTCCCCTTTCTAATACCTGAAGGTACAGCCATCTGAATCACTTAAGGTTACCCTGGGACTATATAAACCACATCTACAAGCTATCACTTCCTGAACTACAGAAATCTCCTAAGCACTTTTTTTTTTACCCCTTTTCATTGCTTTTACTTTTGGATCTCCAATTTTTACCAATCCAAACAGATTTCAACTCCAATTTCAATCTAGTTCCTTGAATTGACTACTATGATTTTGACCTCACATTTCCAGCTGACTTGGGCATGCCTTTAGGTAACAATCTCAATGTCTACCTGTATCCTTGATAGAACACGTATTAGGTACAATGTACAAATGCAAAAGTAAAAGTGACCAGTTTGGCCCAAGCTATAGTCACCCCATGTCTATTGAGAGAAGAGGACCAAACAAATTCTAAATCAAGATTCAGTTCTCCGATTTGTTCATTTACCTGGCATCATTTGAAATCTGTTTTTCAAGAAGGAGACTGTGAGTTATTGGTGGCAATATTTTACCTCAACAATAACAAATCCAAATAAAAACTAAATATAAATATGGGCAACAGTGCCTAAGTGAGTTTCTTTTCTGCAACATTTCCATTGTTGTGGTCAGAACAACATATATGATAGGAGCTACAAGTACTTTTGGTGATTCTGCATAAGATTAAATGCTCTCATATTTGTATTTAAAATTGACATTGCACAATAGAAAGATAAATGTAAAAACTTATGCTAATAATTTAAAATTTAATATTTTACTTAGAATATCATTAAAACATTAAAAATAAAACACCATTTCAAATTGAGAGAGGGAAGAAAAGAGCAAGCTTTCCATTTTAGTATTTGTGCCTCCCAAAATTGTAGCTGGCTCTGCTCTCTAACACTGGAGGTGAGGCCCTCATGACATAATTTTTCAAAACTGAAAAGACTGGAGAAAAGTCCATTTCAGGCATAAGGAAACATCCGCGCAAATGACTGTTGATGGGAACAAGCCAATTGTGCTCCTGAAACAGAAAGTCAATGTCTCCGTAATAGCAAAGAAAGTGCTCCAAAATAAAGTCAGAGTGGTAGGCTGGGGCCAGATCACAGAGGTCTTAAAATAATTTCTCCTCTCTTTATTGGGTAGCCTACTGAAAGCTGAACAAAAGGGAGTTGCATGATTGATAAAGATGATAAAAATATTATCTTGGTACTATAAAATGGAAAACTGACTATTGCCAAAAATCCTCTTCTGGTACAAACAACAATCAGCAACACACACACACACACACACACACACACACACACGAACTCAGGTTTTGAGATACTTTCACACCTATACAGACTAAAGAACAACTCACTGGCACAAGGAAGTGGAGAAGAGGCTTGGAGTGATTCAAAGAAACCTAAAACCTCCTACACAGACTGTAAGATTATTTACAGCACAATTAGTAAGACGGTGGGAGACTTGAACACTGTATGTAAACTGGATGCAAGAGGCATTTATTAGAATGTATGCCAAAAAGTGAATGCATATTAACTTCAAATGAAAAATGTGTAAATATGCTTAAATGACCCTGACAAAAAGCCAGTGAAGTAACAGCATATAGGCCACATAATTTGACAAAACAAACACAAGGAGACAGCTAATATATCCCACAGATTTTCAAGTATGAGGCATAATTATAGTAATTCATAGATCATATAAAACATGGAAATAATCAACCATTTAGAACCAAATATTTTAAAGCGCTACCTACCAAAATTTGTAATATATCTAAAGTGGAACTAGACAGAAATTTATAAAATTCAATGTAAGAAAAGAAAATTAGACTAGACATTCAAGAAAAAAGCATTCACTTCAAGAGGTAAGAAAAATAACAAAAGAGGAAAAACATTGAAAGTAAAATTAAGAAAATTTAAAATAGAAGCAAAGATGGAAAATCAAAAATAAAACCCATTGTAAAATATTGACAAAACCATCAATTGATTCTTTTTAAAAGCTAATAGAAGGGACAAACTTCTAACAAGACTGATCAAGAAAAGAGGATGCTAACAGAAGATTTAATAATAGAGAATGGCCATAACTAAAGAAACAAACAAATCATAAAAGAATACTCAGAAGAACTTTACATCAATGAATTTGAAAACATAGCAGAGAAATGTTCAGAAATGTTGTCACAGATTTCATCAAGGCTTCAAGGGACCAAAAACTCAGTTGCAGAAACATACATAGATAATTTCTTTTTATGAGACCAGTTGATCTTTACAGAAAACGTCATTAACGAACATTATAAAAATAAAAATGTGTGCATAAACATGCATGCACAAATGTTAAATTCTATACTAAAAACTGATTCTAACCAAACATAAGAAGTACCCCATGATCAAACAGGGTCCATATTGGAAATACAACAATGAGTTAACACTAGAGAATCTTTTATTGTGATCTACCAAAGTGCTGAATATTAAGTGGAGGAAAAACATAATATCTTAAAATACATAGTAAAACAAACAAACCAAAAAAAAAAAAACTCAGCATCTAGTCACATATATTTTTATAATATACACAAATCAAACTAGGAATTGCATTTAATTTTATTAACTCTGATTGGTTTCCACTAAAATTCTGTAAAACATCATTCAAATAATAAATTTAGAAGTTCTACTGTTACATCATAACTTCCTACTCAACATTACAATGAAAGGACCAGTCAATGTAAGAAGACTGGATAAATGAATACAGGTACAAAAGGTGGACAGAAGAAATTTTAAAGTACTGTTAATATTATTCAGTGATGATATGATTATTTGCATATAAATAATGATAATCTATAAATAAGCTAGACAAAGACAAGTAAGTATTCTGGATGTCAGATCAATTAATTAAAAAGAACGACAACAAAAAAGACAGCAACATTACTCTATAGCAGCAATACCAAACTAAGTAGTGTTACTTTACTAATCCTAATCAAAACAGCACAAACCTTTAAAGTAATAGATAATTAATCTAAAAAATGGAATAGTGTTTATATAATTATAAAATTATATTGACATAGAGAGAGATCTCAATAAATGGGAGAAGAAGGGATGATGATGGATGAAACTTAAGACAGTGAAATGTCCATTGGCTACAAATTAATTTACAAAATGAATACAATATTGCCCCCAACATATTATAGATATTTTTTGTTCTTAAAAGCTTTTTGTTTTAATTTTAAAATATACTTTGAGGACTAAACCTGGCATGAATATATGTGGCTTTGAATAAGAGGAAAAGCAAATAATAAGTAAATAGCAAGACCAGAAGCTGGCAGCCCAAGTCTGTACAACTCCAAGGGGAGGTCGTTAAGGCAGCTCTCAGCAGCTCCATCATGGCGGCTCCTGTCATCACGCTCGAGAGCGGCTGCTCTAACTTCAGAGAAGTGTTTGTGTTATATATTGGAAGAAGGAGGCAAGGCAACATAAGACAGAAGGGAGAATAACAAACATAAACCTCCAATCCACACTTCATCTGGAACACTGACAAACGCCATCCCAACAGAAGAAATTCAGAGCAGACAGTCTTTAGTTCTCTATAATACAGAATTCATCAGAATGTTAGCTGTGTGAAGGCAAGCATCTTTGCTTTCTTTATTGCAACTGGAAGATGCTTTCCAGTTGCCAAGAAAAGCCCCAGAAGCATAGGAGGTGATCAATACATGACAAATCAAGGAAATGACAATAGACAATAAAACTATTTCTAAAATTATAGCAAAATGTCAAGATGTATTTTTATGCAGATAAGAATGAACCATTTGAAAGGGAAATCTTAAATATTTGGGGGAGAAAGAGAACTGTTGGGTGAACTGAATAAGAAAGCAAGAGTGGGTATGATTCTAAGCAGAAAGGACATTGGTCCTTCTATTAATTGTGAAAGATACAAAGATAGTATGGGCATAATAAATATTACTAGATGGTAGATGTGTATACATATAAGAGGAACAGAGAAATTTCTCTGTGTGATGTGAAAATAATGGTTCTTTATTCTAATTTCTAATTGTTTTGTCACTGCATACAACTGGGTCTCAAATATGGAAACTTAAGACCCGAGGACAATAACGTTGGCGTTTCTTTTATACTACTAGAAGCGGACAACAAAGCTTTCTTTGACTCCATATTTTAAATGTATTCAGTTATGCTTTATTGAATATAACATCCTATATTTCTCACACCATCAAACATTCTAATAAACTTTTATTGCTAAAGTTTGTCTATTTCATGTATACTGTTGTAGAAATTGCTGTGATCAACGGCCTCAGATCCAGTGTCAAATAATATCATGGTAGTGCCTTCAAAACTGTTCTGTGCTAAGTGCTCTGTGGGCCCAGTGCCAACATGAAATGCCTGAGCTCTAGGGACTATCTGCACATTTAAAGTACCCTATTTCCTTACCCTCTTCCTCACTCAACTCTCTCTGAGTGAGAAATAAACAAACACTGTGTTACACATAATGAATACTATGTGAAAGAATTTCTACATTTCTTAAAATCACGTATCATTTAAGTAAGCAATCTGTTACAATGAGCAGAGCAGTCAAGATGGATATTCCAACTCCTTCAACTACTCCAACTGATCAGATTTATGTTTGAAAGGATACTAATCTTTTTTTTAATAATTTTAAAGTAGTATTATTTTAGACACAGAGATGAGAATTGGGGCTTTATTTATTGACTTATAATTGTGGAACCTTAAAAACTAGAGGGGATTTAGAGATTTAATCCAGTTTCCTCTTTTTTTAAGTGAGGAAATGTAGGAATTTTAAGTTCAGAGATTTGCCTGAGTTAGGAAAAGAGCTGAGATACAAACTCCATTTTCTTATATAGGCAAAGATTTATTCCAACTAACATTTGTTAGGTCATTATAACACAGAATAAATGTAAATATATTTGCTATTTTATCACCTGCTGCTGAGTTTATAAACTGTCCACACTGATACTAGTTGATTTATGTTGATGATTCTCCACCATTTCTAACATAGATCTGCTTCTGAAGGGGACACACCTTCTGGGAGTGGGGTTAACTGCCCCAATTTTCATCCCCCACTCTGCTTTTTCTCTGACAAGGAGATTTTGATTAATTGTTTTCCAATTTTTATTACAGAAATTTTTACAATACCAAGTATGTTTCTTTTTTCAGATTACATGTCTTTACCTACTCTGATTTTTATATACCCCACCATCACACAAAAACATGTCAGTGAACTCATTTCTGATTCAGATGAAAATGCCTAGTGGGTAAAATTTGATTACTTAAAGCACCCAATGATATATCTCTGTATCAATTATGTCCTTAATAATAATGATGAATATTTAACATTTGATGAAAATTTTATTATTATCTAGCTGACAGTTTTCACAATTTGTTTTTGAAGAGAGTTTCAAAAAGATGTCCAGCTCATCATAGCTCTTAAAAATCAAATTTATTCTTAAACTATCTAAAATCTAAGGAACATAATAATCCAATCAATTACAGTGAACAATTGCTTTAGAATATTAAAATGTTCCTCTATATCCTTAAATTTTAAATGAAAATTAACCTTCATTATTAAACAAAATTTTTTTTAATATGAATGTTTACTTAAGAAAATTACAGATTCATCTATTAAAAAATACTCTCAATAGTTTTCTGGGGGACTTCATAAAGTGTCACAGTTGCAGTTGAATAAATGAGTACCATGATATCTATTCAATGATCTATTACATTTTTCTAAGTATTAAATTTAAAGCTTCTTATCTTCATTTAAATGCTCATGCATCAGTTTAACAGTTCAGACAAAATTTCCAATTTATCACTCACAAATTGAAAGTAAATACCTTAGTGGGAGTTTGAGAAAAATAAAATTCTTCAGAAACAGTAGTTTATAAAGACTTTAAAGTTCGTAATTAAATGGACTGAGTTATGATAGTAACAAGATGTACAGGAAATTTAAAATATCACAAAGCAGAAAGTTGAAAGGAGCTTTGAGCTCTCATTAAAGCTCTTAAAAAATATATTGAAATTATTTATTACTGGCCTCTTGTTGCCAACTTTACAGTCATTTTACCAATTATCTGAGCACCCACTTACAGAGTAAAGCTTTACTTCCTTGATTCCTTTACAACGAATTGTTCCTGTTTTAATACTCAATTTTCACTAAGTTTTGACTTTTTGAAAATTGTATTTTATATTCACTGTGTGTGAAATTCACTCAGTTGTGTCTGACTCATTGTGACCCCAAGAACTATAGCCTGCCAGGCTTCTCTGTCCATGGAATTCTCCAGGAAAGAATATTGGAGTGAGTGAAGTGAAGTGAGAGTCGCTCAGTCGTGTCCGACTGTTTGCGACCCCATCGACTATACCGTCCATGGAATTTTCCAGGGCAGAATACTGGAGTAGGTAGCCATTCCCTTCTCCAAGGTATCTTCCCAACCCAGGGATCAAACCCAGGTCACCCACATTGCAGGCAGATTCTTTACCAGTTGAGCCACAAGGGAAGCCCAAGAATACTGCAATGGGTTGTCATGTCCTCCTCCAGAGGATCTTCACGACCCAGGGATTGAACCCACGTCTCTTATGTCTCCTGGACTGTAGGCAGATTCTTTACCACTGAGCCACCAGCTGTTCCATTTTCCAGGGGATCTTTCCATCCCAGGGATCAAACCCAGGTCTCCTGCATTGCAGGCTAATTCTTTACTGTCTAAGCCACCGAGTCACTACTTATACACAAAGCAGTCTTTTTTTCCTAAAACATATGCCTTGAAGATAAAGATAAATGATATAAAGATATATCATTTACACATTTTAACTGAATATTATATATAAATTTATGACCTTTAGAGTGTTTTGGATCTCCTTAACTGATTTATACCTGAATTATAACACGGTCTTAAGTATTTCCTGTGCAAGGAACTTGCTTCTGTATAATGCCCACAGCTTGAGGTTTCTTAATTCAACACCTTAACTAAGGAATAATGATAATAAATCAATAAGAAGCAGCAATAATAATTTTTCTACAGTACAGTTGCCCAATAGACCTTTCTACAGTAATGGAAATATTCCATATCTGTGACTGAAAAACTAAAAAATTAATTTAAATTTTAAGAGCAACATTGTAACTTACAGCTACCATTTTGGAGAAACTCATATTCAAAGTACAATTTTCTCATCTTGGTTACTTGTGATAGGTGCCTTGTAAAAAATAAATAATAATAGGGGTTCTACAGTCAATTTTTTTTTAAGCTTGTGTAATGATCCTTTTCTTAAGGATTTACTGTTCACCTAGAGAGAGTTCTGAGGAGCTATGTAGTACTGAGTGACCGAGCACGCGCGCGCACGCGCACACACACACACACACACACACACACACACACACACACACACACACATTTAATCTCTTTGGTTTTTCCCAATAAAACTTGAACATACAAACTTACACTGTACAATTTGTTTTCTTATTTTGGTTCTGCTATTTGCTTTGAAAAGAAACATTCTGATCTAGGGAATAATGTAGAAACTTCAGCAAGTCTTGGAGGCCACTAAAAAAAAAAGGGCAAACCCCACATTCTCTGTTCCAGTAAGACAGTTTATTTGTTTATTTGTTATTCTGCCCATCTAAACATTTCCCACAATTTTTCACTCTGAATATTTTCTCTATTTTCTTCTATTTAACTAAAGTCTGTTCACTCAATGCAGCAAGAACTCCTCTTTAAAGGAGTAAGAACCTCTCTGTTCTTTAAAATCTAACAGTACATTTGCCTTTATAGATTATTTTAGCCATTAGGAACTATTAAAGCTCTTTCTTCTAATACAGTGATTCTATTATTATCTTGGACTCCTTTTTTTTTTTTTTGAAGACCCTATCTTAATCATTGTTAGTTTCTTAGATATAATCTCTCTTATTAGTCTTTGTGATCTTGAGGAAAGGAATCATATATTTCTTTTTTTTTTTTTTGCCTAATGTGCGTAGCCATTGAATGCGTCGCTCGGTATCTGATCTCCTAAGACAGTCCACTTTTCGATAACCTCAAAGAATACTTATGTATGTATATAATGTAGGGTCTTTTTTGTATCTACTCCAAATGCTTTGCATTGTAAGGTTATTCTTCTACTATTTTGAAGCAAAATAGGTGAACCTGATTATTTTTAAAATAATTCTTAAAGTTTACGCTTAAAAACCAATTCTCAGAACTTCCCTGGCGGTCCAGTGGCTAAGACTCCGTGTTCCCAATGCAGGGGAACTGGGGTTTGATCACTGGTCAGGAAACTAGATCCCACACACCACAAATAAAGATCCCAAATGCCACGACTAAGACCCTAAGCAGCCAAATATATAAACATTAAAAAAACACAATTCTCATATCCTTTTATTATCATGAAAAAGATTATTTCCCTTGTCTTCTTTCAGCTAAATTATCCCAGTTTCTTTCTTCCTAGTCATCAAGTTTTTACCTAGCTATGCAAAACTTTAGCTATAAAATATGACTTTAAACCACATCTAAGGAAATCTGAAGACAGAAAATAGCTTGTAATAAAAATTAAGGGAAGGATATATGGTGGTGGGGGTGGAGGGAGATGTGGCTATCCTCAATAATCGACACCAAAAATTGTAAACCTGATCTCTCTTCTTTTCATCATATAAAAAAAATCAAGTAGATTTAAATTTATTTTCAGCAAGAACATATTAAGACAGTTTCAAAGGATGATATGATACTTAGGCAAAAGATCCCTTGGAGGGAAACAGCAGCAAAACTGATCATTAAAAAAAAAAAAAGGAAAAAATCAACACAGTTGATCTACAAAATGAAAGAGTCATTCAATATTAGAAAATTTCTGGTCTATAGTTCCAAACATTTGTAGTTTCTGACATTTCAAGGAGATTTAGTTTTAATCTCAGAGAACTCCAACAGGGTCTCAAGAATAATATTTTCTAAGCTACTATAATTAAATAAGAGAAGACAGTGAAAATATAATTTTAATGTGCACATACTTTATATGTATATAAGTATATATGAAATATATAATATGGACATATTTACATATTATATTAATTACAGTGATATTACTACTGATTATTGCAAATTTTAAAATGTCTAACATTAGAGAATTTTTCACTTTAGGGTAACTGCAAGTCAAGCTTTAATTTTACTTAAAATATATAGTTCTGAGGTTAATTTTATATAGGACTGAGTGAAATAAATGAAAGTTTAGAATTTACAAATGAAAATCCTTTGCTTTCCACAAGCTTGATGGTGCAAAAGGTCATTTTTGTCAGTCCTTATGTCCTCTCAAAATGATCTTAATTGATAAGATGGCAATTTGAGACTGAGGTACTTTACTTTTAAAATGAAGAGGTGATCAAAAAATTATAATAATAATAATAATAAGAGATAAAAAAAGCAAAAACCTTAGATCCTTAAACCAAAAGTGTAAGAGGACAGTGGTCCAAGGATTCACACAACAGATGATATTAGTGATCAAAATCAGATAAATATTCCAAGACATACAGGTACCTATGAAAGAAACAGCTTATCTAAAATATGACTGCACGGCAAAAGTGAATAAGAAATCTGCCTTCTGATTAGCATATCCACCCAAGTAATCCTACCTCAAACCCTAAAGATTCAGTAACATCAGCCCGGTATACTGACAATATCTGGAACAACACATTTTCTCCAAGCCTGTTCAATTCCAGATTATTCCAAACAGATTCCATCATACCACCATATGCTTCACTCACTTATTCCCATGTGAGGATATGCTTCCTCACCTTTCTATTCATAATATGCTTCTCTGGCTCATCCATTCACAAAGGTAAAAAGGAATGGTGAGAAGGTATTTAGAATAAAAATACAAATCTCTGTCTCAGTATCTCTCTCTTTCTTGTGGGCTTAGGGAAGAGATGAATGATTTTTTTTAAATGCCTCTCTATTTTTTGAGACTCAATTCATGTTATCATACCTGATAAATATATCAGATACATCATCTTCCTAACTTACAAAGTAGCACACAGATGAGCTTAAAAAATACATGAAGAATAAAGAGATACAATATAAAAACATGTTATTAGACTATTACTACCATAACTATGTTATGTTTGTGCTATATCTTGAAATATAGATTTATTTCAAATGGTGGCATACTTAAAATTTAATTTTAATTCCAATACTGAAAATAAAATGAATATCACTTAACTTTAAAATCTACATATAGACAATACATCAAATAATTTTAAAATATTACCCAGTATTTTTCATCCAGTTATTCAGCAACCTATCCTTTTTGCATACATACAGTATTTTTAAAGCAAATGTTAACCTTTCAAAAATCTAATCTATGAAATCTACATAAATTCAAGAAATATTTTTGCTGTTAAAACAAAAATTACATTTCCTTTTCACTTAATTACTTAATGTGTAATGTACTCCTTAACTTCTGTGACTGACAGTTTATCAAATTGGAAGCTATTATATAGATTTATGAAAAAAACATGTCTAAAACTAAGAATATATGCAACCAATTAATCGAACATGATTCAACATTTGAAATTATTTTCTTTGATTAGATAATTCATAATCTCCTTTTCCTTTCCTGTTTAAATCATATAAATGAAATGTTTTTACTTAAAATGGATTAAAGGTGCACATTGTATAAAATCTAAATGACATTCTACACTGCAAGCCAATTCTGTGACTTGTTTATAACCAGTCTGTATCACTAAACCGTAGTAAGTGATCCTCATGGTCCATGAGCAGAGCTCTATGGCCACGGCACTCCATATCAAGAGCTATATGCCTTTTGTAAAAATCAGCAGACAGAGGCTGAGTTTTGTATTTTTATCAGATCATGAGACTTTGATAAGCTCAGGATCTACTAAATAGTGACAGATTTTATTTTCTTGGGCTCCAAAATCACTGTGGATGATTACTACAGCCACAAAAAGCTATGACAAACCTAGACAGTGTACTAAAAAACACAGCCATCACTTTGCTGACAAAGGTCTGTATAGTCAAAGATATGGTTATTCCAGTAGTCATGTATGGATGTAATAGTTGGACCATAAAGAAGGCTGAGTGCCAGAGAATTGATGTTCTCAAATTGTGGTGATGGAGAAGACTCTTGAGAGCTTGAGAGTCCCTTGGACTGCAAGGAGATCAAATCAGTCAATCTTAAAGGAAATCAGTCCTGAATAGTCAATGGAAGGACTGATCCTGAAGCTGAAACTCCAATACTTTGGCCACCTGATGTGAAGGACTGATTCTTTGGAAAAGACCCTGATGCTGGAAAAGACTGAAGACAACAGGAAAAAGGGGTGACAGAGGATGAGATGCTTGGATGGCATCACCAACTCAAAGGACATGAGTTCGAGCAAGCTCTGGGAGAGGGTGAAGGACAGGGAAGCTTGGTGTGCTACAATTCATGGGGTCAAAAAGAGTTGGACACAACTAAGCAACAAAACAACAATTAAAGCTGCAATTCTACCTTGAACAAAATAAAAGAAAGTAGGCATTATCCAAGTCTTTTTTATAACATATATCCTCCTATTATTTCAATCTGAGTAATGTACCAAGTTTGAGGTATACTTTTTATTTTTTCACAAAGCAGTCTGGGTCAGTATGAGGATACTAAGCCACTAATCAGAATTCTCAGAGATACTATGCAATCACCTCTCCACCTTCAAAGAAGCATAAAGAGAGTGCCTTTCTGAAATAATGTAACCCTAGGACTTTGCACAATGGAACTTGAAAATTCCACAAATTATGACTAATGAGAGAGATTTAAGCATATGAAAATCTACAAAGGAAGCAGATTCATATTTTATTTAATTATCAGATGACATAAAATGACAATGAGGCAATGTACCTCAAATAAGTCCGTTTCTTGAATAAATATTTAGAATGGCAGAAGAAAAGAAAAATTTAAAGCTCATTGCCATAATAAATACAAGAAATGCCTGCATATTTTATATGAAATGATTCTATGTTTCATCAAAGTGAAACTCTGAACATCAAGCCCCAGAATTAATCAAAGTGGCTACAACGCATTTGAGCAGCAGCAGAAGTCTGACAAAGATGAATTGTGCAAAGAGATGCTGCTTCTAATTTTAGAAGAAAAAATTATACAGTCACCTTAATGAAGAAAGAGGGTTATGCATAGAAAACTCAGTAAGACTCTAGACTCACAACTTCCTTGAAAATTCTACTTGCTAAAATATGTGTATCCTAGTCCTCTATTCCACATGATAACTGAAGTTTTACGGTATTAGAGCTTCTATTCAGCAAATTCTATGATAGTGTGCTGCTGTGGAATGAATGACGCTCCTGCCCCTCCATACACATACCACAGCAGTTTGTACATTGAAGCCCTCGCCTCCTGTGTGACTGTATTTAGAATAAGGAAGTCATTTTAAGGTTAACTGAGGTCATAAAGATGGGGCCCTAATCCAGTAGAATAAGTGTCCTTCTAAGAAGAAACACCAGAAAGTGCTTTCTCTTTTTTCTCTCTGCACTCGCAAAGAGGTCATGTGAGCACACCCAAGAGGGTGGTTCCCTGCAACCCAAAGGAGAGCTCTTATGAGACACCAACCTTGATAGCTCCCTGATTTTGGACTTGCAGTCTCCAAAACTGTGAAAAAATATATTTGTGTTGCTTAAACTATCCTTTTTGCAATATTTTATTAAGACAGCAAAAACAGACTAAGAGATGCACATCGTATATGTGTCAAACACACACACACACACATGCCCCTCTAGAATCATAAACAGAAATACTACATGCAAAGAAAACAATAACAATCCTGTAAGTGGAAACTGAGGTAGAGACAGGATGATAGATAAACAGCTATGCAGCTCTGGCAACTGAGAGCTCAGTGGAATGGAAAGTAAGTAGAGAGAATCAAGGGCAGTTGAGACTTACAGTGGGCATCACATCAGCACTTACACTTGCAGGAAGAATGTGCCTCCTCTCCTGTCCTTCTTGCCACCTGCTATATCATCCTTCTTTATGTTTAATAATTCAATAGTAGGTAGCTCAGTGGGTAAAGAAGTCACCTGCAATGCAGGAGACACCGGAGGTGTGACTTTGGGTCCTGGGTTGGGAAGATTCCCTGGAGGAGGGCATGGAAACCCACTCCACTATTCTTGCCTTGAGAACACCCTGGACAGAGGAGCCTGGCGGGCTACAGTCCATAGGGTCACAAAGAGTCAGACACGACTGAAGAGACTGAGCACGCATGCAGTAATTGGGTAAGTATTGTAATAAAAGCAAATATTTATAAAGATTATTGAGCTTCATGTAAACTGCTTGAACCAGCAGTTACTAAATTAAGCAAATTCATATTAAAAATGCACAGAATGTTTTTCCCCCCATTTAAGTAGGTGTTAACATTTGTCAATTAATCAGCCATTCCAACAAGTTTTTATTTGCTCATGTATTCCATATGGAGGGTCTGTAATGTTAGACTCCAGCTCAGGCACGTGATAGACCACCATGTATAAGGAACACTGTTTCTGAGGCCATCACAGTGCAGGAAGGTATTCAAAGAGACAAAGGAACAGAACTTTTTAACAATATGCTGTTGTAGGTGCTGTGAGAGTTGAAAATAAGTGTGGGAAAAGCAAAAGGAGTCACAAGCCCTGTCTACTAGAGGAGGGAGGGCTTCATGCAGGAGGCGACACTTAAGTTTAGCCGTAAATAGAATCCACGTGGAGCAGGGGTGAGGGTAGCAGGATTCTAGGAAGAGAAAATAATTGATAAAAAATTCAGGAATCTGTTTAAGAAAATGGTATGTTTGTTCAGTGGAGATTGATTCGTGTGAAGAGACCCAAGTCATGAAGCAGAGAGACCAGAAGTGGCTTGGAAAGCGAACGGAGGTTCTTTGGGAAGAACACTCAAGTACCACCACAGGAAGATGGATTTTTTAAAGTGTTCATCAGGAAGGAATGTGGCCAGATTTACTTTAGATCCACAACCCTCATATCAGTATTAGGGAAAGAAAATGGAACAGGATGCCAAGCATGGGGTGACCAATGAGTAGTTATTATAAAGTCCAAGGGGGTGAAGATAAAATATTGTACAGGAGCAGTAACAGAAGCTTGGTTTTTAAACATAAGCATTCATAGAAAAAAATATATTTGTCATTGCTTTTATAGGTAGTAAAATAGCAGAACAAAAAGTGCTTTTATTTATTAGATCTATTTTAGTAAAAAAGAATAATATATGAAATAAAATTTTTCATTTTTTCTTTTTAAAAAGTTTCACAGAAAGCCACTCAAAGGAAGTAGTCTTCTGGGAAACAATTTATGGAACACAGTCATAAATTTATAATTTTCTGGAAATTCTGTCATGATTTTAATCCTAAAACCAAAACTATAAACAAAGAGAAAAAGTAATACCTGCCCATAAATATATAAAAAAATGGTTCCTTGTGAAAATATTCAGTTGTTGCAGAATGAA
Source organism: Antilocapra americana (assembly GCA_007570785.1). Taxonomy (NCBI): domain Eukaryota; kingdom Metazoa; phylum Chordata; class Mammalia; order Artiodactyla; family Antilocapridae; genus Antilocapra; species Antilocapra americana. The sequence continues at coordinate 4,148,488 of ML660774.1, read as the reverse complement.
AAAAGAAATAAGTAGACTTTGCCGAAGAAACAAGCCACTTCAGTTTGCTTCGCATACATTTCTCTACATTATTGCAAATGGGGGACCATGCTGAGGGGTGAAAAGGAGCATATGGCCTAATTTATGATAATTTTAGATTCTAAGTAAATATTATGAGAATAACTTATGGTTGGGACAGTACAAAATAGGGCTGGCCATGATCTTCTTTTTCAATTATGCAGCAAAGATCTTAAGACACTAAGTTCTTTTGATGATGACTCATTTTAGCAACCGAAAATTATTAGCAATGTTATTCTGGAAAGCATATTTCATGATGTTTACAGCTCAGGATGTTTCACACTGTCCTACATAGTAAATACCTATTAGAGAGAGTCTTCAACATTTCCATGTATATTTTAATAGGATGAGAAACTGTGTTAAATTTGCACTGCTTGTCTACACTTAGACAGATATATTTTTATTTATTTAATGTAAATCTATGTTTGCCTAAATTCTACTTATACACATGCAGGATCATTAGTTATATTCACTGTAAAATCATTATTTTTGAGCTGGGTTTATAACTGGGAGGAGAGACATGTCAGAATAAAAATAATTTTTGAATCAAAAGCTTGAAAATTGGCCTTTTATTAGAGGGTTGGAAATAGAACTCCTATTTCTTGGGTAGTTAACAGGGTTAATCATTTTTTCTCTCCTTCTCACTCTGTATTTTTAGTGATATGATATATTGAGACAGATTTATTGCCTCAGCAGCACTAATTTCATTTCTATAATAGGCATAACTATGATTCATTGAGCACTTGCTATTCATCAAGGAACTATACCTAGAATACATGTAATTTGTGCATTTTTTAAACACCCCTGAAGATAGGCATTTAGCCCCATTTTACAGCTGACTAAACAGAAGCACAGGAAAACTGTGAGTCAAGGTCACACACAGTCAAACTGGGGATTTGGACTCAAACCAAGCCTGATGAAAATAAAGCCCACCATTCTCTTCCCATTCTGCCTACTGCTTCTGTGCTAAAGGTGAGCAACTTAATGCACTTTTGTAGGCCCAGATGTTTTTCAAAGTTGACTCTGAAATATGTCAGGAGAAACTCTGTGGCTTCCTCGCCTTGTTGCATGCCCCCCCATCCCTTTCTTTACTTTCTCATCAAATGTCTAAAGTTTATATTACCTTTGCACTCAAGAATGATGAATAGGAACAAAGCATGTCAGGGGTTGAGGGGCTTGAGAGAGAGTCTACCATTTCTATTCTTCTTGTTATTGTTTTAGCTGTTCAGTCATGTCCAACTCTTTTGCAACCCATGAATTGTAGCCCACCAGGTTATATTTCTAGTCTTCCATTACCCCAATTTTTCTAATGACAAAACTAAGGCTAAGAGAGAAAGTGGTTTATTCAGCATACTGAGTGAAGTTTAGTGGCAAAACTAGAACTTGGACACCACAATTCCTTACTCTGAGTTCAGTAAGTCCCTTTCCTGTTAATATTTTTTGTATTAACATTCATATGCATACAGCTGAACATTCGACAAGCTTTCACTGACAGCATAGTATGTGTTGTTAGGCATGTTATAGGCACTAGAAATAGAAAAATAGATTTTCTCCCCTAAATCTTGGAAATGCCATTGAAATATGTACAAGACTTCAGGAAGAAAGTTCATAAGTAACAAGCTGTTATATTTTTATAACACCATTCTGAATCATCTGAATCATGCATTCATTCATTCTTATACTTGCTCAAGACACACTCTTTCGTGTCTACTATGTGTCTGACACTGGAGAAATGAGAGCAAACCAGAGTATGCTTATCTGAGTTCAAGAGGTTTATGAGTTGGCATCCAGTTGAGGAAAATCAACATGGAAAAAGCTAAGAACACGGAGTGAATGGCAACGAGAAGGGGAAACAGGATGGACATGAGAGACATTTGATAACAGAAGGGAAAACACCATTTTTAGAAAGTGTCCCTGATAAAGGTTCCTTGAAAATAAAAGACAGATACTTTACTAGAAATGTAGTAGTCTCTCAGCTTAGAGAAAAAATCAACAAAAAACATAATCTTCCCTTTTTCTCTGCCTCACAATATATCCTATCTCACTCCCTCATCAAAGAAAATTGATTGCCCTAATCTAGTATCTAACATCTGGCTTTAAGGTTACCCTAAGGGGCAAAAAATAAAATGCAAAGAAGCAGAGCTGTGAGTTCATACCATGGGCTTCTGAAAAGCAAAATGATCTCCCCCGATACAGAGCAGCTGACCATCAATGACAACAGAAATAAACAATATTCAACCCATTTACTCAAGTGCCTGGATAGTTGTAAATTAAAATTCCGGGGAAAAAATACACACACACAACAAGAAAGATAAGGAATGCCTTTGGAGACATTATAAACCGGAAAAGAGGAGATCGCCTCTACATTGTTTAAAATGGATATTCTATAGAAATTCCATTTCCTCCTTAAACAATAAAACCTGTATCAAGTAGCAGAAGCAGAATGGCTATTCTTGCCCTTGACAGTCCTGTACTGTTGTCTCATCGCTGCCCAGAGACGGGCATCCCATCTCCTTATACATACCATACGATGTCCATGCCGATACCCCAATTCACGCTGGAGATCTGTGTCTTGTTCCCTTCCTGATGTCCCTGTTCCTAAGCTCCCTCAGGTGGTGCTGAAGCTACCGATCGTGCTGGTGGTTGAAAACACCATCCCCTCTCTGAAACGCCAGGACATATTGACACATTCATTTCTGTCATAAAGATCAGGAACAGGAAAGTATGATTTTATCCTATGCATCCAATATAGAATCACAACCACTAGCACACATGTCCACACACACAAAACAAGCTGTTTGACTGTTTCTGAGTTTTCTGTTAATATTCATTTGCTACTTGTTCATTCATCTTATCATCTGCTAGCTTTTGCTAGCAGGCAAGTGGGAGTCGGTGCCAAGGGCTTAAGGAAATAGTATAGAAAAAATAAACTAAGGGAATTCTGTGCATTTTCTTAATTTCACTTTACAAAGCAGGAAGGGAGAACTTTGCCTTCATTCCTGGAACAACTCAATGTACCTAATGGACCAAACTGGTTGCAATCAGAATTGGATGGCCCCTGCATTAATTACTAGCACTCGTCCCATGTTTTCTGTGGCTGGCTTCCCAAACACAGGCTATATTGCTCACACATTTCGCTAACTTGTTTTCTTCTTTTACCATGCATTTAATATCTCAATAAAAAACAATGTGAATCTCAGCTTCAACAATAGCTTCAATTGGTTGAGACTAACACTGAAAATCAAAATGACACAGTGAGTAATTTTACACAGATTTAATCAGTGTTATGCAGACAGTGTGTAGACACCTTTATTTTCTTAAGATCAAGCCTACCTCACAGCCTGAAATCTTACCAGTGAGCATTTGTACACTCTTCTGGTCACTACTGACAGTGATTCATTCAAATTCCAAGGGGGAATCCCAGAAAGTGTCCAGTTATACTTTATTTTAAGGCAGGGTGTCTAAATTGCAATTGGGATATTCTTGGATTTGGGAATCCTCTAAGGCATCAAATACTATACCTTGGGTATTTCAAATATCTTAATTTCAATACTTGCTGCTTTTATTCTGCACTGAGGTCTGCAGCTCATTTGTAAAATAGGGTATTGGCAGGTGTTAAACACAGGAGGAACTTATTAAATGCTGGATCATTCATTGATGGATAATTCAGTTTTTGAAAATGAGTCACTTGCCATATAATTTCCATTCTATTTATAAATACTGTTGCCAGGATGTTGCAGTGGTGTATTCCCAGTTCCCCATTCTCATCACAATTCTTAAATAACAATGCATTTCTTCTCTAGCAGAGAAAACAAAACACAGACACTTTTGTATATAGTTTGTACCATCTTTATACATCACTTTGATTCTTCAGCTTTACTTCCGTAACTGTTGCAAAGGATAGGCTGAGATTTGCAAATGAAGGGCAATTTTTTCCCAACTGTTCCTTATGAGTCACATAAAATACATTTTTCCTCCATAGCAGTGGTCGTATGGTAATAAGATGATAATGCAAATCGTAAAATACAATGTAGTAATCCAACTAAGTGCCAATAATTAGAGTCAGTCTTAGAATTTGAAAAATGGTCCATTTGGTTTCAGTGAGCATGTTATGCTTCTCCACACATAAATTCAAATCTTCTTCACTTAGAGACTAATTTGTTAATCAGTCAAGTCACCCAGGCTAGAAAACGTATCTACCAGAGTAAAGTTCTTATCTTAAATGTAGACATATTTATTTTCTCTTTGACTAATTAAATATTAACTATGGGTATAAAGGAAGATTTATTGAAAATAAATACTATGGAATACAGCGTCCATAATAAGGAAGAGAGAAAGAAGAGCTAACTTAGATTAAATGTTCTTGGCCAACCATCATGCTGAACATAGTAAGTGCTTTAACAGACTTAGCCCTAGAATATGACTAAACAGATACTCTCATCGCCCACCAGGCTCCTCTGTCTATGGGATTCTCCAGGCAAGAGTGCTGGAGTGGGTTGCCATTTCCTCCTCCAGGGGATCTTCTTGACCCAGGAATTGAACCCGGGTCTCCTGCATTGCAGGCAGATGATTTATTGACTGAGCTATGAGGAAATAGCAGCAATTCTCAACTCTCATAATCATTATCTCCCTAAAGAAACTTAGAATTTTTCTACAACTTTCTTTAAAACAAAATTATACTATATCCCAACCAACAAACTAATAAAGCATCCCCTTCTGTGTTAAGCCTAAGTCTCTCAAGCACACATCTTGATTCACGAGGCTTGAAGAAGAATCCATCTGAACGCCTCCCTCATCCACATCTTCACCTCCATTCACCCCTCAGTCTCTGGAGCTTGACATCTACTGGAACCACCTGTCCCTGAGGAGCTCAGTTATGCCTCAGATGCTCGTATTTTCTGGGCATTTTCTATTCTTTATTATAGTGAACCTCGTAGTATATGTGAGAGGACTCAGTTACATCTTTCCTTTTGTAATGCTTGATTCTTGGTTTCCATGACACCATGACTGCCCTGCTTTGCATGTTTTTACTGGACTCTTTCACCCCAACTTTAAATATTAATATTTTCAACTTTCTCTCTTGTTTATTCTCCCTTCAATTTTAAACATATTTATGATGATTTTTAATTTATTTGTAAGCTAACATTACAGATGTTTTTTATAATTGTGGACCACATAATTACACACTGGAAGCCTCCATTGAGTCTTATGAAATCCAACTTCTAATATCTCTCAGGCTCACTTTTAGCTCTTCATCTCTTCTATAGGAAGAAGAATAATACAGTACAAGAAGCAAAGGACTTTGATCCAGACTATGATTCAAAGCCATATGCCATCTGCACTGGTATATACATGCCATCTGCACTGGTATATACATACCATCTCAAATGAGATCTTTATCTTCTCCAAGTCTCAGTTTTGTCTGATTAGTATAATTGGACATAATCACACCAAAACCACAGGACAATGGTGAGAAGTAAATGAGTTAATATTTGGAAGGGACCTAAAATAGTGTTTAAAACTTAGTAAATAACCAGTATGTCTTCCTCTCACTTAGAATAGACTTTTAACAAATTATTGTGTAGCTGGAAACACTGACTTCTAATTGTTCCCCTCTGGCTCTCCTCTCCTTTCCTTTAAATCCGATCTTCACACTGTGCTGATCAGATTTATAAACATAGATTTTAACAGCTCACTTGCTTATATGAACTTGTCCTGAACTGCATAGTGCCTACAGGATTAGGTTAACACTCTTAAGCTTCCAATCCAGGGTTGTTCCAGCTCCCTTCTCTGCACCTTTTCCCGCTCCATCCCCACATCCCCTAGTCCATTATATGGACTGTTGATTGCTGCAAGTCTCATGTTCCCTCAAGATGCTTTTTTTCTGGCACTTGTTTTTCATCCTTCATTTAGCTCCCTGTGATTGACCTCTGGATGGCAAATTTCTAATATCTTATCTTTTTTTTTAAGATTCATCCCATGTATATCTCCTTTATGATATTTTTCTTGAGATGGTAGAAATATGCCTCCTCCCATCCTGATACACAACCTTAGGCTGAGTTCTTATTTCATTAGATTGACATCATCCTTATATAATCTCACCTAACTGTCTCTGGGCTTCATCTTATCACACCTGTAGTCTCATCTTTGATAGAGAGTAGACACTAATTCACTAATCATTTACTGGATGAATCAGTGAAATAAATTATTTTGATTCAGCCCATCATAAGCTCATGATATACATAACTTTGTGTCACTTAACACTGGTAAATAGTCAAAATACTAGCCAACACTTAATTTATTTCTTATTATGTGCTAGAAATATATTTAAGCATTTCATTGCAGTCATTTAATTTTCTCAATAACCTTCTAAGGGTGGGTTCAACATAAAGAAGTTGATACATTTTCTTAGATGGAATGGCTTGAATTAGATGACAATTAACTCCAGAGCCTGGACTTTTAACTACTGTATAGTATTTTGACATGAATCTAAAAAAGTGTAATTTCTGAAATACAGCAGTTGTTCTAAAAACTGTACATATATTTGTGTTATGATTTACCACAGAAATATTTTTGAAATAAATACATATTCTGACCTAAAAATTTTTTTTTCATTTCCAAGCTAAATAATTCAGGCTATCTCACCAACTTTAAATCTTTCATTTTATATAGAGCCTCCAAGGAATCAAATAGTTGGGAGTATATTAACTGCAAGGTTTAAATTATAATGTCATAGCTTAACACAAAGAAATTAATTGAAAAAGTTTTAAGAAAATCATGTTCTTCTCCAATAAATGTTGCTACCTGGGGGCAAAGAATAGCTAGAGGGTTTATTGAGAATACATTTTTTTCCCCCCTAAACTAATCTGGGATTTGTTGTAAATAATATGTTCGCCTACCATGTAACCCTTTCATTTTCTTTCAAAATGAAAGATTTGATTAAATTTCTCTGGAATATTACTCTATCACATTACCTTTAAAAAGACTTCCTCTTTTTAAAACGCTATAGGGGAATATATTTTTCTTGATGCAAATTTATATTATGCAGTGAACTTTTGTTTTTGCCACTTGTGAATAGTTTTTAAGTTGAAATAAATGATACTTCAACAGAGCTGTAATTTTATTCTACAAATCTCCAAACAGTATTTTCTGTATTATGTTTATTCCCAAAAGAAAACAAAACAAATGAAAAATGATGTCCTCATTTATGATAAAATGAAAACTTAAAATTGCAAGTTTATTCAATTAACAAAAGGAAAATAATCAAAATATGATGCACAATGTCTGACAGATATTTTCATAAACAATTTCACATACTTCTAATACTTCTGATAATAAGTATCTCTTTAAATATCTATATTTTTCTGTGAAAATTTGGGAAACAATAAATTCTGAGCTTTTAATAGGCTGATTTTTCTTCTAAATCTACTCTCTGCCAAGGATGATAATACAAAGCATGATAAATCTAAACTTTAACTCATAAGTACAATAATTCAGTCAAGATTGTTGGACAAGAAATGCTTCCATCCTGTACAATTTATGAAACAATCCCTCATTCTAAAGCATAATTTTGAATTTTTCACATATTTCCATTTATTTGCTTACCAAGGTTCCCAGAGAAAATATATTTGTTATGAATCTACTGATGAAGAGCCTACAGACCGAGTATTTTTTTGGAGCTGAGGTAATCAACTTATTATTTGAAACAATGCTGCTACCAGGATTGAGTTGATTCATCGTGACAGCATAAGCAATTCACTGGTTAGTCCATAACAGCAAATGATTTTAAAGCACTACCTCAGTCATTTATTTATAGCACGGTATACAATTTAAATATTACTAAATATCTTTTATGAGCCAGGAACTCTACTAAGAGCTGGGGTAGAGAACCACCGGAAATTACATTTTAGTAGGAGAAGACAGTCCCCTTACAGTCATTCTCGTTTGGATCTAGACAAAGAAATCTAATAAAGAATGCAATTATAACTTAACTGCCTCAATTCACATAGGTTAATGGATTTGTTGGCTATAAAAACAAAGGGTGATATATATGACTAGGAGCAGAATCAATCCAATACCTGCCTGTTTAGATCCTTCTCAGGTTCCAGGACTCACATGTTTATAGTTTTCATGAATTGCTAAGAAACTTTTCTATCACCTTGCTAGTGGCCAACAGCACAAATGCCCATTATTTAGTATCTTTAAACAAAAAGTTTGACATTTATGTTAGACTTTCTACAGTAATGAATCCTTTATTAATAACTATTGCCATGTACCTTGCACCAAGAGGAGAAATAACTCAAATAAACATGATTATTTTTTGCAATAATTTTTAAATGTGAACACATCTCTAGTTAAGTTGTGATTTACACTATGTCTTTTCCTGTTTGAAACTTTATGAGTTTCTTTTAAGGCAGTGGCCCCTGTGTGAATAGGTAAAAGGCACCTGGCAGGGACCAATCTATCCACCTTTCAACAAAGATCCAGGCTTCCATCTCAGCGGGCTGCACTCTGGCCCTTACAGAGTTAAGTATTGAAGTAGAGACTTTGTCTGAACTCAAGTCCCACCCAGAACTATTTTTTCCTCTTTTTAATTTTTTTTAATCATGAAAGTATGATAACACATTTACAGGAGACTTTGAAAATACAGAAAAGGTTACATATAGTTCTACTATATATTACAATTTTTTGTATTATAAGCAGATAAATTAAGATTTTTACTTGGAACTTCAATATCAAACTCTCAAAAATTAATAGCATGAATATACAGAGAAGGAGAAGGACATAGTAGACCTGAAAAGCACCATGAACCAATTAAAAATAATTAAGATTTACCCAATTTTCACACAACAGTAGGATGCAAATTCTATTCACGTTCCCATAAACTATAAACTAGGAGACACTGGAACTTATCCAGGGATATAAAACAAGATGCAAAGACTTCATTGTCTAAAGGTATTGAAATCATACAGAGTCTGTTCTCTTATCACTGTGGAATTATGTTAGAATCAATATCAAAAGATATTTGAAAATGATCCACATATTTTTCAAGGGCAATGTGACATTTACCAAGAGAGATCTTAGACTTAGCCATTGAAAACCTCAATAAAGTTGGAAGACTGAAAAAAATACAGAGGGTGATTACAGAAAAGAAAGTATTTAAATAAGAAATGAATATCAAAATCAGAAATGAATATCAAAGATACTTAAACATATATTTGGAAATTAAATGTCCACTTTTAAATAATGCCACCCTGCATTATTAACTACACATGGAAGAAGGCCACTTCTACTTGGAACTCCCTAATTCCGTTGTACTTAATTAGGATGTGAATCCTATGCATGTCAGTTGTTAAACACAACTTCTATACCAGTCCATATGCCATGTGCTCTGGGAGAAGGATTGGTGTTTAAGCTTCAGCATCAGTCCTTCCAATGAATTATTCAGGACTTATTTCCTTTAGGATGGACTGGTTGGATCTCCTTGCAGTCCAAGGGACTCTCAAGAGTATTCTACAATCCTTTGGCCACCTGATGCAAAGAACTGACTCATTTGAAAAGAACTGACTCTGATGCTGGGAAAGATTGAAGGCAGGAGGAGAAGGGGATGACAGAGGATGAGATGGTTGGATGGCATCACTGACTCAGTGGATGTGAGTTTGAGTGAACTCTGGGCATTGGTGATGGAGAGGGAGGCCTGGTGTGCTTCAGTCCATGGGTTGCAAAAAGTCAGACACGACTGAGCGACTGAACTGAACTGAACTGGGAGAAGGATAGAAGCATACACTACTTCTAGAAATGGATAGTCCCAAGTCTTAGGAAGCTTGTTAGTTTCATCCATGGGCTTCTGGATTTAGAAGCAGAAATGCTTCTTCCATAGAATGAGGCAATTTTATGATTAGTCTATTATGTAATAGGAATGTTGGATAAAGTAAGCAAACAAAAAATAGAAACAAGTTGTCAGTGAAAGTGGTGTTTCCAGATGATGAATATTTGCATATATAAATAGAGAATGGTAAAGGTTTCTATTTATCAGCCATTGCCAATGTGGCAGCAGATGAGTGCTCTTTGATGTGCAGGTCTAACCAGCTGAGATCTGTAGTTTCCCTGTTCCTTCTATTAATATTTCCAATGGGATGGATGTGCTTAGTCATTCAATCATGTCTGACACTTTGAGACCCCATGGACTATAGCCCACCAGGCTCCTCTGTCCATGGGGATTCTCCAGGCAAGAATACTGGAGTGGGTTGCCATGCCCTCCTCCAGGGGATCTTCCCAACCCAGGATTAAACACAGGTCTCCTGCACTGCAGGTGGATTCTTTACTATCTGAGCCACCAGGGAAGCCCATTTTCCAATGGCAGAACCAGTGCAATTTCTGGTCAAATGTGATTTAATTCATTTTATTCTCCCTTTTAAACTCTCCAGTGGCTTCTGATCTCACTCAGACACTACACTGTCTTCCCCTCATTCCATCTGAACCCTACCCTCACTGGTCTCACCAAAGCTGCTACTGTTACCTTGAAAACTCCTCCCTTAGATGTCCATGTGGCTCTGTCCCTCATTTTCTCCCAGTGTTATTCAAATACTACCAATTCCTTTCTCCTGTTTAGTATTTCTCTATAGTACTTCTCACCACTTAATATAAAATCTATTTTATTTCTTTTTTGTTTTCTCCTCCTCTACTAGAATGTAAGCTACATGCAAATAGCAATTTTTGTCTCTTTTGATCACTAATGCAACCAAGCACATGGATTGTATTCAAGTATTAATATAAAAGCATAAATAATAAGTATTAAAATATTTTTTCAGCAAATGAATACATAATTTAACTTACTACTAAATAATTCACTCTTGATAATCCTCCATCTCAATCAGCCTCTGTCATTACCTCTGTGTTTCTCAGTATGAGGTTTGTCTTCATGGCTTCAACTTGAGTGCTTTTCTTCCAGGAAATGCACCTGCCCTCCAGGAATGACTACAGGCAATAGACAGGAGTAGATGCAGGAAACCAGAGAGAAGACTGTTGCAGTAACTTGCTAGACAGATGGTAGTGGCTTAATACGCATGCTGTAGCAGTGGACACGGTAAGCGCTGATGAGTCTTTGGGTAAATGTCTGTACAGTGAAAGAGTACTGTGATGGATCATAAAGGAGGGCAACAGAAAGAAAGAGAGAAATTGAGGCTGATTCCAAGACTGCTGGCTGAGGAAGTGGAAGAAGGAAGCTGTAACTTACTGAGACGAGGGAGACTCGTATGGAGCAAGTTGTGACAAAGTTACATGTTGAAGACATGCAAGGGTGAGATGTCCACTAGGATATGAAAGTCTAGAATTAAGGCAAGATCAGAGATACATGTTCCGAAGTGTGAACGTATAGACAGCACTTAAAACCAAGAGACTAGAGTGAATGCATTAAGAAAGAGAAGTACTCCCGGAACAGAGCCGGAGCCCATCACTATTTAGGAGAGAGAAGGCTGAGAGAAACCAGCTAAGAATTCTGAGAAAGGGCAGCTAGTATAGTAGAAGGAAACCATAGGAAGTTGTAACCTGGAAGCCAAATGAAAATATTTCAAGAGTCAGGGAATGAATAGCTCTGACTTGAATTAGAATGACTGAACAATATGGCTGCTAGTGATGATCTTGGTACAGAATATAAGTTAGGTGGTGGGGGCAAAAAATGGGTTGGAATGAGCTCAAGAGAGAAGGAAAGGAGAAGAAATGGAAACTTCTCTAATGGACCACTCTTTAAGAATTTGATCATAAGGAAGTAAGTGTACCTCGATGTAGAAGTAAGGATAATAAGTTTAACATTGCTCATTTGCTTTTTATTTTAAAGATAAAAAAATAACATATTTTAATCTGATGAAAAAGATCCATCTGACTGATTATGCCTTTAGGAAGAAAGAGATGTGCTAGAGGAATATCCTTAAATGGGGAAGAAGGGATGGGAATTCGTGTACATAGACTCAGTATGTAATAGTTCACAAACTTTATCAGCCATTTCCCTGTTTTATTCGAGATCAATTATTAATGTCTGTTACACACGAAGCATCCCCAAAATATAGTCTGGGACAAGCAATTGAAGATAATACTCATTGTTCTCAACAGCATGAGGGTTTCTGATGAGCATGTAAACTAGCAAAACAATCACCCTATTGTATAATGCAGGCATTATGTTCCTGTAGGATTTTATTCCAAGGAAATTATGATCATGTACAAAGATCTAACTACAAATATATTCATGGAAGCATGGGATAAAAATAATGTCAGAAAGTGAATACAACTGAATGCATTAATAGCAGAGTACTGCTTAAGTTAAATACAGTGATTCCAGATGACAGAAATCTGTGACTACTCAACACATTGAAGCACCAGAATATGCACTAACTTGGAAACATATTGGTAAATAAACAAGAGCAGGTTGTAAATAACATGCATAGCATAGGGCTGATAATATGAAAAGCACAAGGCCTGTATTTGATGTTTAAAATGTGTATGTGTGTATGTAAGTTTGATGAACTAGAAAAGAACATAAAAGATGCACATTAAAGAGTGCAGTATGCATGGTAGAATTATAGGCAAATTTTGTAGGTAGGTTTTCTTCTTTGTTTTTTATTGTTTACCTATTCTTTATAAAATATCTTAGCAATCACACAAACTATAACATGTAGAAAATGTTTAAATTGATATTTGTGTGGAGGTGGATGTGCATAATTTTTGTTGATTATTTTTCCCTGCACAATATCTTCCAATTTGTTGTTTTAATCAGATTGAATTGGAATTTTGGAGGCAATCAAATGACAGATATTTTCCTTTCCACATTATTTATAGATATAAAATGTGATATATACAGAAATTGTTAGTCATGCCATCATATCACCTTAAATGCTTTCAAAAGAGTTTTCCAGTATAATCTAGCAATGGTGTCAATTTTCATTTTTACTCATCCCAGAGTCAGCTGGGACTTTGGGGGAAATGCCAAAATTAAATTTTAAAAAGTGCTGGCATGTTTTCAGGTTCTTTCAGCAATCATAATTTTGAAATATTTTATACCACAGCGTAACTTTTTCTTGCTCAAAGAGGGTCTATCGAGCAGTAGTCATGACATAAGAACAGAAGCCCAACATTCAATCACCAACATTCATGCAAACCACATATACTTTTTCCATTTTTAATAAGGAAACTTAATATTAGGATGATTTGGGCAAGAAAATGTGGACTTTCAGGGTACAATCTAAATCATATTTTTTATAATAAAATTATGTGAAGATACATTTTGCTGTATTTTCAACTGCGGTTTCACACGGCTCAGACAACTGCCACACAGGACACTTTCTGCCAACGATAAATAAAATGAGTGCTTTATGACCTGTACATGAACCCAAATATTGGACATACGTTCAGAAAAGATGGTGCTAGTATTTTTATTCCTAACATTTTACTTAAAATTGAAAGAAATTTCCATTCCAAGTGGAATGTGTAACTGAAACCCTGGCCAACGGCATATATGTCTATTTCTGATTCTGAGATAACTAAATACTATACTTGCAGATAGTATCCATGGGCATATTTAATTTCGTAGACTTGGCTAGCATTAAAGTACTAAATATAACTTTTATACTTTCATTTGCAGGAGGGATTTTTGTTTTTAGCACCAAATTAACTAAAGCCCAAGATGATTTGAGAAATATTCAAATCACACAGCTTGTTGCTGTCCATGTATGGTCCAAAACTCGATTCTCCTGATGGGGAGTCTAGCAATTTTACTTATTTTGAACAATCTGAGCGAAATGCAGAATTTATCTTACTTACTTCAAAGAAATAATATGGGTACTCGAAAACACAGGCAATGTACCTGACTCTGGTCTCATTTTATGTCTTATTCTAGGGTGCCTGATCTCTGTTACAACAAAAGAATAAAACCAGAGAATATAACCTCAATGAATTGCTGATTTCTGGACCTTCGCGGAAAAATGCTATGGACATAAACACAATATATGGCATTTTGGGCCAAAAATTCTAGACTTGTTTTTCAGACCAGTCATCAGGAATATAGGCACTTGAGTCACATAATTAACAATGTTAGACAATGTATATTTAAAGATATTCTAACGAACTTCATTTGAAAAATCTATATGCTGCAGATATGCAGGCATCCTCAAATGTGATCTATTCACTCTGATAGATACAAATTATCCAGGTAAGTGAAGGCATGGCTCAGATGGTAAAGCATCTGCCTACAATGCAGGAGACCCGGGTTCAATCCCTGGGTCGGGAAGATCTCCTGGAGAAGGAAATGGCAACCCACTCCAGTATTCTTGCCTGGAACATCCCATGGACGGAGGAATCTGGTAGGCTACAGTCCATGGGATCGTAAAGAGTCAAATACGACTGAGTGACTTCACTTCATTTCCTAGACTTCACTTCAAGTGCAGGCACATAGGTGGTGTTTCTAAAGTTTTAAGCCCTCCAACCAGTGATCCACACACCCACTCAAACTGATCTTTCTAAAATGCAGATCTAAATATTTCACTCTCCTCTTTAAAAAGTTCCCAGGTTTCCCTTTCACTCATCAGGTAAAATACACAATCATTGGCATGAAATGTCAGGCTCTTCATGACCTTGCTGCTAACCTGCACTGCCGGACACAGCTTTATCCCCCTTCCTCCCTCCCCTGAATGCCCCGTGCAATCCAGCAGTACTGCCCCTCTGCAAGACCTCTCACTCGTGGTAGGGCATCTGTTGATGATCACCACACCACAAAATCATCACGTTCTGTTTACTCCCTTGGCATTGACACTAGACTCCAGGTTCCTTCCTGGCAAGGGCCAAGTGACATTTGTCTATGTATCTTCAGGATTTTGTAAAGTAATTGAACTCAAAGATTATATGTTGAAAAAGTAAAAATAATAAATAAATAAAGGTAAAAGAGTCAGCTTGGACTACAGAAAGTTTCACTGATTCATTTGAATAGCTCCTTAATTTATCAAGCAGATTTGTGTCAGGAACATGGAGAGTCCCAGTCTGTTGGCATGTAAAGACATGTCCACATTTGTAACTTCAGTTAAACAGTAACTAGATAAGATACAGATCACAGTTCCCTGTTCCAGATTTCATTATAAGAAAGAATCCTCATTGCAGTTTCTTGCTAAAATACAAATCTATGCCTCTCATTCCAAGATTATAATGCAGTCATTTTGTGGCAGAGGAGTCAGGAAAAAAAAATATATATATCTATATCTACACACATGTAAATATTAAGAGAGCACTTATCATGTTTTCTGTGATATCCTATAACTTGGCAATTAAAATATTGCCCTGCCAAGCATCTAGGTGTTAAATAAATGAAGATTTACTATTTTTTAAATTTATTTAAAACTCATTTATTCAAACTGCACTCATCATTGCAATTAATTGTTGTTTGCAAATATTTAAGAAATTAATCAACAACAATAAAAAGCATTAACAAATTTCTTTTTTCCCCTAACTGATATACAGCTTTGACACCTTCTTCTTCCTAGTGCCTATCAATGTCATTCACCGGATAAAGTGATCACGCTAAGCTGTGCATAAGGAGAGAACCATTGTCAGCTGATCCTCCTTCATATTATGTAAAAAAGAATGTACTACTGCTATCTGGCTAATTGACTTGCTTCTTTTAGATATACAGAATGAATAATTGTGCAGAAGGAGCTGAATAAAATTTTATTACTCAAATTACAGCTTTTTCTTCTTCCTTTCAATTTTTAAAAAAAAATTACATTTATGTGATTGCAAATTATTCAAGCTGTTCAGGTTATAAAACAGTGTGTCCTGTTGACTTCAAGATATAGAAATATGCCCCACAGACTCTTCTAGAAAGCTCTTTAAGAACTTCCATTATCTACTGAAGAACTAATGCACTCCCTTAATTGCGCCTGCTGGGTGATCAGGCATCAGATTCAGATTCAGGCCCACACAGAAATGCAAGGCGGCAAAAAGGACATTCGCTCAGCAGGAAAGGTTGCAGAAGTCCTATGACAAATGAGACAAAGGAAGTCGAGTAATAACAGAGGGGCTTTTTGAACATTTTCAGTAATTTGGTTATAACTAATTCTAGAGTGCATTAGCAGCAGATTCTTAATCAGACCCTACTTTTCCATTAGAGAGACTAATTACAGAGTGTCTTTTATTGGTAGATTCATTTTCCTCCATAAAACATGCTTAGCAAATATAAACTGATTTGTCTGAATTTCCCTTAGACCATATCATTGTTTTCTGAGCAGGCCTGATGCTGCCACATCAGAGACTGCACGCACAGAGGGCACTGCTCACTAGATAATCCCCCTTCTGCTGGCAACAGATTAAACCCAATCCCCGTTAATGTGATATCAATGCCCATCCCTCAATCGTAGTGTCTCTTGTAAAACCTTGCTTTTACAAGTCTGGTTGAATTCCGCTATCTTAATTCCATTTCCTTTAGAAAAATTGCTTTCAATCTGAGTGATTTATTTTTCCTCTTGCTGAATTTATCTGTTGCTAGGCCAGTGATCTGCTTAAAGACTTCAAACTTACCAGGCTGCCTAAGAGAAGGGGTGTTCATTTGTTTCATGCCTGAGTGACTAAGATCACACTTAATCCAATGTAACTTGTTTTTGAGGCACATTCCTCACACAAAACAGAGTAATCCATACCTTTCTGGTATGGTCTTGAAGATTTAACTTTCAGGGGAAAAAAAAAAAAAAAAAAACCTAAGAAGAAGCTTGAGTTCTATTTTATTAACAATCAGGTTTACTCGCTTTTCTTTCTTTCTTTTTTTTTGACAAACCAGTAGTAATAGGTTTCCAGTCATATATGCATGATTAATTGAAGAACCACACTTCAGCCTAAATGAGAATGGAGTTGTGTAATTGCCTGCTAAGCGAACTAAGCAAATTGAGAGAAAGCAGAATATGTATATTATTTCACCCATGATTATCACAAAATTCAAAAAAGATTGTTTTCAATAAATATTACCTAATATATATTATCTGCTAAAGACACAGTGGTAAATGAGACAGTCTTGGATCCAAGATTTTGGTAACTTACATTAAAAATAAAGTGTAATGAAAGTTATATACTTTTGAAAAGCTTTGAGAAATTTTAGAAAGACATAAAATTATTGTTTATATATTTTTTTGGTTTCTCAGTCAAAAAAAAGTCAAATAGCAGCAAATTTACATGTTTTTGTGTAGCTGTAAAAAGTAGCTAATCACTGTGAAAACAGCTTGTAAACTATAAAATGCTAAATATAATTTAGCTATTATCACTGTGGCCTTAAAATATCTTTTAAGCTTTTCTCTTGACAGTGACAATAATAAAATCTTCTCATAATACACACTCAACTTGAGGAATCAAAAGTGTATATTCTTCACTATTGTTTTCAAGTGTACATTTGAAAAATTTTAGGAAAGCATCGATTATATTCTCCTTATCTTTTATCTCCTTTGTGTTTGCTACTTTCAGATTACTGTTTTATTTTCTTACATTCCTGATACTGCTACTAATGCTTTTATAACTTAATAGAGAAAAATCTCCCTTGCCACCCTAGATTTTCATTTTCCATTTAGTCATATATTGCAGAACATTTTTGTTTTTTACTGAATATAATATCTAAGACATCCAGTGTACATTATTGTCAGAATATAATACTTATACTTTATTGAGAACTTATTGTATGTAACCCTTAACAACAATCTAACTCTTGGAATATAGCTAAATAGGTTTATTATTGCAATACCTGTATATGAAAATTATAGAATTCAGTCTCTGTCTTTCAGTTAATGTGTATAGAGGTAAATTCATTTATACTGCATTTTAATACTCATTCATTCATTAAATACTTTTTTGAGTATTCAGGTTAAATAACAGGATACAGCAGTGAACAAAAGAGACAAAATGCTTATTCTCATTTAAATATGCATTCTAGCAGGAGCTGAGTTCATGAAAGGATTTAAGCAGTGCAGATTTATATAAACTCTAAGCAGACTGTTAATTAATAAAAAAGAAAAGAAAAGCCTGGATTTAACTATGAGCCAGGAATAACAATAAATGTAATTTCATCACAATCTGCATTCTTCAAGAGTTTTATGAAAGATTAAGTAAAATTATGTCATAAGTCTTATACAAGGCTTAGTAATTGATAGAGGCTTAACATGCATTGATCATAACGATAGATATTTTACGTTTTAATATTGTTAGTAGTCTTTATATATATGGAACATACATATGGCTCTGGACTTTAAAATAATCAATACAAAGAGATAAACACAGAAAGTCATATGTTTAAAAAATTTCCTGTAATAAAAGCAACAATTATTCCAGATAAGCAATAAAAGTAGTGATCCATATGATTTAGTAAATCATTTAGCCAGGGACTTGGGCCAACCTTTTCTTAGATAGATGTATTATCCATACATTTCCATGACTAAAGAGAGAAGACCTCCGAATACAACTGAGCTGAGAAGGCCAAAAGTTTCCTTAAAATGCCACTTAAAAATTCATAAGTAACAAACAATGAAAACTAAATTTCAAACTAGGTCTATCAGAAGCGCAAATCAACTATTTTAAGTTTTACACCCATATATGGAAATCTGTGTTAGAATATCAAATGTCAAAATCAGTTTTATTGCGTTCAATAATTATTAGTATCCTTAATAATTATAAGCATATTGCATTATACTTTTTAGTTACAATATAATTTCTGAACATTGAAAAAAAATTCACAAGAATAAATAAATCAGCAAGAGAGAGAATTAAGTTGCTGTTACACTGAGGATATGTTGAAGAATAAAATAAAGCATCATTTGACTAAACTGAAGCCTGTGAGCATCAGTTTATATCTGAAGTACTTGAAATTAATAAATGATTTTTTTCTGAAACAAAAATGTATTAAATGTAAATGAGTTTTATTTCTATAAAGTTAAAAATTATAAAACGAGTCCCTCTATCTTTGTAAATTAACACAAGAAGGACTTTTCCATAATTAGTGAGATAGAACATGTTCAGTAATAAACATATGTGAATTATTTATTATTTTTATTGAAGGATATAGTGATGGTTAATTTTATGGGTCAGCCTGGCTATGCAACTGTGTTCAGACATTTGGGCAAATGTTATTCTGGATATTTATGTAAAGATGTTTTCAAGATGAGATCAACTTTTAGATCAGAGGTCTCTAAGTAAGTAGATTATCCTTCACAATGTGGATTGGCCTTATCTAGTCACTTGAAAACTTGAGTAGAACAAAGGGCAAAAAGGAATTCTGCCAGCAGGCAGTCTTTGGACTTGAGTTGCAGCTTTTCTCTGGGTCACTAGCCTGCCAGTCTACCCTGTGAATTTTACATTTACCAAGTCTCTACAATTGTGTGAGCCAACTCTTTAAAATAAATCTGCATCTTTGTCCTTGTCTTGTTTCTCTCTCTTTCTGCACAGATATACACATCCCCACATACCCCCTGCTGGCCTGTTTCTCCAGAGAAACCCAACTAAATACAAATAAAACTTGCAGAAAAGTACACATTCTTGAGTTTCTAAACCTAGAAAACTTAAACATATACTGCAAGATGTTTTAGGTAATCTGGTAAATTGGCATTCTGAGTATATAAAAATAATAAGCTGAATAGAAATTAAATACAAGTGTACCTGGGATAGTTAACTAAAGAGACATGAGAATACTTACCATGTATCTATGTAAGTCAACCAGAGAGTCTCGAGTAGACTAACTGAATGCATGAATTAAAAATTAACTGCTACTAAGCTATCAATTTGATCAATAAGAAAAAGAAATTAATAATTAAACTGCACTGAGAACAGGATGGTTTTTAACATTGAGACAAAAAATGGTGGAGAATGGAATGAAAATATTTTCATAGAAAAATTTATTAAATGGGAAATTTAAAGAAACTAGTCAATTTTTGGTAGAAGTTGTTATAGTTGACCATGATAAAACCTGCAAATACTTCCTAAAAACGAAATTTGGCTCTGATGTTGAGTGCCTAGTATGTGGCAGATGCCATGTAACTGAGTGCTCATTACAACCTCATGCAGGAGAAATCGCATTTGCATTTTACAGACTGAGTAACTTGCCCATGATCACATAACTAGAGAGCTGCAGTGCACATTCAAACTCAAGTCAGTCCTGCTCCAGAACCATTCTCCTTACACAGTATGGCGAGAAAGCATACAAGGTACCAGAAAGAATTTTGGATTCTTAATCTTGCGTGATTTTCAGGTAAGTGAACAATCACTGTCTATCCAGTTTTAGATTAGATCTTTCTGTTATGGATGCCAAAAAAAAAAAAAAAAAACAACAACTAATTTCCTGAGATCTTTTCCAGGTTTTACTCATGTATGCTTGCTTATGAACTAGTTAATTTTAGCTATAGAGCTAACCTCCAAGATATTGCAAAAATGAATCATTTTTTCTGGGTAAATGTGCTGAGGATATTTAAACTGGAAACCAAAAGTTATCAAAATTAGGCTGTTGGGCTTTGAAAAAAAATTTTTGTTTGAAAAGAATCTTTGTACCACACACAGTGTATGGTTTATTTTTTGCATACCTATTCCTTCTATAATCATGAAACCACATTTTAGACCTCATTTGTCCAGGGAGCACAGTGATTTTGAAAATAGAGCTGCCTTTGTCCTTCTCTTCATGCACTTAATTGTCACTAATGACTATATAATAATAAACAAATGTGGACTACACTTTTATACATTGAAGTGATTATTGATGCCACAAAGATAATTTTAAAAGGATTTATCTCACTTGTCACTAAGTATCAACATAGATCCAAACATTTGTATAAAGTCATGTAGGAATATTATGCCATGAAAAACATGTTTATTTTTGCCTCTATGTCTGTGCTAGGACACAGTCATGATTGTATCATGCACAATGATAGATTTTTAATATTTCTGTTCTAAAAAATATCTGTTGATACAGAATGTTTAAATATAGTTTGTCTTGTAAACTACCTCAACGTTTTGCTTTCTATTTATTTCTCCAGTTGTTTTGCAGAAGGGCAACAGCAGATGTCAACATCAGTTTTTGTATAGGTCCTTTTTTTTCTTTTTGTATCATAGCACCATCAAATAATGTAACATATGTAAAGGTAAAAAAATGTGGTGAGGAATTGCCTCTAGAATTGCTTCAGAGGCCAAAAAGCTTGAATATTATCCTCCAACATACCAACAGAATTGGTTTAGAACAAATACAGTATCTAATTTTCAACATTTGAAATATGAAATATGTGATTATCAGAGAAGTTCAGTTGAGAGTCTGGAGTACGATAATATATCATGCTGAGTTCTATGAATTTGTTGATATTTGACCATTTGATCTATAAAAATGGTAATTCCAAAGGTTTTGACCTATAGGAAGATTTTAGAGGAATCAGCATACCTTTGTGATATAGTTTAGAAAGTGAAGTCGCTCAGTCATGTCCGACTCTTTGCGACCCTATAGACTGTAGCCTGCCAGGCTCCTTCATCCATGGGATTCTCCAGGCAAGAGTACTGGAGTGGGTTGCCATTTTCTTCTCTAATAGCTTAGAAAGTCCAGGTAAAGTCATCAAAGGGGAACTCAGGGGAAGGGAAACTCATTATGAAGCTCCAGTTAGCATCATCCTTACATGCAGTTATTATACAGACCTTCCTTGGTTTATATTTTTACCAGTGATTAACAATCAAATTAAAACCACAATGAGGTACCACTTTACACCAGTCAGAATGGCTGCCATCCAAAAATCTACAAGCAATAAATGCTAGAGAGGATGTGTAGAAAAGGAAACCCTCTTACACTGTTGGTGGGAATGCAAACTAGTACAGCCACTATGGAGAACAGTATGGAGACTGCTTAAGAAACTGGAAATAGAACTGCCATATGATCTAGCAATCCCACCACTGGGCATACACACTGAGGAAACCAGAATTGAAAGAGACATGTGTACCCCAGTGTTCATCACCACACTGTTTACAATAGCAAGGACATGGAAGCAACCTAGATGGCCATCAGCAGATGAATGGATAAGAAAGCTGTGGCATATATACAGAAAGGAATATTACTCAGCTATAAAAGAGAATACATTTGAATCAGTTCTACTGAGGTGGACGAAACTGGAGCCTATTATACAGAGTGAAGTAGGCCAGAAGGAAAAACAACAATACAGTATACTAACACATATATATGGAATTTAGAAAGATGGTAACGATAACTCTGTATGCGAGATAGCAAAAGAGACACAGATGTATAGAACAGTCTTTTGGACTCTATGGGAGAGGGCAAGGGTGGGATAATATGGGAGAATGGCATTGAAAATAAACAATCAAATTAGAAATTGAATTAAAAAATATTTCTTCTCTAGTGATAAGCTGCCATTCTGTCAGAGAGTGGACAGAAAAGAATGAAAACAGTCTTTCACTATGTCTCACTGTTCTGGGAAGGCAAGAGATGGTGAGATACTAAAATATCTAATCAGGAGAACTTTGGTTTATACTTGGGCAAAAGAGAATGAAAGGTTACAAACTGTTATGGATATTTCCAGATGGTAAAGCTCAGCTCCCCTTCTGCCACGAGTAGCCTGGGGCTGTTTTCTCTACTATAGTTTCGGAGTGGGCCCTTGGGTTGGAGCACATGCCTTTCCTGACACATGGGAGCTGCGTGAAACTGGCTGCAGCTCTCGCTTGGGAAAGGTGTGTGAGCCAATTAAACTAATGTGAGTTAAGTTGAAGACTTTGGTTAAAGCTCTTGAGACAGAATCATTACTCTGCTAGACTTGGCACCTAAAAGGATGCAGGTCTAGAGATGCTAAAGTCTACAGCATAGGGAAGGCCACCCCGAGAGTGAGGGTGGAAGAGAGGAGAATCAAGAAATGGAGAGAAATTAGGAGTTCTGATACTTTTTAAGATCTCTAATGCCAACTATCTAAGGCATTTCTTTTCAGCTACACAGACATACATTCCTTTTTGCTTAAGCAAGCACTGGGCGGTTTTTCTGAACTTTCGACTTAACAAAGTCCTGAGTGATACAGAGTGATACAACAGAAGGATGAGATGAGCAGAGGGAAGTGAGAAGTTCCTTCTGGGTGTGTTCTCAGGGAAAGCACTTCTTGCTGGGAGGAGGGAAGGGTCTCAGCAGCTGGAGAAACCAATAGCTGACTTTAGCTATTTACCCTGCATTGTGCACAGGCTTACAAAATAATAGCATCGCTAGTCTTCAGGATCAAAAGAAAAGTCATTATGAAATCATAGATCTCTCTAGACCATTTTTCAAACTGTACCTATATAAGTATTCTAATGAAGCCAAATGCAGCTTCTATTGCATTCACAGGCCCCTATCATTTCAGAACTTCTTACTGAAAAACTCTATTCCTACCTATACATCTTACAAATGTAGTCAAAGCTTTCTTCAACTTGAAAATCTGTCTCCGTCAGAAAATAAATCATTCTTATAGCTCACGCTTTCAATCATTCTGCTTTCTGAAAAGTTCTTTTACTCATTTTTTTCCCATAAAGATCTTATTCCTTGAAGCTCAGCTCAAATACCACCATCTCAATGAGGCCTTTTACATATCAGCCTTCTCTCTCAACTCAAATCATAAAACATGTGTTTATATAATTGTTTTTTTTCTGCCCATAATATTAATCAAATGTTTATTAATGTGTCAAATCCTTTGCTCATCCAGTTCAATTCAGTCACTTAGTCATGTCCAACTATTTGGGACCCCATGGACTGCAGTATGCCAGGCTTCCATGTCCATCACTAACACCCAGAGCTTACTTAAACTCATGTCCATTGAATCAGTGGTGCCATACAACCATCTCATCCTCTGTCATCTCCTTCTCCTCCTGCCTTCAATCTTTTCAAGAATCAGGGTCTTTTCCAAAGAGCTGGTTCTTCTCATCAGGTGACCAAAGTATTGGAGTTTCAGCTTCAGCATCAGTCCTTTCAATGAATACACAGGACTGATCTCCTTTAGGATGGACTTGTTGGATCTCCTTGCAGTCCAAGAGATTCTCAAGAGTCTTCTTCAATACCACAGTTCAAAAGCATCAATTCTTTGGTTGTCAGCTTTCTTTATAGTCCATGTCTCACATACATACATGACTACTGGAAAAACTATAGTCTTGACTAGACGGACGTTTGTTGGCAATGAAATGTCTCTGCTTTTAAGTATGCTGCCTAGGTTGGCCATAGTTTTCTTCCAAGAAGCAAGTGTCTTTTAATTTCATGGCTGAAATCATCATCTGCAGTGATTTTGGAGCACAAGAAAAGAAAGTCTGTTACTGTATCCACTGTTTCCCCATCTATTTGCCATGAAATGATGGGACCGGATGCCATGACCTTAGTTTTTTGAATGTTCAGTTTTAAGCCAGCTTTGTCACTCTCCCCTTTCACATTCATCAAGAGGCTCTTTAGTTCCTCTTGCTTTCTGTCATAAGGGTAGTGTCATCTGCATATCTGATGTTATTGATATGTCTCCCGGCAATCTTGATTCCAGCTTGTGCTTCATCCAGCCTGGCATTTTGCATGATGTACTCATCATATAAGTTAAATAAGCAGGGTGAGAAAATACAGCCTTGATGTACTCCTTTCCCAATTTTGAACCAGTGTATTGTTCCATGTCTGGTTCTAACTGTTGCTTCTTGACATGCATACAGATTTCTCAGGAGGCAGGCAAGGTAGCCTGGTATTCCCATCTTTTGAAAAATTTTCCACAGTTTGTTGTGATCCACACAGTCAAAGGCTTTGGCATAGTCAATAAAGCAGAAGTAGAGGTTTTCCTGGAACTCTGTTGCTTCTTCAATGATCCAACAGATGTTGGCCATTTGATCTCTAGTTCCTCTGCCTTTTCTAAATCCAACTTGAACGTACAGTTGAAGCCTCACTTCGAGAATTTTGAGCATTACTTTGCTAGTATGTGAGCTAAGTGCAATTATTTGGTAGCTTGAATATTCTTTGGAGTTGCCTTTCTTTGGGATTGGAATGAAAATTGACCTTTTCCAGTCCTGTGGCCACTGCTGAGTTTTCCAAATTTGCTGGCACGTTGAGTGCAGCACTTTCACAGCATAATCTTTTAGGGTTTGAAATAGCTCAACTGTAATTCCATAACCTACACTAGCTTTTCTCTTATTATGCTTCCTAAGGCCCACTTGAATTTGCATTCCAGGATGTCTAGCTCTCAGTGAGTGATCACACCATCATGATTATCTGGGTCATGAAGATCTTTTTTGTATAGTTCTTCTGTGTATTCTTGCCACCTCTTCTTAATCTCTTCTGCTTCTGTTAGGTCTCTACCATTTCTGTCCTTTATTGAGCCTATCTTTGCATGAAATGTTCCCTTGGTATCTCTAATTTTCTTGAAGAGATCTCTAGTCTTTCCCACTCTATTGTTTTCCTCTGTTTCTTGGTTTGCTCACTGAGGAAGGCTTTCTTATCTCTCCATGCTGTTCTTTGGATCTCTGCATTCAGAAGGGTATATATTTTCTTTTCTCCTTTGCCTTTGCCTTTCTTGTTTTCTCAGCTATTTGTAACGCCTCATCAGATAACCATTTTGCCTTTTTTCACTTCTTTTTCTTGAGGATGGTCTTTATCAATGCCTCCTGTACAATGTCATGAACCTTTACCTATGTCTCTCACATCTCTTACATTGGCAGGATAGATTCTTTACCACTTGTGCCACCTGGAAAGGGGGCTTTGCTCATTAGTGAGGATTAAAAATAAAATCTAGAGTATACCTCTTCCATAAAAGACCTTACAGTCTAGAGGGAATTATACATAAGTACATTAAGAGTTTACTAATCTCTGAAATGAGCTTCCAAATTCTAATTACAAGTGAGAAAATCAGAAGGAAGCAGGAGATGCATAAGGTGTTGAGTGAGGAGGTGAGAAGTGACAGGGTGAGACTCTACTAAAGCAAAAAGCAGGTATTTGTTCATGAAGATACTTTCATGCCCTTCATCATCATGAAGGGAAGTGAAATGGAAACCCATTTCCTGATTTTAGGTAAGAGTGCAGCATCACCAGATTACATATTAAATGTTCATTTTGGCATTGGCATTGGCATTGGCATTGGCATTGGTTTGGAGTATGAGAAGGATAATGAGCCACACTGATTTGCCTGAGATAATCCTGATTCCTATTTGGTTTTTGAATATAATTATGAATTGTCTCCTGTCATTCTCATAAATGTTCTATCTTTCAGTATGGTACTGGCACAAAGACAGAAAAATAGATCAATAGAACAGAATAGAAAGCCTAGAGATAAATCCACGCACCTATGGACATCTTATCTTTGACAAAAGAGGCAAGAATATACAATGGAGAAAAGACAATCTCTTTAAGAAACGGTGCGGGGAAAACTGGACAACCACTTGTAAAAGAATGAAAATAGAACACTTTCTAACACCATACACAAAAATAAACTCAAAATGGATTAAAGATCGAAATGTAAGACCAGAAACTATAAAACTCCTAGAGGAAAACATACGCAAAACACTCTCCAACATAAATCACAGCAGGATCCTGTATGACCCACCTCCCAGAGTAATGGAAATAAAAGCAAAAATAAAGAAGTGGGACCTAATTAAACTTAAAAGCTTTTGCACAAAGAAGAAAACTATAAGCAAGGTAAAAAGACAGCCTTCAGAATTGGAGAAAATAATAGCAAATGAAGCAACTGACAAAGAATTAATCTCAGAACGATACAAGCAGCTCTTGCAGCTCAGTTCCAGAAAAATAAATGACCCAATCAAAAAATAGCAAAAGGAACGCAGATGTATAGAACAGACTCGTGGACTCTGTGGAAGAGGGCAAGGGTGGGATGATATGGGAGAATGGCATTGAAACATGTTAATTATCATATGCGAAATCAATCGCCCGCCCAGGATTGATGCTCGGGGCTGGTGCACCGAGATGTCCCAGGGGGAGGGAATCGGGAGGGAGGAGGGAGGGGGGTTCTGGAGGGGGAGCATGTGTAAACCCATGGCGGTTTCATGTCATTGTATGGCAAAACCAACACAAAAAAGTAAAGAAAATTTTAAAAAAAATAGGCCAAAGAACTAAACAGACATTTCTCCAAAGAAGACATACAGATGCTAACAAACACATGAAAAGACCTCAACATCACTCATTATCAGAGAGATGCAAATCAAAACCACAATGAGGTACCATCTCATGCCAGTCAAAATGGCTGCTATCAAAAAGTCTACAAACAATAAATTCTGTAGAGGGTGTGAGGAAAAGGGAACCCTCTTACACTGTTGGTGGGAATGCAAACTAGCACAGCCACTATGGAGAACAGCGTGGCGATTCCTTAAAAAGCTGGAAATTGAACTGTCATATGACCCAGCAATCCCACTGCTGGGCATACACACCAAGGAAATCAGAATTAAAAGGGATATGTGTGCCCCAATGTTCATCCCAGCACTGTTTACAATAGCCAGGACAAGGAAGCAACCTAGATGTCCATCAGCAGATGAATGGATAAGGAAGATGTGGTACATATACACAATGAAATATTACTCAGCTAGTAAAAATAATGCATTTGAATCAGTTCTAATGAGGTGGATGAAACTGGAGCCTATTATACAGAGTGAAGTAAGTCAGAAAGAAAAATACCAATATAGTATATTAACCATATATATGGAATTTAGAAAGATGGTAACAATGACCCTATATGTGAGACAGCAAAATAGCCACAGATGTATAGAACAGTTTTTTGGACTATATGGGAGAAGGCGAGGGTGGGATGATGTGAGAGAATAGCATTTAAACATGTATATTGACATATGGGAAATAGATCTGCAGTCAAGGTTCGATGCATGAGGTAGCGCGCTCAGGGCTGGTGCACTGGGATGACCCTGAGGGATGGGATGGGGAGGGAGGTGGGAGGGGGGTTCAGGATGGGGGACACATGTACACCCGTGGCTGATTCATGTCAATGTATGGCAAAACCACTACAATATTGTAAAGTAATTAGCCTCCAATTAAAATAAATACATTTTAAAAAATGTCCTTTCTTGGACAGTAAATTATGTAATCACCTTAAGAGTGGATTATACTGGAAGATAATTAAAATGAAACAAGAGAGGCCAACTGGAAGTGTGCTTCATAGACACAGCCTAGAGAGAAGACACCTAAACCAAGTTAGTGGCCAGGGAGAGGGAGAGAAAAAAGAGAAGCATTTTTTTCCTCCTAGAGTCAATCATCTGTAGCTTGATCTAGCACTTACTACATTTTGTTTTGTGTTAAGATTCATTGTTTATATGCTTATTTTCCCCATCCAATCTTAAATTCTGTGAGGGCAAAAACTCCATCTTCAAGTTATGCTTTCCCTCAGAGATAGTGTAATGCCTTGAACAAACTGCTTACTGAATACGCATACATTGATTTGAATTAATAAAGTTTTACCAGAACCTTTTACAATGAGAAAGAAATGATTGCAGAGTTCTTTAAAATTCAACGAAGCAGAATTTTATCCTCATGAATCAATGACTTGCAACATGTTCAGTGTAGAATTTTAAGCCTTTCTCACCAGTTCTACTGAATGACTTTATCATATTGGGCAATCAAATGAAGTCTGTATTACTTAACATTAGAGTCTTGATATGAACAGAAGAGTTATTTGCCACCAATTGATAGCAGAGGGGCTTTGGGTTTGGCTCTCAACAAAAAGTTTTTTGAATGAATGGCAAAATTCTCCATTTTTGAAATAGTTGGCACAGACAAGCCTCTACGTCTTCTTACTATGTGTTTCCTTACTGTCCTATACAATATTTTACATGGTTTATAGTGTTGTACTGAAATTACTTGAATATACGTCCTTGAGTTTCTCAAGGTAAAAATTGTAATACATGCATCATTGTATTTATAGTCCTAGAAAACTCCTGGTACTCAATCTGGGTTTATTCCTCTAGAAGCATCTACCTTTAAGTGTTGACCTTTGTAGACAGAGTGCTTCAAATTAAACCACCCAAGAAACAATCACTCATCTAATCAAACTATCGAAGAAAAGAAGATGCCATTCAGAATGGTAAATCTGCTAGTACCTGCAAAAACAAGGGAGCATCAGAGAAGATTGTCTATCCATCTTGTGTTTATGCTATAATAAGTAGATACCTACATACTACTGTAATTAACATGCAATATAACTATACAGTGTTCAATTTAAGCTTTCTTCTCAAATTAAATTGTCATATGATTTCCTGGGGAATTTCTATTTAAAGTCTGTCAGCAGGATAACTATGATTCCATACATGGAATCTTGCATTAAGTAGCAAATTTGCAGCTACAGAGTTTAACCACTTTTGTCTCCTTTCAGTACTGCAGTTTCTCTCATCCTGAAATATACACAATTCAGTACTGTGCCTGCTCGGTCCTATTTAATTTGCAGCGCTAAGACCATAATTGCTTGGCAGGTATCCTTCATGTAAATCATGCTGACACCTACTCTTTATATTTTATGACCATTTATTCTCCGTCTCATTTTTCCAGAACTCAATAAAAACTATTTATGCCAAAAACTTCTTGATGGATCTATAACTCCCTCATACTTTGATCTACTTTTCCCCAACAAGCCCAAAAGGGCTTGACCTCTATTATCAAAATCTCAATGCAGATGGAAGCTCTGATGAGATTCTAATTAAGTGAAAACCTTTCTGTAATTATACATGTTCACTATTTAATGAGACTCTTTCTATAATTAGAAATTTATTTGGACACTTGAAAATTTCAGAGGCGGTTGCTGGGGTGCTCTAATTCAAACATTTTTCATTCATGAGGGGGCAAAGTTCTCTTCCCCACAAATGTATCACTGCCAAGGGAAATTTCTCCTTTAATTAAGTGTACTCCTTTGTTGAATGATGACCCCACAAAACTTACTTTCACTCTTCTTTCTCTCTTCTTAACACTTGGGCAAAGTTGGTGCCCTATGAGATGGTAACCGTTTTGGTTAAGGATAAAGTGTTTATTGGAGGCTAAATAAGTTTATTATTTTTAAAAAATATATAATGTGATTTTTACCCTGGAAAGAACCACAAAAAAAAAAGAGAGAGAGAGAGAGAGAGAGAGAGAGAAATTAAGGGGAGGAGACAGGACAAGCATCCTCTTTGGTTAATGACTGGAGCAGGGAGGAGGGAGAAAGGCTGAGACATGCCCTTCACCGCAGTGATGCTGCCCCCAGGGCTTTGTTTTCTTCTTGCTTTCTTTTATACCTTGGATCATTTCACGCCAAATCACTTTTTCTTAAATAGCCTGTCCTTGTTCCTTCCTCCTCAATATTCTAGAGAAATTACACTCCTCCCAGACCATTGCACCCACAGGACACCAGGTTTTACTCACAAGAAGTCCCCACACTGTGAACCAGAGATTCACAAAGGACTAACCCAGGGGCTGGGAATGAAGTCCCTGCAGGGTGCTCACCGACCACCAGGGCTGGGCCAGAGGATGCCTTTTCTATGCTTTCAAAATCATAGTAAGGACTTTTGTTTGTTGGCCTGCCGGGGTTTAAAATCAATCCTTTTCCTCCCAGCTGGGAGGATGTCGACACTCTTCCTGTCCATTTAGAGAATCATAACATTCCCCATCGTTTAGAATAAACTTGAGCAACTTTGGTGCAACATCTGAAGAAATGAAGACGCTGAGAGAAATGATGTACTCCAAATCTCTAAGCGCCCAAATCCTCAGGACCAAAGGACCCACAATCCCACTTTGCTGTGTAGAAGAATCGGAGCAGCATGAGGGAAGACATTCAAAAGAGGCAGTAAGCAAAGGAAACACAGAAAGACTTCTTTAATGACATTTATAGCATCCAATAAGACAAAATAGAGATATTGCTGGCAATGCGTATGAACTTAAAATCTACTTGTGCACCAGGTATTTCTTTGCTGTCTAGGCATTGGTGCTACAGTAATTTACTTTTGATTTGCTGTGAATCTTGAAAAATTTATTTCACGAGTGTGTTTAAAATTAGATTTTTAAGTAAGTAGTTTCAGAATAAGGATATCTTTTCTTCGTTGCTATCCCCCATGGAGTCAAGGACAGACAGGGTGAGGGGAGTAGATAGCTCCTCTACGCTGAATGTTAGGACAGTAATTTAAAAGTGACCCTTTTCAATGCAGAAACTCAGTCATGTGAAAATGTAAATGGATTTCCAGTAAAAGCACACATTTTTCCATGCATCAGAGATTTCATATGTTTAGAAGATTTGTGGATAATTTGATTATTCTAAATACAAATCAATATGTCCCTGTATTGGAGCTTTCAAAAATTCTCAGACAACAGTGGTATGCTATTATCTACCCTAAAGTATTTAAACAGACTATTTAAATTCTTTACCTTTCAATTTCTCTTCCTCAATGACTATTATTTACTCCAAGAGAAAGTTCAAGTTTATGGATAACATCATTTATTTGTGACAGGATAAATCTTTTAAATCTGATAGAAATTACAAGGTTATAAAGTATATTAAGTCCTCTAACAGATGACTTAACTTCTACACTTTCTGACATTTTCTGCAATAACATTTTATTTTAAATGTCAACCATACATAAATTCAATCTCGTCACAGACGCTGAGATGTTCTAAAGTTCTCAATTTTAGACAGGAGGGTAGTGGGGGCGGCGGTGAGGAATCAGGCCAGAGAGAGAGAATAACTTTAAAATCCTGTATCTGAAAATGCCTTAAAATGTTCATCCCTTCTGAAAGTTAAAAAAAAATGCCAACCTGAAATGCGGCAATAAATTATGCAGTGCATCATAAATTTTGAATTACCCACTGTAGCGCTGGTACGATGTTTCAGAACAATGTCATCGAGAAGGAAACATCAAATGCCACTTCTTTTTGTGTTTGCAGTACAATTTATTTGTATTTAAGGAAAAATACTACCACACATTTAAATTAAAGCAATCTATCAATATTTTAGAAGTGAGATGGTTCATAAAGATGTTCACATAAGCACATTTACTTCTGATTTCATATGTTTAGAGGACAAAAATCAATTTCTTTTCAGGACTATGAGTTTATATCCAGTTCTGATATGTTACAAAACTAGAAAAAGGTTATGTTATTTTAATTGCTATAAATTTGATGATGTTGTGGGCATAAATGTGAAGTATGAATTATTTTAAATCAACTTTAATTTTCAATATTATATAAAACAATTCTACTTTAAGACTTTTTTCTTAAAATGAAGATGATGATTAAAGCAGCACTAACTCAATAGCTGGTGATATTACACATTTGTAAAATTACTTCTCGTCAATGTGTATGGTTTCTCATACACAGATTCATTACCTTTTAGACGAATTGCTTGAATGGAATTCTATTTCTATTCTCCTTTTTCCCTGCTGGGGGCAATGTCCCTCCATAACCATTCAGGAAATGCCTAGAAACTATTCACAGAGAAATAGAATGTTCTTTTAAGCAAGAGTATCAGTCACTAAAGTGAAATGGAAGCAGCATGCCAAATATATGTCCTAATAAAACATTTTAACAATTGCAAACCTGTAAAGTTTTATAGCTTATTTCTACAACCTGCATAGTAACATTTTTAAAAAATGATGCAATGATGAATAGAAATGAAATCGTTTTTCCCCACCTGCATGATAATTTTATATAGAAAGTGTTTATTATTAAAATCCTTAGAGCCCCCTAAAACTAGCTATACATTTTCTTCATGATACTTCTTATAATTCATAAGTTGAAGGGATGGAAGACAAGAAATGAATAATAGATTGGAAAGAATACTCTTATTTAGCTACAGAGAAAATCATAGCAAGCTATGTAGGTAGTCACAGTCTTATTTCACATACTGAAATTAATATTTTATTCTTAAATTTCATTGTATCCCTTTAAAATTCATTTTGCAATGCTTATAATTATTTAAGAATAATGTATCGTGATAAAGGTAAAACTTAATTAAAGAAATTATGCTAAAATGGTAAAACAACATGATGAAATGCATTTCTTATTTAATATACATAAACTATTTAACATTGTTTCTTTATACAGAGTTAAATGCCAGCAAACACCAAGCTCTTATTATAAAATCATCAAATACACGCGCACACACACACATACACACACACACACACACACTCCCAAATAAACATAGAGAGAAGTATTAAAACGCTATTTCTTAACAATTTTTAAAATCTTGTTTAACCAGAATTCAAACAGCAAGATGAATACTCTTATCAATTAGGTCTGCTCTGAGAATTTTGGACTGGGTGCTATCTCTCCCTTTTGATGCACTAAAACTGCTTTTATTCTGGAATTATTTACAGGAGTAATTATAGTCCATATTGTATTTTCTTTTGCTGTGTTCACATCTGTCTTTTATTTACAAGGACTCCTTAAACAATGATTGTGAATATTTATTCATTTTTGTTTCTTTTATCCCATAATTTCTCCATTGTTGCAGATATGATAGTATAACATGTTTTAAAATATTTTCCCACAAACAAGTTATGAAAGAAAGGTATGAACAAACCAATTTTCTCCTAATTTTTAGGTAAGTATGCTTCCCATTTAAAAAGAATAAATGAACACTCCAAAAGGTAAGCAATTTATTTTATAAGCCTAATGCTTATAAAAATAAATTGGTATTGGTATATACCAATATAACAATAAACTGGACTCGGTATCAATACTTAGTTTTTCTCAGTATTTCAACAGTCTCTGGTTAAGAAAAGGATATGACTACTAGTATTCCTCCAGACATGGAAATAAGGAAAACTAAGTTATCTTCTCAGAACAAGTTTCATACACACATGCAGATGTGTGCATGCATACACACACACACACACACACACACACACACACACACACACACACACACTGCCTAGATCATAATTTGCAAAATACAGTTAGAGATAGAATGAATAAAAGGAAATAATAAGAACTGAAAACAAGAAAATGTCTGTTGCTTCTATTTATGGTGAGAGTAACAGGAATGTGTTGGACACATTAGGCTCCATCATAGAGAAAAAAAGAAAGAAAAAGCAAGAATCAATGTGGATTTCTGTGAAAGTCTTGGGCTATACTATCACCTACTTTACAATTATAAAGACTATAGTTGCCTAATTAGACTGGTTTAGATTGTTCCCCCAACAAATTAGATGATTGATTAAAGGGTAGAAATTTCTTAGGCAAAAGGGGCTATTCAGATAGTGGAATATGAGGAAATATAGCCCTGCTTTTGGAGTCTGCAAACAAACAGGATCTGAATGCAAGGGTGTGTGAGAAATATAATACTTTCACAATTTTCTTTCCAAACCTCTGGTCTGTCCTAGCAAATGAACTTAAGGATTTAGGACATGGTGAAAATTCTACTGCACTGTAGACATGAAAATGAACGTCCTAAAATTTGGATCATTTCTTTGCTTCATAACCATGCTGAGAAAGCAAATATCTGATTTTTTTTAATAAAAGTTTTTTTCATGTTATCTGGCCCAATGTGAAAATATGTATTTTTAATATAGATAGGAGCATTCTGGCATGTATGACAGTGGTCAATATAAATAATTTATTATTCTAGCTTATTTATCAGTCTCATATAAGCTTTAAATAATGAAAGTTCATATTTGAGTGATAGGACTTATCTCACTCTGTGGATATAATAAAAATCTTCAGCCTCTAAAAATGAGTAACAAATCTCTTGGTAGAATACGCTTTTATTCAGTTTCACAACCAATAAAAAGTAAGATGAGAGCTGTAACTCACTCTTAGTTTTATGTGTGTATATGTATATATGCAAGAATATATGCATGCGCTTATGGATAGGGTCATTAATAAAAACCTACCAGCTACATCTGTCAGCAAATTTGGAAAGCTCAGCAGTGGCCACAGGACTGGAAAAGATGAGTTTTCATTCTGAACCCAAAGAAAGGCAATGCCAGAGAATGTTCATACCACCATATAATTGTGCTCATTTAACATACTAGCAACATAATGCACAAAATCCATCAATCTAGGCTTCAGCAGTATGTGAATCGAGAACTCCAGATGTACAAGCTGGATTTAGAAAAGGCAGAGGAACCAGAGATCAAGTTGTCAACATACAATGAATCATAGAAAAAGCAGGGAAATTACAGAAAGAATACCTACTGCTTCATTAACTACGCTAAAACCTTTGACTGTGTCAAAAAAAAACTGTGGAAAACTCTTAAAGAGATGGGAATACCAGACCATCTGACCTGTCTCCTGAGAAACCTGTATGCAGGCCAAGAAGCAACAGTTAGAACTGGACATGGAACAACAAACTGGTTTAAAATTGGGAAAGGAAGGTGTCGAGGCTGTATATTGTTACTCTGTATATTTACCTT
Organism: Antilocapra americana; assembly: GCA_007570785.1. Taxonomy (NCBI): domain Eukaryota; kingdom Metazoa; phylum Chordata; class Mammalia; order Artiodactyla; family Antilocapridae; genus Antilocapra; species Antilocapra americana. Next base: position 4,113,085 of record ML660774.1, on the reverse strand, counting down.
ATATGCAGAGTACATCATGGGAAATACCAGGCTGGATGAATCACAAGCTGGCATCAAGATTGCCAGGGGAAATATCAATAACCTCACATAGGCAGATGACACCACCCTTATGGCAAAACCCAAAGAGGAACTAAAGAGCCTCTTGATGAAAGTGAAAGACAAGAGTGAAAAAAGCTGGCTTAAAACTCAACATTCAGAAAACTAAGATCATGACATCCAGCCCCATCACTTCATGGCAAATTGCTGGGGAAACAATGGAAACAGTAACAGATTTTATTTTCTTGGGCTCCAAAATTACTGTGGATGGTGACTGCAGTCATGAAATTAAAAGACTCTTGCCCCTTGGAAGAAAATTATGACAAAACTCTAGACAGCATTTTAAAAAGTAGAGATATTACTTTGCTGACAAAGGAACGAATAGTCAGAGCCGTGGCTTTTCCAGTAGTCATGCATGGATGTGAAAGTTGGACCATAAAGAATGCTGAGCACTGAAGTATAGATGCTTTCAAATTGTGGTTTGCAGAAGACTTCTTGAGAGTCCCCCGGAGAGCAAGGAGATCAAATTAGTCAATCCTACAGGAAATCAGTCCTGAATATTCATTCGCAGGACTGATACTGAAGCCGAAGTTCCAATATTTTGGCCACCTGATGTGAAGAGCTGACTCGCTGGAAAAGACCCTGATGCTGGGAAAGATTGAGAGCAGGAGGAGAAGGGGGCAGCAGAGGATGAGGTGGTTGAAGGGCATCGCTGACTCAATAGACATGGGTTTGAGTAAACTCTGGGAGATAGTGAAGGACAGAGAAGCCTGACATGCTGCAGTCTTGGGGTCACAAAGTGTCAGATATGACTTAGCACCTGAACAAAAATGATCGATTGTATCTAGATATGTTTAATCCTGGAGATAAAGAGGGTCTGAAACTATAACCGAATGCTTTTCTAGTCATAATCTTACTCCTGATCACCATAAGTGTTCTTCTCTTAAACATGCCATCAGCAGCTCTATTTCAACATGGTTAATAGAAAGCAACATGGTCTATGAGAAACCTGGCACTCCCTCTAATTTTTAATTACATGATCATCTTTCTAATTACTCAGTCTTAAAGTCAGAGTCTTCTTTTAGTCCTTTCCTCAACAGATCACGAGCTTTGAGAGACAGACAAAACCAAATCCTGGGACTAGAGGCAATTTATTTCACATTCTCACCCTCCATTTCTTGTGTATAAAACAGGGCTAATGATATAGCACTTGCAGTATTGCTGAAGGTGAAGAAATGTGATGATGCCTGCAAAAAGTTGAGCCGAGTTCTGGTTCAAAAGGAAAGCTCAATAAATGCTTGGTCAAAGACATAGTAGGTATATTATAATCTTGATATAACCAGAAGCAATACATGAAACAGTTATGCCAGGAAGACAGCTGACTTTTTCCTTAATTAAACCACAAAACTATGAGATTTTTGTGGAATTGTGCCTTACAAACAACCAGCAGTAGAATTCTGAGCGGAAGAGTGGTATTAAGTCAAGTGTAAATCTCAGCAGCTGCTACAAACAACTGGTTGGATACACATTTCTGCACAATGAAAAGCAAGATTCCAACTGTTATCATTATCAAAGAATAAAGTCTTCACAAGGAAAACAACTTTGAGCTTGGCATATGGTACAGAGATAGTAACCTGGTAGTTTCAAAGCTGTTTCAGACCTATCAAACTGTCTCATAACTTGTGCAAGCTGACGGAATCTTACATGTCATCCAAATTTCTTCTTTCACAGGTGAGGCTAATGAGAATTAGCGGAGTTAGGTTCTGTTTGCAAGGTCACCCTGCGGGTAATGACAGTGTGTAAGCTGGAACTGACATGCTTTCCTCCTAAGCCCAGGGTTTTTCTCTTCACTGCACCCCTCCATCCCTTAAACATGACTTTCAAGGTCAATGACCACTTTTCTTACATGTCTCCCTACTAAAGTTTAGTCTAGGGTTCTCTGGCATGTTCTCAACTTTAACGCAACACAACAATATTAGATATCTTTAAGGTACAAAGGACCAAATATGGAATTCTTGTCAAACTGTTCAAGTAATAATTTTCACATCCTCATGATCTGTTTTCTTCGTGTGCAACAAAATACACTTTTTTAAAGCTCTGGTCTACTCAGTAAAGGGTTGATTATATATTTTTAATCTTTATTTCATTTGTATGAAACATACATCTTATAATGCTATATACAATATTATTAAATGTCTAGAGAATAATATTTGAGTGAGTGTAGGCACATTTGATAATAGGTTTAATTTCATAATAATTTCACTTATATCACTACTAAAATTACATTAGAAATTTTATATGTGTATGAAGATTTTTTGCCTCCAAGCAGAAAATAATAGTGTTGAATTGAATAAAAAGTTAAAGAAAGCAGTTTTTAGTAGGAAAAGAATAACATGTGAACTAGGAAGATTAATATATCATTCACAATTTCTCCCTGGTCTCATACATTTATTGCTTATTTACTTAAGCACTTGTTAATGTGTTTATACCTGCATTGTATTATATTTCTTAGTCTATGCCACTGAGACAAATATTTCAATCCAACATTTTGATCTATAGTAAACAAGATCGTTCTCATATTTTTTATTTATACAAATGGCAATATTATCTAATCTGTCAGAGATTTTGAGATTAAGTAAACTTCCATGACATACAGCCAGACACTCTTAATTTTCCACATGAGGAAGCTGAGATCCAGAAGGTTAAGTTAGTTAGTGACAGAGTTAGGACTATAATTTAGGTCTACTGATAAATGTCACATTCTTCGGGCATGCCATGATATCCATCTATGTAATTTTAATCTGATTGCTGGAGAGGTGTTATTCATTATTTTATTTCTTTAATTTCAATTCAACCTAAATTAATTTCATGGGGAAGCCCTTGAGAAGAACAAAAAAAAAATCTCTCAAACAAGTCTAACAGTAGCAAACCACAATAAAACTATATTGTGACAAATTTGAAAGGAGGAATTTATAAGAATGATGTTAATTAATCAGATTTAACTGTTAACAGCTACTTTCGTATATCTCTATGATTTGCTTATTCTATCCTTTCTACTTAGAAAGTTTCTCCTCCAGTACATATTTCATTTCTTCCTCTTCTTTGAGATTAAGATCAAATATTATCTTCTCAATTAAGCTTGTCTTGATTCTGCAGTAAGAAACTATTACTCCTAAATTTTCAAGCACATTTTTCCTCACCCCATGGGCCTACTACAGTATGGCATTTTAGTAGAATAAATGAAACTTTACCCACTTCAACTGCATTTTATACTTAGTTAGAAGAGGAATTAAATTATGTATCTTCTCCCTTTCTGGGCTATCCAACACTCAATCAAATATTTTCTGAATAAAAGAGGCAATTCTCATGTTTCAATGAAGAAATTCCAATCTGAAAAATTTTAAGTATAACAGATTTGCTTCAGCTAACTTACATAAGATAATTACGGTGAACCACTATATCCTTCTATACCTTCAGAGTAAGTAAGAAATCTAAATTATGTTTTAAAAAATTATAAAGCCTTTAAATTTCATCCTGGAATATACCTTTACTGATCCTGCTAACATAAAACGCAAGCCCTCAAAAGGCGGAAAACATAAAGAGAGAACATGATGGGAACTAACTTAAAGGAGAAAGATCAGGATGACACTTTTTCCCCTAGACCTTGTGTTTGTAGTAGCAGGAGGAACAACACCCTGAGGTTGGCAGAACAGCCAGTCAGAGATTTAAAAAATATGCGTAGCCCGCACTGTCAGAAGCCTGCCCATAAACTGTCAGAAATCCCTCTTACAGACAAAGACAGTTGACTGACAACACTTGCCAGGCTGCCCCCAGCCATTCTTTTCTGGTGGCCTCAGCAAAGTCAGCTCTGCCAGAGCATCGCTGGCACTGGAAGGACTCTCAGCCAATGACACGTAGAGTGGGTGGAAAATTTTCCAGCTGTTTTGGCTCAATTATAAGAACTCTCCAAGCTGCGTTCTGCCTCCCAGAATTCCTCATCCAGACAGATTTCAGTTGTCCACAGTCACAAGTGGCTTGACAGCAGCCTTTGGAACCTTCTCTTTCCTGTCTTACTTTCTCGCTCCTAGGCTGTTCATGCCTAGAGTTGCTCATCATCTCCCCCCAAAAAGAGAAAAAAGAGAATATTTCACTTATGATACATTTCAGATGAAAATTTGCTGATAATTTCTATTTAACATGCTGACTTAGAAAACCTCATCCTTGTCTTATGAATCTTTATAGCTCATAAAATCTTTTGTGGCCAATTTCTTACTAAGCTAGAGACAGAGTCAACTTTTGTCTTATGTATACATGACACCATAGAATATTTTCCTCCTATGGCCTTCCAGTTATAGGTACTGGGGACTTGAAAATTTGGCAGTGTTATAGTTCAAATCAGAAATCTAACAAGATGAAAATACAATGCATAAAATCAACTACTACTGCAAAATGTTACTCATAAAGTTATTGACCCTGCTCATCTAGATATTGACATTACTTTTTTATGGATATCAAAAATCTGGGTCAGAAAAACTTTTTAAAACGTATCATGATACATTTTAGGTGTTATTTATTCTGATTCAAGAAAAATTGTATTGGACAACCATACCTTGTAGGTAGTTAATCAGACTGGTGTGAGTAATGGTTTGGTGTATAATCTTTTAAACTTTAAGAATATGCTAGTTGAAGACTGGCATTCCAATTGAAACAATAAATGAATGCTCTACCACACCATTAGAGTAAATTATTTTCATTTGTAGAGTATAGATCCATGTCCTTTTATCATTCATTCATTTATTCATTCATCCAGAAAACATCAGCTTGGTCCTACCTAACATCTCTGAAGTTCTGTTTTTGGGGAGAGGAGAGATGGTTTGTGTTACTGTTTTACTATCTAGTGAGTTTTCAATTGAAATTCATACCATACTTAAATGCTGAGCAAATACAAAAACCAAAATCTACATTAGTTATCTAAGAGATATTATAGAAAAAAAGTGCATGAAACTTGAATATATACAACTTATAGGAAAAAATCTGGAATATTATTGAGACAGCTGTTTAGAGATTTATAAAAGATTGTGCCATTAGGAACAGACTTACATAGGAAGTAGTTTATACCTTGGGTATGCATTAAAGAATAACAGATCTTTTATTTTATCCTGAAACATTAATTGCAACAGATTTATGAATGACCTAATTCTCTATTAAGTTTTAGCAATAAAAACTTTATTGCAACACTTGTTATGAGAAATGTGACATAAAATTTTAAAAAGCAACTCTCAAATATTGTGTTTATTGTCTTGGCCTTGAAAAGTATTTTTCCCCATGATTAGCATGCCTCTATAATTTTAAGTGCTTCTCTGGTTTATGTTAAATTGTATGTTTAATAATTTAGGTAAGCATGAAAGCCAAGATAAGAACTTAGATAAAATATCTATTCCCTCTACTCTCCTCAAACATCCATGAATCTATTAAAATATATGTTTATACTCTTCACCATCCTAGGGTTCATTTACAGAATGCTAAATAAATTTATACTGCATTGGGCTTAAGTCTTCAGAAATTGTAGTTGCTTTCTTAATTTAAACTGGTTAAAGATGGGAAATAATGTCCTTTGCTTTTTTAGAGGTATTTCTTAGCTTTTGAAAAATCTAATGTGACCTAAATTAGAAAACAAATTCCACAAGCAGCTACAATATCTCTGATAAAAGCAAAATGAAAGAAGTATAATGCCTAAACATTAAATAATTTACTAAACTTATATGATCAATTTTATTGGGAAAAAATAAAATATAATTTAATGGAAATGCTGATTTTTGTAAAAATTCTTATTTGAAAATTCACGTTAGCACATAGAGTCTTACAAATATAACAAGAAATGTCTAGGTAGGTTCTAAATAGATACAACTAATGCAATATACAAATAAAAGAAGTTAACAGAATACAATTTCTCTAAAGGTAGAAATACTGCTTCTTTTCTTTGTTTTTCCAGAGTCTCTTTCTCAGAAATTGAGCACAGTAGATGTCATTCAATCAGTGTTAGTTAAGAGAACTCCTACATCAGAGATAGTAGCTAATGGAAAGGAAATAAACCCATAATTGAAAATGCTATGCAAAATTCTCCATAAATAAAAATAGTTCATCAATTTGAAGCTTTAGCCAATAAGAAGCCTATATGCAACTCTTGAAATGATGAGTGATAAAATACACTTGGTTTTACTGTATCTACTCATAAAAGACTGCTGGTAACCTTTACAATCATTTTTCCCCAACACCTAATATACTTTATTAGGAAGTATACTTCACTGGAAAAGACCCTGATGCCAGGAAAGATTCAGGGCAGGAGGAGAAGGGGACGACAGAGGATGAGATGGCTGGATGGCATCACCGACTCGATGGACAAGGGTTCGGATGAACTTCGGGAGTTGGTGATGGACAGGGAGGCCTGGCATGCTGCGGTCCATGGGGTCACAAAGAGTCGGACATGACTGAGCGACTGAACTGAACTGAACTGAATACACTTTATGCATTTACTCATTTAGTGGAGGTCTGCATTTCTGATTGATAAATCTAGACATCTGTGTATGTTTATAGATCTTTGCCCCATGAAACAAAAGACAAAGGAACTATAGGAAGAAAAGTTAAAATCAACTATTTTTATTTGTTCAGAAGGAAGAGGCAAAGCAATACCCGAAGTGAAAACTGGATTGAGTGATGTCTGTTGTTACCCTATACAACTCACTACAACCATATTAAGCTTAAACCTTTGCAGCTGGAAAAACACTTTCTATAAACCATTTTGGCTTCCTCACTCTTGGGTGTCACAGACACAAATGTTTTTCAAGACACAGAAAAGGACACAGAGATAAAGCCAGTAAGTGAGGAAGAGGAGACCCTGAATTCACTTTTTGCCACTGGATATCAGAGCTTGTCAATAAATCAGGTGTATCTTTAGAAATAAACATCTGTGCTTGAGTATAAGGGTGTGTGTGAGTGTGTGCACATCAATTACTTTATATTTCAAATCTCTAAGTCTCATAGTGTCTGAGGTTACAAGTCAGGGTAGGAGGTTGAGATGAAAAACTCCTAACTACTGATGAAGAGCTAAGTGGAAAAGAGTAATTCTCTAAGTTCATTTTGTAATTTGATCTTATTTCTGAGCTTCAAATTATAGCAAGTCACAAACCCGTACCAATGGATCTGATGCCTTATTCAATTCTCTGCACTCAAGTGTTAACAAGCTGTTTTCATACTGATGCTTTTGCTTTCACTCTGCAGCATTTTTGAAACCCCTCCACCAATTTCCTTTGTCCTCAAAAGGACTTCATTCCAACTTACCTATTTCCCCTGACTACTTAATAATATGATCACTCAACTTTACAACTGAGCATTTATAAGAGCATCTCTCTTCTGAAGGATTCACAAAAATTATGCTGAAAAAATGTTTCAAAATTTAAACACTTCATATTTTAGGCAAAGAGGCTAGAATGAAGAGCACAAAGCAAAAATGAGTAAACACACACCAAAAAATCTGATTTTATATGCTAGACTATAACTCCCAACTAATTCTCCTACCTCTGTCCCAACCCCAGCCCAGAACATAGTATGCAGGCACAACATAGATGCATTCGTAAGACCCTAAGAATTTTCATTAAAACTTTCTAATTTGGAGAGATGTGGACTAAGGAATAAGTGTGTAGCCTTAGAAAAGTCAGGGATATTTTGAGCATGGGAGTATTTAGGTACCTCCCTAGGACCTCAGCACAAATTGGGAGATTGAGCAAAGTTTTCCAACACACTCTGTGACCTCAGGCTATATGTGTGGAGGAGAAGAGAAAAAGCCAAAACCAAGCACAGAAGTACTTGTTGACTTCACTCTCGAGTGAACAGAGTTGACAGCATGAGGGACTGATGTTGTTGAGGAGATGAAGCAGAGTCTCAGTCTCTCCTCAGCCCCAGTGCAGGACGTCTTCACCAAATGCACACGCCCCCGGGGTCAGAAGAATGGAGAGAAAAGCGGTCCTCAGATCTCAAACAGGAACGAGAGTTAGGGACAAGTCATTCTTTTTGAAAACGAGTCTCCAGTGAAAAATACATTTATTATATATTAACATCACATAGAAGGTCTGAGTAAAGTTGCCCTTATTGAGCATAAGCAAGAAAGGGCACAAGAGACAACAGTCTAGCAGAATACAAACCAAAGAGGAAGTACTGAGGCTGGAAGAACTGAAGGAAGAGAGAAGACAGAAAGAGAGCTAGACAGACAAAGCCTCAGGCCAATTCCTATTCTGGAATTCAAAGCAAGCTGAAGAACAGAAATCATCCAGGTAAGCTTCAAGCTCTCAAAATGTTTAATAGAAACATACATTTTATAAGATGGTGCTAAAAGATCAGAAGATAAAAAACAGGAGCTTGCAAAGTCTAGATGAAAATCAAACTAAAATCTTTGTGCATCTAAATTGCTTAAAATAATGGATCTCACTGGAACTACCCAGAAGCTTTAAAAATACAGATTCTTGATCACCTCCTTATGTAGTGATCTAATAGTAACTATGTTCTTGGCACTGGGCTCAATCTTGGTAACCACTGAAAAGAATACAGAAAAAAAAATCAGAATTTTCAGCCTTGCAGTAGAGATTAGTCATTGCAATGTCACCATAAAGGTCTTCCAATTTAATATCAGTAGTGATGTTTGTTAAAGATGACAGTCACTTTCTCTTCTGCCTCTTATCCTTCACCATCCCTTTTCAATTTCATTCCATGTACCAAAATAAAATGTTCCAGTTTTTCCTTTCCTTGCTTCCTTAGCTATTATAGATGCATTACTCCTCTGCTGGGTCATCAAGGATGAGCAGTGTTTACAGTCACTCAAGGCTCTACATGTTCCATCAGTGAGAACAGCAATATGAATATAGTAAAATCCATGAGGAAAAAAAAAATCCAGTGAGAATTACGTGCCAAGTTGAGAACATAAAATAAGCCATATTTCATTTTTAAACAGTCTTCATAATGTCAACTTGACCTCTGGAAACTGTTGCAAGGAAGCTTTCCTCCCAGGGTTAGCCAGAGTCTATTTGTTATTTTTTCATGTATAACTTACACAATCCAAGAGAACCCATCATAGGTCTCCAAAATTTGGGGATAATTGAGGTCAACATGGAATCTGATGGATGAGGAAACCTACCCACAACCAGGGTAAAGTAACGGAAGATAAATTTTAAAACATGACTCAGTGGACAGTGAAAATCAGTAGTGGGGAGATGGACTGCTTTTGCCTCAGAGGTTTTTCACTGTTCCCTGAGTCAAGTCTACCTACTAATGGTCTGTATCGTGGCAGTTTTTGCACACTGGTAAATCTTTCACCAGCTATGATCACCAGCTATCACCTGTCCGTAAGGCTACTCCACACCCATTGCCTTAGTGGATAAGAGACACCAATTTTCAAACGGCTAGTACTGTTCAAAAATTGGGGGGTAGGAGTGTTTTGTAAAGTCATCGCATTCAGCATGGAGGAAAAACATTTAGAAAGTAACATTTTCAATATATTTTGGTAATCTTAGTGCACCCAGTTCCTTTAGTAACCATTTTCAGAGTAGCTTCCCATAGTATTAGTTCCTCCTGTCAATATTTAAAAATATTATCTCTTCTAATCTTCATTTTCTGGAAGAACTTGCCACACTTCTCCTCAAAAGACATATAGTGTAGGCTAGAATATTTACTTCCAATTATGACACTGACTATAACAGAACTTATTATTTAAAGAAATGATCAGCTATAATATACCTGGGTAAATTCTGTAAAGGTTTTTGATAGGAGAAGAAATTGATTTGATAAGAATTGACAAAAGTAGATGAAGTGAGATTATAAACAACTTAGAATTCCTATCTTTTCTAGCATATCAACTCTTAAAAACAATATTTGCTGGAACAGAATGGTGAGGAAAGGGTTGCTAAAATGTCTAATGAACTTCAGAAAATTCTACTTGTAATCCTTGAAGACTCCTATTCAGAAACTTCTTAGCGACACAGATTTTCCTCCTAATCTTGAACTCTGAAATTATCATTCAACAGACACAGGAGTAGGAGATGTTATCTATTTCTCATACCATGACATGCTTCTTAGAAGAAGGCCTAGGGTTATGTTTATCTTCCAATAAGAAATACTTGTAAGCACATGGATGAGAGCTTTCCAGCTCTTGGTTTTAGATACGAAGGTGCTATAATTACAACACTGCCAAAAGAGCAGCCTCAGGGAAGTGTTATGGTCTACTTTTTAAGTTAATAAAACTCCAGCTTCATGGAGCTTCCACCAAGAAGTCTCTGAAGTCTTTATTGCCCCAAGGTCTCAGAATCAGTCTCGCATGCAGTGTTTCAGTGATAGTAAACCTGGGAGTACAACTGAGTTCAGAATCAAGATATTTTGTCTCCTATATTTTACTAAACAGTGGCATTTGTTCTGATTTTTCACTTGTGATGAACAAGCATTCAAAGGCAATCAACTCAAGGATATAAATGTTATTTGCATTCTTTATTCATTCATATTTCTATAGAATAATTTTGGATTTACAATCTTATAGAATGATAGATTTTGTTGGTCCAATTCTCCAAGATTTCAGGTTTTCTTTTCAAGAGGAATCATATAATGATAGATACATTTATAGTATTAGAGGATTTTTTTTCCAAATTATTCACCAAACATTTACTGACTGTCTAAAATGTGCTAGAATTATAGACATATTTGTTTAAAAATATGACTTGCCATTGTGTGGCCTGTGATCTATTTTTAAAAAAAGATAAGGCGTATATCCAGGACCACAGAGCAAGTTCTTAATTGGTGGCTCAGATAACTGAATACAATGTCAGAGAAAATGTGCTTACCACACAGCTAGAAGGTCTTTTTGCTCCCAGAGGAGTGAAGGCTGGAGACTAGTGTTTAGAGCAATAGGTGGTTTAAAGGACACTCCACAGAGTAGAAACATTAATGATATGCTTTCACAGTATTTAGTGTCAATAATAGAAATGAAAATTCAAAACAGCTCAATCAGCTTCTAAATATTTCCTCATTTAGTCAAGAGTCAATAGTTTGATACCAAAGTAAGTCTGTGAAAGGTCTGGCTTATCCTGTATCTCTGCTACTCAATTTGATAATCTGAAAATTCCAATCAGTGATTACCTTTCTAGGGAAAAAAATCATTCAAATGAAGGAAAAAAAACTAATCATAATGAATGTTTATAATATTAATATTAGAAAGATAAACAGAATTCAGATGTCAAAATGTGGAAGGGCCTGAGACTTGACCATACTTGCCAGCCAAGAAGTTACTGTGCCACTGTGTTAATGGATGCTGTCAGAAGACAACATTCTGGGTCAGAAAAGAGGGACAGCTAATTACTCACAAGAGTAGCAGAGGTTAACATAACAGCACTTGGACCACCAGGTCACACACAGAGCCGGGTTGATTCCTGCTCACGGAGTGGGCTTTGTTACTGGAGAGGAGCCCTGAGCTCACCGAGCCTGCCTCTTTCATTAGAGAAAGTAAGCCATCAGATTTCTGCTCCAGATAAAGACACTGTGTCTGTCTTCCAAAGCCATTCCCTATACGAACTTCCTTAATAAGACAATCCAGAACGAAGACAGTGTCTGTCTCTGCTAAGAAAGTGATCACTGGTTGGAATTCTCCGGTTATCAAATTAAGAGCAGAGACCCAGGATAAGGCGAAGCTATCACAAAATGACTTTGGTATCAAATTACTGGCTCTTCATCAAGTGAAGAAATGTTTAGAAGGCACTTAAAGACAAGCAAAGAGATGATAAATGAATGAAGAATTGTCTCTCAAAATCAGATTAATGGCAAATATTTACAATTAAAGTTACCTAATGAGAATTTTGTATATATTATAAGGATAACAAGCTTCTGAGATTAAGACATTTTAGGCAGAGGTGTAAAACAAGCAAAGAGAACTGGGCAGCTATAAGTCAAACAACTTATGGGTGAAACTAAACCAAGAACCTGTCTTAAAACCACAATTTAATTACATCCAATGAATTGTATATTGTTCTCCTCTGCACAGATAGTAATCATACTGTCACTAGTGACTCATATTATTCATATACATTAAGTTGAAGGTGGAGAAATTAGGTCTCTCCTTGAATAATGTTTTATATTCAGAGGTACCTATATAATGTTTCAATTCTGAAATCATGACTCATGTTCAAGGTGTCAGGGATTCCAACACAATATTATCATCGGTTCCTTTTGTAGTAGGCAACTGTAGCATAGTATTGGATTGTTCGTTAGGAAACCTAATCATTCGTTTGTTTCTGAGATTCCTTACATGTAAAATGAAGTGATAATCTCTAAAGTTGTTCTAATTCTACATTAAAGACTATTTTCTGTCCCTCCTGATTCCAATATTTAATATAATTCTGTATCTTTAACACTGTTAGATATATGTAAGGCTATAGAAAATATTAACTATACCTAAAGAGTAAAATCTTTAGAACAAAAGAGACTGCCCTAGCTCATTCTAATTGACCACAATGCCCTCCAGCTAAACTTAGCTCCAACACAGAGAGTTCATTCTCAACAGAGAATTCCAGGCAGCTCGTAAATATTGATTTGAATTGGTCTGTGAAAGAAAAGCATTTTCCTTTTTGGAAGATACTGTAGATCAACACTTTGGAATTACTGAGCTTAATAGAATGGTAGTGAAGAAACTAGACCCTTTTACATTTATTTACTTAAAAATGGGGGAGACCTAGTTATGAAATAGACTCCTGCTCTCCTGAAGGAACTTAAAATCAATTATAGAACAAGACATACTATAGATGTTTATAATTAACAGGCTGATTAAAAGAAGGGAGAGATCAAATATTATTTGAAAAAGAATTCAGAGAATAAAATTAGATATGAGACAGTTTATTAATTAGAAATAAGTGATGTTGAGCATCTTTTCATGTGTTTGTTAGCCATTTTTATGTCTTCTTTGGAGAAATGTCTGTTCAGTTCTTTGGCCCACTTTTTGATTGGGTCATTTATTTTCCTAGAATGGAGCTGCAGGAGTTGCTTGTATATTTTTGAGATTAATTGTTTGTCCATTGCTTCATTGGCTATTATTTTCTTCCATTCTGAAGGCTGTCTTTTCACCTTGCTTATAGTTTCCTTTGCTCTGCAGAAGCTTTTAATTTTAATTAGGTCCCATTTGTTTATTCGTGCTTTTATTTCCAGTATTCTGGGAGGTGGGTCATGTAGGATCCTGCTTTGGTTTATGTCAGAGAGTGTTTTCCCAATGTTATCCTCTAGGAGTTTTATAGTTTCTGGTCTTATGCTTAGATCTTTGATCCATTTTGAATTTATCTTTGTGTATGGTGTTAGAAAGTGTTCTAGTTTCATTCTTTTACAAGTGGCTATCCAGTTTTCCCAGCACCACTTGTTAAAGAGGTTATCTTTTCTCCATCGTATATTCTTGCCTCCTTTGTCAAAGATAAGGTGTCCATAGATGCGTGGATTTATCTCTGCGCTATCTATTTTGTTCCATTGATTTATATTTCTGTCTTTGTGCCAGTACCATACTGTCTTAATGACTGTGGATTTGTAGTATAGCTTAACACATGAAAAGATGCTCAACATCACTCATTATCAGAGAAATGCAAATCAAAACCACAATGAGATATCACTTTACACCACTCAGAATGGCTGCAATCCAAAAATCTACAAGTAATAAATGCTGGAGAGGATGTGGAGAAAAGGGAACTCTCTTACACTGTTGGTGGGATTGCAAACTAGTACAGCCACTATGGAAAACAGTGTGGAGGTTCCTTAAAAAACTGCAAATATTCCTGCCATATGACCCAGCAATCCTACTGCTGGGCATATACACTGAGGAAACCAGAATTGAAAGAGACACGTGTACCCCAATGTTCACCGCTGCTTTGTTTACAATAGCCAGGACATGGAACCAACCTAGATGCCCATCAACTGATGAATGGATAAGAAATTGTGGTACATATACACAATGGAATATTACTCAGCATTAAGGAAAAATTCATTTGAATCAGTTCTACTCAGATGGACAAAACTGGAGCCCATTATCCAGAGTGAAGTAAGCCAGAAGCAAAAACAACAATACAGTATATTAACGCATATATATGGAATTTAGAAAGACGGTAACGAGAACCCAGCATGCGAGACAGCAAAAGGAAAGCAGATGTATAGAACAGACTCGTAGACTTTGTGGATGAGGGTAAGGGTGGGATGATATGGGAGAAGGGCATTGAAACAAGTTAATTATCATATGTCTAATCAATCGCCAGCCCAGGATTGATGCTCGGGGCTGGTGCAGCGAGATTTCCCAGGAGGGAGGGAGGAGGGAGGGGGGTTCTGGAGGGGGAGCATATGTAAACCCATGGTGATATCATGACATTGTATGGCAAAAACAATAAAAAAAATAATAATAACAATGACAAAAAAAAAAGAAATAAGGACGAGAGTAATGCAAACTTGGAAAATCCATAGATGTAAAGGATCAAAGTGGGTGCTTTGGCATGTGTAGTATGGAGGTGACAAAGAATGTGAGGAATAAAAATGAATCCTGATCAAAAGTAATGTAAAGGATTGTGGACCATCTATTTATTCTATAGAAAATCATTTGTAAATGGACATTTTCAGACACAGAGGGACTAGCATGGTTACACTTTGACTGATATAATTTACTCTGCCTGGCTGGAAACATGATGAAAGATAGTTTTAAAGGGCATAAGAACAAAGACTGGAATCTAGGTACAGGTGATCGTAACAGTCTAGCAAAGAGAGACGCTGATTTTTATCTTGGGCAGAAATAGGCGGGGTGAAGATAAAAAGGATGGTTTGAGAAGCATTTAATTAACCTGGGTACCTGGTGGACACTGGGCATGGGAGGAAGAGAGGCATCAGGGATGACAAGGTTCTGTCATGAGGAACCAAGTGGCCAGAAAAATAATTAGCCAGGGAAGGATAACACAGAAGGATAAAATCTGAGACCTGGTAGAAGGAGAGGAGGCATGGCAAACCCAATTTTGGACATGACAACTTTAAGATATGGAGAACCATTCTAGGAGAGATATCAAATGGGAAAAAAAAATGATTTACAGATCTGAACTCTGATAGGAGTGCTGAGCTACAGAATTGCTTAGGAAAAGCAGTGATTTTTAAGACTAAGAACCAGGAACTATATTGACAAAAATCCCAGTGCCAAGTAATATTTCAAGAAGGAAGGGGTATTAATAAGGAATCGCCCTTCTTCTATTCAAGAAGAAGAAATTAAGTCTCTCTGGAGCTTGGTAAAAATGCACTAGGGTTCACAGTCAGGGCTATTTCTTTGGGAGTTCTCTGGGAGTTATGGCTGGAGCAGGCAGCGGACTGACTAAGGTCATCTGTAGGAGCTACGTGCAAATGAGGGTGCTTTGTGATCAGAGAAACAGAACCCAACTCCAAGTAGTTTTTGCAAGATCTGACTGGTGATACATAACAGAGATTCAAAGGTAACACAGGTTTCTGGATTACTTAAGTCAGAATTTCAATGTAGTCAGGAAATTTCTCTTTGGTGTTTTTGCCATCTTCAGCAGGTCTCCTCGTTAAGACTAGTTCAGCCATGGCTTGAAGACAGGTTTTTACGTACAAGTTTCTCTATTTACACTCCAGAAAGAGATAGATGGGAATGCATGGACTGTCATGGGCTAAGAGGCAGGTCTTCGAAGTTTTCTTTGGCAAACTTAGGAAACATGTCTGTTATGTGTGTGGGTGTGTGTGCGTGTGTGTCCTCAGTCATGCCCAACTCTTTGCGACCCCATGGACTGTAGTCTGCCAGGCTCCTCTGTCCATGGGATTTTCCAGGCAAGAATACTAGAATGGGTTGCCATTTCCTTTTCCAGGAAACATGTCTACTGTGGACCAATAACAGTAAGGGAAAATCCAGGAGCTGTTCAATAGAATCCACATCTGAGGATGGGTTTGGTGGAGAACTGAGCAAAAAGTAAGGTTCTATTAGGAAAAATCTGGGTGCAGGAAGAGGGCAGTATGGTAGGTGGGCAACCAAGAGTGTTCACCATTGGCTATGCAGTGAAGAAAAGGCCATAGGCCATCACCTAAGGTGGAAAGGCATATAAGCAAACTTTGTAAGTTGTGCTTTTCCTTTTTTTTCTCTCTTTTTCTTTTGAGATTTGAGCGTGTTTCGGAGCTGCAGGGATGTGCTGGGGAGGAAGAAGTTGAGAGTAGAGTAGAAGACACTGTAAGATCTATGGAATGAAGCCCCAGAGGGGATAGGAGTCTGGGGGTTTAATAGCACATGACAGAGATCCCTGGTGAAGAGGAGGAATTGGCAGACAGAGGGTGCTTAGGGTTTGGGGGAGAATTTGGGAGCATTTTGATTCCAGAGGGCCTTCATTTTTCCTGTAAAGTAGGAGGTGGCCTTGGTCATTAGGTTAGAGAGATGGCATGTTGATGCTAAAGGAGAGTTTGTAAAAAAAAGTTCCCTTTCTTGCTGCTGCTTGCAATCCTTGCTCCAGCCCTAAGTCAGAGCACCAGTGAGGTGTCTGCAACCCTCCTGCGGTGCTCTTGGACCCACCCTGCCTCACAGTCCTGCTCCCTGGACACTCTGGCGCGATCAGCTTGAATCCCCTGCCCTTCCCTGTCTGATCTCAGGCCTCCTGACACCCTGATGTCCTGCCCTTTGCCTCCCCTGCTTTCCCTCTGGTGCTTTCTGCTCACATCCACATTTCTCCACTGTCTTCTGTCGTGACCTTCAACCCCACTGTCTCCAAGAAAGCTAAAGATGCCATTTGAAAAGGATGAAGATAATCTTATTTTATCCAAAACAGCTTACTGCAAGAGAAAAAAAAGAGGGGAGCGGCTGATACTAAGAAAATACAGCCCCAAATGCCATAAGAATAGCTTTAGTAATTCTTGTCATGAATATATATTATTATTTAGCACTTGAGAAACAGCATATTTACATTAAATAATGGCAAGATATTTACTAATACAAATTATGTATTATAATCATAATCATATTATAAATATAATAAAATTATATTTTATTATAATACAATCATATATAATAAAATACGATGATGGAAATGAAAATTCATTTCAATTAAAGTATTTAGGATTTCAAGCATGAGGTAGTTACCTAACGTTTTTCCTTTCCTCCTCATTTCATAACTGTGATTTATTCAAAACTGACAATCCATACCAGACATGTCCTTATCTGCCTAAAGGGTTTGCCATTAGAACAGTAACATATTTGCCCACTTTATGGAGGTTTTTCATTGGTGCAAATACTACTATGTGATATGAACAACTAGATTTTTCCAGTCAGAGTGTTTCTGAAATAGACAAAAGGTTAAATGTTGGAGTGGGCCGATTTTGCTTTCTTTTTTATAGGACGTGGACGTAGACTTATTCTCCCTTCAGTAGTAGCATGACCTACATAAGTTGTGTGTGGCTGTGATTTTCTCATTTTCCCCAGTGAGAGAGAGAAGTATCGCCCCCCCACCCCTTGCCCTCCTGTTGCCACAAAAGGGAAAAAAAAAAAAATGATCACAGGAGCTTTGAATACAATTTTTGTTGAGCTTGTTTTTTTTTTTTTTTCCTTCTCTCCTCACCTTAGGTGACCAGATCGATAGTCCAGCAGCTGAGAAAAAAAATCAGATGACTGGAATACAGCTAGAGGCAGTCTCTCTAGTGCAGCAAGAGGCCATTCTGATACGACAAAATTTAAAATAAATGGTATCCAAGGAGACCCTCATTTCTCAATAAATGTACAAAGGGAAATGTAGGTATTAAAGTGACTCATAAAAATACTAATATCTGAATTGCTCCTCCAAAAATCCTCTATGATGAAAAGGAGGCCATGAATGGTCTCCCATCTTTAGAAGTTATAGGTATCATGGAGACTAACTCGTATATATATGACAAGAGCTGGGGGTCCTTGATCCTCTACCATACTGCATGCAGGGCCAGCCTTTTCACCATGAGCGGCTCACGTGCCCAGGAAACAGAAACAGAACATCCGGCCTGCAAACCAGCTGCCGGCGGTGCTGCAGACACAATCTGCCTTCCTTGTCTGTACAAGAGATGCAGCTCCTAATGCTCAACTGGCTCTCAGAAAGGATGAGGACACAGATGTGTCCAGCCTGCTTCCCTAGTCAGGGAAGGGTGCTTATCCATTCAAGAGTATTTACTGAGCTCCTGTGGTTGGAAAGGTATCATAGGAATCATCATATCACAGAAATCTCAGGGAGGCAGGGACTTTAAAGCTTGCTTTTGAGCCCAAGGTATGATTATATATCTTATTCACTAGAGGTTTATCAGTTTTCAAAAAATTCAACTAAGCTGTTATCTTTTCTGGGAAGTCTTACTTGATATCACTTTCTTGTCCTTCAAAACTCCTGGGAGAGGGATCCATCTTGCTTACCTATCTTTATGCTCTATTTTCTCCCATAATTTGTAAGGTAAATGTTGTTCTTGTTCAATTACTAAGTTGTGTCTGGCTCTTCGTGACCCATGGACTACAGAGAGCCAGGTTCCTCTGTTCTCCACTATTTCCCAGAGTTTGCTCAAATTCAGGTGAACCGTGTGTTTCACGCTTTCTTTCATGCTTTATTTTCTACTATAATTTGTAAAACAAATGATGTCAATTATCAATATGTTCTGTTCATCTGAATTGGAGCAAACTCTGGGAGACAGTAGAGGTCAGAGGAGCCTGGCCCAGTGCAGTCCATGGGGTCACTGAGTCAGGCACAGCTTAATGACTGAGCACCAACTGTTTACCCATGTGAGGTGTAGCATTAACAGATGTGTTTGCATAGTTTCACTTAATTCTGGCAGCAGGTGTTCTCATGACACTGGGACTCTCTCCTGGCACTGTCCTCTGACCCTGGGATATCTGTGGGGCTCCCTGTGCCCCATGGAGATAGGCCCTTCACCAGTTGTCTCAGTTCAGTTCAGTTCAGTTGCTCAGTTGTGTCCGACTCTTTGTGACCCCATGGACTGCAGCACACCAGGCCCCCCTGTCTATCACCAACTCCCAGAGCTTGCACAGACTCATGTCCATCGAGTTGGTGATGCCATCCAACCATCTCATCCTCTGTCATCTCCTTCTCCTCCTGCCTTCAATCATCTCCAGCATCAGGGTCTTTTCTAATGAGATACTAGTCCCAGAACTAGCAGCCTCATCATGGAGACTGAGTCCTGCCTTTGGCACCCACATCAAAACCTTAGGAAAAATTAATGGCCCAGCTTTCTTACACTTTCTAACTTGAAGTGATTATCTTCTGTGGATCTAAGGGTTCCTCAGAATCATGTCATCTTCCCTTTTGTGTCTGTTTAGTTCAGTTACTTTTATTTTCCAGTTTATTCAATTTTGATAAGTCTTTTCATTCATCCCTCTACTGCTCAAAAGCACAGAGGAAGAAATGATGAGATAGTGAATACATATTACATATACAAAATTCATAATATTTGTAATCACCACCATAAAATACACACTAATATCCTCACTTAACATTAGAGAAAACTGAGGCACAGTGGGGCAAAATAATGCTGTTCAGTTTTCACAATAGAAAAGGGTTCTGACATGGACTCACATCTGGAGTCAGGACCATCTGACTCCACAGCCTTCATTCTCTTCAGCTTTACTGTGCCCCCTGCCTTCAAGCTCTACAAAGCTCAGAATAGATTTAAATGCATTTGTACTGTGAAATAGGGCTTCCCTGGTGGCTCAAATGGTAAAGAATCCACACAATGCTGGACACCTGGATTCGATCCCTGGGTTGGGAAGATCCCCTGGAGGAGGGCCTGGCAACCCACTCCAGTATTCTCGCCTGGAGAATCCCCGTGGACAGAGGAGTCTGGCGGGCTACAGTCCATGGGGTCACAAAGAGTTAGACACGACTGAGCAACTAATCACAACACAGAACTGTGAAATTATCTAGAGAATACTCAGGCTCTAGCTAGTATTACACTGCAAAGATCCTGCATGACAGAGCCCAGTGCTGTTATGAGTCAAGAATTTTTACAATTTGACCTTTATGTCCACAGAGATGAGGGGAATATGCTATACAAGATCTCTTCTCTGGTGGCTCAGTGGTGAGGAAACTGCCTACCGACACAGGAGACATGGGTTTGATCCCTGGGTCAGGAAGATCCCCTGGAGAAGGAAATGACAACCCACTCCAGCATTCTTGCCTGGGAAATCCCATGGACAGAGGAGCCTGGAGGGCTGCAGTCCGTGGGGTCGCAAAGAGTCGGACACAACTTAGCAACCAAACAGCAAAGACAAAAATATAGTAAATTTAAGTAGTATGCCCTGTCCAAACTCACCACGTAAACCAGAAGCTCCTTGCAGATTGAGGACAATCCTGTAAGCCAGCGATCAATGCTGAGTTCTACATGTGGGGTTTCATTCCTAAATATCCCTAAGATTGGTAAAAGGTTTTTGTCCAATTTGAATGGATTTATTTGGACAAAAAAAGCTGTTAAGGGGTATAAAATGTTTCTTCCCAGAAGTCTTTCAAGAATGCTAACTCTAGTCATTTCCATATATCATTAAGGAAGAGTCTGCTTTCATGGATTCAAATTTGAAAAATTTCATGGATTCAAATTTGATAAAACGTGCAGGATACTCAAATGTCAAAATTTCTATAACAAGGCCTAATTTCACAAGCACTGGGAATGCTATGCCTGTATTTACTATAATGAGAAACACAATGTTTGCTTGGATGTACTATAAAGATGGCAGATTAACACTGCATGGGCCTCTGTATCCGAACGTGACTTGATTTCTTTGAACAGAAAAGGAATTCATTTCAATTTTGCTCATATTTAACATAGAGAGCTCTACACTATGCCTGTATATATACATAATACGTACAGATACACTCTCCATAGCAGTGCACACACGCATCTGTGTATACTAGTGATAAAGGGGGCTATTCCAAAGGATAAGTCGATACGAAATTTACATCTAATTTTTTTTTAATGATCCTAAGTGGGCAGTTATAACATTTTTTCACTACTATGAAAAATGACTTTAGGAATATTTCCACAATGTGCATTCATCAGTGTAAAATGTTGTTAGTAAGCAATTAAAGTATCTTTGGTATTCAGACGCTGAATGCATTTGTTGAAAATACCCCCATCTTAATGCTTTAGAATGTGCATTATATCGCCCTCATTTTTAGTCTAGGAACTATGCCAAAATTCTTTCTCCAAAGGGGAAAAATGTAGGAAGTATAAGTTAGGTTTTGAAACAGAATGAAAAACTTCACCAAGGTGCAAGAATAGCTATGTAAAAATTGAGGCTAACTTTTTAATCTTAGGCAATTTGGACATCTACATTTAATCTCATTAAGATTATAATTCCTTGTATTGTAGGTATGCTTGATTTTTTGATGAGAGGGAAAAAAATGGAGGTTTTGTTTAAAAAAGCTTACAATGGGCACAGATATAAACAGTAGTACTAGATTTTCACTGTATCAATTATTTGAAAAAAATACATGGTCTCAGAAAAAAATTTTCTATTTAAATGTTATTCTCAATTGAATATTCTACAATTATTCTTATAATGGCAACATTTCACAGTATTGTCATTTTCAGGGAGGAAAAAAAAAAACAAAAATTCATGTCAGAATGACTTAAAACATAGTGTTAAATATTCATCCATTTTAATCCCACCATAAAAGTCAGTCCCAGTGTAATGAACCATTATTATTTATTTATTTCAAATGCAATTTATTAAAAATGCACTCACCGCCTGAAGGCCTTTGGGAACACTCATAAAAACACAAAAATACATGAATTAAATTAAATACATCAACAGCCCAACTTCTCATTAAAAAGAATAATAGTTGAAATAACACCACACCAAAAAGCTATATATTATATATATATATTTTAATGATGATAGCTTGCTCATTATATTATTTTTACTGAGATTAATATAAGGCTTTAGTTGGGTTCTGATTTTTCCATTTTTTTGGGGTGAGGAAGACTGAATAAAAACTTTATTCAACTACTGAAGTGACTGCTAGCAATGGAAAAGCTATTTGGGTCTTTTCTAGGACACACAAAAAGTGCTTCTGGAACTTGATACTGAGGCGAGGTTCTGATAACTTGACAGTTTCCTTAGTTAGCTCATATAATTATTCTGTCCCTTCTCCCACTATTTAACTTTGAGTTCAGTGTGTATTCCACCAACAGGGTGAAAATGCACGGCATCTCCGGAAAGCATGGATTCCGTTAGTAAACCAGAGTGTGCTGAAGCCTCTCTACTTTTCACATGAGACCTGAGAGGACCCCATCCACCCTACATATCTCCTCTGCTGTTACACATGGCACTTGAATTGTCAAATGTCAGCCAAAATAGTAAACACGGGGGAAACTGAAATAGCTAACAATGGATTACATACATCACACAGGACAGAAGGGGAGATGAGGAGCAAGGCTTTTTCATTAGCAAGAGTGTACAGATGAATTTATCAAATTAATCCGATTGGTTGGCTTTCACACATTGGAAAGCAACAATGAATACCCAGAAGGAAGTGAACAGGTAGATTTGAGCTGTGATGACAGGCAGATGGCAGAAGAGCCTTTAGCACTGTGTTGGTGGTTTCTGTGGAAAACAGTAGAAGAAGATGCCTAAAGTCGGGAAAAAGGAAACAGGAAAAGGAAAGAAATGTATGCTCAGAGCATCCCTTCCTGCTTCTCGATTTTGCTGGAGGCTAGCTCTGATCTACTGTCATATAAATCCACTCAGATGATATTTTCCTTTTACTTTAAGTAAGAAAGGTCACATTGCTATCATTAAGAATACTAATATTAACGTATCTTTAAAAACAATTTTGATGACACTTGGCAATAATTATTCAGTGATTACAGGTCACAAAAGCATTAGACTCTATATAGACTTTATATAGACTGGGTCTATATAGAGAAACTTGCTTCTACCTGAAAGAAACAAAGAAACCTTATTATTAATCCTCCAAATGTTGCTTGTGATAAGAAAGTGAAGTCACCTAGTCGTGTCTGACTCTTTGCAACCCCGTGAACTATAGCCCACCAGGCTCCTCCGACTACGGGATTCTCCAGGCAAGAGTGCTGGAGTGGGTTGCCATTTCCTTCTCCAGGGGATCTTCCAGACCCAGGGATTGAACCCAGGTCTCCCACATTGCAGACAGATGCTCCCACAGACACTTTAACCTCTGAGCCACCAGGGAAGCTTGTGATAAAGGGGATGATTGACTAGAACCCTGATTTAAAATAACAGAACCACAGAAGCTCATATCTCTCCATGACCAGGCTCCCAGCTACCCTACAATGTTGTCTTTTACTGCCTGTGCCCTGGATTACTCTGAGATTCAACACCAAGACATCCCCCGTGCTGTCCCACAAACACAGCAAGCTTCAGGGCCTTGGCTCCAGGTCCTCTCCTCCTCTCTGAGTGCCTGTCTCCCTCCTTTTCATCAGGTCTCCATTCAAATGCCATTTACCAGTGACTCCCTTCTGGACCACTCCAGCTCTCTCCTCCCGCTTATCCCGCTTTATTTTCTTCTGCAGCATATTAGTATCTCTCATAGTACATTTTTAATTTTCTATTTCCTTACTTTATAACTTTTTGTGTCCATTGATGATTATGCTCCCAATTATTCTACAGTTGTAAGTTCAAAGTCACAGCTTAGTAAATACATTCTGAAGCAAAGAACAGAAGACAGCACACATCATTATGCAAGTCAGAAACCTGGGTATATTAATCTTCTATTCTCTCTTTAAATGTCTCCATCTAGCCAATGAAAAAGCATCAAGGAATGTGCCTCTGAAACAGTACTCTGCCTCTCTCCTCTGCCACTTTCTAGACCAAACCCCACCATCTCCTGCTTTAGATTAATGTGACAGCTTCAAACTGGCAGTAACCCTTTCTAACTACCTACTTGCGGCTAGCTTCAGTACATTTTCTTTAATAACGCGGCTAAGTGATATCTCTAAAATACAAATCTGACTATCTCATCCTTTACTTACCATTCTGCATTGCTTCTCATTTCCCTCAGATAAGAGTCTTATTTTTTTAATCTTTGGCTCCATCCTTCCCTGACTTCCTTGTCCATTCAAAGTATCAGACTAGAGACACCTTCTCTAAGAAGTCTTACCCAATCTCCCTGAACCGCATTAGAGGCCCTAGTTAGAGATCATTCTAAAATACAACACATTTTCTTTTATGTTGAACTAATCAAACTGCATCCTATTTGCTTGTGTAATGACACCATTGCTACTAATTTGGGCCATGAAGTCAAAGAATATATCTGAGTGTTCATTTCTGGGCCTCCAGAGTCTAGCACAGAGTAAATATTCAATTCAATATGAACTGCTGAAAGAAGGAAGGAATTCAATCTTGAATCTCAAGACATCAACTTAATATTGGATTGGACATTTTAGTGTACTTACAAAAATAGGGTGTAGCTGTCTGAGGTGTCTTGAATCTGTCAGCGGCAGTGTTGAAATAGCTGATGGCATCTAGGTAATAAAATTATGTCATTGAACAGACATGACAAGCATGAATTCCTTCAGCAATTCTGTCCTGAGGACTACCTACATAGGAACCACCCTTTTAGGTGCTGGACAAAGTGGTGAATAAGACAGAAGAGGTCTCTGCTTTCGGGGCTTACATGGTATTTAAGGAGACAGACCAGGAACAAGGACACATACTGTTAGGGGAAGCACACTGATTGAAACTGCCCACCCTGGCCTGGCACCATGGTAACCATTTGCATGAGCTGTTTTATGACATCAGATCCTGATAAGGGAAAAGGAACTAATAAGCCACCACCAACCGGAAGAGTGTCCGTCCACTTCCCAGAATCCCTCTCGCTAGCATTCATCTTGGCTGAGCTGATGCGTATGCCACCAGGAAAGACTCTGAATTAGAATGATTGGCCTAAGACCACCCAGAAACTAATCCCATCCCCATAAAACCTGAGACGGTGAGCCACGGGGCAGAGCTATTCTCCTGGATTCCCTTACCTACTGCTTTCCACCCGGGTACTCTTTCCCAATAAAATCTCATGTTTGTCAGCACATATGTCTCCTTGGACAATTCATTTCCAAGTGTTAGACCAGAGCCCAGTTTCAGGCCCTGGAAGAGGTCCCCCTTCCTGCAACAATACCAATAAACATAATCATTTATGATAGCCATGGTTGTTATAAAGATACTAAAGGAGAATTTGGTGGTACAGAGTATCTGGGAGGGGACTATTTTTATACTTTAGAATAATCGAGAAAGGCTTTTTCTTCATAATATAAAATTGAATTTTGATTTGTATGACAGTATGGAGCCACATAGCAGAGGTAAAGAATTTGCCTGCCAATTCAGGAGACCCAGGTTCGATCCCTGAGTCCTCCCTGGTGGAGGACATGGCAACCCACTCCAGTATGCTTGCCTGGGAAATCCTATGGACAGAGGAGGCTTGCAGGCTACAGTCTTATGGGTTTCTTATGGGTTCTAAATCTATTTTGGGGAAAATCAACTTGATTGATAGAAATGCAGAGGTAAAAGCACTCAAGAGAAAAACTGAATATACTGCATCTTAAAAATATAACCATTAATATAAGCTAGAATTTATACTGGAAACTTTATACAGTATTTCACATCTTACAAAACCTTTACTATATATATATATATGTGTGTGTGTGTGTGTGTGTGTGTGTGTGTGTGTGTGTATAGTATTATAAGATGAAAATCCTAGTGAATAAATATAGCATATAAACTAAACAAAGTAGTGACTTCCCAGGTGGAGCAGTGTTAAAGAATCCATCTGCCAATGCAGAAAATACAAGAGGCATGGGATGGATCCCTAGAGGAGGAAATGGCAATCCACTCCACTATTGTTGCCTTGGAAATTCCATGGACAGAGGAGCCTGGTGGGCTACAGTCCACAAGGTTGTAAAGAGCCAGACACAACTGAGTGACTTCACACACACACGCATGAAGCCATATATGCAAATTTCTACAGAGATGTGTTTTTCTGGAAGAGGCACTTGGTGGGCTTAAGTTCGGTGTGTTTCAGGAACAGAAAAATGGTGTCATTGGAATGAGACAGAGGAGAGGGGCCCCATTATATGCAACTCTAGAACCATTGTGAGTAAGAGCAATCTTATATTAAGTTGAATGGGAAACCATTAGAGCACAGCCACCACTTACCAGACCAAAGTTCGTCTACACAGAGCCCAATATATCTGAAAACTAATACAGTGATTCATACAGCACACACATTTGATATTACTCAGCTTGAGTAACTCACAAATCATTATAATTAGGAAGCTACTGAAAACACTGTACTCCCCACCACCCTTTGTTTTCTATCTTTCTTTCTTTTTATTTAGTAAGCTCCAAAATAACTAGCCCTGGGGGGAGCTCAAGTGATGAATAACCCCATTCAGTTAAAAGAAACAACAACAAAAAATTCCCAAATGAATGGTTCATTGCAAACAGCCAAATGGCCTTTGTTTAGTGGATGAGGTTTCCTCTCTTCAGTACCCTGGCGATGACTAATGAGTTTCCTCCAAAACTCCCACTTTTAAAAGAATGAATAAGCCCCAAAGGCCCCAGAGAGATAAGTATTACTTTCCTCCTGGTAGCTTAACGAGTGACTGAGAGGGAAAAAGGAACTGGACAATATTTCAAAGCCAAGACGTCTAAATGCAATAATAGACACTCCACTTGTATATCCCTGAATCGTTTGGCACCCAGACGTTTTTTACGGCCTTCTGTCTTATTCCAAACTTACTCATCTGAAGTGCGTTTTCTAGAAGTATGCTTTTGGGTGCTCTCCCATCAACATAACTGTATTACCCACGCTTCCAATAGGAAAGCCACAGCAGAGACTCAATCCACCCCTCAGACTCCTGGGAAATTGAATCATCTGTGGTCTGACCAGCCTTAGTATTTATTTGCATAGTTTATTTTCCAGGGACAACTTTCACACAACAAACTACCACAGAATAGCCGCTCGCCTTTCTAAAGCAAACTAGCTCACTGAATGCTGATAGAAGGTTCAACGTATCCCTCTCATCCTCTCCTCTCTATTAGGAAAAATGTCAGGGGTTAATATATTTGTGCCTCACTGAGAATTAAAGAGGAAACACAATGTTTAGTGTCTATAATGAGGCTATATATTAATTCAGGAAGGCCATGCTAGATCACGTATATTAGATATGGCAACGTCATTTTCCACAGTAGCCAAAGGGGATTCAGTGATAGGCGTTACTTTGAGAAATATTTATTTTTGATGTGAAAAGGAAATAGAACCAGAGCATTCTGCTTGATGGAAGCCATAAATAAGATTCTCCCACAAAGGGTTAGAAAGCAAAACTACTTTCCTCACAAACTGTATCACTTCAAAGTTCAAGGACCAGGGTGAAGAGATGGCAATATTTTGTGATGGCAGCGGAATACAATGCCCAAGTTTTATTCACAGAAATTGGCTTTCGTTCTTGGGAAACATCATCAGATAAAATGACCCAAACACTGGTACTAAAGGTATTTTTTACAATGCTATAGAGAGGCAAAACACCTAAGTGGAACATGCTTCCATATATTTTAATCAAGCAGCTAATTAACATGGACTATTTTATTAACAACTTCAGTATTTTTATGGGTTCAAAATCTATTTTGGAGAAAAAAACAACTTGATTAGAGACTTTTAGAAGTAACAGCACTCAAGATAAAAACTGAATATACTGCATCTTAAAAATATAACCATTTTATAAATTAGAATTTGTACTGGAAACTTGATAAAATATTTCACATCTTACGAAACCCTTACTATACATATTGTATTATAAGATGAAAATCCTAGGAAATAAATATAGCATATAAACTATTTAAACAAAGTAGGGACTTCCCGGGTAGAGCAGTGTTAAAGAATCCATCTGCCAATGCAGAAGACACAAGAGACATGGTTCTGATCTCTGGGTTGCGAAGATCCCCTGGAGGAAGAAATGGCAACCCACTCCAGTATTCTTGTCTGGGAAATCCCATGGACAGAGGAGCCTGGCAGGCTACAGTCCATGGGGTAGCAAAGAATCAGACAGGACTGAACATACACACACACACACACACACACACACACACACACACACATACACACACGGATTGTCTAAGAAGGTAATTTACAAAAGAAGACATGAAAATGGCCATTAAATATACACAGCCAGTTAAATATCAGCAGTAAGCAAAGAGCTGGGTGAAGAAATTTTATCACATCTTTTTTATTTTTAATAAATTTAAAGATCAAGAAAAATTGCTCACTGTAATACTGAGGTTGCTGGGAATCCAGAAATTTCTTAGGCATGTGATAATTTCAAACAGTACTTATGGGTATTTGCATTGTTAACTGCTTTTATAGAGGGAAATTGGCCAAATATATACTCAGTAATTAATTTTAAAGAAATAGTTATTAGGAAATGTAAATCATTGACACAAAGATATATCAAAATACTGTTTTTAGGAGTGAGATTTTTGGAAACAAAGCATCCCACAAGAAAGGATTCTTTTATATACTGATGGTGTATTTGCAGTAACAAGATACAGCATGGCCATTAAAAGCAATTCTATATTTTGGTGGAGATGAGTGGGAAAGTCTTCATTTTCAACCCAGCATTTCCCTCCACAAACTAGTTGACACTTCTGACTCCTCTTCATCCCGTCACAGCTCCTTATCATAATGAAAATGGCTGACTGTGATCAGTGCATTGGGAATAAGAAAAGGGACTAAGATTCCTGCCTTTCCCTGAATTCTGTGCAGGTGGCCTTAGCTCTCCTTGACTCCTCTAGTACTTAAAGTTTTCTGGAAAGGAGTGTTAGGGAGGAAGACCTATATCAGACCAGGACCATTTTTTTCCTGGAAGGATAAACTGTTTTACATGGGCTTCAACATCAGTATGGCACTTTAATGGCATTTATAAGCTGCATCTACTAACCTAGTCTTCATCATACTAAAGATGAATTTTGGCTCCATTCTACCAACACCTTTGCCTTATATGACACATGTTTATAGCTCAGTATAGAAAGAGAACTGACCCTCACCTCATTCCCTACCAACACAGGAGGATAACAGAAGGATGTTTTAACTCATAGAATTGTTCATAGTGTGCTGTTAAGTTTAAAAAATAAGCAAAAACTATACAAATATAAGGCATTAGGCAAAATATTTTAACAATATTTCTCTCTGCTTATAGATTGGTAAGTGCTTCACATTTAACTTCTTGTATTTTAGTTTGTAGTATTTTCAAAGTTTTCTGCAAATTGTGTTATTTTTCTAATAAGATTTAAAATGTGACTTTAGTGAGTTTCTTTAGAACTCAGGAATCTTCTTCCCAAGAGATTAGAAAGAGAAACACACTAGAAGAGAAACTTGTTTTTGTGAAATGACAATCCTGATTCTGTATGACAACAAGGTGACAAGTCAGATGAACTTTCTCACTCACCCATCTCAGAAGTAGGACTAGTCACCTCATATGTGATGACTTGTTGGTGAGAAAGACATCATTACTAGATTTTTAAATTACTTTCTCTGATAATTTTACAACAGGATAACTGAATACCTATGGGTAAGTTTAAAGTTTTAATGTATTTATAATCTGACCAGATCTGCAAGATATGATGCTTTTATAGTCAGATTTATCTAAGGTCTCTTCCCTTTACATATTTGGCTATTCAGAAGTTCAGTGGAATTCTTCAGCTTTGTGTGAAAAGGTAGACATTCTTCTCCCAAAAGCCATTCATTAGAAGCAAATTTTGTTCATTAGCAATTTGAAAAAGTTTTGAAATTTAGCGTATTTTCTCTCATGAATGTATATGTGAAACTTTACAACCTGATCATAATTCCATACTGGTAAATCTGAAGCAAATCCCCATGCAGCGTTTTTCCTATTCTGCTCAAACTAGCCCATCTCTGTCTGGTAATAAATTCCCAGAAACACACATTTGGAAATGCACAAAGAACACATTTAAATTTCAGTAATCCTGAGCACACTCATGTCAAAAACAAATTATGGGCACAGGAGAGCATAGTTAGCAAGGTTTACAAATAGTACATGTAAAAAGCTTTAAGAGTTCACATAGTTTATGATATAGTCAATCCAATTTGAAGAACTTTTCCACTTGCCACTGTTTGATTTCAGAAACTATATTCATAACCCTAGTACTTTGCTCTGTGAATGTGCTTAGCTGTGTGGAATGAATAGCAACTTAAATTGCTTTTTTCCATAATATTCTTGTCCATAGAAACTGGGATTTAAACTTTCAAAGACATAAACATATTGCCTGGCAATGTTTACAATGGAAACAGACTCTTGGAAGGCTTCTTATTGGAATCATGGACTTTTATATTTGTAGCCAGTGTCTGTTCTCTTAACATGCTTAAGAAGTAGAGCTGATGCTTTTCTGGCCTACGTTCTATACAAGCAGTGCCAGTGCACAGGTACACAGATGTACATTCAATAAGATACTTCAGCAATTAGATGAGTCTCCCCTTTGACAGAGTAGATTTCTGAGTTAAAGCTCAAGGCTTTCCAATTTGTGCTAAGAGGACGAGGAGTTCCAGAGGACAAGGAGTTCCAGTTCCAGGAGACCCACTGACAGACTAGGAGGCAGGAAGTATTCCTCCATGTCATGCCTAGAGCTTCTCTAGGTCTACCAGATGCCACAACATGGCCCAATAGGGCAGAACAGCTTATAGTTATAACAATCCAAGACCAGAAGAGCAAGCTACGCTGGTGAGAGGAATCAGATCTACTAGAGATCATGGAATATTAAAGACTGATTGTGATTTCCATCCTTCCTGATGGCACTGAAAGCCCAGAATTAATTTTAAATAGAATCATGAGTAGACCTGTACAGCATTCAATAACTCACATGGTTAAAAAGAAGGAGAAGAGGGACGCTGTGAACAGACATGAAAAGAGTGTTATTCTCTGTTGATTACTGTTTTAAGCAGTGTATTTTTTTTTTTTTGCTTGTAACAACTAACTTATGGCAACTTAATTCAAATAAACATTTTGTGGCTTAGGGAATGATGGAAATAGCAAAGCTAGCAAGCAATGTAAAGAAATGAAATGTTAAAAATAAAAAAAGAAGGGGTAATGAATGAGAAAAGAAAAAAAAAAATTCTATCCCTAAACCAGCAAGCCAGTAGGTTTATCTAGCATTAATATGAGTCCAGATTGATGAAAGGAGGTTAAGTCCTATCTTGTTCTGATTCTTTTCAGTTCCAGGGACCTGAAAATACTTGAACTTTCCAAAATGATGCAGATGATGCCTTGCCTATAATGGGAATATATATATTTGGTTAATTTTGCTTTGTTGAAATACTCTTAGACATTTATTTCAATATACAATTAATAGCATATTGCAAGGCAAGAAAGAGTAACATTCACTATATTTTTGCATTAGATTTTGCCATGGGGCTTGATGTTTGAGGCTAAAAGGGCAATAAAACACAAGGGCTATCATTCATTCTGCTGAAAACAAGGCTAATCTGGGATCAGAGTCTGGAAAATTAAAAAGACTGCTTGATTAATTTATATAGTCTCAGTATTTTCCAAAGAGCATTAAAATTCCCAGCACCTTCATAGTATCTCCCTTTTTATATCTAAATCCATGTAGGTAGATTATTCTTAAGAAAATTTAGTTCTGCAGGAAACAGACGGAGATGGTCTAATTCCCTCTGTCTGCACTTCCCTTCAGGTTGTAAATGGCAAATGCATTATAGTTATTTATTACAAATAGATTAAAGGTGCTGGTGCGGCTCAATTCATAGAGATCTTATACTCTTCACATGTACCGGGAACTGGGCTTCTTCCCAATGCTGACAATGCACGTGATGGCTTTCTGGGAGACTGTAGTCCTCAAGAATACTTTGCTTTATGTTGACAACTTTAAGAAGTGAAGGTACCATCTGTTCTTGCCCATTCATAGTTGCTTAAATTGTTTAGAACCTGAAGTCAGAATGAGAATAACCATGGCGGACTTCCATACGGTTGATTTCATCTGTAAATAATTAGCTCTGCACCTCTTTCTTTTAACCCTACAATGGATAACAGTGAACCCGAAATGACCTACAGAGGCAGCATGTTCCCCAGGCCAGACCTCACCAAGCGGTGTGATGCGGCAACAGAAAAGGACTTGTTTTACACCTCCAAGTCACTAATATGCATAAACTATGCAAGTAAAATTCTTTATGACTAATTTATAGCATAGAAAGTTAGATAAACACTTGCATTTATAGATATTCTATTTAATCTTTTGAAACAGTTTAAGACAGGGGACAGACATAGGTCCCCTGGTCAAAAGGCACATTATGCAGACATGATAATAATTAGTCTATGGCTGCAGATTCATTTCATAAACAAGAGTTATTTAAAATATAGTTTCATAGGAGCTATGCAGGCTGCAAAATTCTTCTAATGTTAAACAATGGAAATGGGCAATAACCAAAAAAGAAAAGCAGGCACAATATCAACAATGAAATGTAGGATCTATGTTTTTTTTTTTTTTTAGGTTTTTACCTAGGATCTATGGATAATCTGAAATTATATGCAAAAGTGTGAGATTTCCATGCATTTGTAGATTTTTTAAAAAAGGATTCATACATTGGTTTTGTCAGCTTGCCCAAGGTCTAGAATCTCTAAGAGTGTATAAATTATAATTTTGTTACCATGGGTTTTAATGAAATACAGTATTTATTTAATCATTCAATTTTTTAAAGCTTGTTTAAAATAAAACATTGTTTAAATACTCCAGGTACAAGAAGACTACATTCAGAAAATACCCGTCTTTTTTAAAAAAGATGGTAAACTGCAGGGAGCACAGGGAATTTAATAAAGAGAGATTGTCATAAGTATGCATACTGTTAGAAAAATAGACTAAATGAAGCCAAAGGTGAACATTTGTTATGTGATACTTCTCAGAAAGAAATCTGCATTGAGTTCATAATGGTGGTGAAGTAGTGTTTGATTCATATATATATAAATATATATATATATATATATATTTAAAATAACAATAGGTTTGATTATATCATGTTGTCTTTGAAACACTCCTGCACAGATATTAGGCTGACAACTCTATTTGGCATGACTGTATACACAAATTACCGTATAAATTAAGAGCTTGAAATGGAGTGGCTTCTCTCCCCTTGTTTCCAACACTTATTTTTTGTGGATGTTAAGCTTAACTTCTTCAGTTAAATGAGCATGTGGTCATATTCACATTCCTGACATTTTCACATCTGACAAGCTCTTTTTATATTAAGGAGGAGAAAACTACACCATATCTCTGCACTTAAAGGGAAGAAGTTTCTCATTTAACTATATATTTTAAGAGAAACAGATTTAAGTATTTGTAAGCAACAAACTTATCTGAGGGTTTAATGAAGGGTGAAGCGTGTCATATTGTATGATTCTTATGGCTTCACACATCCTGATAAATATAAAAACAAATGCCTTGAGCTTCTCTGGTGGCTCAGTGGTAAGGAATCCACCTGCCAATGCAAGAGACAAAGGGTTCGATTCCTCGTCCAGGAAATCCCACACGCAGTGGAGCCCTAGGCGTGTGCTCCATCACTGCTGAGCCTGTGCTCTAGAGTCCGGGAGCTGCAACTCCTGAGCCGTGTACCACAACTACTGAAGTCTGCACGCCCTACAGCCTGTGCTTGGCAATGAGAGAAGCCACCACAATTAGAAGCCTCGGCCCTGCAACTAGAGAAAAAGCCCACACAGCAAAGAGCAGCCAGCACAGCCAAAAATAAATAAACAAAACAAACAAACAAAAAAGCCTTGCCTGTATTCAAGGTAATTGCATCAGATGCTTCAGTGAGAAAAACTGTAACAGAGAGCAGTTTATTGACCACCTTAGTAAATATGTTCTTGCCCAGCTTGGAGCCTCTCCTCTATGCCATCTCAGGCTTAGGAAGGCCTTGCTTCTTCATTGAGGCACCTAAAGCATTTCAGTGTAATTATATGACTCTTCCCTCTCCTCTAATATCATTTGTCCCTGTAAACCTTATTTAACGAAGAGATTGGAGGTCCTTAGCCCACCTGGCTTTTCTATATATTCTAAGGCAACACGGTATCTTGGAACTTGCTCACAATGACCGAAGGCGCAGCAGTTTGAGGATAGGATGGACTTCAAATTTAAAAGAGTGTTGTCCCATAGTTGACATCTGTGTCACAAAATAATATGGATGTTAAGTTTATTTCTAATTCCTATTCAAATGATATGTCATACCATTTGCAACTTTGGCCAGTTAACAATTATATTTTGTAGAATTGTGGAGAGTCTAATGGTTACTCTAAATTTCTTAAAGTTTCAGTATTTTCCAAAACAGGAAAAATTCCCCATAGGGCTGGAGTGGGAAGTAGAGTGTAAAAATGAAGAAAGTAGGTCAAAGCAGAGAGATACAGCTCTGTTTTAGATATTAGTCTTCTCTGTAAGCTTTTCTTTGATTAAAGAGTTTCACAACTCTTAGATACATTTTTAAATCACTGCTTTGTCCTCATTTTTATATAGATGAGGTCTAAAGAGGTCAAATAATGTTCTCAAATTCATAGTATCTAGGTAATGCAAGAACTTTCCCCATTCCTAATCAGTTGAATTCAAGGTCCTTATTTATCTTTTTGGCACTAAAAAGTTTTGTAAATTCAAATGTATTCACTACTTAGCTAAAATATTGGATAAGGAATTCATATTTTGTAACTCTAATAACTTGTACTATGACCTTACTCAAGTATGAACTATTGAAGGCACAAAATCCTGTGCCCATTTACTAAACCCAGGAGGGAGACTAAGAAGGAATGCACACCTCAGTCAGTCACCATGAACTTCACCCTTCAACACTTGAAAAAGTCTCCTTGTAAGCATTTCTCAGCTTAAATTTTACCTCTCTCTACTCTGTCTCAGGGCATAAAACAGCTTCTATGGCCATGATTCTGAACCTTTGAAGGTCCTTTGGTGGTGGAGGGTAAGGGGGAAAGTTTGAATGTACATGCTCACAAGTTATTTAATTCCAGTTTCGATGGAAGGTTTGGTCATCACTGCTAAAGATTCATGGAAAGAAGACCTTTGCAAAGCAATGTAAACTACAAGCATTCTCTGAGGAGTGTCTAGGTGTCAAGTGTAATGATAACTGCTCCACAAGCATTCTCTCCTTTCCATCCTTACAATGACCTTGAAGTAAGTCCTATTTTTATTATGCAGATGAGGAAACTGGAGTTAGAACACTTATATAATTTATTCCAGGTCACAGAGCCCATGAGTTGACAGAGCTGGGAGTTGAATCCTTGTCTGTGTGACACAGACATGATGTATTTAAATACAGTCAACTATTTAAATAACTTCTCTTTTGTAAGATGTGAAAACACCTCAAAATAATAAAATAAACAAAAAAATAGTTGGATACCCTCCCACACCCCGCATGTCCATTTGGCAAAGTTTCATGTCATACTTATCCTGATCTTTCCTGTAGCTCAGATGGTAAATAATTTGCCTGCAATGCAGGAGACCTGGGTTCGATCCCTAGATCAAGAAGATCTTCTGGAGAAGGAAATGGCAATCCACTTCAGTATTCTTGCCTGGACAATCCTGTGGACAGAGGAGCCTGGCTGGCTACAGATCTTAGGGTCACAAAGAGTCGGAAAAGACTGAGTCATTCACACTGCTACTGCTATGTCATACTTAGGTTACAACAGTCTTGAAGATCATCATCAGGTAAAGTTAAATGATTAACTTCACTAGTTTTGTTTGTTTGTTTTTAAGCCATTTGACCATTTTAAGTGTGTAATTCAGAGACACGAAGTGCACTCACAACGCTCTGCAACCAGCATCACTATCCATTTCCAGATTGTTTTCAACATTCCAAACAGAAACTCCGTGCCCATTTAATAATTCCCTATTCTCCTCTGGCTCCAGCCCTTCTAACCTTCATTTTATTTATGTCTCTATGAATTTTCTATATGTCTGTTTCCTTAGTCTTAGTTTCCTTAGCCTGATGTTTTCAGGGTTCACCAGTGTTATATCATGCAAGAGAATCCCATTCCTCTTTAAAGATGTATAATAGTCCAGTGTGCACGTAGCCCACATTTCATGTATGCATTCATCTGTCAATGAACATTTGGGTTGTTTCTCCCTTTAGACTATTGGTAATGAAACTTCTACGAACACTGGTATCTATTTTGGTCCCTTCTTTACTTCCTTTGGGTAAACACCTCAAAGTGAGACTGCTGGATCTCACTTATATTTAAGTTTTAACACTCCTTACACTTGAATTCCCCTTCCTTCTCTGAATAACTTATGGATAATTCCCAACCACTCTCATCCAGGAAACTTCTGCTGTTCTTCTCAGTACTAATAATATTGAGAATACTCTTGATATTTAGAATATTCTTCATTTTCTTATAATAAAAATAACTAGTCCCAAAGACACTAATACCTATGATTTATTGGCTTCCTTGCCATCCATACAGACGCACTGGAAACTGGTTGATGAAGAAAAAGAGGTTTCATTCAGCTGATATGAGGTATGTTTTGAAGATGCAATGGGTGTTTGTTTTGTTTTCCAAGATATTTAAATATTGTAACATCACCTTATATTTTTAATATATGTTACACGGATGACAGCATACGTTCTTCTCAAACTATTTCTTCCTGTCAACTCTAAGATCAGAAACTACAGGAGAGGCTTCCCCAGTGGATCAGTGGTCAAGAATCTGCCACCAATGCAGGAAACACAGGTTTGATCCCTGTATTGTATACTACCGAACATCTAAAGTATCCTGCATACTACAGAACAACTAACCTTGTGAGTTAAAACTACTGAGCCAATGCTACGGAGCCTGGGAGCCTCAAATACTGAGCCCATATCCACAACTGCTGTAAACCAGGCACCCTAGAGCCCTTGTTCCCCAACCAGAGCAGCCATTGAAAAGAGCACCCCATGCACCACAACTGAAGGGTTGTCCTGGCTCGCTGCAAATAGAGGAAGAACCATGCACAGCAACGAAACACCCAGCACTGCCAGAAATAAACAAACAAAATTAAAAAAAAAATTTAAAAGCTACAGTTACAGTATTTGGAGGAAAATCTATAGTGCACCCTGCTTCAAAGATAGAACAGGAAAGGAGAAGTGAGAGATCATTCATTAAGCAGCTACTGTCGGTCGGACCCTGGGGTGAACTAGCTGATTTACACATGGCCTCTCAGTGACTTATCCCAGAGGGCAGTGAGTCAGGGGAGGAAATGTGGTTTGACCAGGTCAGAGGTGAGCCCCAGGTCATTGAGTAACTAACGCAGCTGCCGCTGCTCAACTACTGCTCACGAGATGCCAGCAAACCACACAATGAGGACAAGAGGCAGTGTACGACTATTGAGTCCCACTTAATCCTATTGCGGCGAGGGGGGTGTGTGTGCATGAACAGGGAACCATCTTGAGTCACTATGCGTCTATATGTTTAGTTTTCTCATAAGTTGGGAGTCATTTATTATGTTTGGAAGTATGTAACTTAGGAGTTTTATTTGGACTCTCAGGTGACTAGCTACATGAGTTGAGTTCAGATTTGTAAGTACATTTAACTAACTAATTAGGAGTTAATAGGGCAAGAAAGGACTATACTTTTCTTTATAAATCATTAATAGTATGTTGATAACATGTCAACTAATTATCTTTTAAAATTTTTGCATTAAAACCTGTAACAACTTTAATAAAGTTCTCCACTTCTCCTACAAGACAAATCATCTTTGAGTGACATCTATAGGTTACTGGCCATTTGATGAAAAATAATGTGTTCAAAATAAAATTATAGGGTATGTGAGATTGCAGTCTTAAATATGATTGAAAGCTTTTTCTATTACTCCTGTAGTAAATACGGTCTTTTCTCGATTACAGACATATTTATCAAAATTTTAAAAAATAAATTTTAACTGTGGAAACTTGGATTTTATACAACAGCAAGTCCTATATTCTAGACGAAAGAAATTTCATGTGAAGAGTAAAAGGCTGATGAGAGCTACTGATTCAGAAAGTATCTTCTAATCATGATTCTATTACTTTCATAAGTAGAGGCAATAACTTAATTCCACACAAGAATGGAAAGTTATAGAACAAAACCTCATCAATGTGCAGATATTATAAACTATAAAGAACAACTCTAGTAATGCTTTGATTTTCATGCTTCAATCTGTAAAACTAGAGTTGGTATTTCTCTAATTAATATAACACTTGTTCTCCTTAAGGCTCTTAAAATATTCAGTCCATAATTTAGATATCATGTAATTAATGATGTAGTTCTGTTGTGCTAAAAATATTTTAAGGAAACATTTGATTTTTTACAATTTAAGCTGAGAAATTCATAAAACTTTTTATGAAAAAAGTAACAACTGCATACATTATAAATGATACATATATTTGTGTACCCACATATATGTGGGTATATACTTCTAAATACACCCATGTCTTATTTGTAATAATCTAACTTTATTCACAGCACTGAGTAATGCTACCCTGTATGTACTCTCAAACCCAACCACACCATCAGCTCTCCTTCACTCAAGTCATTTCTACCTATCTTTTATATTTCAGATCAAATAATATATTTTTTTTCAAAAAAGAATTCGTGTGATATAAAATATCTCCAAGATTCACTAAATAATAGAACAGATACCTCATACTTAAATTTAACAAAAGTTAACATTTCGTGATGTCTGCTTCAGTTTTCCTGTTAATACAAATTTCCAAACAGTGATCCAAACTCTACTATCCTTCCCCTGCCCTTCTCCTCAAGAAGTAGACTTACCAAATGCTGGTACATATGACAAAACTCTCTCCTTGACCAAACTTTAGTCAAGGGCTTCTGAACCCTCTTCTCAACTAAGCCTGAAGTTTCAGACTTCCATGTCTCTATTTGCAGGCCCTACTTTTGGTAAAACTTCTGCTAAATTAGTTTAGGCAGAATGCCCTACTTGGGATATCTGATCATGTTCCTTACCCATACTGTCTCTTGGGTGATGTCTGGTCCTTAATGCCTTCAGCGAGAATCCCATCACATTGATTTAATCAGATTTCCCTTGATGTTTCTCTTTGGCTATAAATCCCCACCTTCGCTGTTGTTCCTGAAATTGAGCCCAATTCTAGGAAGTCTAATTTCCCCAACAGCAATGATTCTTGCATAAAAATCTGTTCTTGTCCACTCATTATCAAGCTCTGGTTTTCTTTAACATGCATCATTATCAGACAAGTTTGTTCTGTTGTCTGTTTGTTCATTTTTTAAATTCTTATAAATGTAGGATCAATGAATAAAAATAGTGTTTTTGTCATTTGCTTGTGAAAGTTTGGCATTGTCTTTCTTTGGGATTGGAATGTAAACTGACCTTTTCCAGTCCTGTGTCATTGCTGAGTTTTCCAAATTTGCTGGCATATTGAGTGCAGCACTTTCATAGCATCGTCTTTTAGGATTTGAAATAACTCAACTGGAATTGCATCACGTCCACTAGCTTTGTTCATAGTGATGCTTCCTAAGGCCTACTTAACTTCACATTCCAGGATGTCTGGCTCTAGGTGAGTGATCAAACCATCATATTATCTGGTTCGTGAAGATCTTTTTTGTATATTTCTTCTGTGTATTCTTATGTTTATTCTTGCCATCTCTTCTTAATATCTTCTGCTTCTGTTAGGTCCCTTCCATTTCTTTCCTTTATTGAGCCCATCTTTGCATGAAATGTTCCCTCAGCATCTCTAATTTTCTTGAAGAGATCTCTAGTCTTCCCCATTCTGTTGTCTTCCTCTATTTCTTTGCAGTGGTCACTGAGGAAGGCTTTCTTATCTCTCCTTGCTATTCTTAGGAACTCTGCATTCAAATGGGTATATCTTTCCTTTTCTCCTTTGCTTTTTGCTTCTCTTCTTTTCACAGCTACTTCAAGGCCTCTTCAGACAGCCATTTTGGTTTTTTTGCATTTGTTTTTCTTTAGGATTGGAATGAAAACTGACTTTTCCAGTCCTGTGGCCATTGTTGAGTTTTCCAAATTTGCTGGCATATTGAATGCAGTGCTTTCACAGCATCATCTTTTAGGATTTGAAATAGCTCAACTGGAATTCCATCACCTCCACTAGCTTTGTTTGTAGTGAGGCTTTTTAAGGTCCACTTAACTTCACCTTCCCCGAAGAAAGGCAATGCCAAAGAATGCTCAAACTACCATATAATTGCACTCATTTCACACGCTAGTAAAGTAATGCTCAAAATTCTATAAGACAGGCTTCAGCAATATGTGAAGCATGAACTTGCAGATGTTCAAGCTGGTTTTAGAAAAGGCAGAGGAACCAGAGATCAAATTGCCAACATCTGCTGGATTACTGAAAAAGCAAGAGAGTTCCAGAAAAACATCTACTTCTGCTTTATTGACTATGCCAAAGCCTTTGACTGTGTGGGTCACAATAAACTGTGGAAAATTCTGAAAGAGATGGGAATACCAGACCATCTGACCTGTCTCTTGAGAAACTTGTATGCAGGTCAAGAAGCAACAGTTAGAATTGGACATGGAACAACAGATTGGTTCCAAATAGCAAAAGGACTACATCAAGGTTGTATATTGTCACCCTGCTTATTTAACTTATATGCAGAGTACATCATGAGAAATGCTCAGCTGGAAGGAGCATAAGCTGGAATCAAAATTGCTGGGAGAAATGTCAATAACCTCAGATATGCAGACAGCACCATCCTTATGGCAGAAAGTGAAGAGAAACTAAACAGCCTCTTGAAAGTAAAAGAGGAGAGTAGAAAATTTGGCTTAAGGCTCAACATTAAGAAAACTAAGATCATGGCATCTGGTCTCATCACTTCATGGCAAATAGATGGGGACAGTGGATAAAGTGTCAGACTTTATTTTGGGGAGCTACAAAATCACTGCAGATGGTGACTGCAGCCATGAAATCAAAAGATGCCTACTCCTTGGAAGGAAAGTTATGGCCAACCTGGATAGCATATTGAAAAGCAGAAACATTACTTTGCCAACAAAGGTTCATCTAGTCAAGGCTATGGTTTTTCCAGTAATGTATGGATGTGAGATTTGGACAGTGAAAAAGGCCGAGAGCTGAAGAATTGATGCTTTTGAAGTGTGGTGTTGGAGAAGACTCTTGAGAGTCCCTTGGACTGCAAGCAGATCCAACTAGTCCATCCTAAAGGAGATCAGTCCTGGGTGTTCATTGGAAGGACTGATGTTGAAGCTGAAACTCCAATACTTTGGCCACGTCATGTGAAGAGTTGACTCATTGGAAAAGACCCTGATGCTGGGAGGGATTAGGGGCAGAAGGAGAAGGGGAAGACAGAGGATGAGATGGCTAGATGGCATCACCGACTCGATGGACATGGGTTTGGGTGGACTCTGGTAGTTGGTGATGGATAGGGAAGCCTGGCGAGCTGCGGTTCATGGGGTCGCAAAGAGTCAGGCATGACTGAGGGACTGAACTGAACTGAACTGAACTTTGAAAGTTTAATGTAGATGGTACCAAGACATATGTGCATTATTCTCTCATCATTTTCCTTCAGAGAGCGTATAACATTTTGTAAATATACTTAATTGAGTACCTATTTAATGAATGTGATAAGAGTATAAATTTTCTGTAAGCAGTGACTATATTTATTTTGCTAATCAATTATTATGTATAGAAAATATTCGTACCAAAAGTACTGCTGAGAAGTAAACAGTCTTCAGAATAAGAACAAAACATGGATCACTTGAACTCACACTCAGAGAAGCTTCAAAGCAACAATTGAGAAAAAAATATTTTTTAAGTCTATAGTATTTTCCTTCAAGAAGCTTTCATTAATCACCCATCCTGTGCCATGGCATTTTATTAAGTTATACGAGGCCAAACTTAAGACACATTTCTTGCTCTCAAGTAAACAGCGCTTTCTAAGAATGTTTAGAAATTCTTCTTAGAAATCAACATATTTGACAGACTTTATTTATTTATTTATTTATTTTTAATTTTCTTTACTTTATTGTGTTAGTTTTGCCATACATTGACATGAATCCTCCATGGGTATACATATGTTCCCCCTCCAGAACCCCCTCCCTCCTCCCTCCCGATTCCCTCTCCCTGGGTCATCTCGGTGCACCAGCCCCAAGCATCAACCCTGGGCTGGTGATTGATTTCACATATGATAATTAACATGTTTCAATGCCATTCTCCCATATCATCCCACCCTTGCCCTCTTCCACAGAGTCCACGAGACTGTTCTATACATCTGCGTTCCTTTTGCTGTCTCACATACAGGGTTCTCGTTACCATCTTTCTAAATTCCATATATATGAGTTAGTATACTGTATTGTTGTTTTTCCTTCTGGCTTACTTCACTCTGTATAATAGGCTCAGTTTCGTCCACCTCAGTAGAACTGATTCAGATGAATTCTTTTTAATGGCTGAGTAATATTCCATTCTGTATAAGTACCATGGCTTTCTTATCCATTCATCTGTTGATGGGCATCTAGGTTGCTTCCATGTCCTGGCTATTGTGAACAATGCAGCGATGAACATTGGGGTACACGTGTCTCTTTCAATTCTGGTTTCCTCGGTGTGTATGCCCAGCAGTGGGATTGCTGGGTCATATGGCAGTTCTATTTTCAGTTTTTTAAGGAATCTCCACATTGTTCTCCATAGTGGCTGTACTAGTTTGCATTCCCACCAACAGTGTAAGAGGGTTCCCTTTTCTCCACATCCTCTCCAGCATTTATTGCTTGTAGACTTTTGGATGGCAGCCATTCCGACTGGTGGTACCTCATTGTGGTTTTGATTTGCATTTCTCTGATAATGAGTGATGTTGAGCATCTTTTCATGTGTTTGTTAGCCATTTTTATGTCTTCTTTGGAAAAATGTCTGTTAAGTTCTCTGGCCCACTTTTTGATTGGGTCATTTATTTTTCTAGAATGGAGCTGCAGGAGTTGCTTGTATATTTTTGAGATTAATTGTCCGTTGCTTCATTGGCTATTATTTTCTCCCATTCTGAAGGCTGCCTTTTCACCTTGGTTATAGTTTCCTTTGTGGTGCAGAAGCTTTTAATTTTAATTAGGTCCCATTTGTTTATTTGTGCTTTTATTTCCGATATTCTGAGAGGAGGGTCATAGAGGATCCTGCTTTGGTTTATGTCGGAGAGTGTTTTGCCTATGTTTTCCTCTAGGAGTTTTATAGTTTCTGGTCTTATGATTAGATCTTTGATCCATTTTGAGTTTATTTTTGTGTATGGTATTAGAAAGTGTTCTAGTTTCATTCTTTTACAAGTGGCTGTCCAGTTTTCCCAGCACCACTTGTTAAAGAGATTGTCTTTTCTCCATTGTATATTCTTGTCTCCTTTGTCAAAGATAAGGTGTCCATAGATGTGTGGATTTATCTCTGGGCTTTCTATTTTGTTCCATTGATCTATATTTCTGTCTTTGTGCCAGTACCATACTGTCTTGATGACTGTGGATTTGTAGTATAGCCCAAAGTCAGGTAGGTTGATTCCGCCAGTTCCATTCTTCTTTTTCAAGATTGCTTTGGCTATACGAGGTTTTTTTGTATTTCCATACAAATTGAGAAATTATTTGTTCTAATAATCTGAAATAGACCTCTGGTAGCTTGATAGGAATTGCATGGAATATATAGATTGCTCTGGGTAGTATACTCATTTTCACTATATTGATTCTTTCAATCCAAGAACACAGTATATTTCTCCATCGATTTGTGTCCTCCTTGATTTCTTTCATCAGTGTTTTATAGTTATCTATATATAAGTCTTTTGTTTCTTTAGGTAGAAATACTCCTAAGTATTTTATTCTTTTTGTTTTGATGGTGAATGGAATTGCTTCCTTAATTTCTCTTTCTGTTTTCTCATTGTTAGTGTATAGGAATGCCAGGGATTTCTGTGTGTTGATTTTGTATCCTGAAACTTTGCTATATTCACTGATTAGCTCTAGTGATTTTCTGGTAGAGTCTTTAGGGTTTTCTATGTAGAGGATCATGTCGTCTGCAAACAGTGAGAGTTTTACTTCTTCTTTTCCAATCTGGATCCCTTTTATTTCTTTA
This sequence comes from Antilocapra americana, assembly GCA_007570785.1. NCBI lineage: Eukaryota > Metazoa > Chordata > Mammalia > Artiodactyla > Antilocapridae > Antilocapra > Antilocapra americana. The sequence goes on along the minus strand of ML660774.1, from coordinate 4,068,914 downwards.
TCTGCTCTGATTTTTGTGTCCAAGACTTCCAAAACTATGTTGAATAGTAGTGATGAGAGTGGGCACCCTTGTCTTGTTCCTGACTTCAGGGGAAATGCTTTCAGTTTTTCACCATTGAGGATAATGTTTGCTGTGGGTTTGTCATATATAGCTTTTATTATGTTGAGGTATGTTCCTTCTATTCCTGCTTTTTGGAGGGTTTTTATCATAAATGGATGTTGAATTTTGTCAAAGGCTTTCTCTACATCTATTGAGATAATCATGTGGTTTTTATTTTTCAATTTGTTAATGTGGTATATTACATTGACTGATTTGCGAATATTGAAGAATCCTTGCATCCCTGGGATAAAGCCTACTTGATCATGATGTAATTAAAAAAATCAATTAAAAACATCTCTACCAGAAGCAATAGTTGACTGTGTAATGTTAGTCAAATTATTTAATTATATTGTCACTAATCACTCTTGTTTTCCCACCTACTGAAAGTTAATAAAAAGAGTTACTACATCATTAAAGAATGCAGTCACTCTATACATGTTTATGTATACCCCAAATGTATATCCACATTTTACCTCATATTGATTTTAAAATATTCAATGAAAACATTCATACATCTGGATATGTTCAGTATTACCTTCATTTCGGGCTTCCCTTGTAGTTCAGCTGGTAAAGAATCAGCCTGTAATGCAGGAGACTCCGATTCCATTCCTAGGTCAGGAAGATTCCCTAGAGAAGGAATAGGCTACCCACTCCAGTATTCTTGGGCTTTCCTGGTGGCTCAGACAATGAAGAATCTGCCTGCAATGCAGGAGACCTGGGTTTGATCCCTGGGTTGGGAAGAACCCCTGGAGGAAAGGAATGGCAACTCACTCCAGTATTCTTGCCTAGAGAATCCCCATGGATAGAGGAGCCTGGCAGACTATAGTCCATGCACAACCGAGCGACTAAGCACAGCACCTTGCATATAAAAAAGCAATAACCTTGTTGTTATCTATTGAATCTCTTGTATCCTAGGTCTTGTCATAAGGCAGCCCACAGTATCTATTTTAAAAGTGACTGATGATAAATTACAAATCTTAATCAGTGAATTCTAAAGGATACCTACCTTGTTCCTCAATTCATTAACTGCCTTTACTTTCAAAGATTTTGGTAAATAAACATTGATGTAACTCTTATGGATATTTGCCTGCACATGATAGAAAGCCTTCCAAATATAATAATAATCCATATGCCCTAAAGCAGGAACTCAGTTCAAGATAATGGCCTGTACAGATGTGAACTTGGACATGTATGCAGAATGGCAAGAAATCAAAGATGTATTAATGGGAGAGCTTATAATTACATTTATGTGTTTTCCCTATAATAAACTTTTGAAATGAAAATGTACATCTGATTTGTCCATATGCTTAATGAAGGTGAAAATTCAATCTAATTACATTCCCATTGAATATTTACTCCTAATGCAGTATCCTTTTAGTTTTGTAATATTTTAATTTAAAGGATAGTTTCAATAATAAACATAATATGTTAAACCAGAAAAAGGTAGTTCTGTCCAAAACCAATAAAATGGTTTTTTGTTCCATTACACATTAAAATTATTCAAAAAAATATTTTAAACCTAAGGTTCACTTTGTAAAACTATAAAAATATACTCATGAACTTCAGCAGATTCTCTTATGGAAGCCACTTAGAAACAATAATCTTTCCTGGTAAAATTAATGACATCTATTTTTAATGTTACAAACATAGCAAGCCATAATAGATGGGTATACACCTGTTTGGTTTTGGTCTTTTTTTTCTATATCACTTAAGTTATTATGGGTTTCCCTGGTGGCTCAGACAGTAAAGAATCCAACTGCAATGTGGGAGACCTGGATTCAAATCTGGGGTTGGGAAGATGCCCTGGAGAATAGAATGGCTATCCACTTAGGTATGCTGGCCTAGAGAATTCCATGGACAGAGGAGCCTAGTGAGCTACAGTCCATGGGGTCATGAAGAGTCAGGCATGACTGAGCAACTTTCACTTATTATTAAGAATGATAAATATTTTGTTTTCATATGAATTTAGTTATAAATTATATTTTTTATATTCCTATTCATGAGAGGGATTTAATAATCAATTTTTTATTCTCAATCTAAGATAAAGTCACTTCTCCTACCTACTTATTATAGTCTTCAAATCTTCTAACTACCAAAAGTAAAATGTGTGTATTTGGTTAAAAAATAGATATTAAACACATCTGAGATACAGGTAAACATATGTCTCTATGAAGTTTAAATCTGATCATGAAATTATTTTTAACCCCATATGAGGATGAATCACATACACACAGCTGGACTGAATATAAATCATGAGTTATTCTTCTCTCTGCCATATGCTATCTGTTTGAGGCAATATTGATGCAATAATATAGACAGAAGTAACAATGGATCAAATCCAGTTATAACAGGCAACCACTGCTCCTGATTGCTTTCAGAGTATCATTTTTCTTTTCTAACTTTTAATTTTGAGGAGAAAATAAGTGGGGACGGGTCAGGAAGGATAAACAAAAACCCGAGGGTAAAACTCTAATCAAGAAACAAAGCACTGGCTTTATGAAAGGCAAGTGGCTCTCTTATGTCCTGCACTTTTTGGAGCATGGCAAGCCCTGTCAACTTCTGGGTGCAGAAGGCTGGTTAGTATGAATCCATTAAATCAAAATGGCAGTGGTCTGTGCTATGGGCTGACTGTGTTTCATCAAACTCTGTACATGGAAGCCCTAACTCTCCATATGACGGTATTAGTAGGCAGGCCCTTTGGAGATAATTAGATTTGGATAAGATTACAAGGGTGCAGCCCCCATGATTGCTATACTTTAAGGGAAAGAAAAAAAAAAAGGAAGAGACACCAGAACTTACTCTCTCCACTGCATGAGGACATAGCAAGAAGCAGCCATCTGAAAGTCAAGAAGAGTGCCTGAACTAATAACTGAACCTGCTGGCACCATGATCTTGGGCTCTCCAACCTCCAGCACTGCAGACAAAAATGCCTGTTGTTCAAGTCTCAGACTATGGCATTTTGTTGCAATAACTGGAGCTAAGACAGTCTGCTGTTGGTACTTCAAATCTGCCACAAACAGGAAGTTGCTACTAGCAGCTAAATACTTGTTTGTGGCACTTGCTAAGAATCTATGAAAGGGGAATTTTGAAATCATAGTTGCTATCGTTTTCTCCAGGGCTTTCCCATTACCACAATTCCCCTTGAGTTTGTTTCCAAAATGATCAAGCAACAACTTTGGGTATTGTAGTATTTTATTAATCAGGCAGCCTCTAGCTCAACAGAATAAAACAACAGTAAACACAAGCAAATCTCATTGTACACACACAGAAAAGAGTAACTGACATTCAGACTGACATAGCACTTAAAATAAGTCAGGGATTTTATACTCACTGAACTCTAACTCATTAAATGCTTAAGAAACCATCTTTTGAATTAGATAATATTATTGCCCACCTTTTACAGATAAAGAACCAAAGCATATAAAGGACACACAACTATAAAGTGTTAACTCCGGGACTGGATTCTAAACAAGATCCCTTGCTTTTTAACTGACTCATATTTAGTTTCTAAAATATATAAAGGATAACAATTTCAAGTATTAAAAGATAAAAGATTAAGTGTTCAAAAGATAAAAATATTTAATTGTCTACTGTTATTAGAACCAGGTGTATATCAGTTATTTATAAATGTTTTAAATAACCAGTTATTTGTAAATAACTGTTAGCATGGAACTTTTTAATCTCATCTTTTTCATGAGACTTTTTTATTTTAAAGTGGTTTTAAAAGCTGAGAAACTAGAAAATAAAGAACAAAATAATCAAATTTATTTTCTCCTCCGACTATCATTCCAGCTTATTTTCTAATAGTTATTTTTCTAATAATAGAATTATATTTTTCAAAATGTGGGCTGGATGTTATTTACTTTAAACATGCACATGATATGATTTTTCTAGTTTCAAATGCAAAGCCTCCTGTGAAGAAGCCTTGGCTTCTTCTGTGTTATTAAAAGCAATTTAAGGCAGATAATCTCATGCTGCAATTATTCAGTATATGACTTTTTGATGTATTATCCATACAACCCTAATCTGCAGATATAATTCAGTCTATAAGAATAAACTCATATTAATGAATTAGTAACTTTCCTTTTGATAGTTTGTTTATGGACAGGAGAGTTCATGCATAATCTACTTATCTTGATTTTGTATTTCATTTAGGTCTACACCGTGGGGTTGCCACATAAATTACAGGATGCTCAGTTCAATATGAATTATAGATAAATGGTGAATAAGTTTTAGTGTAACTATGTACCATGTGACATACATTTTTATTTTCAAAATCTGGGAATCCTCTCGGAACTCTTTTGTTTAACATTGTACAGGCAAAGTGTCTTCTTTGCGACTGTCTGATTTGAATGCCAGGGCTTTTATTCTCAAAGCTCCCATGATTTACTAATATTAGCATTTTGAAAACTGGAAAAAGTGCTGAGAAACTGAGCTTCAAATTAAGATCTGATATAAAAAAAATCAATGTGATGCTTTTGTATATAAATTTGGAAGTGGAAAAGCAGAGCAAAACAAAATTATGAAAATCATGGAGTTTGATAATTATTCTACAAGTCTAACAGCTGGTATTATAAATAAATAAGATTATAGGGATACAGAGCATGAAGTATGTGAAGTATAAGAAATAAAATTATGACAAATTCATGGGAAGCCACGCTACCCCAACCTGCGGGCATACACACGCACAAACACATCTGGATTTAGTTTCCTTTAGTTGTTTCTTTTCCTCCTCCTGCCCCCTACTTAAGGAGCTTGCTTCTGCTAACGCTTTCTTAAGATGTGTTAAAAACCATCAATGCATCAACATGTAATTGAAATTTTCTCCCAGAAACAATGATAAAAATCACTGAAAAAAAAATTCCTTTTTACATTGAATGCAGTGCATACTACTAAATTCTAAATCTGAATTCACGATTTTCCCAAACATCTTGGGTTCCGTAATTTCCCTTAACCTGGCATATATGTTGTTCCTTCCTCAAAGAGGATTGATCTAAAGTTAAAGATGTTTGCTGCATTGAAACTATTTTATTTATGGATCAAAAGTCGTTGATCCCATTTGAAAGTGACTGTCACTTATTTAATTTTTCATTTCTGTTGTTGTTGTTGAATTGCTAAGTTGTGTTCGACTCTTAGCAACCCCATGGACTGCAGCATGCCAGGCTCCATTGTCCTTTACTATCTCCTGGAGTTTGATCGGATTCATGTCCATTGAGTTGGTGGTGCCATCCAACCATCTCATCCTCTGCCGCCCTCTTTTCCTCCTGCTCTCAATCTTTCCCAGCATCAGGGTCTTTTCCAATGAGTCAGCTTTTTGCATCAGGTGGCCAAACTACTGGAGCTTCAACTTCAATATCAGTCCTTCCAGTGTATATTCAGGGTTGATTTCATTTAGGATTGACTGGTCTGATCTCCTTACTGTCTAAGGGATTCTCAAGAGTCTTCTGTTGTTGTTTAGTTGCTCAGTCGTGTCTGACTCTTTGCCCACCAGGGACTGTAGCCCACCAGGCCCCTCTGTCCATGGGATTCTCTAGGCGAGAATACTGGGGTGGGCTGCCATTTCCTTCTCCAGGCAAGAGTCTTCTCCAGCACCATAAATAAAAAACACGAATTCTTCAGTGCTCAGCCCTTCTTTAAGATCCACTTCTCATCACCAACAAATGGTGTGGTGTCTAACACAGGAAGCCACCAAAAGGTGTCCGTTATGATATGTGGGTGAATGAATGAATGAATGTGCTCAAAGCACTGCATCTCATTCATTTAGTCTTTACTGTCTTGTGCATATGTTGGGAATATTCTTTAACTAAGCCACTAAGTTTTAAGGCTATTTTGGGGGACAAGATGAGAGTATTATAGGAAAAAAATAACACAATGCTATGTGAGAAGACATACAGCAATGCAAAGGTTCTTTACTGATCTAGATAAGAAGTCTCAGGTAGAACTGTCTGCTTGCCAATAATAATGCCCCCTCGTGTGGCTCAGCTGGTAAAGGATCGGCCTGCAATGTGGGAGACCTGGGTTCAATCCCTGGGTTGGGAAGATGCCCTGGAGAAGGGAAAGGCTACCCACTCTAGTATTCTGGCCTGGAGAATTCCATGGACTATATAGTCCAGGGGGTCTCAAAGAGTTGGACACGATTGAGGAAATTTCATACACACACACTCATATTAGATGTAATAGTATAAACTGAAAACAAAGGTCAGTTGGAAGCCCTCATCACTGAACACACAAACTGAACAAATGCCCTTGGTTCTCAATTCCATCTTTGTGGTCATAGGGATGCTTCACATTGAACTGGTATATATAACTACTGATAAAAGAGGAATAACAGCCCTGTCATGAAGGTTATGCTTGCTTTATCTGAAGTTACATTGAATCAGAAAATCCAATTGCCAAATTCTGGGTCTGCCTTATATACAGATATCTAGTTTGATCCTTTGTCACTCAAAACAGAGTTTTGAATAATTCACTCCCTAGGGTTAGTCAGTACTCTTTTACCCAGCTTTCCATGAAACATACTTCACCAAGATTGGTTGGCAAAAGTCTGTGAATATGCCAGACTATTCAAGAGTTAACCCCTGGAATCCTGCATTATCACTGTTGTTCAGTTGCTAAGTCATGTCTGACTCTGAGACCCCATGGACTGTAGCCTTCTGGGCTTCTCTGTCATTACAGCTCCTCCATCATTAATACTTGCAAAAGCCACAAAATCAGATACACAAATCCAGGAGCCTACGTCTATTCTCACAAAAAGGGACTCATTATCTAACTAGGCAAGAGTACAATGACAGTTCTTTAACAATGTGTTCTTGGTATTTAAAAAGACTTCCTTATCAAGCTGAGTGATTTTAATGAGTAAAAATTGCAGCAATTCAAAATAGAGCTCATTCTTACCTTTCACTTTTATTGTATTGCCAATTCCATTTTTGTTCTCATTTAGGCTTTCCTTTGTCTATTAAGGAATACTGACAAGTAATCTATCTATTCCCTGCTTATGCTACAAATTAAAAATAAAATTGCCTGGAGATGAATTTAAGTCATAGTTTTGATATGATACACTTGAATATCCTAAGTTGTAGCTCTTATTTTTCCCCCTTAACATCTTTAAAAACTTTTCAACTCTAATAAAAGTAAAAATTTCTTATCGTGATTTGATAACACAAATCAGATGTCTCGGTGAATTTTTATGTTGTGATTATTAAAATTTCCCTGACAAGGTGTACCCTCCACTTCAGACCTATCCAACAAGCAGATGTACTGTTTTCAAACAAGCAAATATCACCCCAAGGAGAGAAAGACAGGAGGCAGTGTGTCGAGGTACTGGAATTTGAGTAACTATAGAAATTGATGATTTTTCTTTACACTAAATTACTTGCCTACTTGATAATACTTGGAAGAGAGTCATTAGCATCACAGCAGCAAACTATTCTTTGTCTTAATTTCTGCCACACTGCTCTAGCATTAGAAAGTGATGTTGAGAAATCACGAAAGGATGCGCAGAATCCTAAGTAACAGAAGTTCAAGGCAGTCCATAGCTTCACAGAAACAAGAAGAATAATTTTCCCGCCAAGGTCTGAAGAGGCGCCTACAGGTAGACAGTGCTGCTTGAACATTCATTTTCTTTATGACCTCTTTCTCTTATGGATGATCTAAATTGTCAGGTATAGAAACTGATTCCCCTTTCTGATTAACAATCTTACACTGGACTCTTTCCTCTGCTTGGCCAGCTTGAGTACATATTCCCTCTTGGACACTGGGAATAGTCTCCAGGGAAACACACAGGACAAACGTGAGCTAGACCTAGATTAGGCTTAGACCTAGCTTTGACCTTACTTATGTATGACGCTGTCTCTTACATCCTCACAACAGTCCCTTGTCTCTGTATCTGTCCACTCCTCCATGGATCTCCGTCTCAGATCCACAGACTTCTTTTTTGGCTCTCTCAATTTCACTTTAATATTCATTGCAACTTCATGCCGACACTTTTCAAATTATATACTTAGGAAAGACTCCATTTTCTCTTTCTAGCTCTTAAGAATCAATCCTCCATAGAGAGTATCTCTAAAATATTTTATCAAATTCTTGACACAAAATTGCAAGTACTATGTATTTAAAATTTTTAAGATTTGGAAAGCTTATAATACAGCTACAAAAAGTATTTTTTTTTTTTTACTTTCATCCTTACAGTCACACAAAAAACAATATAAGGGTTTTATAAGGGACCTAAGTAAACAAACCAATGATAAACTAGGATATGCTATGGTAAAATATCTTCTTTCCATTTGGGATTAAATAGGCACATTATTCCAAGTAAGCACATTAATGGCATACTATTACACAAATCCCTTGATTGCAAGATTACACATATATTAATTAAATATATGTCTGATTATTTATTTATGCTTTGTCTCCTTAACAAATATTTGAGGCAATTATAAGAGAATAAATATAATACTGTATTTTATATGAAAAGAGAAAATATTAAAATATATTCATAGTTCTATGCATATTCTGAAATATTATTTGCATATTTAATGTACTATCCATGTAGTACATTATAGTTTTGAGGCTTGATATCACTATAGGTTTCTGTAATTTTAGAATGAATTTTTTAAATTAGTTATCTTAGTGATCATTCAGAGAAGGCAATGGCATCCCACTCCAGCACCCTTGCCTGGAAACTCCCATGGATGGAGGAGCCTGGTGGGCTGCAGTCCATGGGGTCACGAAGAGTCAGACATGACTGAGCAACTTCACTTTCACTTTTCACTTTTATGCATTGTAGAAGGAAATGGCAACCCACTCCAGTGTTCTTGCCTGGACAATCCCAGGGATGGGGGAGCCTGGTGGGCTGCCATCTATGGGGTCGATAGATTCAGACACGACGGAAGCAACTTGGCAGCAGCAGCAGTGATCATTATTTTATACAGAGTAATGTCAGGAGTCTGTCTCTCCCTTTTCCTATTCTTCCTATTTATGCTTATGCATATGTCTACGTATGATAAAAATCACAGTTTTCCCTTATTGAGACTATTTTCTGAGTTTCTAGATTATCAACATTTTGTCGCCTTACCAAAGATACTATAGTCATCATTTGCTGGTGTTCATTATTATTTGCCTTTTCAACTACTGATTTTGGGCAAGCCTTATAATTCTTTTACTCTGTGGTTACTTTTCTATTCATTTCTCAAAATTGTGAATTTACAGTTCATAATGTAATTTTGCTAAGATGTCCTTTCATTATAGGGGACTGGAATGCAAAAGTAGGAAGTCAGGAAACACCTGGAGTAACAAGCAAATTTGGCCTTAGAGTGCAGAATGAAGCAAGGCAAAGGCTAACAGAGTTTGCCAGAGAACGCACTGGTTATAGCAAACACCCTCTTCCAACAACACAAGAGAACACTCTACACATGAACATCACCAGATGGTCGACACCAAAATCAGATTGATTATATTCTTTGCAGCCAAAGATGGAGAAGCTCTATACAGTCAGCAAAAACAAAAGCAGGAGCTGACTGTGGCTCAGATCATGAACTCCTTATTTCCAAATTCAGACTGAAACTGAAGAAAGTGGGGAAAACCACTAGACCATTCAGGTATGAGCTAAATCAAATCCCTTATGACTATACAGTGGAAGTGAGAAATAGATCTAAGGAACTAGATCTGATAGACAGAGTGCCTGATGAACTATGGATGGAGGTTCATGACATTGTACAGGAGACAGGAATCAAGACCATCCCCAAGAAAAAGAAATACAAAAGAGCAAAATGGCTGTCTGAAGAGGCCTTACAAATAGCTGTGAAAAGAAGGGAAGTGAAAAGCAAAGGAATAAAGGAAAGATATTCCCATTTGAATGCAGATTTTCAAAGAATAGCAAGGAGAGATCAGAAAGCCTTCCTCAGTGATCAATGCAAAGAAATAGAGGAAAACAATAGCATGGGGAAGACTAGCGATATCAAGAAAATCAGAGATACCAAGGGAACATTTCATGCAAAGATGGGCTCAATAAAGGAAAGAAATGGTAGGTACCTAACAGAAGCAGAAGAGATTAACAAGAGGTGGCAAGAAAACACAGAAGAACTGCACTAAAAAGATCTTCATGACCCAGACAATCACAATGGTGTGATCACTCACCGAGAGCCAGACATCCTGGATATGAAGTCAAGAGGGCCTTAGGAAGCATCACTATGAACAAAGCTAATGTAGGTGATGTAATTACAGTTGAGCTATTTCAAATCCTGAAAGATGATGCCGTGAAAGTGCAACACTCAATACGCCAACAAATTTGGAAAACTCAGCAGTGGTCACAGGACTGGAAAAGGTCAGTTTTCATTCCAATCCCAAAGAAAGGCAACTCCAAAGAATATTCAAGCTACCACATAATTGCACTCATCTCACACGCTAATAAAGTGATGCTCAAAATTCTCCAAGACAGGCTTCAGCAATATGTGAACTGTGAACTTCTAGATAGAGGAACCAGAGATCAAATTGTCAACACCCACTGGATCATTGAAAAAGCAAGAGAATTCCAGAAAAACATCTACTTCTGCTTTATTGACTATGCCAAAGCCTTTGACTGTGTGGATCACAATAAACTGTGGAAAATTCTGAAAGAGATGGGAATACCAGACCACCTGACCTGACTCTTGAGAAACCTGTATGCAGGTTAGGAAGCAACAGTTAGAACTGGACATGGAACAACAGATTGGTTCCAAATAGCAAAAGGACTACATAAAGGTTGTATATTGTCATCCTGCTTACGTAACTTATATGCAGAGTACATCATGAGAAACATTGGGCTGTGGGGAGCACAAGTTGGAATCAAGATTGCCGGGAGAAATATCAATCACCTTGGATATGCAGATGACACCACCCTTATGGCAGAAAGTAAATAAGAACTAAACAGCCTCTTGATGAAAATGCAAGAGGATAGTGAAAGAGTTGGCTTAAAACTCAACATTCAGAAAACTAAGATCATGGCATCCGTCCCCATCAGTTCATGGCAAATAGATGGGGAAACAGTGGCTGACTTTATTTTTGCGGTCTCCAAAAATCACTGCAGATGGTGATTACAGCCAAAAATTAAAAGACGCTTACTCCTTGGAAGGAAAGTTATGACCAACCTAGACAGAATATTAAAAAGCAGAGAGATTACTTTGTCAACAAAGGTCCATCTAGTCTAGGCTATGGTTTTTCCAGTGGTCATGTATGGATGTGAGAGTTGGACTATAAAGTGCCAAAGAATTGATGCTTTTGAACTGTGGTGTTGGAGAAGACTCTTAAAAGTGCCTTGGACTACAAGGAGATCCAACCAGTCCATCCTAAAGGAGATCAGTCCTGGGTGTTCATTGGACAGACTGATGTCGAAGCTGAAACTCCAATACTTTGTCCGCCTGATTCGAAGAGCTGACTCATTTGAAAACACCCTGATGCTGGTAAAGATTGAGGGCAGGAGGATAAGGGGACAACAGAGGATGAGATGGTTGGATGGCATCACTGACTCAATGGACATGGGTTTGAGTGGAATCCAGGAGTTAGTAATGGACAGGGAGGCCTGGCATGCTGTGGTTCATGGGGTTGCAAAGAGTCAGACATGACTGAGTGCCTGAACTGAACTGAATTTGCTTTTCATTTCTTCATTTCATTTTCTACATGACTCACAAAAAATTCTTGTCAATTCAAACACTATAGCTCTAGCTCTGGAAGATTAATAGATACAAACTACTCTAGATAAAATAGATGAGCAACAAGAAACTATATTTTTTTTTTACTGTGTAGCACAAGAAACTATATTCAATGTCTTGTAATAACCTATGATTGAAAATATATACAAAAATATAGCCTGAGGGGGAGGGGTAAATTGGGAGATTGGGACTGACATATACACACTATTATATATAAAATAGATGACTAATAAGAGCCTGCTGTATGGCACCAGCAACTCTACTCAATGCTCTGTAATGGGCTATATGTGAAAATAACCTAAAAAAGAGTGGATATATGCATATGTATAACCGAATCACTTTGCTATATACTTGAAACTATTACAACACTGTAAGCCAACTATACTCCAATGAAAATTCAAAAAAAAAAGAAAGAGATATCTCACTACTTTACAAGCCCCCATTTAAAAAAAATATATTTAAAAAAATACAATGCTTGGTTAATATTAATTATGTTTTCAGGATAATTTAATATGAAAGGCATTACTGATAATCTTGCTTATTCTTCCAGACTACCCCCTGTGCTGCAGATAATGATATAATGAAAAAGGACCATGGGACACACTGCTCTGACTCAGGGATGCTGAACTGGGGTGTGACATGCCTCACAGACTGGTAAACTTTCTCATCCTAACTCTCTTTTTGGAATACAATCTGACAAGATCTTTAAATATAGTCTCTCACTTTGACGTTTATAACTGAATGAAACATTTTTACACTGTATGAGGAGCCTGGTACCCTATTTTAACCCTGTATACAACTGTCCCTGGACACTCTCATCTTCCCACACATAGACTATGGAAAATAATTTTCCACTCATCTGCTCAAGTTGGTAAACAGGAGCATAAGAACAAAGTTAGAGTACTGTCAAGTGTTTGAGGGTTATCATTTCTTGTGTTATCTGCTGCCAGTGTGTGTATGTGAGTGTGAACTGCCAGAGAAGAGTTAATTGCCTGATCTTCTGATAACTACAGAATCCCTCTAAGTGGAATAGTAGAGATTTTTAAAACAACTTTCTCAATAGAAGTGCTGTGTTTCAAAAGAATGTCTTAAATGTGCCTCTTATTCTTACTGGGAAAAGCTGCATGTTCAGCTGTATCTCTATGCACTATGCAAGTTAATTCTTAAGCAGTCTTAGCCATAAAGAAGATAATTTATAGTCAGTACACAAGGAAATACAATGGCCTGAACTGGTTCAGCTACAGCCCTGGTGAGTTGAATAAATATATAACTTCTTAAAATTCATTCTATGCATCAGCATTGTCATGACTGCCTTTAGTAGTTTCATGGCCGTAATGTAGGATTGATGAGGATGCATCTCAATGAATTCATATTTAAATGGTCTCCTGCACCCTCTTTTTTTTTTTTTAATAAATAGGGACTGAGCAGGACCTCTGAGATTTAAGGCCCATGAATCTTGTGCTGGCCACCACCCCCAGGTCAGTGGCAGATAATAGGCATGTCAACAGTCCTACAAGTTCAGAGCATGATGACCCTTGTGGGGATTTTCCAAGCAAAAAATGTGGCAATCCAGAACCTTGTCTCTGCGTTAGGCCCCCAGCTCTCCTTTTAGTCACATCACTCAGCTTGGCCACTACAAACTGTCCTAGCATAAGAGCACAGACCTCATCCTGCCCTCTGTCCCTCACTTGGTCAAAGGAAGCCCTGGTCACCTGGCTCATGTTCATTCTCTCTAGTCAACCTCATCCACCACTACTCTCCAAATCCCCAGACTCTTCCAATGAGCCCTCTGGAACTCATGGTCAATTACTGTCCAAATACCCTGCTCCGTCCTCATCTGCTCTGACCATTCTCTTCCCTCTCCTGCTCTTCCCTGTAGACACTGCTTGCCCAGCAGTCCTCTGAGGTTGCAGTGTGAGTACAGTACTCCTTGGTCCCTGCGTACCTTGTATCACTAGCTTCTAAGGGAGGTGAGTGTCTTTTTTGTTCATTTAAAATCTGCAAACCATTCTTCCTTCTTTCTTCTCGAAAAATGTCAGCTTAGAATCTTATGTCACCACACAACTCCACCTCTACCCTCTTGGTTGGGATTGTTCATCAATATTTGGGTCCCTCTCCTTGTTCCTTGAACATTTTAGCCTCTAGGATCACCATAACTCCCTCCACTCTTTCTTGAACTTCGTGTAATTAATGTATCTAAAGAACTGATGTGTCTTCCCTTATCTGTAGTCAATTCTCCACGCATATACCTTCAGTCTCATCCTTTTTCTCAGAGACTTGCTCCAGTAACTCTCTCCCATCACCTCTTCAGCATTATTAGTTCCTTTAAATTTTCCTTGTATAAAACCATTCTCATTACCATAGAAAAGTTATCTGGAGTAATTATGCTTTTTTATCCTGCTTTGTATTCTTTTACTCTTAAGTGTTGATCTTAGCAATAAAAATACTTTTGTATATATGTATAAAACACATATACATATGTATAAACATATACACATATGTGTATATATACATACATATATATATATATACACACACACACACATATGTTAAGGCAGCCAACAAAATGTATTTAACCCCATAGAGTATTTATTAAACACACAGAACCAGTTTGTATAAATACTTCAGAAAATATATGTATTTTTAGGATAAAGTAACTCAACAGTCAGATGACTCTATTGAAACTGTTTATTGTGAGGGATAACCCACCTCCCCTTCCCCACCTTTTTACTAAAATCAATGGCAAATTTTCAGTTCTTGTTTTACTTGACCTAACAGCTTTGGGCAGGTGACCTACCCCTCCTCCTTGAAATGCTTTCCCGATTCCATTTCCAGGATGCTCTGATAGTCCGATTTGGCTCCCTGGTCTCTGGTCTCTTCATCTTATTCTCCTTGCGATGACTCCTTCTTTCCCCTTTCTCAAGGGCTAGAATCTGCCCATGGTCACTCTGGATCCCGTCTCTTAACACTCAGGTTCAACACTCAGGACTGTCACACAATTTCGAATCTTAAATAACCTCTAAGGCATATGGACAAGAAAAGTGATAGGACATGTTTTAAAAATACTGTAAAATTGTATTTTAGGCACTTTTTCACTCATCTTGCCCTTATCCCCATAATTAGTGTTCTGAACTTTCATATTCCAGGTGTCCAGTTTCATATTCTTCATTGTCCTTAGAAAAGTATACCAAGAGGTCTGTCATCCTTAACTATACCCAGGTTCTGATATTTTTTAGTCACCCCTCTCCTTCACAATAGATAGCCTGAACTACTGGAAGAGATTTTTGACATAGCACTCTTTCCTTCTTTAAACACATGAAGAAATTAAGAAGCAAGAAGCTCTCTCTATAAGCCAGCTAGGACCCTTCATTCCATACAGGAGTTGTTTCTCTACACAAACTGATTAATGAGCCTTAAGGTACTGTACTCAGATAACAGCTGAGGTATCTGATCAGCTACTACATATTAAGATGAGCTGAGATGTTTGAATTGATGATTGGATTAGGTATGACTCTAATCCATGTGTGTGTGTGGATGCTCAGTCCAACTCTTTATAGCCCCATGGACTATAGCTCGCCACGCTCCTCTGTCCATAGCATTTTCCAGGCAAGAATACTGGATCGGGTTGCCATTTCCTGTTCGAGGGGATTGTTCCAACCAAGGGGTCAAACCTGAGTCTCTTGCATCTCCTGTATTGACAGTGAATTTTTATACCACCATGCCACCTGAGAAGCCCATATGCTTACCTACAAACTCCTATAAATCCCTCTCTTTATACACTTAAAAGGAACATTGCTTTCAGCAGAAATGTTCCCACAGCTTCACTCCTTAACTGCAGATGTCCTCTGTATTAATTTCCCATGGTTGCTGTAACAAATTACCAGAAACTTAGGGGCTTAAAATCACATATATCAAGTTTTTTATAACTCTGGCAGTCACAAATCTGAAATTGGTTTCAGCGGACCAAGATCAAACTATTGGCAGAGCCACGCTCTCTTCAGAGGCTAAAGGGTAATATATTTCTTGCCTCTTCTAGCTTCTGGCAGCTCCTGGCATTCCTTGGCTCATGGCCATATCACTCTGGTCTCTGCCTCCAAGGTCACACTGCCTTTTCCTCTGTATGCTTGTAAATGCTCCTTTTACTTTCCTTGATAGGGAGACAACTGGTGGAATTTAGGGTCCACCTGGATAATTAGGATAACCTTCTCATCCTAAGAATTTTAATTAAATAGTACCTACAAAGTCTCCTTTATTTCCGTATAACGTAATGATCACAGATTCCAGACAGCAAGTTATGCATATCTTTTGGGAAGCCATTATTCAGACTCATATAGCCACAGTTTTCACACAAACGTCAGCAACTATGTATAAATGCTATAACTTCAGTGAAAAGAACAATTCACTTATTATTGACAGTGTTTGCCATCATTTCCTTCAAATTTTGAATTTCTAAGTCTTTATGAATTATCTTACCTACAGTTTACTTTCTCTACATATAATTCAAACTATAATTCAGAAATGAGTAAGAAAATATGTAAAAATCTGGAACTTTCAGATACAAGTTTGTTGTCTTTCTATTCTGCGTATAGCTTCTTTTTTTCATAAGCATCAGAGTATAATTCTAAAAGTTTAATGAAAATGGACAAATACTATTACTCCATTTCAGCTCTACAATCCTGCATGAAAACATAATTTGCACAGTATTCTCAATTCTGTTATTACAGATTTTGCCAGAAGAATGAGGTGTCAGATTTTTATTGTCTGATATATATTGGGAATTAACATTGCATGCCCTATCATCCTGACCTTTATCCATATTCTGCATTTTGATTGGCTAACATTTCTACTTCTTCTTTCTATTTATAGCTTTACTAAACTAAGAGGAACAGGTGAAATGTCCACCAGTAAATATACAGAAGAGCAGAAGGTCAAGCTGATAGAGAAGACAGCCAAATTTCACATAGGGTATGTAACATTCCAATGGTAAGACCTCATTCTCAAGCAAAAATTTAAATTAGAATGTAAAACAGCATAACTGAATCCATCTTCTGAAAATGAATAGAAGAAATGTGGCAAATTTAACCTATTCTACATTAACATTGCAATTTCCCAGCCTTCTATGAAAATATCCTTGAAAGATTACATGAGGTCACGAAGTCAGTTTCCATTATCACTAAAGTGATACATACATTTATTTGTGTCTTCAACCCTGTGTAAAGAAAACTATTTCAGATCTGTCATCTCTTTTGGGTGATACAAAATAACAGATTGATTATGATTTTCTCCAGCTCTTTTCTGACAGAGCTTGTGCTGAAGTACTCTTGTAAAAACTATAGCTCATGACTAGTAAAGACTAACAAATTTACTCCAAAGACTTGCAGCATCAAACCTTTTTTCACACTTTGTTTTGAAACAGTATTTCACTTGCAAGCACATGTCCATCTAGACTATTCCAGATTTGTTATTTTTAGTTGCATTATTGTTCTTGTACATTATAATTAGAAGAAGAATGCTCAAAATTATCACCCAAGTTTAGAATATATATTCCTTTGGAAGCTGGACAGTAATGAAATATTTAATTTAAAAATAAATCTAAACTTCCCATAGATTTCGAAATACAGCAATTAAACTTGTAACCTTGCATGTCTATTTCAACAAATTTTAAAAAAATCTAGCAAATTTGTGTATGAGCTAATAAGAGAATAGTAAAGATTCTTTACAATATCTTCTACACCTTGATTCAGTATGCCTGCAAACTTTGTTCATGGAAAGGTAGTTAAGTGTAAACTAATTATACACTTAAATTTTTCAATGCCTTCCGGAAACATACATTTTTGAAGAACATTCCCATTGTCTTTAAAATATGTACATAGTAGATATATTAAAGCATAAACATATTTTATATGGCCAGGGAAACTAATAAGGTTTAAATTTTACCATCCTAGTATAATAGAGCTTGAAAGTACCAAAGACAAGTATTATTTTTAAGTGTAAAGAAATTGAGTCTCAGAGACTAGTCACACAGTGAAATAAGTTTCTTTCATCAATTTAAAAGACAACTGAGGTCTATCAGCAAAATAAAATACAGCTTAAAAGATTATTTAAAAAATTAGGATGTAATAGTGTTTGCTCCTGTTATTTTTTTCACTTTAAGCAATTTTATATTTGTATTATATCATGCTAAGTTTTGTCAGTATTTTGGGTCAAAAAACAATATACTCTCTACTATATAGCATATCATAGATCTAGTATCTAGGGAGAAATATCAAAAACTTCAGATAAGCTGATGAAACCACTCTAATAGCAGAAAATGCCAAGGAACTAAAGAACCTCTTGATGAGGGTGAAAGAGCAGAGAAAAAAAGTTGGCTTAAAACTCAACACTCAAAAATCTAAGACCATGCATCTGATCCCATCACTTCATGGCAAACAAAAGGGGAAAAAGCAGAAACAGTGTTCTTTTCTTGGGCTCCAAAATCACTGTGGACAGTAACTGCAGCCATGAAATCAGAAGATGATTACTTATGTATAACTTCTAACTTATAAAGAATTTAAAACATTTTTCAAAATAATTTAAAATCATATCATATATACATCTAAATAACCAAATAGATAACTATATATAATATAATCTAAAGAAAATTCAGATAGGAGAAATAAGAGCAGGTATGAGTACCCCAAAATTGTACACTGTTGCTTTAAGAGAGTTACATATTTGACTCAGTGCTTCACAGATGCCAAGAAAAAAGGAATCATACAAAGTTGCCGAAGCTGACCTATCAGTGAAACTACACGCAGATCTACCTGGTCAATAGTTCAACACTCATCCTGGGAATGAGACTCAAGAGGACTTCCTCCCCGCTGGTTTCCCTCTGGTGAACGATGCCCCTGATAACTGCAAAAACGCCCGTATGTGTGTTTTGTTGATGACCTGCTGTCTATTGACTGGTTCTGAAGTGCCTGATACATACAACTTTATTCCCACCCTTATAACCACTAAGATAAGTGATTATTATTGATATGAAAGTAATATGCGGATCAAAGTATTTACTCATTTTTTTTTCCAAGTTTGCATTATTAGAAATTAGCAGAGAGTAATTAGCTTTAAAACCAGATAGGTCTGACTCCAATCCTCTATTTGTAAATATCTATACAATAAATACTGAATCCAGTTATGCTGAATTATTTCTTATAAATACATATGGAGCAATTTTTCCACACCAACGCATAATTCACAAAGAGTATTGGAGAGTAGAGTGCAGAAGAATACACAAAAGGATGGTTTCTGATTGTCTAGAATAATTTACTGATGCTGTTGTATTGTTTCGCTTGTTTTTAACCCAAAGGAATGGGTCCCTGTGAATATAGCTGATTTATTTTGTTGTGTTGTCCTGTTTGGGTTTCCTCTTCAAACAGGTGGTAGTGATTAGAAGATAAATTTTCCTAACAAGTATATGGAATAAGACTGATTTATGCTGTCAGTTAAAATCAGAGCCATGTGCCTGAACAGTTAGCTGACACCACTCATAAAAACTGAGAAAACAATCAAGCATACAGGGTGAAGGCAAAGCCAACCTGTCTCAAGGTAGGGAAGCCATAAAATATCCAGAAAACCGGTTCGGCCCCCAGACCCAGTGCAGATGCCCCGCTTATACTGTTTCCTATTCCATTACTATTCCAAGGAGCAGAGACCATCTCTCCTCCTACTTGTCCTACTTAGAATTTCCTGGTTTTGACCAATGACGAAGCTCCAAGCAAGGTTTATTCCTGATTTATCATTTTATCAGCTTCTGGTCACTTTGCTAGCCCTCTCTAATGAAAGACAGGTCCTGCCTTATCGTAGTCTATAATTTGGTTTGTGTTCATGGCTTATACAGGTGCAATCCACTGAAGGGGAACACAATTTGCACACCCCAAATACCTCTTTGGCATGTGAATTATTTTTGATCTGAAAACAAGCAAGTCCCCAAAGACTCAGGAAGAATGTTTGATCTTCTCCTTAACTACCTAAAGATTATAGATAGAGGACCTCTTTCAGGAAGGGAGCTGTCATTACAGGTAACTATAGGATTAGTTAGGTGTGTGAACAGGGAAGAACTCAGCAAAGTCTGTTAAAATTCCTGTCTGTGTCCCACGGTCTGTACGTGACCCAGTAAACATCTGTTCACCAGCATTTGCTTTTCCATTTTCATATCAATTGCTTTCCTCCCACTTTAGGGTCCCATAACCACTACCCACAAAATTCTCTCTTGTCTTTAATTGAAAATGGTATTTAAGGTGAGAGTCTCAGCTATTTTGATGAGCTATATAGCTTTCCTATGCCTCTCCCATGTATACACGTTATTAAACTTTTGTGTGATATCCTCCTGGTAGTCTGTCTAATGTCAATTCAATTCTTAAACCAGCTGTAAGAATTTGGAAGAAGGGTAGAGGAAAATTTCCTCCCTCTCAGTGACTACAAGTACTTAATTCTCTAATTCGAATAAACCGAAGCACTTACGTTAACAAACTCTCAAAAGAGCATTTAAAAACAACCAGTACCTGGGGAGGGGGGTAGAGGAGAAACTGGTTTCACTTTAAGGCTATGCTTTGAATTAATGAAGATAAAATCAAATTTGTATCGTTCTCACAAACATTGAATCAAGCTAATTTCTACACCAGAAGTCATCATTTTGAGGTAGGAACACAAGTGATTAACACACTTTAAATAGGGTAGGCAAATACAGGCAACTCAACTTTCCATAAACACATTAGAGTAGTTTAGTTTTCTAAATTTGCATCATGGGTCAACTTTCAGGTAATTGAATCTAATCACAGTTTCTCTCTGCCGGTCTCTTGCTTTCTATTTTGGAAACCCCTCAGTCTTTTCCATAGCTACTAGTTGTCTTATTCCTTGGCTGTTAACGTCTCTTATTGCTTCAAACATTCCTGTCACTCTTCCATCACACCCTGGCTATCCTCGGTTCTGGTCCATGAAGATCACTTAATACATGAAGTGATCATAGGAGATAAAATCACATAAAACAAGTTATTGGTATGAGATAGCTGGATAATTGATTTCATCAGCGAGGTATACTTCCAGAAAACACTGAAATGGTCATTAGGAATTGCAAGCACCTGTATTTCTTCTACACAAAATGTAGCTAAAGGATATATTTTTGTTTATAAACATCTCTAAGTAACTATCATGCTAGTTAAGTTCTTTCTAAACACAAAAGCTGACCTCCCCAAGATACGGCTATGAGCTGTGAAGTCTCTCCAGTCAAGTTTAATTGAAAAACCAGTTGAAAAGTAACTGCAAATAAAACACCTTGCTTTTCATTTTCACTGAATGAAATGCTTTTTAATAAACTAACAGAGAAAAAATCTTAATAGTTACTTCAGATAATTTAATATTTATAGATGGGTAAATAAAAACCCATATTCTTTTCAAAGTTAACTACATGAATACATTAATATTATTTAAGGAATTGACTGATCTTTGAACATACAGAGTATCAAATTTGATGAAACTTAGCACACTTTAGAGATTCAAAGAGTCTCAGCATTCTTAAACAAGAAAAGAACAGCAATATTTTGCTAATTCTATCCATAGTGTATCTGAAGTTGGTGTGGATCAGCAAGCTGACTGAGGAAGGATGCAGTTTAAGGCACCTGTCCTTCGAATTCTTGGTCAGTAAATACATGACAGTTGCCCTCAACCAAGCAAAGAGGAGAAGACGAAGAGACTTATATCTCTATTAATAATTTCATTTCATCTCAGGAGTTGTCCCAAGGGACCATGTAAATGGAGCAAACTAATACATTTTATGAAAAGGGAGGAACACTGGGTGGAATTTAAGCCACTGGAGATGAAAGTGATCTGGGTAAAGGTGCCAGGAAGGTGAAGGGTTCTAAGACAGAGAAAAAAGAAGGATGAGGTAGGCAGGTAGAGGACAAATGCCCTGGCCCAGTGGAGGGGAGCTGAGAGGGCAGCAGACAGTGGCTTAATTTAAGGGACTGCCTGTAAGTTCTGGCAGACCTACACAGGTTGGAAGAGCTCTGGATGCTAAGGACAAAGCTGCACTCTTCAGGGTCAATGTACTCCCTCAAGGACAGGGAGCAAATAAGTAAATGAATATCTTTAAAGATTAACAACTTTATTTTTAAAATGATATGATAAAGACAATACCTTGGATTAAGCGACACAGGAAGAAGAAAAGTGTGTAGTCAAAGAGACCAACCATGAAGCTCTTTTTTTGAAAGAGAGGAATTAGAATGCATTTCAAAATGTTAATGTTGAATTAGACAAAGTCACTGATAAAATTTTCTTCGGTTAAGAGAGTGAAGTACAGACTTGTTTCCCTGTAAGATCAATGTGTATCTTCTTCAGAAATAAGATAGTGTCTAATTTGGCAACCCTGTTATTAACAGCTGACAATTTAGATTTTTCTGTCTCATACATTTTAAGGAGTCAAGAGTAGTAAAATTCATTTCACATACTGAGCCCTGGAAGTTGCTCTCTATTAAGATTCTATTATTCCAAATGTCACCATCTTTCAATGAGAACTAACACAAATTAATTTTATTAATGAATTTAAAGATGGAAATTGAAATTCTGAAAAAGCATTAAGAAAGTATGTTGAGAAAATTGTCTTGTTCTACAGCATTCCTTTCATTTGTTACTAGGGGCTTTTTTGTCAGTTCTGTAAAAGTCAGGCACCTTTTGGTTATGCCCTTCACTGATGAGAAGAAACAATTATAAATCAGAAGATGTAAACTTTTCTCATTCTATTAAAATTCAGATGTTATTCACCAACATAATTGGTTATGGAATAAGAATATAATTAAAGTCTCTCTACTTCTAAAAGGTAAACATGTTAAATATATTTAGCTATGCATTTACTTTTGTGATTCAAAGTCCACATTCTTTATGAGTGCTCTTAAAGTCTAGAACTGTATTGTTCAATATGATTTTTGGCAACATACATACTGTCCAAGAGGTAACTATTCACCACATTCGGCCATTGAACAGTTGAAATATGCTAAATGTGACTAAAGAAATAAATCTATAATCTGAATTAATGTAATAGTCACATGCAACGGTAGCTACTCTACTGGACAGTATATGGAAGATAGAACAAGGAGTCGTAACATTTACAGCCAACTGGTTCTATCTGTGTTCTGCGCTAGGCTCCATAAAGGCTTCTGGTACTTCCTAGGGAATGAGGGAGAGACAGGCTAGTACCCTAAATTGAACTAAATCTTTCTCTTCTCACAACTATTCATTTTAAAATTAGCTTCTCTTCTCTCTCAGCCCACTCCCATGGTCATGACCCTCCAATCAATAGCCATCTTGTAGATTTCCTTCTTCACCCAGGCCAGATAACCTCAGGTAAATAACCTGGTCTCCACTGTCCAGAGCTCGATGTTTTCAAGGCTACATTCTACCCTCAAAATCACTTCCTTAGGTGAGTTTGCCACCATTTATTTCTTGGAGCTCCTGGGATAGCTTCCTGACTGGTTCTTTTATCTCTGTCTTGACTCCTCTTTCTCCAACTCCCCTTATCCTTCTTCAAAGTTGCTGCTCTGCTCCTATTTCCAAAATACAACTCCCAAGTTCCCTACTGTTATAAAATTCACTAGGGCTCTCTTATGTTTCCTGGCTAAAAATGAGATAAAATGCAAACTCCTCAGCACAGTCACAGATGTGATTTTATGCTCTAGATCTCGCATTTCCTGCCACTCTGAAATTTTCTTTCTGTAAAGATGTTCCTCACGATCCCTTCACCCTGCTACAAATTGCATTGATACCCTTCCCTTTGTATAGAGTCTGAAATGATTCCTATGGCCTCTTCTTCCTAATCCTTGCCCCTTAACCCCAATCCCACACCCTCTCTTTGGATCATATGTACACACCCACTGTGGTTCAAAAAATACCTTCTCCAGAAGACGCTGGTTCAGCCCTCCAGGATGACCTGAGTATTTTCACCCTCATATTGGCACTTGCCAGCTACCTCTTAAAGGATCCAACTATGAGCCATTGCAGCTGCTCCTTTTCAACACCCTCTGAAAGGAGTGGAGATCAGAAATGAGACACTCTGTGTTCTAGGAAAAAACTGGCAGAACAGGTCTTGAGCTAGTTAGACATTTTCAGGAGATGACCTGAGAAACCCAGTTCTTGTATCTCCTCGTATCTAGAAAAGCACAGAAATCCTTCATGGTGGGCAGAAAACCTTTATGAGACTAGCAGAAAACTTTTGCCAAAAAAAAAGAGAGGGGGCTTGATTGCATGTACTTCCCCTCCACCAAAATCACATTCTTCCCTATCTTTGGAGCAGTTTCTGAGAGCTAACTGAAATGCTGTTTCCCAGGCTATAGTCCTCCTTTTGCCCCAAATATAACTAAATTCACAATTCTAACACTGTGCAACCCCCCTCCCCCCAGTGGACAGTATTCACCTCTCTATTTCCCAATCAGTATATTCCAATTTGATCACAAATCCCACCATGATGAACTGAAATGATTGTCAAATGTTTCTGTTTTTTCCAACATCCTATGGACAAGTAGAAGACAGGAATTTAATCTTTCCTCCGTCTCTTCCCAGTGTCTGAGACCACACACCTGGCTACACAAAAGCTGTTCAGTATAAAAAAAGTGACAGATAAGAACAGACTGATACTAATGATTTAGAGAAAAAATAAAAATTAGAATGAGTCAAAGATAAATAAAACCCTGTATGCATATTCAATGTTTCCTATTTGGGAACTATAATAAAATATGATTTTGCTGACTGTGTATATATGCATATTTACATATAAATATATTTATTTATACACATATGTATAGTTGATTGTTACTAGAAAGTATATAAGCATAATTTAAAGATGAAAAAATACTAGAAATTACTAAGGACAACAGACTTTAAGTGGTTTATAACATTTTTAAAATATGCATTCCTACTACTGATGATCCTTTGGTTATAAGGAAATGAACATTTTCACACTTCTAATTTATGAAGCCATTTTCTTTTCCTTTCATCTCTCCCTCATCCACAGTAAGAGAGAGAAATAGTGACACTGTGAGTTATTTTACCAATCATTTAATCTACTGCAGAGCTGGTATCAGCAAATACTTTCTAAAGATCAATATAGTTTATTTACCAAAGCCTTTATCTACAACTATATTAGTAAACAAGTGAATTGGAATCCCCCAAATAGAAAATAATTTCTTTTATAATATAGCATATCTCTGAAAGAGATTTGCAGGCATCTGATAAGTATCATGAAAACAATATTATGGAGGAGGATTTTGGGGGAGAATGGATATATGTATATGCAGGGCTGAGTCCCTTTGCTGCTCACATGAAAGTATCAGAACATTGTTAACCAGGTATACCCCAATACAAACTAAAAAGTTAAAAACCAACAAACAAACATTTGACACATCATACTCAAGGAAGACACGATTGCCTGAGGATGACAATCAAATTGAAGATCACTGGACAGAATTACCAGTAAACAGCCAGTGTCAAGAAGAGTCAAGAAGACACCCCAGAAATTGGTATCAGTAAGAAATGGAAGGAAATAGAAGTCAGGATATATCCCAGGTTTCACAAGACACTAGAAAGCGATCCAACTGTAAAGGATACCAGGATCCAAACTACTGAGAAAATCAAGAATTCAGAATTTAGAGCATATTTCTGTCCCTCTAAAAGTTTCATTGAGATGGATACCTCTGGCAATGAATTATGAATTATGTCTTCTTCTTACAAATACAGTTTCCATTTAAAACCTCATATCTTAAATTACTTTAATTCCTGGATGTGCACAGAGCCTGCAGCAAGCTGATATTTCCCTATTCAATTTGGAAAGAAGCTATTTTGCAAGTAATTACATTAATGTAAAGGAAGGCACAAGATAACCCAGGCTGGCAGGTAAAACAAAAGTTACTTATGTCCATGTTTGAAATAAACACACAGATTTAAACCATTATGAAAAGGACATTGCAGGAACCAAGATGTTACTATCTGATGACAATGGGGAAAAAGAGGTCTATCTCTTACCTTTTATGAGATAAATACAAGTGTTAGTGACTTAGGTTAGCATGGAAACAATTTAAAACATATCATTACAAAAGACAAATTTGAGTTGCTTAGAGAGAACTTACAAATGCAAAACTAATGCCCCACAATCCGAAATTTAAAAACCAATTGTCCAAAAATTGTCCATAGAAAATAATCACTGTAAATCAGTTAATCAAAGAGATAATCCACGTCATATATGCACAAGTAAAATTTGCATAGTGATACTGTCATAAGCACACTGGACAAAATGGAAAGACTTGGCTATGGGTCATATTTCCTCATTATTAAAGTGACTTGGCATTAATCTATTAAAATTCCATGTAAATTATCATTCAGAGTGAATACAGTTTATCAAAATTATAAAAATAATAAAGTTAAATAATCATATTAACTTTTTCATATATTTAAGAAAATATTAAAAAATAATAGTTTTTAAAAATTATTGCATTTACATAAGCACTTACTGTTATTCCCTTGCAGGAAGAATCTATATCCACCGCAAGAGCCTGAAGCTATCACCTGTTAAAGTTACAAAAACAAGAATATGTCAATTTAAAGTATAATAAAGTTTAAATTATAATAGCTAATAATAAGACTGTTTTTTGTTCATAATTAAAAATATTATCACTATTACCACTTGACTTTTTTTCACATTAAGAACTACAAAAGCCAAGCGAAAATTATTTCTGAATGCACATCATAAATTAAAAATTACTTGGCATTACATTAATCTTTTAAAAGAAAATTTCAATTAGAGAAAACAAAAATGTCCTAGTTGGAGTAAAGACTGTATCGATGCCCCTTCCCCACCCTCAATGTTTATAGGTAATTTGATCATTGGTTTGTATTGAGTGAATTTGAATTACATATTCATGACAGGCTTATGCTTTCATGCTTATCCAGAATTCTCTTTGAACACATCTTTCTTAATTTGTCAAGCAAAGTTGAAAATAAAAATAAGAAAGATCTCATCAAGTTAGAGAGACTACTTGCGAACAACTAGACTTATATATAAAGGTCAATGCACAGGTCAAGTTCACTATTTCACTCAACATTTGATCAATTTATGAAGAAAAAATAAAATAAATCATTTATGATATGCTTGATGTTTAATAGTATCTGAATATTCAACTGAAGGAAATAACTTGAGTAATTATCTAAATTACTCAGGCCAAAAGACCAATTTACAAAAATTACTCAGCTCACTGGGGCAAAGATGACTGGAGAAGCTTTTCCTTTGAATTATTTCTTAAATGTTAATTTTTCTTTTCATGGTTGGAGAAAGAACGATAACATGGTTTGAATTAGACATACATAATCACAAATAAAATAATCTGAAATATATATTTTAAAAAATAAATTTTTAATCTTAAAAGAGATAGCATGCCTATTTCTGTAAAATTACTTAAAAACATACTCTATTGAAATTTGATTTGCACTTAAATATCATTCCATTGTAATTATGCATTTCCCCTTTAACTGTTCCATTTTAATCTATTTTCCTTTCCCAGTTACTGTTTAGAATACAAGGCAACTTTTAACATCTTTTCCCCATAGTATTCTCAATGTTAGTTCTAAAAGCTCGATATTGCCAAAATGCATCTTGCTTTATACAGTAAAGAGGTAACATTTAATACAAAATTGGAAGTGTTATTTTGTTTGATAAGCTTTTTCCCCCAATTAATCAAAATCTGCTGACACAGTATTGACCTAAAACATTCTTTACATATTTCTCTACTACGCTGAAATTTAAACAAAGGAAATCATACCACCTGGATCCAGGAAAAACAGCTTTTTTAAAAAAATGTATTAAAAATTCTATAGTAAAAAAGAAATAGTCTTCTTTTATATAGTCACATTAAAAATATTTTAGGGAAATATTTATTTCCTCAAGAAAAATGACAATATAAATAATAAATTATTTACTATCAAATCCCTTATTCAAAAGAAGTGACACAACAGCAGTTAACTTGAGGTTAAAGTTGCAGAACTTGAATGCAAACAATAATCTGGGAACTCCTTGCATTATAATATTTTTGCTAGGAAGTGTTAGCATCTTGACATCATGCCCCATAAATTCAAAACCCTATTTATAGGCTCCAGTTTTGAAACTGGAGCCTATTATACAGAGTGAAGTAAGCCAGAAGGAAAAACAAAAATACAGTATACTAATGCATATATATGGAATTTAGAAAGATGGTAACGAGAACCCTGTATGCGAGACAGCAAAAGAAATGCAGATGTATAGAACAGTCTTTTGGACTCTGTGGGAGAGGGCAAGGATGGGATGATATGGGAGAATGGCATTGAAAGTTGTTAATTATCATATGTGAAATCAATCGCCAGCCCGGGTTTGATGCTCAGGGCTGGTGCACCGAGATGACCCAGAGAGAGGGAATCGGGAGGGAGGTGGGAGGGGGGTTCCGGAAGGGGAACACATGTATACCCATGGAGGATTCATGTCAATGTATGGCAAAACCAACAGGATAATGTAAAGAAAATTTTAAAAAATAAATTAAAAAAAAGTGATATCAGAGAACAAATAAAAATTTTTATTATAAAAAACCCTTATTTATAATAATGTGGGGTAAATTTTTAAGATATATTGGCATAAATTTGTTCTTTCATTTTAAAAGTAAATTTATACATTATAATACAATGCATAAAAATAAAGAATAACTTTTAGGTAATGATACAGCCATATCTAGTCAAAATATCTTTATGATTAAGAATAACATTTATTTCTATGAACTCTTTATAGAGACAGCAATTATTAAGATACATCATCTTTCTTTGGGAAAACACAGATATCATTTAAAATAATTTTTAGTTTCTCTGTTTCACTATATATTTACATCCTTACCCTTTCAAACTATTTTTTAGTTAGCCTACTCAATCTGTATCCAGGTCAAGAAGCAACAGTTAGAAATGGACATGGAAAAACAGACTGGTTCCAAAAAGGGAAAGTAGTATGTCAAGGCTGTATACTGTCACCCTACTTATTTAACTTATATACAAAGTACAAAATGCTGGATTGGATGAAACACAAACTGGAATCAAGACTTCCAGGAGAAATATCAATAACCTCAGATATGCAGATGACACCACCCTTATGGCAGAAAGTAAAGAGGAACTAACAGCCTCTTGATGAAAGCGAAAGAGGAGAGTGAAAAAGTCGGCTTAAAACTCAGCATTCAGAAAATTAAGTTCATGGCAACGGTTCCCATCACTTCATGGCAAATAGATGGGGAAACAGTGGAAACAGTGACGGACTTTATTTTTAGGGGGCTCCAAAATCACTGCAGATTTTTGCCTGCAGCAATGAAATTAAAAGACGTTTGCTCCTTGGAAGAAAAGTTATGACCAATCTAGACAGCATATTTAAAAGCAGAGACATTGCTTTGACAACAAAGGTCAGTCTAGTTAAAGCTATGGTTTTTCCAGTGGTCATGTATGGATGTGAGAGTTGACTATAAAGAAAGCTGAGGGCCAAAAATTGATGCTTTTGAACTGTGGTGTTGGAGAAGACTCTTGAGAGTCCCTTGGACTGCAAGGAAATCCAACCAGTCCATCCTAAAGGAAATTAGTCCTGAATATTCACTGGAAGGACTGATGCTGAAGGTGAAGCTTCAATACTTTGGCCACCTGATGTGAAGAACTGTCTCATTTGAGAGACTCTAATGCTGGAAAAGATTGAAGTCAGGAGGAGAAGGGGACGACAGAGGATGAGATGGTTAGATGGTATCACCGACTCAATGGACATGAGTTTGAGTAAGCTCCAGGAGTTTGTGATGGATGGGGAGCCTGCATGTTGTAGTCCAGGGGGTAGCAAAGAATTAGACATGACTGGGTTACTGAACTGAAATGAACTCAGTAGAAATATATCTGAACCACTACATGCTTTGCTCCTGTTCAAATGTCAGAAGGTACTAAATCTTGCCAGAGGTTTTTAGAGAGTAAAGATTAGTATTATATGGAAGGAAATAAGTAGTTCCTGATTTTTAGATATTGTTTTCACTTAAGATGGTTGAAGAAAGAGTAAATCATGATATGAAATATCTACATGCTTCTGTTATTCAGTATGATTACTTTCCTTTCATCAAATGCCCAACTCTAGGTCTACTTTAGCTGACAGCATTGTAGGTTCTATCAAGGTTGAGATATTTGTGCTGTGGAAATCTTTCTTTACATTAAATTCAGTTTGTAAACTGCAAGTTGGAACGGGAGCCCAGGAACCCTCTCTGCTCTCTGTTTTTCCTCCCCAATTGCTGCTCAGACGTCACCTCTGTGAAACCTCTAGATTTTCAAGGAGCAAAGTCTGAAATCATTTCTCCATTTTAGTATGTTTTCCTTTCATTTCAAAAACAATGGGTGGAGAGACATGGGAAGCTGTAAGTTTTCTGGGAAATAAAAAGGAAATGGAAGATAAGAATTTGAATGAAAATAAAGGAAAGAGAAAAACAGACACTGTTTCAGGTAAGTTTGCAATATACATGGCAAAGTCTGAGAAAACTGGTTGGCAAACATTGCCCTAAAATAAAGGTACTGAAAAGAAATACTACAAACAAATGGAACTTGGTAGATAACCTGTATATCTTCATTCTTCCAAATGTTTCATGTATCTTTTAAATCTCTGATTTTCTGATATTTCAGGTGATTTAAAACATGACACACATGATTAAATCTGAGACAGATTTTAATGTACTTATCTTCCCAAGACAAAATATAAAATATTGGCTCATTCCTAAGCAATCAAAAATACCTCATCACCTTTATATTATGCTAATTGCCTTAAAATTCTGCCACATCTTAAATTACAGAGGTTGATAGTATAAGAACTGACTCAGAAACAGCTGTGTTCCCTAAAATGTGACTGTGGCCCCTGGTACCCTCTGAGGGTTCTCTTCATTATGAAGCCAACTAACATCTAATTACTTTGGAGAAAGAAACGAAGAAGAAAAAACAACCCTCAGGTTTGTGTGGCTGCTCTAGGATTCATACCCAAACTCCTGGAGAGTTTGCACAGAGATTTTTGGCTTCCTCTGATGTTAATTCTCTCCTTTAGAATGTTTGGAAGCTCAACACCAAACCCTGATCTCCAGCTTGCCAAAAGACATGCTGATTTCTTGGTATGGTTTTCCAACTCTTTTGCTATTAGAGCATGATTTGACAATATGCTGCCACGGTAACAGAATTCATTAAGGGCTTTCAGTTTTGTTCTGCCAATGAATATCTTTGCCTGCATGTGGTACTGGCCTCTGAAGGTTGATCCATAATGTTTGTCTTATAAAGTCCTGTCATCTCATAGCATGACTGATGCTACAAAATAATCCATAATGAGCCAGGTTCTCCCAGCAAAAGCCACTCCCTGAGGGTAAGTTAGGCACTACTGGAAACTCCAGTAACTTCTTCATCATCAAACTCGGGTGCTTAAAATAGACTACAGGAAAGTGAATACATCCCACAGTCCCATTCTGAACCACTGGGGTTGTGGAATAGTTTAGGACTGTAATCCTTAATGTTCATTCTTTACAATTTCCTATTGTGGAAAAAAAAATTTCACATTCTAACAATTTTCTTTGTACAGTCATTTTCAGAGATAAGGTTTGCTCAAAATAATTATGTATTTGATATAGTAAAGGAAAAGTAAGTCAAATTTTTAACCAAAATTTTCCCATATGATTTCAGTAAAATATTTAGTATACCTTCTATTATTTTCAGCTATGTTTTTAATACCACATGATTATGTTTTGACCATGTGTTTGGTTTTTCACTATTGGATTGTCTTTTTTTTTTTTTAATGGTGTACAATGAAAGTGAAAGTGTGGGTTGCTCAGTCATACCCAACTCTTTGCGACCTCATGGGCTGTAGCCCATCAGGCTCCTCTTTGCACGGAATTCTCCAGGCAAGAATACTGGAGTGAGAAGCCATTCCATTCTCCAGGAGATCCTCCCATCCCAGAGATTCAGCACAGGTTTCCCACATTGCAGGCAGCTTGTTTACCATCTGAGCCACCAGAGAAGCCCATGATGTACAATATTATTCGCTTAAAAATCATGTACAATATTTTCATGCTAATGAGGACAAAGTCATTGGGCCGGTCCTCCTGGGTTGGTCCCATAATGAAGACTTAAACTACCCTTGAGCTTCCCAGGTGGAACTAGTGGTAAAGAACCTGCCGGCCAGTGCAGGAGACCTAAGAGATGTGGGTTCAGTCCCTGGGTGGGGAAGATCCACTGGAGAAGAAAATCACAGCTCATTCCAGTATTCTTGCCTGGAAAACCCCATGGGCAGAGGAGCTTGGCTGGCTATAGTCCTTAAGGTTGCAAAGAGTCGAACAAGACTGATGCGACTTGGTACACAAACTACCCCTGCATTCTCTCCTTATATGTATGTAAGGGGTACTAGCGAGAGATTGAGGATGAATGAGGGGGAGACGCCCAGTAAGTACACTGAAAACTAAGTCGAAGTATATTATTGGATAAAGAGAGGAAATAGGCAACAACTTCACTTAGGGCAGTGATTCTCAAAATTGCCAATCAGAGGCAATCTTTCCCCACAGGGGACGCAGGATGACGTCTGGCCACATTTTTAGCAGTCACGACGGTGGTGAGGCCGAGGGAGAGGGTGTCACTGTGACAACTGAGTAGAGGTCAGAGATGCAGCTAAACACGCCGCACCGCACAGATCAGCCCTCCACCCCACTTCCACTTACAAGGACTGACCTGGTCCCAAAGGACTATGGCGTCATGGTTAATATATCCCAGTTTAGAGAAAGCTTAAAAAGCAGGGGAGAGGGCACGTCTTATTTGTCCACAAGTTAACTTAACAGGCTTATGGGGCAAAGAAAAGAATAAATCTGCAAGGAGAACTGACTTTACGCTTTGAGGAGGGCATGGGGTCTTAGCACCCCAGGAGAGGTGAACCCACCCCATCCCCACACCACCAGCGTGTTTTGCACAGGCATGTTTGAGTGGCACTTGGAAAGAGCAGGCTGCAAATAAAGCCCCACCAGACAGCAGACCTAGCTGGCAGTGGAGAAAGGTAGAGAAACCCTGGCTCTGAAACCATGCCCTGCAGACTCAACAGAAAATCATAACTGATAGAAACTCTTGAGCTTGTCTTACAGCACAACAAAACCAGGAACAGCTTGTTCAAACTCTTTTGCTTGTAAATTGCCTCCACTGACTAAGCTCATTTTGGGTTTTAGTGTATTACTTTTTCCTTTCTTTTTTCCTCTCTTTAATTGCATACCTTCTCAGCTTCATGCAGTCTGGTTGGTTTACAGAATCCTGGAGTCAGCTCCCACCCCAAGGGTGAGCCGGCTAAGGGCAGCTTTGACAGTGAACCCCAAAGCTGAGCCTAAGTACGTGTACCCTGATGGGCCTTTGACTCTACTTTTGCATGACACAAAACACTTCCAATAGGAATGTGCAGAAGCCTGTAACCCAGAAGTGCCTGCCAGAGCATCTAGTACCAGTTCCCTCCCCTGCCTCTGTCAACTTTCCCCTCACCTGAGACCATCCTGCTTGTCTCATCAATGTTCCAAATCCCCGTGCCTTTGGGAAGGCAGGACTGAGACTTCTGCTCTGACTTCTGGCTTGGCTGCCTTGTGAATAAGCTCCTTCGCCGCTAAACCTCTGCACCACAGAGGTCTTGGGCTACATATAAGGCCAACAGCCCTGATTCTATAACAAAGCATATGTGTTCTTTCGGTCCCATCCTCTCTCAACATCTTTCCCCATTTAATTGACTACTTTTGCTATGTTACACTGTCACCTAATTCTTTTTGTTAATATTCTGATACACTATTAAGTTGGTTTAATATCCCTTTATGGGCTTCTGTTTCAGTTCCTTGGGAAGGAAGAAACTTCCTTCTGCACTTCTAGATTCTTCTGGCTGGCCTAAGAATTAAATTGACATGAGAGAGATTAACAGGGGAAAATCACACAAAAATTTAATGCCGTGCATACAAAGAGAAACTGAGGAAAGGTCAGTAACTCGTCACAATGGTTGAAAACGTCATCTTAAAACCATCTTTTGCTAAAGACAAAGAAGGATGTCAAGCGTGATAGTTTGGGACTTCAAAGAAGAGAAAGGCGGTTGATCTGAAGATGGAAAAGCAAATTGTCAGTAAACAAATGTTAGCTGGGCCAGTCAGAGACATTGCGACATGGAGAGGAATTTTAACAAACGGACTTTGCTAAGCTTCCCTGTCTACACATCTAGTTCTGATGGTAGTTATATTTGATAATAGCTCCCTTTTGAGATCCCATGGACAGAGGATCCTGGTACACTACAGGCCTTGGGGTTGTGAAGAGTTGGAAACGACTTAGCCAATAACAACAACACAAACACACACACCCATATACACATGAATACACACACACACACACGTGTGTGTGTGTGTAATTTATTCTGTTACTTCTCATTCAAAACACTGAATTTTCATCTTAGCATCAATATTGGACTGTGCTGAAATCTCAGAAAGCAGACCTTCTCCTACTTAAAATGACTTTATATAAAGTAACTATCTCAGAGAGTGTAAGTAGTATTTCACTATTCATTTAGCATTACTGTCTCTCATTTCTTTCCCCTTTCCTTCACCACTTTCCCCCCAAAAAACTTTTTCTTTCTTCTTACCTTCTTTCCTAAACCTTATGACATTTATTGAATGCCTGCCCAATGCTAAGTTGCTTAAGACACGAAAATAAATAGGGAATGATCCCTATCCAGTCAGAATGGAAAGCAGGCATGGACAGAAATGGTGTGTGACAACTGAGAATGTGCACTCATCAAATCTGTACAATATATGCAACAACAGAAAATATTTTTTCCCCTATAAGAATGTGTTAGAGGCTGATAAATGGTTGTGCATTTTATCTTGTTAACATTTTTTTATTATCTCATTTTATACCATATTAATCCTTAGGTAATATAGTTCAATTATACAACAACACAAAAAAGTCAAAGTGTTAGTCACTCAGCTGTGTCCAGCTGTTTGTGACCCATGGACTGCAGCCCACCAGGCTCCTCTGTCCATGGAATTCTCCGGGAAAGAATACTGGAGTGGGTTGCCATTCTCTTACCCAGGATCAAACCCAGGTCTCCTGCATTGCAGGTGGATTCTTTACTGTCTGAGCCAACAGGGAAGCTCATACATGAACAAAGGAAAATGTAATTAGTATTTGAGGAAAATTCAGAATTTCATATTTATATCTCATTTATAAAAATGATATCAAAAAGGCTAATAAAATATTTCAACAAGCATCTTGCAATTTAAATAAAAAGAGGGTTCAGCTGAGAGTGACTATCTTTGTGCTTGAGGAGTTAGATACAGATCTGGGTGAGATGCTCAACTATCATCAAATTTTCATGGAAAGTCACGTGGGCAAGTGTTCAGCCAAGAATAAGAACAAAGATTCCAAAAATATGCTAAGAAGTTATTTTAAATAAATGCTACTTCTACTCTTAGTTTGCTTGATAAAGAAATTATTTTCTTTTGAAGTATGAAAAAAATCTATCAAATAAAAGGTTTATTGTATTCTAGTACATTTAAAGATAAGCAATGTTTCTCATCACTTCAACTTTTATTCTAAGAACTATATAATATTTTTCCCGCATAAAGTAGAAATAAGTATCTGTTTCTTCTGTTTTTTCATAAAATTACATCCATATAGTTCAGCACTTCGACAATTCTAGAAATAAATTGTGAAAATGGTATAAAGTTTTACTGATTCATTGGAATAAAAAGAATTAATTACAGTCTGTCATTAAAATTATTTTAACTTATAATATTGGAGGATAACCTTATTAGATTAATGTAATTTTAGCAATTTTAAAATGTTTCCTTCTATAATCTATGGATAACAAAAGGAAAAACTATACAAACTTAACAATATAAAAATTGCTTAAGAATGTATATATCATATTGACTACTCAAATTAAAATTAAAATTATGCTGCAATGGAAAGCAACAAGAATTTAGGGATGTCTATTTCAGAGTACTAAAGAAGCCACTGTTTCTCTAATGAAATAGATGTAGACCTTGGTCACATACACTAAAAAATGTACTAAGAATGGGGTACATCATATTAATTAATAATACATTTTTAAATAATGACATTATTTTCCATGTAAAAATATAATTTTAAAAATATGA
This sequence comes from Antilocapra americana, assembly GCA_007570785.1. Lineage (NCBI taxonomy): Eukaryota > Metazoa > Chordata > Mammalia > Artiodactyla > Antilocapridae > Antilocapra > Antilocapra americana. The sequence goes on along the minus strand of ML660774.1, from coordinate 4,032,904 downwards.
AGTATTTAAAATAATAATGGTTTATATAATATGGACAGAGGAGCCTGGTGGACTACAGTCAATAGTCACAAAGAGTCGGACATGACTAAAATGACTAAGCACATATTCTAATGATATCAAAATATTCACAATGACACCTGTATAGCAGAAGATAACTTAAAATAGTAAGTACCACATTTAAGTAAAATATAATTAATGTAAAATTAATGTAAAATACCATTTTCTAATAATTTTGTTTTAGTTTATAAGGAAATAGACAAAGACATATTAGTGTTTTAAAATATATATATATATATATATATATATATATATATCCAGAAATCTCAATACTTGTTAATGGCAGGATATTAATGAAATGATTTTGGAATATCTAGAAATAAATCAAATGAACTATCAATGGTTGATGCTATCTGATGTCAATCATCACTATGAAGCATGTAGAAAGGTCAGATACTAATTACCTGAATTCTGGAATAAGACTCAGGATTTGGATTCTTATTCTGCTACTTCTTTACAAACTTAGACAATATCACCTTGTCACCCTCAGCTTCCTCATCAAAAGAATACAGAGGTAGAACTGTTCCTCATTCATAGGATTGTCAGACTTAAATGAGAAAATACAAGTAAAGTACTTAAAACAGAACCTGTAACAAATTTAGGATTTGCTGAATGCCATTAGCAATTTTACCAATATACTTTTTAAATGAACAAAATGTTCCATTAAAATCAAACCCTAAGAGTTGGCATTGATATGTTAGCAGAGAGCTCCATAGATTAGTCCCTTGCCCTGTATCCCTTGACCTTCTCTGGTGGCTCAGCTGGTAAAGAATCTGCTTGTAACTCAGGAGTCCCCAGTTTGATCCCTGAGTTGGGAATATCCCCTGGAGAAGGGCTAGGCCACCCACTCCAGTATTCTTGGGCTTCCCTGGTCGCTCAGTTGGTAAAGACCTGCAATGTGAAAGACCTGGGTTCAGTCACTGGGTTGGGAAGATCCCCTGGAGGAAGGCATGGGAAAACACCCCAATCAGTATTCTTGCCTGGAGAATCCCCATGGACAGAGGGACCTGGCGGGCTACAGTCCAAGGGGTAGCAAAGAGTCAGACATGACTGAGTGACTAAGTATAGCAACTGTATCCTGGACATGACTCAGTGACTAAGCACAGCACCTGTATCCCTATGGTGTCTAGTAAGAACTAACATCCTTTCTCAAACCATAAGTAAGACCAATTATACTTTCTGCTCAAACACACCACTTTTACATTGAGGAGGTTGGACTTAAATGCTTTACAAGATTGTAAGTTCTTGAAGGGCAGGTAGTTTTAGACTTTTCTGATTCTGTGATAAACTCTCAGAGACAGAGTTTCCTACTGTAAAGAAAAATAATTCTTAGAATATAATTAAACATAACAGGGAGCATCCACTGTTTCCCAGGCAGAGTCCTGGTTAAATAACTAAGACAAAGTATTAAGTAGCTTGCCAGAGTTAACCAACCAGCAACTAGCTGGAATTAGAACCAGGACCCACTAAATCTTTTCTAGGCTTGAAATGATAGTGTTTTTATTAAATGTCATCAATGAGATCTGATATATAATTATTATAAATGGTTTAAAGAAAAATTAATGAAGAGTAGATTCATATTTTTGTGGCACACAGACTAACTGAAAAGAAAAACAGTAACAAATATTATACTAAAATATTTTAAAATGAAAATGCTTCTAAACAAAGCTACATGTACTTTGATGTGGGATATAACCCAAAGGTTACCATGATCACATCAAAATCAAGTGAATAATTCTCCCAAGTCAAAGAAGTTTAATTTAAAATTAAAAAAAAAAAACTATACAAGTGTGCCTTAGGAAGCATCACTATGAACAAAGCCAGTGGAGGTTACGGAACTCAAGTTGAGCTATTTCAAATCCTAAAAGAAGATGCTATTAAAGTGCTTCACTCAATATGCCAGCAAATTTGGAAAACTCAGTAGTGGCCACAGGACTGGAAAAGGTCAGTTTTCATTCCAGTCCCAAAGAAAGGCAATGACAAAGCATGTTCAAACTATTGCACAATTGCAGTCATCTCACATGTTAGCAAAGCAATGCTCAAAATTCTCTAAGCCAGGCTTCAACAGTACATGAACCACAAACTGCAAGATGTTCAAGCTATATTTGGAAAAGGCAGAGGAACCAGAGATCCAATTGTCAGCATCTCTTGGATCACTGAAAAAGCAAGAGAGTTCCAGAAAAACATCTGATTTTTTGATATGCCAAAGCCTTTGACTGCATGGATCACAACAAACTATGGGAAATTCTTCAAGGGATGGGAATACCAGACCACCTTACCTGCCTCTTGAGAAATCTGTATGCATGTCAAGAATCAACAGTTAGAAATGGACATAGAACAGTGGATTGGTTCTATTGGGAGCCAGTTGGGAAAGGAGTACATCAAGGCTATATATTATCACCCTGTTTATTTAACATATGCAGAGTACATCATGAGAAATGCTAGACTGGATGAAGCACAAGCTAGAGTCAAGATTGCATGGAGAAATATCCATAACCTCAGATATATAGATGATACCACCTTATGGCCAAAGAGGAACTAAAGAGCCTCTTGATGAAAGTAAAAGAAGAGAATGAAAAAGCTGGCTTAAAACTCAACATTCAAAAAACGAAGATCATGGCATCCAGTCCCATCACTTTATGTCAAATAGTTGGGGCAACAATAAAAATAGTGAAAGACTTTACTTTGGGTGGCTCCAAAATCACTGCAGATGGTGACTGCAGCCATGAAATTAAAAGACATTTGCTCCTTGGAAGAAAAACTATGACAAGACTAGACAGCATATTAAGAAAGCAGACATTACTTTGCCAACAAAGGTCCATCTAGTCAAAGCTATGGTTTCTTCAGTAGTCATGTAGGGATATCTGGGTTGGACCATAAGGTTGAACACGAAAGAATTGATGCTTTTGAACTGTGGTGTTGGAGAAGACTCTTGAGAGTCCCTTGGATTGCAAGGAGATCCACAAGTCAATCCTGTTGGAAATCAGTCCTGAATATTCATTGGAAAGACTGATGCTGAAGCTGAAACTCCAATACTTTGGCCACCTGATGTGTAGAGCTGACTCATTTGAAAAGACCCTGATGCTGGGAAAGATTGAAGGCAGGAAAAGGGGATGACAGAGGATGAGATGGTTGGATGGCACCACCAACTTGATGGACATGAGTTTGAGCAAGCTCTGGGAATTGGTGATGGACAGGGGAACCTGACGTGCTTCAGTCCATGGGATCACAAAGAGTTTGACACAACTGAGGAAATGAACTGAACTGACAAACTTCAATGACGTATAGAATTCAGGAAAATGTGAACTATCCGTGGAAGAGATAAAGTTGTTCATGAATCCTCTAAGAGCCTTTAGATTATAAACAAAATTATACAAAGATAGTTTGTGTCAGAATTAAAGACTATGTATGTCAGCATCCCGTAACTCTATTCCATGCTCAGGGTACCTGAGTCTCTACAGCTCCAAAATGCAATGACAGTTCCACTTCAGTCCCCCATTAGGGTGGATCTGAGCACACAAAAGACTGAGTTCTGAGTTCTGCTCCTTATCTACCACTACCAATAGGACTGACATATTATTATGGGTATTCTAAATTGTAATCTCAAAAGGTGATGCCATTTTTCAAAGCCAGTATAACTGTTCACGGAGGGCACCATTCCTGCATCCAATGAAATACAACCACAATAGAGAAACACTACTCAAATATAAACCCTGTGATGTAAAGCACTGTTGAGACATGTTAGTGAACCATAAAGTAAAAAGTGTCACAAGATTGTCTCATGAATGTGAGGCTGTAATAGAGGATTCCTGGTGCATTTGACTGCAGCATGCTTCTTCCTTAGGATCTATAGCATCATCTGTTTCTCATGAAGCCAAATTCAAATTCTTGCAGCTTAGCTCTTGACAATTTTTACCAAGTAATTCAAATCTGGATCTCTTCATTTCAGGTCAGTTCAGTCACTCAGTCGTGTCCAATTCTTTGCGATCCCATGAACCGCAGTACGCCAGGCCTCCCTGTCCATCACCAACTGCCGGAGTTCACCCAAACCCATGGCCATCAAATCGATGATGCCATCCAGTCATCTCATCTTCTGCGGTCCCCTTATCCTCCTGCCCTCAATCTTTCTCAGCATCAGGGTCTTTTCCAATGAGTCAGCTCTTCACATCAGGTGGACGTAGTATTGGAGTTTCAGCTTCAACATCCATCCTTCCAATGAACACTGAGGACTGATCTTTAGAATGGACTGGTTGGATCTCCTTGCAGTCCAAGGGACTCTCAAGAGTCTTCTCCAACACCACACTTCAAAAGCATCAATTCTTTCGTGTTCAGCTTTCTTTATGGTCCAACTCTCACATCCATACATGACCACTGGAAAAACCATAGCCTTGACTAGGTGGAACTTTGTCAGCAAAGTAATGTCTCTGCTTTTTAATATGCTGTCTAGGTTGGTCATAACTTTCCTTCCAAGGAGTAAGCATCTTTTAATTTCATCTCTAATTGATTCATGGAAGGGGAGACAGAGGTAGAGAGAAGAGAAAATTATGAATATATTCTATTTTTCCTCTCTTTAGTTAGGATCACTCTAAAAATAATCCAAAGTAAAGGGTTGATTTAAAAACTCAAGAAACATTTACATAAACTCTCATAGTAATTGATTATACTGGGGTTTTTAGGTTCAAAACCTGTTTATAATATCTTACTTAATGACTCTTCCTTTCATTTAAAATTCCTCTTGTCACTATGCAATCATAATAGGTGAATGGCTATAGTACAGTATGCAAGACAAAATTTAATTCAGGAAGCATGGTAAACAGGAAAAGCAAAGATTCATGAGATCTTGTCTAGACTCTTCATGGTAGTAAGGCCTTGGGTAGGTCTATTAACCCTACAGACTCTCGGGTCCCTCACTTGCAGGATGAGTTTTTATAATTATCTTCCTCATTTGCCCTGAGGATTAGACACAAATATGTAAATAAAACCTATGTGTCACTGCCAACCTGATTGAAGGTATATAGCAACTAGCTTCCATTACTAATACAGTAGTAGGAGTCACTGTAAAAATAATTTAGAATGACTTTGATTATTATAGCAATAATAATACTTGAAGGTGGAAAAAATCCTTCAACTATCTGGGAAAGCAAAAAAGAGCAACAGTGATATAAACAGACTGTGGGAGAACTAAAGAAGAGAAAAAACCTTCATAGGAGAGACGGTCACTGTAATGCTTGTGTGTCAGTTGTGGCTGGGCCATCCTGTTCAGATATGTGGTCCAACACTATCTTGGACATTTCTATGAAGATGCTTTTTGAATGAGATTAACATTCAAATCAGAAGACTTGATAAAGCATATTACCCTTCACGATGTGGATGGAACAGCTGAGTGAGTGAGTTGGGGGCCTTGATAGAACAAAGATGGACCTCCCCTTGACCAAGAAAAAAATATCCATCTTTGGAATCACACTGTAGCTCTTCCCTGGGTCTCCAGCCTGCTGGCCTAACCTGCAGATTTTGGATTTACTGAGCCTTAACGTTCTCCTGGCCAAATCTTTAAAAATCAATCAGTCAATCAATCAGTCGATCTCTGTCTTTCATCCTCTCTCCCTCCACTATCTCTCTCTCCTCTCTCACATACATACACACACAACCTTGTTTCTCTGGATAACCCTGACTAATACAGTAATACATTCACTAAGAAACCTACCAGTAGACTTTAACCTAATGAGTAATAATCAGCAACTCCAATGTCAAAACCCATGGAACACTTTGTAAATCTGATACTGCAGTACTGTATCTGGTGCGTAATTTTAAAAATCAAAAGTTTCACTCAACTGCTTGAGAGTTGGGTAGGACATATGTAAACACTCAAGGATCTAGTTTTTGGTATTTACCACTAACACATTAAAGGGAGAAAAAAGGGGCCACTGAATATCAGTTCTCTAGAATGAGTATAGGAAAAATAACTCTTCTGTCTTTAGAGTTCTCAATAGAGAAATAAATCTGGATAATGTTTCTATTTTAAAGAATGTATAAAGTACATAGAGAATAATCATCAGCATAGAAAAGTGGAAATAAGTAGGAGATAAATGTTATAGTAAATATTCCATTTTATGTTGTTCACACACATATTTTTAATTATAATAAAGCAGCAGTACACAAGTGCTTTTCCTTGCCCTTTTCAACTTGTATATTTGCACACATTTCATTTGTCAGTTATTTTTATATTAAAGACTTTGAAACAATGCACCATAATGCAAAATTGAAATGAACAGTTCCAATTAATGTTTCCAATTTATTCTTAGATATTGTTATATATCTAAGACCATCTGTGAAAAACTAAGGTACTTAACCACAAATCCTTAACTAACCTTCAATTTTCTACAGAAGTTCAAATAAAGCCAGTAATGGGAAGAGGAGGCCATAAAGCTATCTGAATGAGTTATAAAGTTTAAAGAGTCATCAGTGTTTAAAGAACCAAATGGATCCTCATGAGTCTATTCTATCTCCAACAAAAAGTGATCAAAAGTATAATTGTGGGTTGTTATAAGGAGTATCCTTCTCATAAAGAATAAAGACACAGATTACAAAAATGTTCTTGCAACTCTTCTTTGAAATTGCTCTTTGTCTACAATATAAGAGCACTTTATATCATGGGAAGTGTGATTTATTTCCTAATTTCATAAGGCAAACACAGTATTAAACAACTGTCAAATCAAGTGTTACTGGCTCCAAAACCCAAGCCCCATATACTCTGTCACACTGTATCTCTTTTTCTAGGGAATCTTCTTGGCCAAGTTCATTATCTAGAAAAAGGTGTACATTTACTCTTTAACAATTTAGATACTTCAGTACATTTCATTAAGCATATTTTTGGCTGGAATCATTCTGTATGTTTAACAATTTTATGGTGTACTTGTGTACGGACTGTTGGAGAATTCAAACACGGGGAAGATGTTGGCTTCTCCTCTTGGAAATTTTACCAGGAATGTTGTTTTCTTCAATAGCTTCCATTGGTTCACTTTGGTGAATTTTTTTCTGATCTAAGTCTCCTATCTCTTGAGTCTTCTTTTTGTCCCTGTGTTCTCTGCAGGCCCTCTCTTGGTAAACCATTGGTTCTCACAGCCTTAACTTTCACCTGACACTTAAGTCACTTGACATAGATGTCTCAAGGCCAAAGATACACCAAACCCACAAGCACACATCTGCAAATTAAAGTATGCTGGCAGAGGGGCTGATGGTTACTAAGGTTACAAGTCCCTTCCAGCTCTCCCTAAGAGTAATGCATGTGTCAGTCAGGTGAAGACACACATTCAGTAATATTTTCTAGAATCCTCCAAACTGACAGCAGTATGATCAGCCTTTTGTCCACAGGATATATTTTGTCATCAAATTAATCTCCCTAACATAGATCTGATTTGCATTTCAGTCAAAACAATTTGCTATTTTTGAACATACTCAGAATTTTCTTACATTTTCACCTTTGTTTACAATTTTCTGTTTACCTGAATGTTTTTTCCTTCTGAGTTCGACTCTCATTCATTTATCTACCACCTGTAAAGCCATAGCTCAGACACAACTTCCTCTAAGAACCTGAAACTTGCCCACAGAGCTGCCATTTCTTCTTCATTTAATCCCACCTTCTTATGGCATGGAGAGATTGCCATTCTTTGTACATTTACACTTTTTTATGGTTATTATCATGAGATGAAAACCAATGACTGTCACAAAACATCTAGTCTTCTGTCTTTTCAGCAGCAGAAGCCTGAGACTTTCCTGAAGCTGCAGGACACAGAGCCGACTCTCGGAGCAAATCTCCTTCCTGTTCCAGTCATTACTGCTATGCCATAGCCACCAAGAAGTGCCTCCAGAAAGTGGCAAAAACGTGGCTGCAAGGAGGGACCAGCAAACTTGCTTCCCCCACCCCCTCAGCCAGGAACAGCAAAGCCATCCTCCGCGTGTGGCAGTGAAGATGCAGAGTGGAAACTGTAATGCAATGGAAGGTCTCCTTATGGACCTTGTTAACACAGAGTTTCAACAAGAGGATTGACACACCTGGGGGCTTTTACTCAGCCACTCTGTTGGAAAGACAATATTTGTTAACTAAAATGTCAAAAGAGGAAAATGATAGAGTCAGATACTGTCTTCTTCTAGACACCTGCATTTTAATGGACTTTAACAATGCCTTTTACACCTCCTATTCAGTCTACTTGGTTTTCTGAATACATTTCTAACCATATTCTGACTGTGACCAAAAAAATATTGAATTGGCATAAAAGTATATCAACCGAACAGAATAAAAAGGTCAAAGAAACCCACATATATGATCTATCAATCTGTGACAGGGCTCCCCATGTGGCACTAGTGGAAAAGAGGTCTCCTGCCAATGCAGGAGACATAAGAGAAGCAAGTTTGATCCCAGGGTTGGGAAGATTCCCAAGAGGACAGCATGGCAACCCACTCCACTATCCATGCCTGGGGAATCCCATGGACAGAGGAACCTGGCAGGCTGCAGTCCACAGAGTAACAGTGAGGTGGACACAACTGAAGCCACTTCGCACACAATCTACAACAAAGGAGACAAGAATATACAAATGAGGAAAGGACAGACTCTTCAACAAATGCTGTTGGGAAAAGTGGACAGTCACATGGAAGAAAAGGAACCTAGAACACTTTCTTAAACCACACACATAAATTAACTCTAAATGGATTAAGACTTCAATGTAAAGACCAAAACCATAAAACTCCTAATAGAAAACATAGGTGATGAACTCCCTGACACAGGTCTTGATGATAATTTTTTTTATTAGTTTGACATAAAAACCAAAAGCAAATTTAAACATGTGGGATCACATCAAAATAAAAAGCTTCTTCACTGAAATGGAAGTCATCAACAAAACAAAAAGGCAACCTACTGAATAAGAAAAGCTATTTACAAATTATGTACCTATTAAGAGTTTAATACTGAAAATATATAAAGAACACATATAACTCAATACGGAAAAGCAAACAATCAGATTTAAAAAGGGCCAGAGGATGTGAATAGATGGTTTTACAATAAAGACCAAAAGGTATATGAAAAGGTTAGGGTTAATGAGAGAAATTCAAATCACAATCAGTCCGTAGGGTAGCAGAGAGTTGGACATAACTGAGCAACTTTCCCTTTCACTTTTGTGCATTATTGGTGGGAACAGAAATTGGTGCAGTCACTACAGAATACATTTTGTTGCTTCCTCAGAAAATTAAAAAAAAAAAATTAACTACCATGTGATCCAGCAACTTCACTTCTGGGTATTTATCTCAGGAAAATGAAAACAAAAATATATATGCACCCTTATGTTCATTGTAGCATTATTTACATTAGCTGAGACATAGAACAACCTGTGTTCACAGATGGATGAATGGATAAAGAAAACATAAGATACATATACACACACAACACAACACACAGAGGAATATTATTCATTCATGAAGAGAAGAAAATCCTGCTATTTGTGACAACATGGATGGAGGCTAAGATTACTATGCTAAGTTAAATAAATCAGACAAAGAAAGATAAATAGTGTATGATCTCACTTTCATGTAAAATCTAAACAAGCAAAACTGAGCTCATATATACAGAGAACAGAAAAGTGGTTAGTAGCTTACTGAAGCAGGGGTGTAGGGAGGCATGGAAATAAGTGAAGAGGGTTGAACTACATGAGCTTCCATTATAAAATAAGTCATGAAGACATAACGCATAGCATGGTGACTAACAATACTGTATAGCGCATTTAAAAGTTGCTCAGTTCTTATAACAAGTTTAATTTTAAAAGTTAGCTTGTAAGAAAGATAATATTTGCAACTACACGTGATAAGGATGTTAACTAGACTTATTGTGGTCATCATTTTACAATATATACAAATATTGAATCATATTGTACATCTGAAAGTAATATTATATATCCATTATACATTCAGTTCAGTTCAGTTCAGTTCAGTTGCTCAGTCGTGTCTGACTCTTTGCGACCCCATGAGCCGCAGCATGCCAGGCCTCCCTGTCCATCACCAACTCCAAAAGTCTACCCAAACCCATGGCCATTGAATCAGCGATGCCATCCAACCATCTCATCCTCTGTCGTCCCCTTCTCCTCCTGCCTCCAGTCCTTCCCAGCATCAGGGTCTTTTCAAATGAGTCAGCTCTTCACATGAGGTGGCCAAAGTTTTGGAGTTTCAGCTTCAACATCAGTCCTTCCAATGAACACCCAGGACTGATCTCCTTTAGGATGGACTAGTTTTTAGTTAAAAATATTTCTGCTTATATATGTCAAAGCTGAATAGCTTAGATGATACTTTCATTTGAATCAGAGCTGATATTTGGAGTTGAAAATCATTTTGCAAACAATTTTACTATGAGCACTGATCCTCTATCTACACTGCATAGAAATCTCTCCAGAGGTCCATGCCACAACAAAAACTCCCCTAAAATAGTTAATCAATCTTTCAGCAACTAAATGCCTTTGAGTCCTAAGGTGGACACACTTAGCTTAAAATAATTGTAGCAGAAAAATTTAAGCTGTTCCCAAAGAATTAATGCATATCAGATTCAACAACCACTCTAGATCATTCAGAATGAGATAGCAAAAAAATTAAAAGAAAATCTATTGCATAATCTATAAAAACTTATATACAGATTTAAAAAATAACTACAGTTCTCTTCAAAAGAAGCCTTGTTCATATTTACAGTGTTCAGATTTATCAGTAAAAATAAAATAAGACATTCCTCTTCTCTGTGTGATAAATTTTTTGAATAAGCTTTTAGTCCCTTAGGTAACAACACTGTCTTAAAGTCTAACAAAAATTTCTAATTAAAAAAATAATAATAGGTGGAACTATTTGTACTTTGAAGTGCTCATAATGATGCTTTTGTAAACAAAGTACTATAACAAATGAAGACTGTTTCATTGCCTTAGGAATATTTTTTATCTACTACCACACAAATATGCTTCCACATAGCAGCTACAGAGGGTAGAAGCAAAATTAAATGCCTACAATTGCCATCGGCAATTGTAAAAAATTATTAATCTGTCTGGAGGAAACTAATGGACATGATTAGAGAAACCAAAAGTCTTTATCTTGTAGAAATCAATAGCCTAGACATATTCCCATCAGATAATGAATTACAGATTCATGACCTGAAGATTAAATATGGCTTAGTATATAGCCTGTCCACAACTATCAATTTTACATCTCTATTTCTCCATCTGGTTTACACTAACATTGTACCATAGCTAACTATCACTTTGTTTTCTAAAATGATAGCTATTTAGACACTACATTAAAAAGATTGGAAAATACATTCATGTTTTGTTTCTTTAGGTCTTATAAACCAAATCAGCAACAAAGGAAATTTTAGTTAATTTATATCAAATAAGGTGATTGGCAAATGAAAACTTTTTAAAAACACTGAGGCTGTGTTTATATGTGTGTAGTTATATGAACTCAGAGTGAAAGATATATGATTACAATGAACTGTAGATTATCCACATGCAATAGAAATAAACCTAACAAAAGCCTCTTTTGAAGTGTTTCACGGAATCACCAAATGGACTGGTTGTGTTCAGTTCCTTTTGTAAATATGGATCTAACAAATCCAAATGGGAACATGAATATATTAAACTTTTATGCAACTGTCCTTTATTAAGTATCTACTGGAGTCTGGTTAATTGAGATTAGAAGTTAATTGAAAATCTTTTATAGTATGCATATTTTATGTAAGAAGAGACATATACTGAAAACAAACTGCAAAGCACCTCACATTAAGACAAGCATTCTCGGAGAGAGTGGTGGAGGGGGTGGGCAGAGTGCACCTTGGACGCCATTCAAGGTTATTCAATTACAGAAAAATGAAAAGACTATTGTTGCAGAGAATTACTCATATGGTTTTATCTATAAGGTGGTTTTAAAGTAGGATTCTTATGTACTTCTCTCTGAGAACAGTAAGCTTCTACCAGCTCTAGCATTCCCAAGGGAAGTTGAAGCGCTGAAAGACACCGTTTTGCACCAAAGTTTCTCATATAGATTCCACTAAGGAAGGCCTTTGCTTTTATATTAAAATGTGTTGGCTTCAATTTCTACATCTTCAGGTCTTGGTAGGAATTTTTTGTGGGGGGAGGGCGCTGAAGTCCCAGAGCTGGGTGCAGTGGCTGCAAAGTGGGAGGGAGCTTGGAAGTAGGTTTATTATGGAAGACTCCTGTATGCGGGAGGCGTTAATCATGGCAGGGCACTAAAGTTTAGACTTACATACTGGGAGTTGCCTGCCAGTTTATCTCAAAGAAAATTCAAAGTGCTACTTTTAAAGAGCCAGTGGGTCATCGCTCATGGAGGGGGCAAAAGTCTCTGCAGCTCTTAATCACTAACCATGCTTCCACAATTCTCTTACTGGGTATGGGTGTTCTCTCCTACACTCCTCGCCCTGTTCACATGGTATGTGTGTGTGAATGTGTGTGTGAGAGCACAGTCACGTCCGACTCTTTGTGATCCTACGGACTTTAGCCCACCAGGCTCCTCTGTCCACAGAATTTCCTAGGCAAGAAAACTGGAGTGGGTTGCCACTTCCTACTCCAGGGGATCTTCCGTCATAGGGCTCAAACCTGCATCTCCTGCTTTGGCAGGTGGATTCTTTATCACTGAGCCACCTGGGAAACCCATCCACACGGTACTCTTCTCAAATGAAAAGCGAGGCTTCTTTTGATCATTTTAACAGGTGTAAAGTAATAAACAAATGAGCCAAGAGAAATAGCAAATATTGTTGGTTAATGCAAATAATAATGACCATTTTTCATGTCTGAAACCCCAAGGACCTTGTTACCTGCAGCTGATAGTCTCAGCCCTTTGTCACATAACTCTGCTGACAGAGTAAAGAACTGGTCCTTACAGACTCGTTATGCGGTGATGTCAGCTCCTGCGAAGTGAAATAATCTGTGTTGTATGTGAGGGAGCAGCAAATGCCAGCATCTACCACTCAAAGAACTAAATCAGCATAAAATTTCCCCTGTGAATACCACAGAGAGGGCTCACAGAGTGAAGGGAAACATTTTGCATCTTGTGAGCGCCAGTGATGTTATTTTTGGTGCCATCAGCCTTGTGTGCGGATCTGATGAGAGGTGTCAATCAACTCCCATCATTTACAATTTTGATTCGAAACAGTAGAGGAGGAAAATGTCTCTCACGCTTGTCCTCTGGCAAACTTTCTGCAAAATTCTTCTAGTACAGCAAAATTGGGAGGATGGGCAATGACCCTTAGTCCTGGGCTCTAAGTCCTGTTGTCCTTGAGAATATCTCAGAATATTTTAGGTGGGATGGCTAAGCAGAAAATCAGAACTAGAGTCAGTATATCTTATCACACTGTTTTCTATACTACAACATGGGATTAATGCATATGCAATAAATCCACATTGTTAAATGATTTTTCCCCTTTATCTCTGATCCTTACAAGCTTAATCAATTTCTTCTCCATGCTTGCATATGTGTTTCAATCATAAAAGAGTCTCATCACACTTAGATCATATAGTCATCTCTCATAGCCATGGATTTGACTTGATTAGTAAAGATATGAGGCATGGACTACACACCTGATGCCTCCACTTTCTTAGAATCTATTCATTTCCTCCCTATAACAATGTCACTAGCATATAAAGGCCTCTAGGTCACTGATAAAGCAGTGTTCTCCATATAAAACATGAGCTGTCGTCTGCCAGAAAATTGTCATGATAGTTACACCACATACACTGCTTCTGATGTAACTGATGCCACTCAGATTTGGGCCCCACACAACCTGCACAAAAATAAACCCTGATGCTGAATGTAGGAAGAGAAGGAGAGAAATCAAAGATAATGCTTGCCTGAAACCAAAGTGAATGGGGAAAAGCATTGCTATTAGTAGGGCCAGAGTCAGCAGGAAGAGTTATTTTAGAGGTTGGGAGATGATGACTTCAATTTTTGAAAGTTTGAAAACTATCAGAATAATAAATAGGCAGGTTCGGTGTGTAAAGCTCTCAGACACATCATAAGGATTAGAGGTGAAGATTATCGATATATCAACATGAAGGATATTTAAAGCAAAGGGAATAGAATAATTATTTCAAATAAGAAATTATAGACAAAGAAAGAACCTTGATAGGCCTGTTTTAATAAAACATGGACGAGAGAGCAAGATTTGAAGGAGAAGACTCCTGATACAGTTGCACTGTTGTGCACTGCATAATTCTGTCTGGTGCCAGCCATATCATAGTCATTACAGATTTTCCAGAAGATGGCAAAATGTCTTGATAGAAGGAACCTTCTTTCTAATTTATAGAAAAGAATAACAAACTATCATTTGTCAAGCAGAAATGATTGTGACTTTCAAAATTTTTCTTGACAACATTCTCAAATAATCCTAAAGTAAATATCTGAAGCTGAAATTCCAATACTTGGGCCACCTGATGTGAATAATTGACTCACTGGAAAAGTCCCTGATGCTGGGAAAGATTGAAGGAAGGAGGAGAAGGGGACAACAGAAGATGAGATGGTTGGATGGCATCACCAACTCAATGGACATGAGTTTGAGCAAATTCCGAGAGTTAGTGATGGACAGGGAAGCCTGGCGTGCTGTTGTCCATGGGGTCACAAAGAGTCGGACAGGACTGACCAACTGAACTGACCAGGCCACAATTCATGAGTGGCTCTTAATATATAACAAAAATCCATGAGCTAACACCTCTTACAGAACAGACAAGACGCAGACGATGAGGAAGTGTGCAGATAATGTGGATGACAAGGGCTTGCAGTAGTGATAGCCTCCCTCCAACCACTTCATTCTTTTCTTCTCCTATCTCCCTGCCAAATTAATATTTCCTCTGTTACCCAGCTAGCGGAAGCAAGCAGCATCTCTTTAATATAGACTCCCTCTCCCCAGGGACTCCACATCTCCTCAAGATACTCCTCCTGAATTGAATGCATTTACCAAAATTCATCTTCAAAAAGCTTCCTGAATTATCAAGAGGTTCCCAGAGGCCATGGTACATAGCTTGTGGCAGAAAGCTGGTGTCAGCCAGGATTGCTAGAGCTTTTAAATGACATTCAGTTCTTTTCTTCCTAACTTCTTATTGCTGATGGCAAACATTTTTAGAAAATAAAAATACCAAGATTCCTTTACTGAGACCTTTATATCATGAGTTTATTAAACCAGAGGTCAATTAACTCCTCTGCAATAATGCATAGGTTTATTTTTCCCAACTGTTTCTAATTAGAGATCAATTTCTTCATGTGGCAGCAATGTTTGCTTGTCTTGCTTACTAGGAGATTTGAGTTGCCAGTTTGCCACATCTGCTTTATCCCTAATGAGAGCATTTCTCCTCACCTTATACACTTTCTGAAGATGTTTTCTTTTAATTCTCAGATGTGGATTTGTGGATTTGGAATCATTAAGACCAAGGGGATGATTTCACCATGGTTTTTCTACTACTAGTGTCAAGTCTGACACGTGATATATAATCATTCTAGACTACTTAATCACGTAGGGAGGAACTTTGTGCTCCTAAACACAAAAGTCACTCATTTGGTTACACAGTTTCACACACAAAAATCACTTTGTATCATCAAGTATTAAACCCAGGTCAGTGATGCCACCAATATATGACTGTGCAGGACATATGGTTGGGTTTATTTAAGACTATGGCAGTACTGAAAATGACAAGGCACCATGCCAGTTCCAGGTAGTCACACACACAACACAGAGCATTAACAAGTCAGATGTTTCTGGACAGAGATGAACTGGGGGGAGTCCCTACAGTTAGGGGAAAAGGCAGGGACTTTCAGAGACCTAATCACCCTGGCAGGACCCAAATTCCAGTTTTGCCTCCCAGTTGCATGAAGCTTGAGAAAGTGACAGTTCTTTGAGCCCATGATTCCTTCTCTCTGAAATGCAGTTCTACAGTAAACATAGTGATTTGGAAATATCATCAGATCCATTTGAATACCTTAACGGTTGTCCTGGGACCCAAATCTCTAACCCATGTGTGCAGTGGTGGTAGGTTTCCTCACATCAGCAGGCAACATTCTGGACACCAGGCAGGTGTCTCACAATTCAATTCTGACACTGTCTTCCCAGAGATACTGTCAGGTTTTACAGACTGAGGGTCCAGTCCTATACGACTGCCTTCCCACCCCTCTTCAGGCACCTGTCTTAAGCCTAGGTTGTTTCCTGTTGTTTTTGACCAAAAGACTACAAATTGGAGGCTCTGATGACCTGCCCATGCCTACTCAAGATGCCAATCACATCTCTAAGGCTGTTCCGTGTACTCCTGACCACCTGGCTACAAATCAGAGGTTTCCACAATCTCTTCCGTTGGTTTGAGTCATTTGCTAGAGCAGCTCAGGAAACTCGGGAAACCCGTTCATTTACTAGATGACTGCTGAATTATGAAATGGTGTAACTCAGGAGACGCTGAATGAAAGAGCTGCACAATGCTTGGTATGGGGAAGGGATGTGGGAAACCCTTGCTCTCCCCAGGTACACTGCCTCTGCAAACCTCCATGTGTTCACCAATCCACAAGCATTCTGGACCCTGTCCTTCTGGGTTTTGTGGAGGCGTGAATGACTAAATCACTGGCCGTTTTCCTGGCTCTCTCCCTGGGACTGAACATTCTCAATCCTTGAATCACTTGGCTGCCTCCAAAAGTAACTGGCCCCCATACTTAAATGCCTTCCAGAAGTCACCTCATTAACATATTATAAGAGAAACCTGTAAACTCCCATCACTTAGGTCTCCAGACTTTTGGCATTTCCTAAGAGCCAGGAATGCTTAATGAAAACCACACATATTTGAAAAAAATATTCAGTGCATATTTGGTCATCTCAATGACCAAACACATTTTCCTTATAAGACACAATATCACACCAGCCTACATAATTACTTAATAAAGAATAGTATTATTAGCAGCAGAAGTAACAACTTGACCAATATTCCTTCTTTTCCTAGACCCAAAATTCCTCACTGGATTGATCCATGTACTATCTCTTTCAGAATCATCTTCTTATCAGCAGTTTTTGAGAACTGCTTCTACCTTGAGGAGTATGTTTTATCAATACCAGTCTAAGAATTGTTTTTGGCATTTTTAGTTCTATAGTTCATAAATTTGATAAGAAAGTTTGATCCATCTTTATGAAAGGAGTTTAGTAAAGAATTTGCCTGCAATGCAGAAGACCAAAGTTTGATCCCTGGGTGGGGAAGATCCCCTGGAGAAGGAAATGGCAATCCATTCCAGTTTTCTTGCCTGGAGGATTCCATGGACAGAGGAGCCTGGCGGGCTACAGTCCATGGGGTTGCAAAGAATCGGACATGACTGAGTGACTAATACTTCCATGAGAGGAGTTACTCCAAAAGTTTATTAGCAATTGTCCAAGATATTACTTTAATTTTTCTTTTTTTTTTTCATTGTTTTTGCCATACAATGACATGATATCACCATGGGTTTACATATGCTTCCCCTCCAGAACCCCCCTCCCTCTTCCCTCCCCCCCTTTAATTTTTCAAATGTGCTGTAAATACAGCACTCTGATTTAAAATGTTGCCCTTTAAGTAGCTCTGAGGATAGAGTAGACAAATATGTCACCATATCCACAAGGGATGTTTCAGACCCTCTTCAGGTTTCTCCATTCCTGATCAAACCCCACTGCAATAAGTATTATTTAGCAGCTTTTATCACCTGGACATGAGTTGGAGCAAACACCGAGAGATGGTGAAGGACAGCCAAGCCTGGCGTCCTGTACTCCATGGGGTCACAAAAAGTCGGACACAACTGAGCAACTGAACGACAACAACAACATCAAATCATCTCTGAATTCATCTTGGTTTCATACACATAACACACACCTACATTTAACTTCTTAACTATTGGGATGAAAATGGACACAGAGTCACAGGTACATACATATAAAAATCTGCATGCTATCTGAAATGAATTATTAATCATATTGATGTTGCATAACAAATTTCATTTAATCTTTCTGCTTGAAGCATAACTTTCTTCTCAAGGACGAGACTCTTAGATCCCTTTTCCTTCCTGCTGTGTAGCAAAAAGCACAGACACTACATTCATACAGTTCTTGTCTTGAAGTCTGGCTTCTCTCATTTACTGGTTGTCTGATGTTAGCTAGTTACTGAAAGTCTCTGAGACTCAGCTTGATACTTAGAGAGTTGTGTGAGGATCAAAGGAGAAAACGGTACTTAAGGTGTCAAGCATACCCAGTGCACTTAATTCCTGATGGTCATTACTATAACTTGGTTTGCTTAATCTCTAGATTTATTATCCATGTAGTTAATACAACTTTGTTGTTAGAAAAGTATGTCCACTGGAAAGAATCAAAAGATAAACCAAACAGGCTCCTTAATGGAATAAGCCATTTATGAGGCAGGATGTAAAGATAATTCCTCATGACCTCTGATCTCAATGAAACTCTAACCGGGGTCTTGTAGAGGGTTTGCTGTTGTAATTAAAGTCCCCAACCTGTTGACTTTAAAATATGGAGATTAACAATAACGTGCCTGATTTAATCACACCTCCTTTAAAAGGCAGGAAAGAAAGACACACTTAAAAGTCAGGGAAATTCAAAGTGCTGGAAGGATTTGACATAGGATTTCTGGCTTTGAAAATGGTAAGGACCATGATCTAAGGATATAGGCAGCCTCTAGAAGTGGAAAACAACACCCAATCAACAGGCAACTAGAAAAAAGAATCCTCAGCCTTACAACCACAAGGAACTGGATTCTGCAAACAAGCTGATGTTACGGGGCTTACTAATACTTCAGATAAGAGCCCAGGCTAGCCCAAGAGATCCTGTAAGGAGGACCCAGGATTTCTGACCTATACAACCTTTAACAGGTATTGCTTTAAGACATTAAATGTTGGGCAATTTATCATGTATCAAGAGAAAACTGTCACGTTCTTTGGTTTCTGATGCTTTCTTGGGTGTAGTTCCTGGCTTATTATAAGTGTACAACAAATATTTTTTCCATGGAATGTTGAAGTACTTTTTCAATGCCTATACTTCTAAGAAAATATACTTAAGATATGAAACACTATTTGTCAAAAATCCTACTGATAGAAATGAAGGAGAGTAAAAATTCAAAAAAATGCATTTCTACCTCATTATCTGGGGACACTATTGCCGGCTCCCTCTGGGTATCCAGATTTTAAATAAGCCAGTTCAAAGGTGCCTTGATATCCTTCTTGATGTGTCTCACACTCTCTAAAATATTTAAATCATAGGCAAGTTTAAATTCCATCGTATTTCCATGATGTAAAATTATTGATCCTATAGCTATCATGTTGATATCAAATAAATGTCCAATTCTTCTGATTTCCCTTTCAAGTTTAATTTTGTACTTTAGTGTCTGTATCATACTGCAATCATTTAAATTAGTGTTGATGATGGCTCCTTTAAGGGTAATTTAGCATGGTAACAAAGATAGAAAATTCTCCTTCTATTTGAAACCGTGTTCGCCACTGTAGCTGCAAGCCTTGGGTAAGTTACTGTTCCTCTCTGTGTCCCAGTAACTTCATCTATAAACAGGGGTGAGTCATCGTGACTGCTTCAAAGTTTGCTGTGGGGAAACAGGGAGCGGAAATACGCAAAACATTTAGATCAGTACTGGACACCCTAAGACTCACACAAATATGTGTTGTTGTTTAATTTTGCAGGTTCACATTCAAAAGTTAAACACTGCCTTTATGTAAGGTCTAAACAGCTAACAGCATCCCTATGCCTGTATTCTGTTAAATTTCATTTTTACTCCTCCGATGGCAACACAATTGCTTGAATTATGCTGGGAAAGATTGAGGGCAGGAAGAGAAGGGGGAGACAAAGGATGCGATGGTTGGATAGCATCACCAACTCAACGGACTTGAGTTTGAGCAAACTCTGGGAGATAGAGAAGGACAGGGAAGCCCAATGTGGGGGTCACGGAGAGTTGGACACGACTTAGCAGCTGAACAACAACAAAATTGCTTTGAATATTTTGGTGTCTCTAAGCACTCACATTTCAAAACAAAAAAAAAAACTTTTTTTTTTAATCTGAAATCCTTCCTTCTATGAGAACAATGTTAACATGTCTAGAAAGTTAAAAAAAAAAAATGAAATAGTGAATTCAAGGTCCATAGCCACGACATGACAATGGGAAGCTGGAGAACCGTTAATGCTCTCTCAAGACTGACAGAACTCTCAGCATTTCCTCCTGAGTCTGTCCTCAATTACTGCCGAATGTGCAGCTGAGGATATGGTGCATGTTAGCCCAGCGACCTGGAATACAGAGAGGATTTCTGAATTCGCTCTTCGAGGACTGAAAGCATAACACCAGTGCCACCTAGTTGTCCAAATACAGTGTGCTCCTTATTTGTCCTTAAAGGGAATTAATGCTCCTCTGACAAGTAGGAATGCAAAATTTGAATGTCGGCTAGTGTTGATACCATGCCTCTGTTCGTTTTAAGAAATATTCACCTTTGTCGAGTGGCAGAAGTGATCAAGTCAAGGTTCAGTTTAAGGTAACTGCTTCTCTTGTTTGTTGTACTTATGCAAACTCTACATATTTATTTTTAATAGCTTTCTTTAACTTTGTTTGTAACCGAATTGGGCTTCTCTGATAGCTCAGCTGGTAAAAATCCGCCTGCAATGCAGGAAACCCTGGTTCGATTCCTGGATCAGGAAGATCGGCTGGAGAATGGATAGGTTACCCACTCCAGTATTCCTGGGCTTCCCTGGTGGCTCGGCTGGTCATTTAACCCAACTGCCACTCAGCTTATTCACTGCACAATTACTGCAGAGTTTAAAGCTTCACAAAGTAGGGCATATGCTTTCTATTAAAATTCAGACAGCATGTAGGATATTCCGGGGGTGAAATAAGACGTTTTATTCCATGTTACTTAGCAGATAATTGTTTGATTCTGTAATAAGGTACACACACAGTCAATGGTCATTCAGCCTGAGGGATGTTCGCAGGTAGAATTGGAGGCTCGTAGGTGAATAACTGCAATGTATACTTGACATAAGTGGGCTTTGTGAGTCAGGAAGACCGGCCATCCTTCCATACGTAACTGGGCTGGCCTTGAACACCTGGAGGCAGGCCTGGGAGCGGCTGTGCAGTGAGCTGGGGGCGGGATGGGGATCTCGCAGAGGGAGGCCCCACAAGTGGGCCAGCTCCACAAGAGTTGCCACAGTGACTGACGAGTGGTGGGGAGGGGGAAGGAACACAAGCAAAGTTGGGTCCGTTAGAGTCATCCCTCACCTGTGATGTTACCTTGTCATCCAATTTCAGGGTGACGAGAGTAAAAACAATACCATGGATGAATCTATATTTCGACCACTTAGATGGCATGTACAAGAGTCCTCGTGAGGTAGGAACAGTCTGCCAGGCTCTGTCCTCCGTCAAAGGGCCAGGGAACCTAGAGCTAACTCTAACAGCTACGCGACACATGGAAACCCCCGATGGCACTCTCAGCCAGCCCTTTCCCTCCTTTTACAAAGCGTGCTTATACTCAGACTAAAGTAACATGCTATCTCTCTATCCTTCCTTTCTTCTTTCTTCCCTGACATCATGTCAAAAATGTCTCTATTGAACCCATTTGCTTACTAAAATTAAAGGCATTTCTGAGCTTTTCAAAGCTTCCCCTCTTTACCAGATAATGTAAATTAAATACATAGAAAAAGGGGGGAAAATCACAAAGATCATTTCCAATTGTGGACAACACTTAACAAAATGCCACTCAATCAGATAGTACAATGATAGTGGGAAAGCAATTTATAAACAGGAAACATTTTAAGCCTCAAAGAAATCTAAGAGTTTTCTCTAAAACATCAACAAAAGCCTAAAAAGATATGTCCTTGGGCTACTAAAATCTGTCTATTTTTCAATCTAATATTTACATATTTCATGTAAATTTAAAGTACATTTTGAGGGCAACTTGTCAACCCACTCAGATGTATTCTACAAGTGAATGTAATTATACAGTACTGATGAGAAGAGGATTTACGGGGGACTAAACAAAAATACCTACATTAAGTATTACTCCTTAGTATTGAAGGGTGCCTTATAATCTCGTATAATTATAGATTAGAAAAAGAGAATCTGCATTAAAGTCTTGCTTTAGAGTCTGTGATCTCATCCAACAAGTTCACACGAACTAGCAGCCACTTATATGTATGCCTGCAGCAAATATAGGATTAAGTACTCTTAGAGATTAATGTAAATGTGAAGAATGAAAATCAACGATATCATTGAAATAACATGGCCACCATTTTCTTCCCCGTGGTGATTTGAGTGCATGACAATTACTGTCCATGGTGCAACTGCTAACAGATCTTCAAACTTGTTACTACTTCTTCCTTAAAAGACAGCCTAAACTATATTTTCCTTTCTCCTTTGCAGTAACTTGCAACAATAGATTATGACAGGAAGTAGTGTATAGGACCCACAGACCTGACCCATTTAAAAAACAAAAATATGTACATCTCCTCATTGCCTGCTTGATGCAACAAGCAGGGTATCCTGAGGATTAAAAAAACTGAATACGGCTGAGCTGGAAGACAACTGCAAAGATACAGGGCCATGCTAAGAGGTGGTAAATGTTATAAGTCCATGGTCCATGGTAAACCGAAAGGCAGATTAAAGATAGCTCTAACTGAAATAAATGGAAAAAATCAGAATGGTAGGGTGTTTTGGCTTTACTTTTATTTATCAAAGAACTGCAAGGCATGGATTCTTAACAGAAATGTAATATGAGAGAATCTAGAAATATGAGAATTCAAGATCGGAAAGCTCAACTTCTTACTCTCAACAGAGAGTAAGAAGTGGGCTTCCCTGGTGGCTCAGACGGTAAAGAATCTGCCTGAGTTCAATCCCTGGGTGGGAAAATACCTTGGAGAAGGGAGAATGGCAACCCACGCCAGTATTCTTGCCTGGAGAATACCATGAACTGGCAGGCTATGAGTCAGCAGGCTATAGTCTATGGGGTTGCAGAGAGTAAGAGAGGACTGAATGACTAATACTTTCACTTTCAGTGAAAAGGATGAGAAGGCTTTGAAAGACAAGGCCCCTTAAGACTCTGACAAAGACACCAATCAGATTAAGGGTGTGGACTCTTCCAGATAATCTGTTATCTCAAATAACCTCAGGTTGGCTACCAAATGTGGGGGAAAGGAGTTGAGAGAAGCAAAAAATAAATAAATCAGTAACGAGAATTATGTTTGAGAAAGAACTTTGAGTTTGCTATTAATACACAGAGCTTAAAGAAAGCAAACAGAGAAGTCTACTAGGTTTCCAAAGAAACTTCAGGGTGGACTCTGAATTTCATTCCCATCAGTAGGCCCTCTAGGAAGAAAGAGAAAGAAACTGTGAAAGTTTGCAAGTGTAGGAAGAGAGCCAAGTGCCCAGTAGATATGTCTCTGGGGAATAAAAGCAAGGAAGAAAAAAAAAAAAAAAGCAAGGAAGAAACTCCCAGTGGTCACAGAGAACAATGCACAAGATAATTCCTCCCACAGTGCTGACCTGGCATCTCATCAGGGAATCTTCCCTGCCATCAGGTTAAAAGAACCTCTCCATGATCACCCAGAAAGACTCCATCACTGCCTTGGACCGGTGACTGTTACATGTCTTCCTATCTTTCCTCTTCTAAAGAAGAATGTTTTTGCAGTTTCCTATCCTTGCCTCTCCAGCGTATATTACAATGTCAAAGAGGAAATGATAAGTCATTTTGGTCCATAGGTCTCTGAACCACCAGGAACAATTTATAAAGATGGTAAATTTAAATGCCTAGAGAGAGCAGACTGACACAGGTAACTTAAGTGTCAAACATATTGGAAGAACTAAAGAGCCCTTATTGGACTGTAGATGAGGTGGCTACTGTGGCTCATCTTCTGAAGATTGCTTGCCATGTAGAAAGGAAGTTGCCAGTTCTTTCCAGCTCTATTTAAAGAATAGAGAAACCTAGACTTTTATGTAATGGTGGGTCAAGATAATAAAAGGAATTTTATATATTATAAAAGGAATGAAAATAACAAATGTTGGCAAGGACATGGAGAAAAGGGCACACTTGTGCACTGTTGGTAGGAATGTGAATTGTTGTAGCCATTGTGGAAGATGGTACAGAGGTTTCTAAAAAGAGAACTACTGTATGATTCAGTAATTGCATCCCTGGGTATATGTCTGAAGAAAATAAAAACACTGATTTGAAAACATACATGCACTCCAATGTTTATAATGGCATTATTTTCCATAGTAAAGATGTGGAAACAACCAAAGTGCCCATCAACAGATGAATAAAGATGTGATATATGTGTGCGCGCGTGCACACACACACACATAATGGAATACTTTTCAGTCATAAAAAAAATTTTGCCACTCCCGACAAATGGATCAACTTGGAAGATATGCTTACTGAAATAAGTCAGATAGAGGCATATGTTATAGGATATCCTTTATAGGTGAAATCTAAAAAGTAACACTAACTAGTGAATATAAGAAAAAAGAAACAGGCTCACAAATATAAAGAGCTAGTGGATAAAAGTGAGGAGAAAAAAAGGGATGGGACAAGACAGGAGAAGGGGATTAACAGGTACAGATTACTATGTGTAAAATAAAAAAGCTACAGGGATATATTGAACAGCACAGGGAATATAGCCAATAATTTATAATAATTATAAATGGAGTATAATTTTTTAAAAATAAATTTTTATCTAACAGAAACAGTGGCATAGTTGAAACTGACCTGTGAGCTACTTATGATAATGTTGTGATTTGTTTTTTTTTTAATTTGCTAATTATCATGATTAAGAACACTTAACATGTACTCTCTTCAGGATTTTCTTTCTTCATAAATTTTTCAGTGTGCGAGTATTTTATTTATTTTTTTTAAGATTAATCAGTTCTGTTCAGTTGCTCAGTCGTGTTTGACTCTTTGCAACCCCATGGACTTCAGAATGCCAGTCCTCCTTGTCCATCACCAACTCCCAGAGCTTACTCAAACTCATGTCCATCGCGTTGGTGATGCCATTCAACCCTCTCATCCTCTGTCGTCCCCTTCTCCTCCCACCTTCAATCTTTCCCAGCATCATGGTCTTTTCCAAAGAGTCAATTATTCACATCAGGTAACCAAAGTATTGAAGTTTCAGCTTCAGCATCAGTTCTTTCAATGAATATTCAGGACTGATTTCCTTTAGGAATGACAGGTTGGAACTCCTTGCAGTCCAAGAGACTCTCAAGAGTCTTCCAGCACCATAGTTCAAAAGCATAAATTCTTCGGTGCTCAGCTTTCTTTATAGTCTAACTCTCACATCCATACATGACCACTGGAAAACCATAGCTTTGACTAGATGGATCTTTGTTGGTAAAGCAATGTCTCTACTTTTTAATATACTGTCTAGGTTAGTCATAGCTGTTCTTCTAAGGAGCAAGTATCTTTCAATTTCTTGGCTGCAGTCACCATCTGCAGTGATTTTGGAGCCCCCCAAAATAAAGTCTCTCACTGTTTCCACTGTTTCCCCATCTATTTGCCATGAAGTGATGGGACCAGATGCCATGACCTTAGTTTTCTGAATGTTGAATTTTAAGCCAACTTTTTCACTCTCCTCTTTCACTTTCATGAAGAGGCTCTCTTTAGTTCTTTGCTTTCTGCCATAAGGGTGGTGTCATCTGTGTATCTGAGGCTATTGATATTTTTCCCCGGCAATCTTGATTTCAGTTTGTGCTTCATCCAACACATCATTTCACATGATGTACTCTACATATAAGTTAAATAAGCAGGGTGACAATATACAGCCTTGATGTACTCCTTTCCTGATTTGGAACCAGTCTGTTGTTCCATGTCTTGTTCTAAGTGTTGCTTCTTGACCTGCATACAGATTTCTCAGGAGGCAGGTCAGGTAGTCTGATATTCTCATCTCTTTAACAGTTTTCCACAGATTGCTGTGATCCACAGAGTCAAAGGCTTTGGCATAGTCAATAAAGCAAAATTATATGTTTTTCTGGACAGTGTCAAAATAAGACGATCGTAAGTAACTGATCATTCTAGAGTAAAACATCCTGGAAGAATGCAACTGACCTTATTAGATGATACAAATTATAACAGTGAGTTCTCACAAAAATGTTTTAAAAATTCAGACATATCACGAAGAAGAGTCTTCTTTCCATGCAGGGGTCATATGTACTATGGGGTGAAGTTGGAAGTTTAAAGAACAATAACAATAATGCTTAAAGTCAAGAATCAAATATCAACAAGGCATTGGACTTTGTGATTAGAAAAAACATGAGTGTATAAGGGACATGCTTATTTCTCATCTGCCTTGTGCGGATTCGAGCTTCCATCAGATTGGGAAGTTTTCCTGAGTTGATCCTTTGCAGTTCTTATTTTGAAGATAAACTTTTTTTTTTTACAACACATTCATTGAAATTTAAAACGCACCTGAAATCTGTACTAATCTGAGTTTATAATTGACCATTTTTAAAATCCCTGGTGTATATTCTGCCATTCTGTTTTAAACGCATATGTATTTTTCTATGAAATGACAACTATTGATAAGAAAATAAGGCAAGTTGGCACTAGTAAGTCAATTCTCACTACTTGATATTCTTCACATGTGTATTTTTTTGCCTTACCTTCAGAATCAAAGCAAAATGCTAAAATCATTTAAATTGCATCGTTATCAGTAAGAGTGCAAAATTATCAACAAATGAAATCAGCTGCCACTATGATTTTTATTTACTGTTTTATTCAATTTATGGCTTTTTAAAAATTATCTTGGTCAGAATATTTACAGACAATAGAAAATATTAAGTTCTTGTTTCCCCATCAATGCATATTCTCTCTGAAGCTATTTAAAAGTTCCAACTCTGCAGGATTTGTGGAGATACAACCTAAATAATTTGAGAGTTGGTTTATAAAGTAGAGAAGCAACTGGAATAAAATAAAAATTGTTCTAAATTCTTGGATATATTATTAGTTCATAACCCTGATGTTTGACAACTTTAAGCCCATCTTAAGGTAATTGATTCCTTAAGTCTTTCACTTTATGGATTCCATATTGCCTTTAGGCGGACAAAGTATCCATTTTTACAGTATTGGAAGAAGCCTATACCAGCTACGTGGTTTCCTGTCTCAAATATCAAAACATAACCAAGTATGTGGATAACCAGCAGCAATAAAGAGAAGACCAAAATAAGTGAATACATAATGAAGAAAAGATACTAGGATGGATAGTCCATAGGACAAACAGGACTTTTAAAATTCTCACTGACTGTGTCCTTGTTTTATTGGTGGGATCACTTTTCTCCATATCACATTTAAATACTAGAGGTTCTCAGTCTTGATTCGAGATCCTTCTTTTCTTCACCTCTCCCTTTGTAATCTTATCCAGTCCCATGGCATCAAGTAACATCTATATATTGATGATACCTGACTCCGTATCTTCAATTTTGACTCCTCCTCTGAAACATAGTATCTAACTACCACACTGCATCAGTGCATATTAAAATAGAACCATCATTATTATAATCTAAAAATAACAAAAATAGAGAAAGGGAATTTGTAGCTACTGGTTTAGCTTCACACTTAATTCCTTCCATAAGTCAATAAATTTCAAATAGATTGTAGAGTTAACAAGGAAAATCAGCAGATAATGCTCTACAGTATTTAAATAGTGTTTACTTTACAAGAAATAACTATAAAGATCAACTCACGTAAAGCAGGAAAATTTGCCATGCAACAACAACAAAAAGCAATAAATGGAAAACATGTATAAAATATTTGTACAAATGTAATTAAAATTTATTGCATCCTGAAGTGATCATTTTTATATGAGAATGTCACTTAGACAATAGATAAGTCCTCTCCCTTTAGATCCTGTATAAGAGGAAATTCAAATATTAATCTAATGTAACTAAAGTGTTTAATTCAATAGTAATTAAAGAAAATTTACCTAATGCAATTCTTTAGTATTTTATGTATAAAGTATTTAACTGAAAATACCATTCTGTCAGTGTATATACCTATAAGGTAGTAAAAAATACATTTCTTTGATTGCCTCTAGAACTTTATTCTAAGAAAATGATCCATAGTAAGAAACTGTCAAAATATATATAGAAAAATGTTTACTATAACTTTTCCAATTGAAAAATCCTGACAGCAACCAAAATACTCAAGTTAATTATGACACCTCAACCTGAAATATGCTACAATCATTAAAAGAATTATGCACAGTATGTAGCAACATAGAGTAATGTTCACTGATTAATCTTAGTGAAAACTGCTATGATAATTATGCAAAATGTGGGTGTACTTATAGATAAAGGCTGGATGGTTATATAATATATGGAAAATCTGTGAATTATTTCTCTTTTTAAATTCCCTTTAATAAATCTGTATAACAGACAAGAATTTTTAAAAAATGGTTATAAGCAAGAGAGTTGGTAAGGAAGCAGAAATCAATCAGCATATATTTATCTCCATTTTTTTTTTAAAGGTCAAAGCAAATGTCTTATGAGAATCAATTTAGTATAGGTAACTAAGGATCTGAAAATACACAATGGAATATTACTCAGCATTAAAAAAAAAAAATTCATTTGAATCAGTTCTACTCAGGTGGACGGAACTGGAGCCTATTATCCAGAGTGAAGTAAGCCAGAAGGAAAAACAACAATACAGTATACCATATGGAATTTAGAAAGATGGTAACAAGAACCCAGCATGCGAGACAGCAAAAGAAACGCAGATGTATAGAACAGTCTTGTGGACTCTCTGGAAGAGGACAAGGGTGGGATGATATGGGAGAATGGCATTGAAACATGTTAATTATCACATGTGAAATCAATCACCAGCCCAGGTTTGATGTTCGGGGCTGGTGCCCAGGGATGACCCAGGGGGAGGGAATCGGGAGGGAGGAGGGAGGGGGGTTCTGGAGGGGGAGCATATGTATACCCATGGCGGATTCATGTCAATGTATGGCAAAACCAACACAATAAAGTAAAGAAAATTTTAAAAAAATAAACAAAATAAAAACTGAGAAAAAACAAAGAGAGATAGTGTTAAAAGTATATGGAAAAAAGTAGCAAAGTTTTAAATATGCCATTTAAAACCAAAATAGCAAATAAACGGGTTAATATATAATATCAAATTTGGAGATACAAAAAATAATGGTGAACTGAATTATCATCTGTTACAATAGAAGACCAATAGATAATTGTCTCAAACTGAGGTCAGGAAACAGAGGCTTAAGTATAATGACTAGTCTCACTAAGGTAAACCTGGTAATAAGAATAGAAAAACTTAAAATTTGCCCTTGGATATAAGCTGGGGATAAAAGGGGAGGAAGACATTTCCTTTGCTTCCCCTAAGTTTCTCTGTACTATAGCACTTGTTCATATGTAAATATACTACTTTGACTTTAAAAAGAAAAAAAAAAGTTTAAAAAATTATAGTTGTTTCATTATTTATACTCTTCAATAATTATTCTCAGAAAATATCCTTTTCCTGCATAACTACCCTGTGTTGTCTTTATTCTACGCATAGAATCTTTTGTATTGCCTGTATCTGTGTGTTCTCACCCTAGTGACCTATAAACAGAGAAAGTTCCAGTCTGGCACATTCTTTAACCATAAACGGTTTGGGTGGATTATATTCTTACAGCCCTTCTGTGACTGTTAGAATCCTCTTTTCTAACAGTAGCCTGGAGGGCTGGCAGTTGATAATCATGGATCAAAGAGCACTCACCACAGTCATTGATCTGGTTTGGCTCTGCTGGTCTGAGAAGGAAACTCTTGTTCCTGCTCTCTGGTCAGTTGACTAAGCTGAGGGGAATTTATTGTTTAAGAGGTTAAAGTTAGCCGTGCTTCCATAGTCAGAGATAAGGTATGGAGCCTGTCTCAGAGAGCCTAGTGTTCTTGGTTCTTCCAATTCTGTTCCTTCCTAATACTAATACCAAAGGGAGTAATGTGCAAATTAGCCATGGAGTACAGAATGAAGCAGGGCAAAGGCTAATAGAGTTTTGCCAGGAGAATGCACTGGTCATAACAAACACCCTCTTTCAACAACACAAGAAAAGACTCTACACATGGACATCACCAAATGGTCAATACTGAAATCAAATTGATTAAATCTTTGCAACTAAAGATGAAGAAGCTCTATACAGTCAGCATAAACAAGACTGGGAGCTGACTGGCTCAGATCATGAAATCCTTATTGCCAAATTCAAACTTTAATTGAAGAAAGTAGGAAAAATCTCTAGACCACTCAAATACAACTTAAATCAAATCCCTTACGATTATACAGTGGAAGTGACAAATAGATTCAAGGGATTAAATCTGATAGACATAGTGCCTGATGAACTATGGACGGAGGTTCATGACATTGTACAGGAGGCAGCGATCGAGACCATCCCTAAGAAAAGGAAATGCAAAAAGGCAAAATGGTTATATGAGGAGGCCTTACAAATAGCTGTGAAAAGAAGAGAATTGAAAGGCAAAGGAGAAAAGGAAAGATACTCATCTGAAAGCAAGTTGCAAAGAATAGCAAGGGGAGATAAGAAAGCCTTCCTCAATGATCAATGCAAAGAAATAGAGGAAAACAATAGAATGGGAAGGACTATAAATCTCTTCAAGAAAAGTAGAGATACCAAGGAAACATTTCATGCAAAGATGGGCATAATAAAGGACAGAGATGGAATGAACCTAACAGAAGCAGAGGATATTAAGAAGAGGCGGTAACAATACACTGAAGAACTACATAAAAAAGATCTTCATGACCCAAATAACCATGATGATGTGATGACTCAGCTACAGCCAGACATCCTGGAATGTAAAGTCAAGTGGGCCTGAGGAAACATCACTATGAACAAAGCTAGTGGAGGTGATGAAATTCCAGTTGAGTTATTTCAAGTCCTAAAAGATGATGCTATAAAAGTGCTGCACTCAATATGCAAGCAAAATTGGAAAACTCAGCAGTGGCCATAGGACTGGAAAAAGTCAGTTTTCATTCCAATCCCAAAGAAAGGCAATGTCAAATAATGTTTCAATAGTGTACAATTGCACTCATCTCACACACTAGTAAAGTAATGCTCAAAATTCTTCAAGCTAGGCTTCAATGGTATGTGAACCATGAATTTCCAGATATTCAAGCTGGATTTAGAAAAGCCAGAGGAACCAGAGATCAAATTTCCAGCATCTGTTGAATCATCAAAAAAGCAAGAGAGTTTCAGAAAAACATGTACTTCTGCTTTATTGACTATGCTAAAGCCTTTGACTGTGTGGATCACAAGAAGCTGTGGAAAACTCTTAAAGAGATGGGAATTCCAGACCACCTGACCTGCCTCCTGTGAAATATGTATGCAGGTCAAGAAGCAACATTTAGAACTGGACATGTAACAACAGACTGGTTCCAAATAGGAAAAGAAGTACGTCAAGGCTGTATATTGTCACCCTCTTATTTAACTTATAAGCAGAGTGCATCATGTGAAATGATGGGCTGGATGAAGCACAAGCTGGAATTAAGACTGCCAGGAGAAATATCAATAACCTTAGATATGCAGATGACACCACCCTTATGGCAGAAAGTGAAGAGGAACTAAAGAACCTCTTGATGAAAGGGAAAGAGGAGAGTGAAAAAGTTGGCTCAAAGCTCAACATTCAGAAAACTAAGATCATGGCATCTGGTCCCATCACTTCCTGGCAAATAGATGGGGAAACAGTGGAAACAGTGACACACTTTACTTTTTTTTGTGCTCCAAAATCACTACAGATGGTGATTGCAGCCATGAAGTTAAAAAGACACTTGCTCCTTGGAAGAAAAGCTATGACCAACCTAGACAGCATCTTAAAAAGCAGAGACATTACTTTGCCAACAAAGTCCATCTAGTCAAAGCTTTGGTTTTTCCACTAATTGTGCAGATGTGAGAGTTAGACTATAAAGAAAGCCGAGTGCTGAAGAATTGATGCTTTTGAACTGTGGTGTTAGAAGACTCTTGAGAGTCCCTTGGACTGCAAGGAGATCCAACCAGTCCATCCTAAAGGAAGTCAGTCCTTAATATTCATTGGAAGGACTAATGCTGATGCTGAAACACCAATCCTTTGACTACCTGATGCGGAGAACTGACTCATTGGAAAAGACCCTGATGCTGGGAAAGATTAAAGTCAGGAGGAGAAGAGGATGACAGAGGATGAGATGGTTGGACATCACCAACTCAATGGACAGGAGTTTGAGTAAGCTCCGGGAGTTGGTGATGGACTGGGAGGCCTGGCGTGCTACAGTCCAAGGAGTTGCAAAGAGTCTGACATGACTGAGCGACTAAACTGAACTGAATACTAACTTCACAACTTGAGGCATAACAAACCCTCATCACTCCTGTGCCTGTTTGATCTGTGGTATTCTAGGCTAGAGCTTCCAAATGCAGGTCTAAAAATTCTACTGGGTAGACAGTTGGTGAAAAGGTATTGGCCAGAAAGCAGTGTCTATATACTAGTTAGAAGGGTAGAGGGGTTTCCGTTTTCTGCTGTAAGAAATTATCTGAGGAAGAACTTGCAGGCAGAAGGCATGGAGAGTAGTTTATTGCCGTCATGATCTGTGCCACTGCCTGGCCATGCTTTGAGAACAGAGACGTATCTCAGGCTTGGGGAGAGCAGTGACTCTCATGGACCATGGCACACGTAAGATGGGGAAGGGCAAACGTGCCTCCTTCTGAGCCATGAGTCGATTTCTTTATTTGCATGTATTTATTATGTAAAATTTCAGCCTCATTATCAAACCATTTTAGTCAGTTTGCTTTCTCTGATTAAAGACCATGCCAGATAGTTGAAGGCACTCTTTGACAGGTGAAGCAGAAGCTTGTGACCTGTTCTGACAGCACCGCACTTGCTTGCCACAAGGAGGAACCTAAAACCCAACCAAGGTTGCAATTCTGAGCCTTGTCTTCAACTCTCCCATCCAGGCATACTTTCATCAATAAAATTTTACAAAACCAAAAAATATATATATATTGGCAGACTGTAATGAGAAACATTTAAGTAAATAATCATGTATATGGTATTAGTTTCTACCAAATAAATACTACTCTTGTTTTCAAGATGAAGGGATAAACAGGAAGTGGCTTGGGATAACTTCTACCCTTCCATTTTTCCTTCTTTGTTGGTTTATTACTTGTCTTAGTGACACGGCTGTACACCTTTAACATTTTAATCTGTGACACTTACTATATAACATGCTTCAACAATTATGCCCCAACTTGCAGGCCCAGGTCAGATAATAATTGGCCATGTTGTTGAACAATGGATCGGACAGATAATGACATAAAGCAGAGGGCAGGAGCAAGTTATCAGGCAGGACTCTGCCCATCACGCCCTTCTTATCGTGGCTATGCTTTGCTTGTGTATTTCCTCACATGTGAATGTTCAACTAGATATATATATATATACATATATATATATATATATGTATATGTTCTCTAAGAATACTTATAAATAAAAAATATGTGAGAAAAAACATTTTCAAACCACAGTCAAATTAAGTAAAACCATGCATTCATCTCTGATGATAAGCACCTTTAAACAAGGAGCAATTCTGCTAAAATCACTATCGATAACCATAAAAGTAAGTAGCATAATGAATAAATGCCATTTCTTGATGCTTTTCATTTCCAGTTTCCCCTTATGTGGTTTCTCAAGCTATTCAGACTACTTATTTCTGTTTTCATGTCAGAAAATCAACAAATAGCCTTATATTTGATCCCAAAAAAGTTAATCTGATGTCTAACATTATCATTTCTAAAAGCGTTTAATGCTTGCTTTATTTATATGTATATATATATATACATCACAAATCATATATATATGAAATATATATATATCAGGAGGAAACTTCAATGTGCATTTCCCCTCTACTAAAAATTCCCCAAAATAAACATGTAAAAATATACTGGGAGTAGTATAAGTGACGGAGAAGGCAATGGCACCCCACTCCAGTACTCTTGCTTGGAAAATCCCGTGGACAGAGGAGCCTGGTAGGCGTAGTCCATGGGGTCACAAAGAGTCAGACACGACTGAGCGACTTAGCAGCAGCAGCAACAGCAGTATAAGTGAGGATGGTTATTTTCAAATAAAGAATCAAAGGATAAATGCACAACTAACTCTCTAGTTACTGGTAAATTTGAAATCTCTTCACCTTGAGTATTGTGTATCTGTGATTATTGGAAAATTTAACATGCAAAATCATTGCCATGAAAGCAAATATTTCAAATAAATCTTAAGCAAACAACTATTAATTTAAATTTTAATATGAATATATACCATTGTGATAATTTTCCTATAAACACCTTGTTTCTAAGTTAATTTCAAAGAACAGAATTGGTGAAGCTAGCTCTCTTTATTAGAGAAGTAAAACATGTCATAAGTGAATATTTCATCTATGTCTTCACAGCAAAAATTTAACATGGATTTTCTAGCAGTGTATCATAAAAATCTGTTTATAGCTCTCAAAAATCAGCTCATAATTCCATAAAGCATATGCCTGGTGTTAGACCAACTTTCTATCAAATTTTAATTGTCATTGCAGACTCATATACAGTAAGACAGCTCCTTGAAATGTGCATTTTAATTTGCATGTAAGGGCCATGGGGGAGACTGTGAACTCTGAAGCATGTGCTTCCATGACATAAGTCTTATTCAGATCAGCATCTGCAATAAGACACAACCTGGGTATCCCCACACCCACAGAAGCACATCTTCTGGGCAAAGAACCGACAGACTCCATGTGCAAGGGAAAGGAAAAGTGAAGAAGGAAAGTGGAAAAACAGAGAAGAGGAAAGTGAGAAAACAGGGGTAGACTATCGAACCATTTCTCTAAGGCTGCAACTGCACAAAACTTTTAGTCACCCCTACCGTAACTAATCTCCATTGTTATAAAAACAAGCATCTCTTTGCCTCTGCTGAAGTGTGTTCCTCACATCCCTCTTCATATACGCATTGTTTTGAGAAAAGTACGA
Source organism: Antilocapra americana (assembly GCA_007570785.1). NCBI lineage: Eukaryota > Metazoa > Chordata > Mammalia > Artiodactyla > Antilocapridae > Antilocapra > Antilocapra americana. The sequence goes on along the minus strand of ML660774.1, from coordinate 3,997,815 downwards.
ATTTTCAGATAGTGTTTGATGTATGGCTTAGCGTGTCATCAGCTTTATTTGGTTCCTATCAAACACTTGTGTTTCAACATTCTTCAAATTTTCTGAAACATACTAGTTTACAATGTCATGACACCGCTATAGGGAACCTAGCATTTCAGAATAAAAGAGAGCTGTGAGTAAAGTAGAACACAAGAATCTTTGCTTATAAAACATTGCCATGGAAAAGACTGTAAACTTGTCCCAAATGTCACCTTAGCCAATAACCTGAGCCAATAACAGAAGTCACAGTAAATAAAAGTTCCACTATGGTTTATGGAATTTCAAAAGAGAACAAAGCTGATGTATTAGAATTGTTGAGTTCATCAAGATATATCCACTTATGAAAGTAATCTATTTTCTTCTATAATTAGGGAAAGGTACTTAACTTTTGTTCCATTATTTGATAGAAACAAAGGATGGTTTTTCCAGATTTCTTAACCCTAATGTTTAAAATAAGGGTAGCAACATTTTGTGTACATTGAAGTCAAACTCTTTTCCCCAACTCCCCTGTTTGTTTGTTTTTCCTGAATCTCATACAGAGTGACTAGCTTTAGTTTATAATTTTAATTTTGTATTTCTGGTGCATGTTTGACTACATTTTATTGTATCTTGCACATGTAGATTGAACACATGAGCCTCCAGAAAATAATTGCTTCCACATCTTCCAGCCCCACTATCTTGGACCACTTCAGTGCATCTCCCAGCCTTGATGTCTTGTTGCCAATATGGTCACTCAAACTCCAAACTCACGTGAAGGCAGTGAGTCATTGGGGGTTTTAGGTGCAAAAATGTGTGAACACGTTTCTTTGCCTTTTCCTTTTGGGGATGGGCAAGTTACTTTCAAGTATAGTCTTTGAGGGTCTAAAATTCCATGGGTCACAGATAATATTTGGAGTTCTCACCCCCTCTACCCCATCTTGCAAGGGCCCAAGGCCTTGTGTGTTATCTCTACAGATTCTGAAAAAATATGTGCCTTAGTTATGGAGACAGGCTCATGGCCCTTAAGGCCAGTCATAGCTCAACATTTTTCATCTTTCTTTTTCAGCTTCCTTGTCTTGTGGGGTTTTGAGAATTTCATCTCTCTACCTGGAAACTCAAATATGTTATGAAACAATCTGTTATAAAGTTTTCAGCATTTCTGTGGTTTTGTAGAAGGTATTCTTAGGTTTGCTAATCCTCTTTATTTCAAGAAATAGCAATTCCTCCATTTGTTAAGTGAATGTAGGACCTTCTGTTTCCTTTGTTCAGAGAGAAGAGTAATGAGTAAGATCACATAAGTGTTTTGCATGCTAAAAATAAACAAATAAACCAGCTTCCAGGTAGCCAGGAAAGAAGAAGGGAGAGCAACTTGAGTCCAAGAGGAGGCTAAAGATGGAGACTGAGTTCACCAAGTACCTTGGAAAGTACTGAGCAGGTGAAAGTACTTTGAACTTGGGATCTTGGGAAATAGGAATCCTCTCAAGGGGCAAGAAACCAGCAGATCCACTCCTCCTGGAACCTCCGTCCCTAGCCTTCCCCAGCCCAATGCACAGTTAATATCTGGGAACAACTTTTCATCCTAACCAAGCCTTCTCTTCCCTTTGTGAACAGTGGAGCTATCAGTGGACCTCTTGGTCCTTTTGCAATGGCTTCAGTATTATTGCCTCTAATCCAGGTAGTCCCCGTTTCTATCCTACATCTGTGAAGTGACTGGAAGAGGAAGCTTTTCTATCTACCCCCATGAACCTGATTATGTAGGGGAGTTGGGAGTGTTGATGGTGCAAGGACTGGTTATTTGACGAGGAGCCCTCTTCACCGCACAGTACAGAAGGCAGCCCCCAAACTCTCCAGAGTATCTGCCACTGGGTCTAGAGCCTGATTTTCAGAATCCTTGGCTGTCTCAGACTGTCACATCCCTTGGATTTGACATCTAAAACTTTCTATTCAACGTCGAGGTGACGACCTTAGCTGGGGTGGGGGCTGGGGGAGACAGTAAAACTTTACGTGGGTGGGGGAGCAAGAAGGTGAAATTTGAAGAAAGTCTTCCTGATGTGACTGACATGTGAATTCTCAAAAGCACTCCATTCTGAGGAGCAATGCCACACAGTAGTTAAACTAAACTACAATGCAAAGGAGAGACCTTGGTTACATAAAAAACACGCTTAGTGTCTACCACCATAGATTTCACATGCATTAGCATCAATTTGCTATTATCCATATAAATAGCAGTTTCAGTTTATGGGTAAGCCCTAACCTATATTTAATCTCAGAGTGCTATATGCTGACATTATCTACTTATAAGTACATTTATTTAATAGAATTTAAAATAAAGAAACTTACTGCTATATTAACAGGAAATATATATAACTAGTGTGGCAATTAGTAGTCCCTTAAAAGTTCAAAAATGCATTTCAAAGACAAGCATGATTGGTGGTCGCATTGTCTTCTCTTTTGCATACACTTTAAGATGGACAAATGAAATTAAACCTATATAACAGCCATTATTACCTGCCTACTCTCTATCCAATCTCTTCCACATCCTTCAAACAGAACCTCAGATTTTTATCTAAAGGTCTACTCTGCCCTCACAGAGCAAAATGCAGCTGGGTAAATTGACCATCAATCTTACTTCAGTGTAACATCTGATTTTTCTAAGACTAATACTATGCCTCTTTCCAGCTACTTGTTGAAGAATGGATATGTGAAGGAACTCTGGTCAATATAATATGAAAATATTACCTTTTATGGGATTCTAGGAATAATTTCTTCCTTTCCAGGAGAAACATACAAGAAAAAATGTTTTCTATTCTTCTTTGACAGCATATTAAAAAGCAGAGACATTACTTTGCCAACAAAGGTCCATCTAGTCAAAGCTATGGCTTTTCCCATAGTCATGTATGGATGTGAAAGTTGGACTATAAAGAAAGCTAAGCACCAAAGAGCTGATGCTTTTGAACTGTAGTGTTGGAGGAAACTCTTGAGAGTTCCTTGGACTGCAAGGAGATCCAACCAGTCCATCCTAAAGGAAATAAGTCCTGAATATTCATTAGAAGGACTGATGCTGAAGCTGAAACTCCAATACTTTGGCCACCTGATGTGAAAACTGACTCTTTGGAAAAGACCCTGATGCTAGGAAAGAAGGTAGGAGGAGACGGCGACAACAGAGGATGAGATGGTTGGATAGCCTCACTGACATGATGGACATGAGTTTGAGCAAGCTCAAGGAGTTGGTGATGGATAGGGAAGCCTGGTGTGCTGCAGTCCATGGGGCTCTCGAGTCCGACAGGACTGAGAGATTGAACTGAACGGAACCAATTCTTCCTAAATGATGGGGTGTTTGAAAATGACATGTGTACGCACTTCTGTCATCTTGCTATTAGATTGACTGAAAACAACACACAGAGGTAGGAAAACAGGAAAAGAGGGAACCACCTCAATGACATAATTGGGCAGCTGAATAAAAACAGCCCTAAGGCCTGTTAAGGGTCTCCTGGTAAATGTGACAGAGATCTCCTTATTGCTTGAGTCACCTGGAATCAGAATTTCTGTAACTTGCAGCCAAAAGTATGTTAACAGATAAAGGAGGAGTTTAAAACAATTTAGAATTCCTTGGGCTGCTATGTACCATAAGATAAATCACAATGTGATTCACAAAGCCTAAAACATTCATGACGAACCTGAAAGAAAAATATATCTTTTTCAGGGATGATGATCTCAGCTGTCACTGACAGCTATACTGTCATGAATGAGTAGCCAGACTTGAACTCTATGGAAATACAGATTTGGCTATTGTCATCTTGTAATGAGGAACTGAGTCCTAGTTATCATTTGTGTACTTTCACAATATGAAAAAGGGCTTAGATCTATCTGAAAGGCTGTGTAAATATACAGGCTCCACTTGCATGCTTTTTTCAGAACCAGTCTAATTTAGAGATCCCTGAAGGGCATTATTCTTTCTGAGATGCTCTCCTTCAATCTCTTTTCTTACTGACGTATAGCATTCAAATTTGATACTATGACATACAAATATTTGGAACTCTGTCACCATGACGATACTCAGAACACTTGTGCCCAAATGACAACTGTGTGCTCTGGACTTGAACCAAGGCTATTTGAGAGCCTTCCTGAAATCGCAGGGTGATTAAGACAAATAATGACCTACTGAGTCAGCCTGTCTTCTCTGGAACTTATTCTCTTTTCACTTATTAATGGTGGTTTCCTCCAACAAGAAAGCACCACTGTATAGCAGACTGCTCAGCAACTGACATCTCAATATATGCCTTTACACAAAAAATCAGAAAAACTGCATTATTTGGTCTTCCTGAACACACTGTAAGAGAAATCCCTAAATAAACGCTGCGGTTTATGAGTGTGACCCTTTGCAACCATGAGAGGCAGTTCACTCCATTGTCTTAAGCTCTCAATCTTTTCTCCACTTACAGTTCTGGCAGTCAGTAATGAGGCAGGAAGGTCAACTCTACAGTAACTGCACTCACTGATCTTTAACATTTTCAAGAATGACAGATTCACTTCCCATTTGCTGTACCAGTGGAGACTATTTTGAAGGAACCTGACGATTTATGCAGCTCCACAAACAATACAGCATAACTTTGAAAAACAAATGACATCTGTCTAGTGGTTCACCATGTCGGATGATTAATGTCACACTTTTTGCAAACAAGGGACTGATTCATCCTTTTCCATCTTCCTAAGGGCTCCTGGGCAAAGGAAGGGTGGAACTTTCATCTGTTCTGTCTTATAAGTAAGAGGGCTTATAATGATGGTATTGAATGTACCTTCAGACTTGTCTACTGGGCATTAACCTTGAGCTCTACTGTGTGACCAAATACAAATGCCAAGAAACAAAGCTATGAGTGATGAACAGAATGTACTTCAGAGAAGCTGCAGCATAAGCTGCTGACGCTACTTGGCAAAGCTTTCGTCTGTATCTCTTCCAGCTACTAAATAATTACCCTAAGTTAACTTAAATACAAATCAATAAATAGCCATATATAACTTTTACTGATACACTTGACCTTGCCTAAATCATATGAGAAAACAGTGTCCAAACTAAAGGGGGAAAAAAAGTGACAGAGAATACCATAAACACATAATCGATTAAGATATTTTTCTCCCACTATTTTATTTTTGCTATCTTTCTATGCATTACATTCAAATGCTAAATTTTGTTGAAAGAAGAAATTTAGTAAATAATGAAATGATGTAGTTTAAGAAAAGATGTATGCCAGGTATTTTCATTTTAAGTATTTGAAAATCAAATAGTCCATTTTTTTTTAATGTGACTTATTAGGGCACTATCTCTTCAGGGAGTATAATTCGTAACTTTTTATATAGATACAGTGTAGACTCCCTATATGGATTTCAGCAAAAAGCCTGCCAATTCCTGGTAGGATTCAGATAGGAAAATTATTTAACTCTGACTGTCTTCTCATTTGCTAAATAAAGATGATACTACTATATAAGATAAACTATTTTTGAAGATTAGATGTTAAAAAAATCACATATAGTGTTTGGCATATAATAGGACACAATAAATAAAAACTATTGATTACTATTATTACTCTTCAAAAATGTAGCATCTCAAAGGATTTAAAAACATGAGGATTTCATGGGAATACATCAAGAGATGAGATTTAAAAACTTGTCTTTGGAAAATACTAAAAGATTATTAAAATTACTTTTTGGAAGAAGACAACTAAGTTATACAAAGGAAGCGCTGAATTTCTTAGTGGAAACCCAACTACATGTGTCACCAATTAAAACAAATACATATAAGTAAAAATAAATAGATAAATAGATATAAATTTTAAAATCTGCAAATATAGAAAAACCTGGCTCTATGTGAGTTCTGATAATCATTCATTTAACAATATTGTTGCATACCTACTTTTGTCACATTAAGATGAGCAAAACAGATACAGTCCCTGACCTCATGGGCATCTGTTCTAGTTGTGGGCAACAGACAATAAACAAGCAATAATATAATGTGACCTTCAGTGAAAAATGAAATACTGTACTTTGAGAAATGTTACACAATCTACGAGGGGAGGTTACGTTGAATAGGATTATAAGAGAAAGTCTGTTTGAAAAGCTATAATTAAAGAATAAAAATAAGCTAGACTTATGAAGGCAGAAAGAGAGTCAAAGCTACATATTTATTGTTTGCCTGCTATCAAAGGCACTAGGGATTCAGTGGTAAACTTATGTTAAAAGGCTTACCCCTTGGAGCTTTACTTAGGGGAAAAGAGGCTTTACATTTTAAACAAATATGTTATTCTCTGCAATAGGAAAAGACCAAGAGAAATTTAATTAGAGAAGAAACATACTAAAAGCTGAGTGATACGTTTGGCTGTTCACTAGATAGTGGGGTGTCGGCAGGGGAGCTCAGAAGCAGAGGAATAAATCAGGAGGATATGGCCCTAGGTTATGCCAGAGATGAGAGTGGCTTGGGCTCAGACAGTACTGCTATGAAAACATATTTTAGACTTGAAATAAGTACTGAATATAGTCAAGAAACACCATGATGGGTGGGGAAAGGAGGAAAGAATTTATATGAAACCAACATTTCTGGTCTTTGAAACTTCCCATATGGTGATGTCACTTAACTAGGGAAGCAGGGATCAAAACAGGTTAAGTTAAAAATGTCTGTGAGACATCCACCTGGAGCTTACAAGATGGCAGGTATAAACATATTAGACTGAGTGCAGAATTTATTATTATTCTTTATTGAGAAGTGTCTAAAACCATTGGAATGGCTGAGAATATTTAGGAAGAGAAATAGAGAGAACTGGCAAATGGATGAGACGAGATTTAGAGATAGTAAGGGTGGAAGTGGTCTTTTCTCTGTCTGGAACATGACACTGACTGGATTCTCCTATTGGAAACTCAAAAATTTCAATTGAAAGGGCATCACTAATGTAAAAGTCTCTTCTGCTGATGATCTTTATGTGACAAGAAGCTTTGTTTTGCTTTTTCTCCCCAGAAATGTCAAGGAAGTTTTTGGGTAATACATTGCCTGCTTATAATTTATTAGAGCTGTAGTTCAATTTTTTTCGAAGTATGTCAGTACAGTCGAGAGAATCTAGCTCAGCACTGAACACTAAAAGAAAAAAAGGAAAGACTGAGTTAATTTTCCAATGTTGGTCACTGGAAATATGATGATAATGTAATATTATATTTCTTAATACCTATTTATTTAAAAAAGTCTTTATTTGTATATCCACATACCTTTATGATATCACAAAAAGAATAAAATGCAAAGTATAAATTTAATAATAAAATGTTTCTGTGGCATTCCAAATATGTTGAAGAAACATCCCTAGGCTTCTGTAATACTCATGGTATAAAATTCCTTGATATGCTTATTTTGGAAACATTAACATAATGGAATACAATCAATAGAATCTAATAATTACTGCAAATCCATGTAATTCCCGTAAGGAAACATGTGTTGTACATGCTACACAAATCACTATCTTGTAAAATGCTTAATTGCATTCTATGTAAGGCAATTCATCAGAAAACAAGACTGCCTCATTTTACTCTTGAGAGCATTTCAGAATGTATCTAACAACAATAGCCATAAAGGATCAAATCTCCAAATAACGCAAGACCAAAGATCGGTACAACGGATATGTAATGCATAGTGACCTCCCATTTATATATGGTCAAATAATTTCTAAGAAGGTTTAAGTGGTAACAAGAAAGAGGTTTCAAACTGAGAATTCCAGCAAAAAAAAAAAAATACTAATAAGTAAAATGAACTTTACCACTGACTCACCTTTTTAATGCCTTTAATGTGTGTTATGTAAATACTCACTGAAGGACTCATGTTGAAGCTGAAACTCCTATACTTGGGCCACCTCATGCAAAGAGCTGACTCATTGGAAAAGACCCTGATGCTGGGAAGGATTGGAGGCAGGAAGAGAAGGGGACTACAGAGGATGAGATGGTTGGATGGCACACCGACTCAATGGACATCGGTTTGGGTAGACTCTGGGAGTTGGTGATGGATAAGGGAAGCCTGGCGTGCTGCAGTTCATGAGATCGCAAAGAGTCGGACACGACTGAGTGACTGAACTGAACTGATGACTTTTTTATTTCTACAAAAGTTTCCAAGTTAATCAATGACTGTGTATCTTGTTTGGTACCAAATAATTCAACAACAATTTACACATACTTACTCTACATCATTTGTATGTCTAACTTCATCTAATCTTGTCCCTCCAGAATATACCTGCAGAAACTTGGGGAAGAATGGAACATTACCAAAAGAAACTATTTCTTTCATCCTTTTTCTCTACCTCTATCCAAACAGCACCTTTAAATAAAATTATGCTTTCTGGACTCAACTGATTCCTAACTGAAATGATTAAAGTTTTATCTTGTGAATAGACTCAATAGGGAATTACACTTTTCTCTTGGCTCCATTAATATCTCTTTTATCAGTACCTTATAAGTTAATAAGACACTTGGTGAATAGCAATCTCTCTCTATAGGTTTACTCTTCTAAGCACAGAAAACTCAAGTTAATCACAGCTTCAAAATATTATTATACAATAAAACTAATTTAATTACACTTAGCAATGGCCACTAGACTCATTAAAATGTTAATGGAGCTTATAATTATTAAATTGCTTAATGACTGCTAATAAGAATAAATGACAAAATAAAATTTAAGTACAAAACAAAAATGCCCTCAGGTAATTTATCTCAGTTTCAATCCCATTTGACACTGTATCTTCAATATTCTAAGAAACATAGTAGACTTAAGATTTGTAATACAGGACGTAGCATGGAACAGTATTTCAAATAAATGTCTTTGTGTATAGTAGAAGCAATCGATTGCTTTATATAAAATCCTGCAAATTATTTCAATACACTAATTAATTGTTGATTAGAAATATAGAAATATTAACAGAAATGACATTCTAATATTTTGATAACATTATTTTGCTTAGCAAACTGTATGTGTACAGATATATCTTTAGAGCAATTAGATGAGTCCATGTATTTGAAATTCTACATCAAAATATTTTTATCTTTTATTTATTTTTTGGCTGTGCCACATGGTGACTTGTGGGATTAGTTCTCCGAGTGGAAATTGGACCCGTGCCCTCAGTGGTGAAAGTGCAGCATCCTAACCACTGGACCACCAGGGAATTCTCTATCTTTTAATTTTATGGTTTACTGCAATACACTTCTAAAATATATAATATTTGCTTTGAGGTATTCAGATAAATTAAAATTGTATTCTTAGACAATTAGATGTAGAAGTTACACCTTTAGAGAAAGACTAAGTAATGTCAATAAATGTATTACATATACAGGATATATATAAAGAATAAACATGAATATATCCTTTAAAAGGATTATTGGCTACTTCGTGCTCTCTTGTTCATCAGTTTCATTGATGAATTAAAACCAGTAAAATTAGATGTCACCATTCCTCTGAAAGACCATAAAATGAGATTCCTTTTTGTGTCACAGCTTGAAGAAAATATGAAAAAAATCTTCTGTCTCCCAAAAGTTTGTGATGTTCTACATAAAAGAGTTGAGATTTCTTTTTCTTTTTTCAATTTAGTGAGACTCAGAAACTTAGCAACATTCATTTATTTATTTTTATCTTTTACATTGCAGCTGCAAACCTGAAACGACCAAACACTGTTCTAGCAACACAACTCTGGTTAGCAGCAGGGTTCTCTCTAAAGCAAGAGGCTCTTAAGTCCCAGACTTGTGGCAGAGATATTAGAAAACCACATTCTACTCAAATGCCCCAAAGAACACACTCAACCACTCCTCTCATCTGGAGCCTGTAGGGGCTGGACCCTGTTTCTCCTGCCTCATCTCATTTACCCTTTCTCTTGCTGAGAGTTTTCTAGCCACCTTCTTTCCTTTCTATAAACAGCTCAGACTTGTTCTTAGATTGAGGGCTGTTGCACTTGTTGTTCTTTCTACTTCTAATAACACGTTTCCACAGCTTTTCCCCAGATCTCCTCTCCATTCAGATCTGAGCTTAAATCTCAGAGAAGCCTTCTCAGACCATCCTACACACCACAGTCAGTCCCTGTCTACATCCCAGCCATCCTAGGACCTGGCCCCACTATTATTTATTCAGACCACTTATCCCTATGTTAAACTGCTTTATATATTTTCATACAAGTTTAATGGCAGTTTTCTTCCATCGGGATGTTAGATCCTTGAAGGCAGAAATGATGTGTAACTTGTTTGCTGTGGCAGTCCCTAAATCAAAAGATGCTTAGTACATGGTGGATGACCAATATTTGTGAAGGCTGTTTGTTGAAAACGCAGCTGAGAGTGAGGAAGCTTAGCATACAATGTATTCACTTCATAGAATCCTGTGCTGGTGTAGTTGCCTTTAAAAAAGTTAATTGCAGGACTTCCTCTGCAAGGTCATCTCTGTTATTCACTCTAAAACTTAACTCATTAGTTTCAACTCATTTGTTCAGACCTGATGAGGTTTTTATTGATTCTAACTGTCGAAGTTTTCTCCTCTGTAGAATATGTATGTTTAGTACAGACCACATAAAATTGTTGTGAAATACTTAAAAATTATATTAGATACTTAAAACCATACTTAAAGGCACTTACAGCGTAAACTGTGTCAAGCATGCATCAAACAGTCTATGAATAGTGGTCACTGTAGCTATTATTAATAGATTAGCTCTAACTTCCAGCCACTTCTCCATTTATAAATATGGCAGGTGAAGTGCAAGCCTATTATTACTTAATGTAAACAAAATATGAGTTTAAATCTCTATTTTATAAACACATATAACTTTCATAAGAATGAGAGAAAAAAAATCCCTGCTGAAGAATACAGAGCTAGGATTTGTAATGTAAGCCAACTTGCTCCCACAACAGGCAGAGAGGCAATGGGGGTTGCAAATTCCCAATGTTTCCCATTACTGAGCCTCATGTTTGCCCTACAAGGTGCACCTCTGTGAATATGGGTAGTTAAATCTCCATGGACCATTACCTGCTGGCCTCCTGTCTGACACTGACAGCAAGGATACTATTTGTAATAATTCACATCATGAATTATACACACAGCTCCTATGAATGGGAATTATGTTTTCAACAGCTCATTTCATTGGGTCACTGACCAACCATCATGTGAGAGTTTTGGATGTTACCGTGTTTGAATGTGGAACCAAAGAATAATGAGAATGTGAATTCCAGAAGCAGCCACCTGCCATTCCCCCTGGCTATCAGATGACATCTAACATATGGTTGTTACCAGCTTAATAAAAATATATCTACTTTGAAAAGTAAAGTCATCACAAACAATAAAAATCATGGTTTACATAAGATTTCTTAAAACACAATGGACACATTTAAACTTAGCTAACAGAAATCATAGCAGTAATGTCTGTTGTTTTTGTCCCTTTTCTGAGGAGCTGAAGTTCTAATTATGAGACAGTTGGGTGCCGAATCTATGATCACTTATAGGATATATTTCAACCTCTAAACATGATATTATGGTTTCAGAAAAATGCATCCCTATGGGGTAGGGATGATGGACAGAAGCTAAAGAGCACACGGGGAATCCACAAACACCCAACACATTATCAACCCTGACAAGATGCTTTAAATAAAAGAGCTCAATACGTGTATCTACGGGTCAGCTAAAGCACCTATTACGTGTCCATCATGTATGTCAATGACCATATAGGTCCCAGTGAAAAACAGCTGACCTTCAGTACTCAAGTCTATACCCTTGAGGGGTGAGGAGCAGGGTAACCAGTAACCCCATTGTGTTTAAGGTGCTTTTTCAGTTGGTTTATTTTCATGGTTAACTTTACTGAGATAAATTACTTTCTACACAGCCTTTGCACTCTCTTAAGCAAGCAAAACTTTCTGGAAGAATGAAAATTAAAGCCATTAGCAAAAAGGGCAAACGCGTGATAGATCTAAAGGACAGACAAGGTTCATATTTGTGTTTTGTGTTGTCAAATGCCAATGAAATGCTTAAAGCAATAAACGACATCAAAGGCAATGTCTGTTTCATTCAAATTTAAAAGGGAAGAAGAAAGCTCTTGGGAGTGGGAAGTGTTTGCCTTATCTGACTTTATTTCAAAAATACGCAGTGAAAGAATCATAGGTAATTTTCTGAGTTAGATATCTGAGATACAGGAGAAAAAGAAAGTTGTATTTCAGAAAACAGAAATGAATAAAACAAGAATCCAAGCGACTAAACTTATATGTTCATCTATAAAAACTATTAAAGTAAATAAGCTGTCATTATAATTTTCAAATGCATGTCTAAATTTTAAATGTGTGTCTAATTTGAGACGAAACAAGGGTAATTGAAGAACCAGTTAGTACACCTGAAGAGTGATCTACCTGTCAGGGGTACACATATAACTGCCTAAATCCATCACTTTGCCAGAGTCTGCATAATACAAGAAAACTTTCTGTTACTGACATTTAAGAGGAAACCAAGCTAATTGAGGAGATAAAGACCTCCACTCCTAGAAGGGAAAACATCGTCAATAATTTGAATAGGATCTTTACTTGGAAACCACTTTCACTGTATTATCAGAAAAACGACTTTAATTTGTTTCCCGCTGTGAATTGGTGCAGCCTGCTGTAATGGGATCTTAGGAAAGAGGCGCTCGCTGTCTCCTCTGTGATGCTACTGTGTCGGAATACAGCTGATGAATCGCACCCCCTACCCTCCCCGCCACGGTTGCTTACAGCAGGAAAGCAACAGTGTTCTTGGTTAGAAGGTATTTTGTAGCCGCCTTGGGAGCAGCTGCAACCACGCTGGAAATGGCAGCTATCAGAGCCACAGCGAACGGGTACATGCGGTTAAGATCTGTTTATGCCAGCCACAAGCAGGAGAGCTTTGCGAATCCAGCCAATCTGCCTCTGCACTATTGGAGGAAACCCGGAGGAGCGGAGAAGACCTTTTAATGAGGCGCCGTGGTGCTTCTCCTACTCAAGGCCAGATGAGGCCGATCGCTCTGATTGCCCACATTCCTGTTACCTCCCACTGCTGACTGTTCTGACTGTTCTGGGCTGACGGGAGGAAATGACAGGTTGAAAAGCCATGCCATGCCTATTGCTGAGAATGAGAAATGCCTCCTCTTCCTAAACCCAGAAGTAGGGTAGAAAATAACCAGCCCCTCTAGCTTTCATCTTCTCCGGAGAAAGGAGCAGAAAAGTTGAGCAAGTTCTTTTGTATTAGAGCAACATATAAATAGAAGAGCTGAACTGAATCTCCCGATTCCTGCCTGCAACTCAACGCCTGTCTGCAGTGAGACTCAATCCACCACGGACCTCAGGTAATTATGACTGAGAGTAAAAGGGTGAAAAGGGACAGGTCCCAAGGTATTCATCACTTCTTTCGCAGATAATTCAGGAACCAGAAGTCAATCATTTAAATTAAAAAAAAAAAAAAAAAAAAAACCCTGAAAGGGTTGCTAAAACAGATGGAGTCATATCAACCATATGACAGGAAGTCGTGATGGTTAAAGGGCAAGACTGCAAGAAGAAAGAGGCATGCCGCGGGGTCGTCCCTTCTAAAAGAGGAACAGAAACGCATCCACCAGAACACTGATGGGAAAGAGGGCAGATGTTCACAAGTTTGGTTAATTAAACTGGCAACACCTAACAGTAACATACTTTGAGGCTATTGGAATAAGAGACACCCTGATGCTGGGAAAGAGTGAGCACAGGGAGAGAAGAGGACGACAGAGGATGAGAGGTTTGGATGGCATCATTGACTCAACGGACATGAGTTTGAGCAAAGTCCAGGAGACACTGAAGAACAGGGAAGCCTGGCGTGCTACAGTCCACGGGGTCACAAAAAGTCAGACACGACTGAGCGACAACAGCAGCAACGGTGTTCTGAATGCTCCATCGCTCTACCTTTGTATTATCAGCTCAGTGCAGTCAGTCGCTCAGTCTTGTCCGACTCTTTGTGACCCCATGAACTGCAGCACACCAGGCCTCCCTGTCCATTACCAACACCCCGAGTTTACTCAAACTCATGTCCATTGAGTCAATGATGCTATCCAACCATCTCATCCTCTGTCGTCCACTTCTCCCCCTGCCCTCAATCTTTCCTAGCATCAGGATCTTTTCAAATGAGTCAGCCCTTTGCATCAGGTGGCCAAATATTGGAGTTTCAGCTTCAGCATCAGTTCTTCCAATGAACAATCAGCACTGATCTCCTTTAGGATGGACTGTTTGGATCTCCTTGCAGTCCAAGGGACTCTCATGAGTCTTCTCCAACAGCACAGTTCAAAAGCATCAATTCTTTGGTGCTTAGCTTTCTTTATAGTCCAACTCTCACATCCATACATGACTACTGGAAAAAACACAGCTTTGACCTTTGTACTATACAGGGAGACAAAACCATGCAGGAGATGCTCAGAAGGTTGGTGGGAATGGAAGTCCCAAGAAGTTACTAAAAATGCTGTGAGCCCATCGCCATGGCCAGGATTTTAGTGGATGGCCTCTATTCATGAGTTACTTCTTTCTCTCATCACAGCTCTTAGAGAAGCAATTTAACTCCATATTAAATTAGGTAAAAGGTTTCCCTGATAGCTCAGTTGGTAAAGAATCCACATGCAAATGCTGAAACTTTTAAACAGCCGAAACATTAATATGAAAATTCAGAAGACTCCTCTAAAGACTGAAACTATCCAAGTGCACCATGCAAAAATGCTTTAAAGGGAAAAAAAAGTCAGTGAATTCTTTTGTCACAAAAGGTAGTTACGTGTTTGAAAAAGTTTGGTATTGCAATAACAAAAGCACCCCTGCACCCCACCTCCCTTGCCAAGCTCTTCATTTTATAAAGGCATCTGTATGTTAATCTGGTATCAAGAGTCTCCTTTATAAGAAGAAACACAGAGGAAGCCAGAGTATGACATCTCTACAGCTTAAAGAGAGGAAACAAGAAGCAAACTACTGATCTATGGTAACTTACACTGCTAAGATGGATTTCCCAGAGACAAGACTCACCAAATTGTGTAAATGGTGTGTAAGAAATCAGGGAGAATAGCATAGCAGCTTTTTTTCTTTTTCCCTGCCATCTGCCCAAACCTATTCAGAATACAATGGTCCCCTTTGCAGGTGAAACACATGAGCTAACAAAGGTGTCATTAGTTTCTCTTAACCTACTTGGAATAATACACAAGCTAACAGTGTTCCCTGGTGACAGTTTCCAAGCAACATCAGTGTCCCTCCCCTTCAGCAGAGCATCTGCTGAGAGATTGCATGAATGCAGGCTGGCTCCGCTGCCCAGAATTATCAGCCCAGTAAAGATATTGGGGGTCACGATCCTGCAGGCAAATGTTAAGGAACAATTTTCGTGGCACATCTCTAGCAGTGTGTTCTATTAAAGTTGAATTTAAAAGATGACTTTTGGAAAAGACTTCAGCCATGCTCACACCTGGACAACTGCCTAGTGAGGAGGGGCTGAACCACACCAGCCTTTCTGGCCCTTGGTATTACAGACAGAAAATGAATAAGCTTTTCCCCATATAAAATGGGATCTTTTAAGAAACATAAAATTAATTAATTTTGGCGTTATTTCTAGTGTTAGTTTTAGAGGTGAAAAGGCATCATAGATGGTTTAGCTTTATGAACAATTAGAAAATAATAGAGGTAGTGTTCAAATCCACTCTATCAGAAGAAAGGTTTCTTTTCAAAGAGAGCAATTAGATGAGGGTGTGTTCCAGACAAGTGAGGAGGGTATAGTGAAGGGTCTCTGAGTAGCTTCGTGTGGTGTAGTTAAAAACATGAGAAAAGTTTCTGAGGGACCTGTTTCAGGTAATTTCAGCTTTTCCTACACACTCATCCAAGGGAGTTTTCCTCCAGGGCATAAATTATGCAGTGCCTGAGAATTCCTGAGAATAGTTTTCTTAAATTATTAAGAAAATTAATAATTTTCTCAATATTAAATTCCTGAGAATAATTTTCATACTTTTATATCTCAAAATAAACTTCAAATAGCCTCCCCCTGTTGGTTTTGGACTGCTGCTGCTGCTGCTTAGTCGCTTCAGTCGTGTCCGACTCTGTGCGACCCCACAGAGGGCAGCCCACCAGGCTCCCCTGTCCCTGGGATTCTCCAGGCAAGAACACTGGGGTGGGTTGCCATTTCCTTCTCCAATGCTTGAAAGTGAAAACGGAAAGTGAAGTCACTCAGTCGTGTCTGACTCTGTGCGACCCCATGAACTGCAGCCTACCATGCTCCTCCGTCCATGGGATTTTCCAGGCAAGAGGACTGGAGTGGGGTGCCATTGCCTTCTCCAGGTTTTGGACAGATAGACATATAAACAGGAGAACGAGATTCTCTTATGTATGAAGGGATGGGGGTTCTAACTGGGGAAACTGAGGTATGTGACGTCAGAAACTTTGTAGGTAAGAGGAACTGGTGTTTTAACTACAATTGTGATTAATTTAAAACCAAGAAGATGACTGATGTAAGAATTTCTGAGGGTCTTCCCTGTTGGCTCATGATAAAGAACCCACTGCCAATGCAGGAGACATGGGTTTGATCCCTGATCTGAGAAGATCCCACATGCCACGGAGCACCTAAGTCCATGTGCCACAACTGTTGAGCCTGTGCTCTAGAGCCTGGGAGCTGCAACGACTGAGCAGCCCAAGAGATGCAGCTACTGAAGCCCTCATGCCTGGAGCCGGAGCTCTGCAACAGAAGCCCCTGCAATGAGAGACCCGTGCATCGCAACTAGAGAGTAGCTCCTATTCACTGCAACTAGAGAAAATTCCATACAGCAGCAAAGACCCAGCACAACCATACATTTAAAAAAAGAAAAATAAAAAAAAATCTCTGGGGACTTTGGCTCCTATTAGCTGGGCATTCCTTTTGTAGGAGGTGGAATGAAAATCTTTCATTCTAGTCTGAGCATGAATTTTTTGTTGATAACAGAAAAATTAGGTTATCTGTTCCATTAGCAGATCACTCTATGTCATTTCTACAACAGGCCAGGTAATACCTGTGAACACTTTCTGAATCTCTTCAAATGTGGGGATTATCAAATGCCAAGTGAGTTCCCCCCAATATTGTTTTAAGGGCTGAAAGTTACTTCTAATATTTAATATATTTTAAATACATAAAATATGTAAATATATCATACATATTATATTTACTAATATTTAATATATTTAATAATAGCTTTATGAGCAGCTCATCACTTTCCTAAGTACAGCACTTCTGAAAATGGTTTTGTTAGGGGAAGCACACTGATTGAAACCGCCCACCCTGGCCAGGCACCACAGTAACCATTTGCATGAGTTTTACGACAGGAGGTCCTGGTAAGGAGCACGGAACTAATAAGGCTCCACCAACCAGAAGAATTCGGGAAAGGTCAAAAGGAGACACCACCTGTCCAACCACCTCCCAGAATCCTTCTCTCTGGCATCCATCTTGGCTGAACAAGGCGTGCATCACCAGGAAGGACTCTGAGTCAGAATGATTGGCTAAGGACAACCCAGAAACTAATCCCATCACCATAAAACCTGAGACTACAAGCCATGCACAGAGCTGTTCTCCTGGGTTCCCTTACCCTACTGCTCTCCACCTGGGTGCCCTTTCCAAATAAAATCTCTTGCTTTGTCAGCACATGTGTCTCCTCGGACAATTCACTTCCAAGTGTTAGACAAGAGCCCAGTTTTGGGCCCTGGAAGGGGTCCCCCTTCCTACAACAGTTTGAAAGTCTAATAGAGGTACATGCCTGATATACAAAAGTTGATATCCGTATTACATTTATTTATTTATCTTTCTTTACATTATTGTGTTGGTTTTGTCATACATTGACATGAATCTGCCATGGGTATACATATGTTCCCCTTCCAGAACCCCCCTCCCCTTATTACATATAAAGGAAAGCAATTATTACATAGTCACTATGTTTTTCAGGTAACAGTTAGCAACACCTTTACAAGAGGGCAGATGAGAACCTTCACTGATGTTCACTGGAAAATGGGGAAAAGAGAGCACAGTCCAAGCACCTGCTTCCCCTCAAGCCTGGACTCATGAGACTCCTGGCTGGACTGTTCGATCCCTGGAGCAGGATTTGGGTACAGAGAAAGGGCTCAGTCTCAGTTCCCAAATGTCTCTGCTACCGAATTCCCTTCCCCCTTGCAGGTGATGAAATTCCTTTTGCTGTTTGCCATCCTGGAGGGACCATGATCTCCAAGCATGTGACAGCCTCAAAATGTCATGTTAGGTGACAAGAAACACTTCTGTATGGAAACAGCAATTTGAATACTTCAGTATATGTGGAAGCATCTACTGTGTTGGATTCAAACATCTAAGAGTTTAAAATAATTTATATATGGAAATTGGTGGTAAGACATTGTTTCAGTTACTTTTGAATCTAATCTAGCTATCTGTCTATCTACCTACCTACCTGCCTATCTACTAAGTAAATTAGACAAGAAATAAATCCACAGATTAGCCACATTAGGCCACAAATATTATATAACTTTAATAGACATGAAAGAGCATATTATTAATGTATTTTCTGAAAAGAAAGTACTTCTATTGTTGTCTGTACCTCCATTCTTGTATTAAGTCCCATATCTCAAAAAATAAATAAATAAAGATATTCACCCCACCGACTTCAAGGAATACATTTAAACCTGCACAGATTATTTTCTAAGCTATAAGTGAGTATTTAAAGGTAATTTATTTTCTATACTAAAATTTAAAAATATGATTACTAAGTATAGAAGTCAATGGCTATGACACATATTCACATGCATTAGTTTTTTCTGTGATATTCTCATTCAAAAGCTTTTTTTATGTTTCAAACTCCCTTGATCTTGAGGAACAAAGTAATAAAGTATCTTTAAAATTCAAACTAGGTGTGAAATCTTAAACATTTATATACATTAATATGTTTCATATAGGAGATATATTATATACATATATATACACATACACACACATATAGAGTAGGTATATATATAGATTATATATATATACACACATATATATAAGACTACAAAGAATCTTTTTTCCAAAAATGAACAGGAGAAATTTCTACATTGTATTTGAGGCTACAGTCTGACTTGAGTATTCTTATTTGAAATTTTAGAGTAATAACTATTCACAGTTTACAGAAGATTTTAAGAAGTTGTACAAAATATGGTAAAAGTATTTTTCAATTGAAATAACTCTCTGATAAGGAAGGTCTAGATTTCAGCTTTCTATTTCTATATAGGCTCAAAATTAAGATCAAATTTTAATGTTGACACTGAAAAATATTCTCCATCAATCATCCATAGGAATTAATGGCCTAATGCCTTGAGGTATCATGTTTTATTAACATTTGTTTTACTGTGAGTCCAAGGATTATGCCCAGTTGCATTTACTCCTTCCTCCATTAAATGTTTATTATGTGTCTGTAATTATCTCAAGATCTCATAGATTGATTTGCTTTCTCTAGCTGATTTTGAGTCCAAGTCCTTTGAGAAACAGAAAGCAATTTTTCCCACTGTAGGATTTGGGTGCTTCTGAAGAAGTGCACTGAAGGGTATAATTATAGACTATGCCCAACCGGTCTATCACTCAGATCAGGATTTTTGAAGAAGACTCATGATATCCCCTCAATATGATGCCTCCCATAATTTCTGTGTATCTGTCTGTCTCTCAGGGGGAAAGAGAGACAGAATGAGAGGAGACAGAATAAAAGACTATGAAAAATCAACAGACACAGAGAGACTTCTTCAAAGAACAGAAAAAGACACTAAAGTTATTTCTTGCGCTTCCTCAGCAAAGGGTCTTTTTGTATAAGGTTCATGGCAGCTCAGTAGCAAAAGGTCAGTAATTTCCTCGCCCCTGATTCTATTTGACTGGACTCCAGGGAAAGCTGCTTGAGGTATAATCCCTCTGCCAAGATGCAATGAATGCAAAACCCTTACTGTCTACTCCTGTGGTTACAATTCAGAAAGCCAATCTTGGAGACAAGCTGTAGTCTGTTGTCTGTAGTGAGGATTGTAAATGAGCTGCTGAGACATCCTGCTTAGGGAATTCTGTTAAAAAAGGTTAAGTGTAAATTGCCCTTTGGATTGGTCTGAAGATCCCCATTATAAAAGTTGCTGGGACTAGTAGGCGGAAATAAAAGTTTCAAGAAAAAAAAAAAAGAATAAGTATGCATTTTTTGAAGGCAGTGTAGAAATGTAAAACCAGGCTTATGTTCTCAGTAAATACTTATAAAATTACATCCATTAATAGCTTCAGTAATAACATCTTATTACCAGAGAAAAGAAAGTGAACCCAAAGTTCATTTTAGAAAAGAAATTCTAAATTACTACCAAAGAAATGGATTAAGATTACTAAGTGCATACAGTTCATGAACAACATAATTCTTAAATATATTATACTATTCTCAAAAAATATAGTAAAACTATATTCAAATTAAAATATAACTACAGTTTAAAATTTTCTAGGTTTCTATGATTCTGATTTTTAAAGCATGACCTCATTCCAACACATAAGGGAAATACTATAATTAAGATTTGCCTGCCTTTTAAAAATTTTCATACAGAATGAATAATTTTACAATGCTAATATACTGTTACACATAGGAATTTTAATAATAGTTGTACAGAAGTATAATGAAAAATAATGGTCCCGCTGAATCCTTACCCATCCCCAGTGCTACTTCCCAGAGGCAAACACTTTTAACTATTTTTTCCTTTTACTTCCTCTGGTAGTTACTTCCATATCTCTGGGTAATTTTCTGATTCATTAATATTAATCATCATATATATATATATATATATATATATATATATATATACACACACACACACATGCACACACATAGCTGCTATTATATATGAGAATAAGTTTTCTTTTCATTTTTCCTACCACCCACTCATTTTATGTTGTTATTTTAATTCAATTTGTGTTTACTATTAGGCTTTTCATAATAAAATTAAAATTTTATCTTAGGTAATCAAGCTTACACTTTGTAAGACATACTTAGTACTTCTCTTCCCCACATGTGTCAGCAGCCCTTAATTTTACATTGTAATGTTTGATAATGTTCACAGTGTTTTGTATCTTACAGTCACATGATTTGTTACAAATTGACTCAAAATACTGAACACCACTTAGCAGCACTGATATCATTTTGATGATGAGAATATGGCACTCTGCAATGCAAGTCAGGGGCTAAGGAAAGATGTCCTTCTCTATGGTAAAACAGGACTTTGCTGCCCTTCCAAGGAGACAAGTCCAGTGGATTCTCTCCACTTCTATGAAAGTCATTCAAAATAAGTTTTCCCTCATGTTTGACCATGAATTACTGGCATGCCTTTATTAACTCACATATTTATCATTCATGTGTTAGTTTTAAAGTTACAAAATTTTCTTGCTAGCACAAGAAAGACCATATTACTATTGTCTTTCAGATTCTCGTTCACTCTGGTATTTTCATTATGTTTCTTGAAACTCAGTGACTTCCTTTTTTCTAAGTTGATCATGTTTATTTCATAGCTGGAGAATAACTATTTAAATGGCTTTCCTTCTTCCTGAAATTTTCAGGTGCTTTGTCATATTATTATATTCTGCATTTTTCTTTACACTCTAAAATTTCACCACTATGCATTCCAGCCAGAACATTTTTATTGTTCTCAATTTGGTGGGAGAATTTGAACTCCTACATCCTTCTTTTTCTGGAAAAGTTTTCTTGTATTATTTCTAAGATAATTTCGGTACTTTTGCTATCTTGGTAGTTTCCTTCTGGAAGGTATATCATTTGAATGTTAAGTTTATTGGATTGATCCTTAAATATCTTGTAGTTTCATATTGACTTCATGTTGTCTTTTTTTTTTCATGTTGTCTTATTTAAAAATCATGCTATATTCTGGGAAACTCAATTTTCTGCCACTTGCACCATTTTTTTTTTAAATAAATCAATTATTTTTAAATTCTAAAAAACATATTCTTTTCTGACTGTCCACTTTTGATAGTGCCCTTTTTTAAGTTTGTGCATATACCAACTTTCCACATGTCTCTGGGTAATTTTCAAAGGGTTTCACATTCCTGCACATCTTGTAAATGGAAGTGGGCATCCTTCATGCCACATTATCTTTTCAAGAATGTGTAGATAAAAGCCTTGAAAGATATAGTCTACTTTTGTAACAAAGTGGGGGTCTGTTTCCTGTCCAGTTTAATAATGTTGACTTGGTGGTGGTTTAGTTGCTAAGTTGTGTCTGAATCTTTGTGATCACCATGGACTGTACCCTGCCAGGCTCCTCTGTCCATGGGGGATCAAACCTGCATCTCTTACATTGGCAGGTGGATTCTTTACTGCTGAGACACAAGGGAAGCCCCTCACTTTGATGCAAATGTCAAGCAGACTGTTTGCTTGTTTTGAAAATTCCCAAGACCAGAGTTTCTGTCCTGTAACTCAATCCATTGTATGGGAAGGTGCCACTTGGCAGTGTTTGCATCAACCTCTGGGAATAAACCTTGACAACTGATGAAAAAAAACAAACAAACAAGTAAATATTCTGTACACAGCTATTGCTGTGAGTAGTACTTTATCTCTGACTCAAAAGCATCATGTCTTGCATTTATAAAATCATGGCAGACTAATCAAGGTGAGTAATCTCAGACCCTTCAAAATTCTTGACCTGTTACCTTCTGCTCTTTGTATCATTTCTCTTTTCTCTGGAGTCAATTTCTTTGTGGTTAACCATTGTTTTTATCTGTTTGTTGTTCTTCAGGCTTCCCTAAAATATCTTTATTTTTTAAAATATGTTTATATTTAAGATTAGGAGAAATAGAACAGAATTTGGTATCTTCACTCTGCCTATGAGGGGCTTGAAATTGGCAAGCATTTGAGGAAAGGTGACAAAAAATTTAGATATTTTGCTATGGTTGGAGTAAAGAGGTCAGAAACCTCATTGTCAAATGTGCAGAGTTGTGGTCTTGGACTTTCACACTTCTGCTGGTCTAGGTTTCAAAAAATTAGTTTAGAGAAATTGTTTTATTTTGTTTCCACTCCTAGATGGTAGATGCTTGACAGCTGGGTGTTCTGTAAAGGATGATGAGAGTAAGGCAGGTTTGATGATAGTAACTCTTTACCATATAAGCCTACAATCAACCAAGTATAAATACTTACAATGTCTCTGTTAGGTAGTTAGAATAGGAAACAGGAGTTCAGAACGGTGGTGGCTAAAAGGCAAGGATAGATGTCAGGCAAGTATATTCTCCTCGGTTCTGTCTTGTCTCAACAAAAATTCGAAGTGACAGATGTTAGAGACCTCGGTGTGTTATAGCTCTTGGGTCTCAAACAGACTGTCTTGTAGCTCTTAGACATATCAGTGTTACAGCTCCATGTTACAGCTCTATTTTTTTTTTAGAAAATGGCAAGAAAATACATCTTCAAGGCATGAGGGATTGACGATCCAAAGATGCGAACAGAAGAGAGTTGGGGAGCGCTCCAGTATGTGGCAGAAAAAGAGAACTGGCCTTTTGGCTCCTCTTTTATATATTTTTTTCCCTCCCCCTGGGCCTGCCCTATGTAAACTGGGCTAGCCAGGAGTGCTGTTTGTTCTACCTGAGGTCCTCACGCTCGGACCTTCCTTTCTTCTATTTTCGCGGAGTTTTCCCTTCCTTGCCTTTTAGCCACCGCCATTCTGGACTCGTGTTTCCTATTCTAACTACCTAACAGTCTCCTTGTTCAAAAGTAAATGAGACACACACACATATAAATATATACATACATAAATAATTTTTATTAGTGCTCAAATGCTATTGGTGTTCATTATAAAGAGCTCACCCATAACCCATAATACAACATTTCTAATGAGAACTAAATACTTCAGACTAATCTTTTTTTCTCTGACATTTCTTCATCTAGTTATTCATATACCAATTTCTAAATGAAATAGGAGACTGGACTACATTAATTAAAAACATTAGAAAAATGAAAATGTAGATATTCATTATTTTCCCATCTGTTCGGTAACTTATTTTGCTTTGATTTTTTTCTCTTGAAATGGATGATGTAAGACATACTTCTAACTCTAGGTTATTAGCCAAACTTGATTTTCTGAGCATTTTAAACTCACATCCCAATGATTCAACTTGTTTCACTGATAAACTGCTAAAGAAAAATATTATTATTTAAAATATGTCACTTGGAGGGATAATTTTAAACGTTAAAGTATACCTATTACTTTATAATCTAAAGGATCTCCACCCCCACCCCCACCACCTGGAATATTCATAATGTTAGGTAGTTAGAATAGAAAAAAGGAGTCTAAAATGGCGATGACTAAAAGGCAGAGAAGGGAAAAGCCTGGGAAAATAGAACAAAGGAAGGTCCAAAGATCAGATTGAGGACCTCAGGTAAAACAAACAGCCCTTCTGGTTATTCCAGTCTACATGGGACAGGCTCAGGGGAGAAGAAAAAAACATATAAAAAGAGGAGCCAAAATTGAGCCAGGGGTTTCTCTCCTCCTTGCATCTTTTGGGTTGGCCTGTCCTCACATCTTGAGGATGTATTTTCCTTTGCTTGCCAATAAAACTGAGCTATAACACTGGTCCATCCTCTCTTCAAATTTTTGCTGCAGCAAGAGAGAACCGAGGAAATTACACACTCTCCAGACAATAGTAAATCTTTACACTTAAACCCTTGAAAGAAATACTGATTTTAATACATTCATTTGTATCTTTGATGATCAGCAAACTCTAGGGTCAGCATGATTTACTTAATTTCATGTCATTATCTCTTGTTTTACTCACATTAATCTAAGTAATTCTTCTACCACCTCAAGCCAGTTTTACAAGTATTCTTATTTCAATTAAGACTTTTAAGTGTTTTGAAACTGTCATTTACCCATATTACACCTTAATTGTTTGTGTTACTCTTCCATGAAATGTTTCCAAATGGTTTTTACTTTGCCTGAGGGGATGGAAAAGGCCTTGTATAATGGCATCAAGCTATGTAGAATTATTTGATGAATTACAGTGACCAGCAGGGTTTCTTTCAAAGTCTTAATTATCATTACATTGGATCCAACTAACCAAAACTATATCCCATTACCTTGAACAACACTGACTACTAAAGTGTCAGAATTTGTCTGTTACAAAACAACACAAATTTAATTACATTCATTTACTGTCAACTTAAACTAATTTTGGTAGAAATCTTGCCTATTATACTCTTCTCCAATGTTTTAGAATTTTTTTCATCTATCAATGTGCATATTTTAACAGAAACTTAACATTTTCTTTTCCTACAGCTATAATATTTCTCTGTGATTATGTAAGGGTTTCACTATATTTATTTATTTTATATAATACACATTTCAAATCAAAACAACCAGCTTCTTCAAGTGAAAGTGGTTCTTGTGGCTCAGCTGGTAAAGAATCCACCTGTAATGCAGGAGACCTCGGTTTGATCCCTGGGTTGGGACGATACCCTGGAGAAGGAAAAAGCTACCCACTCCAGTATTCTGGCCTGGAGAATAATACCTAATGGCCTGCCTCAGAGGACCCTGCCCCTCTGCCTGACAAACCAAAGTGCCTTTGCTCTGCTCTCAGGGAATTAATCTGATCCTGCCTACCTGTGAATGGCTTCAGGCAAGAAGAGATTAACACATCCCTTCCACAGGGTGACCATCCCCAGAGATGACTTGCAAGACTCATGGCCCTTTTTATTTTCCTTCTCCCCATCTTTCCCTCTCTATTCTGCCTTTCTACTTTCTTTCCTCACTTCCCCCCATCTCTGTTCTATAAAGAGATAGTCCTGTCTGACTCTGTGACCCCAAGGATTATAAGCACCCCAGGCTCCTCTGTCCATGGAATTCTCCAGGCAAGAACATTTGAATGGGTCACCATTTCCTCCTCCAGGGGATCTTCCCAACCCAGGGATGGAACCCGGGTCTCCTGCATTGCAGGGAGATTCTTTACCATCTGAGCCACCAAGGAACCTGGCATCTGGACCTAGACAAGTTAACTATTTTAAGACATTGCTGTGTGCTGTGCTTAGTCGCTCAGTCATGACTGATTCTTGCAACCCCGTGGAGTGTAGCCCACCAGGCTCCTCTGTCCATGAGGATTCTTCAGGTAAGAATACTGGAGTGAGTTGCCATGCGCTCTTCTAGGGCATCTTCCCAACCCAGGGACCAAATCAGGTCTCCCGCATTACAGGAAGTTTCTTGACCTGCTTGCTGAACTACCAGGGAAGCCATTAGTCTGCCTTATTCTTGGTCTGTCAGGTTTCCGAATGAAGTACTCCTCACCTCAACACTCCATCTCCGACTCACTGGCAGGCAGAGAGACCTTGGACCCCATAACTCTTTCACCAGCAGTTTTCTCAGGTAACACTTTACCGAATCTGGCTCCTGGTGATGGCTCTGACTACATGTCCTACTTTTGCTTCCATTCAATCATTGCACAATGGTTTACTGATCTCCACATTGTTCCTCAAAAATATCAAGCATGTTCCTATCTCACAGCCTTGGCATTTGCATGTTTCTCTGCCTGAAATGCACATCCCCATGTGCAGTTTTCCTCTTTCCTCACAGTATTAACTCCTCAGAGAAACTTCTAGATCACTATTTATAAAACACCATCATGTCCAAAATTATTTATGTGAGTTGTTGGTAGTGTTTTCTCCATGGTCCTTATCAAATACCTCACATCATATATCACTTCGTCACTGATTCTTGTTCATGAGTATCAGCTTTATGAGGACAGGGCCTCAGCCTGTTTGACTGACAGTACATCCTTACTGATTCATCCAACACTTAACCCTTGGGGCATTCAGCAAATTTTTGATAAATGAATAAAATTAAAATGACAGAATTTTTACTTGCCCTTCAAGATCCACTGTCAGTATTACTTCATTTATCAAAGCTCACTTGACATGAGACTCCACAAACTGACTTATACTTTTTAACTACCTAAACTTCTATAACACCTATCTTAATACTACTTTCTTTAATTTATGTGGAAAGCTATTTATCCTCTTAAAGAGCAAAACGCAATGACAAATTCTAAAGACTGCAAAATTAAAAATTGATTTTTCTAAGAAATACTTGTTGGGACAGAATCGAGGGCCCAGAAATATACACATATGAATATAGTCAACTGACTTTGGACAAAGAGACCAAGATAGTCTTTTCAACAAGCGGCGCTACAACAATTGGACCTTTATATGCAAAAAAGTTATCTAGACACAGATTACATCCTTCACACACACAAAAAAACAACTCAAAATGGATCTTAGACCTAAATATAAAACACAAAAAACCAGAAAAGTCCTTTAAAATAACGTAGGAGAAAATCCAGATGTCCTTGACTATGACTTTTTGGTGTAACATCAAGACACAACTGACAAAATAAATAATTAATAAGCAGAATTTTATTAAAATTAAAACTTCAGCTCTGTTAAAGACAATGTCTAGAGAATGAGAAGACAAACCACAAAACTGGGAGAAGATATTTATATTCAATACATCTGGGCTTCCGTGGTGGCTCAGATGGTAAAGAATCCTCCTGCAATGCGGGAGACCTGGGTTCGATCCCTGGGTTGGGAGGATTCCCTGGAAAAGGGCATGGCAACCTGCTCTAGTATTCTTGTTGGGAAACTACCATGGACAGAAGAGCCTGGCCGGCGACAGTTCACAGGGTCGCAAAGAGTCAGACACGACTAAGGGACTAAGCATACACAGTACAATGGAAATGATGAAGGGCCATTACCAAAATATTCACAAGACTCATATCTGAACAATAAGAAGATAAACCAATTAAAAAATGAGCCACAGATTTTAGTGGACACCTCGTCACAGAAGATACACAGATGGAAAATCTGCATATAAGATGTTCCATATCACAAATTATCAAGAAAATGATAATTAAAACAACAATGAAATACCACAAGATACCTAACTGAGTGACCAAATCCAGAACCCTGAAACCACCAAACACTGGTGAGGATCTGAAATAACAGGGACTTTCAACCATTGCTGAGAATTCAATATGGTTCATCTCCTTTGGAAGACTTTGGTGTTTTGTTTTGTGGTTTGCTGTCTGGTGGTTTCTTAGAAAACTAAACATACTCATATCAGATGATCCAACAATTTTATTCCTTGGTATTTACTCAAAGGAGTTGAAAACTTATGTCTATGAAAAAAAAAAAAAACACTGCAGCTTTACTCATAATTGCTGACACTTGAAAGCCAGGAAGATGTCTTTTGGTAGATGAATGGATAAATGAACTGTGGTACATTTAGCCAACAGAATATTATTTAGTCCTGAAAAGAAATGAAACCATGAAAAGACATAAAAGAATCTTAAAGGCATATTGCTATGAAAAGACTCCAATCTGGAGGGTTTCCCTGGTGGTCCGGTGGTTATAATATTTGCCTTGTAATGCAGGGTACACCTGTTCAATCCACGATCCCAGAAGATCCCAAACATCGTGCAGCCTGTGTGCCTTGACTCCTGAGCCAGTGCTACAGAGCCCGCAGGCCGCAACTGCTGAGCCCACACAGTACCACCACTGAAGCTCGCACGCTGAGAGACTGCACTCCAGAGCAGGAGAAGCCACCATAATGAGAGGCCCACGCACCACAGTGAAGAGAAGCCCCCACTCTCCTCAACTAGAGAAAGCCTGCCTGCGGCAACGAAGACCCGCCACTGCCCCCAAATAAAATAAATAAATAGATAAATCTTAAAAAATAATAAGAAGAAGAAGAGCAATCTGGAAACACTACATCCTATATGATGTCAACTATATAGCATTCTGGAAAGGATGAAACTATGAAGCAAAAGATTAGTGTTTTAATCTGAAAGCTTAATAATAATTCTAGTAGCTAACCTTTACTACCACTTACTATATGCTTTTATTCACAAAGTCTCATTTAATCATCCTCAAGGAGTAATTCCCACTTCCCAAGTAGCAGTAGTGGTAAAGGACTTGCCTGCCAATGCAGGACCAATAGGAGACATTGGTTTGATTCCCGGGTCATGAGAATCCCCTGAAAAAAAGGCATGGCAACCCACTCCAATATTCCTGCTTAGAGAATCTCATGGACAGAGGAGCCTGGCAGGCTTTGGTCCATAGGGTTACAAAGAGTCAGACACAACTGAAGCAACCTACAACATCCATACAAGGAGTAATGAGCTAGAACTAATCTTTGAGCTTAAATTAAAGGCGTAGTTATTAATTTGCCAGTATGTAGGTGCGCCAGAAAATACAGTCTCCCTTGGTATCTGTGGGGGATTTGGGTGTGGGACCATCCACCATACCAAAATCTTTCGGATGCTCAATCCCTGATATAAAATGGCCTAGCAGGGCTGTCTGTCTGTCTGTGATGGCTCCACATCCTCAAATTCAACCAACTATGGATCCAGCTGTGGATATGGAAGGCCAGCCAGACTGTTCTGGGCAGAAGTTAAGGCTCCTGATTGCATGCCTGCTCATTTAAGTACTACTTGGTCAATTGTTACATTTGGGAAATGTTATTTAACCTCTCTATGACATGGTTTCCTCCTGAATATGTTTACATGTGTAAACCTGTAATAATTATCATTCTACTTAATAGATTAGGTGAGAAAAGCTTCTATTTCTGAGCATAGCACCTGACTTAGGATAGTTGCTCAATACTGATATTGCACATACTATTCCTCGTTTCTGCTACATTCAGTTGTGCCTCCGACCAAAGGTCAACTGGGAATTCACAGGATAATAGACTCTATGTTTCAATACTTAGAACTCCTTGAATCTTTAGTAACTTGAGTCCATAAACTTTAAACAAACAAGTTAATAGTCCTGTTAACAAATAAACAAGTTAATAGGAAAAAACGGGTAAACTTTGTTTTAAAGATTGTCATACAGAAAATACAGAGTACATGATTCTAAGCATACTCTGTGAGTCAATCAGGACTCATTATTCCAATCAGATCAATTCCATTCACTTGCAACAGTGAAGAGACAAGTCCCGACACTCATTCATTCGCTTGATGACTTTGCAATGATTAAGACACAGACACCTTCCAGGTTCCTGGTTAGGGAGTTAGGTCATGACTTCATGGAGTCAAGAGGAACACACAAAGGTCTACTTTTAAAACAGCCTGGGAAGGATAATGATAGAAATACAGACAGGCCATTACAGGAGTAACCCTACCTGGGAAGATTAGAGGAGTTTCCTAGAGGAAGTGGTGAACGAGCCACATGGGAACTAGAGAGTTGATGAAGGTTAAGAGTAAGCCTGGAAAGCTAGAGGCAGGTGGAAATACAGTCACTGAGGTGAGGGAAAGAGTGACCAGTGAGGAATCCAGTGAGGAGGGGGCACTGGGACAAGAGCGTAGGCTGCGGAGCAAGGCAGGGGCTGGAGGGAGAGGGTGTGCCCTGCTCTGCTGAAGGGAACAGCTTGCTTCTCATCAGGATGCCAGCGGGCGGCCTTCAGAAGGTTTGCGGGTAGGTGGGTGACGAGGTGAGGCCCATCTTCGGGACAGATTATTTTGACAGCTGCAAAAGGTGAAGTCGCTTGGATGGCGGTAGATGAACCGAGTACACGAAACAGAGAGAAGAGTGAGGAGTTAGTGTACTAGCTAGATGAAAGGTTTTGTTTGTTTGTTTGCTGTTTTGCTAAACCTGGGGAATCTTGGCAGGAATCGTGAGGCAGAAAATGTAACTCATTATCATCATCTATGGGGAAAAAAAAACTCACAAAACTGTGACTATCAATTAAATATTAATAAGAGTAAACTACCCAAATCAAGAGAGTAATTCAGGGAAAAATCTGTTTGGTTAAGGAAGCATTCACTCAGGGACGGTGCAGCTGTGGGAAGAACACAGTCTGGCTCAGAGCAGCATCGTCGGCTGGGGCCCTTCACTTCACTCTATGTGATGTCAGCACAATCCTCAGTCAGGGGACGCAGGTGTCTTAGGACTGCGCAGCCTCAACACAGCTGACATTCCTGTAGAGTGTTCAGTGGAGCCTGAGTCTTTGCAACCCATGGACTGTGGCACGCCAGGTTCTTCTGTCCATGGGACTCTCCAGGCAAGCTAGCATTTAGGACCAGATAAATCTTTATAGTGGGAACTTCCCTGTGCTTTGTATGCCATTTAAAGGTAACCTCAGTCTCTACCCAATAGCATCCCTCCAGTGACCACAAAAATGTCTTCAGACCTTGTCAATGTCCCTCTACGGGACAGAGCAGTCCTTAGTTGAGCATCCCTTGGTTATATTCATCTTGAAATGTGCTAGAATAGTCCATCTATCACAGTGTAAACTAGACCCACTTTATTCTACGATGTCTACGGCGTATAGTACAATGATAGCATGTGTGCAGGCTTTAGGGGAGCAGTGAGGAGAATCGAAGGTCACTACTTGGCCTCACTAAGCACTGGTTCCAATACTATAAATGTGCGCTATGCTAGCCCCTCTTCACTAGATAAACTCATCTGTAACAAGACAAGTTATATTATTTATAACAAGTCATAAGAAAATACAGTAAGCTATATTTTTAAAAATCTTCTGATTCTATCTGATACCTCTCTTCAAACCATCACAGGTGTTACTTTCTGGAAATAAAGCAATGCACTAGTTGTTAATATCAATGCATTTGGAAATAGTGTCTGAAATTCCACATACGGGTGAATTACAAGAATGCCCATTCACTGCCTGGCATAAGGAAACAGAATCTCTGAGCCCAGAGCTTTTCTTCAGAATGGCATACAATATTGTGGTTTTCTGGTATTTCTATTAATGTTACTACAACTAAGCAGAACTAAGCAGTACATGTCCTAAGGAATTTCTAAGAGAAAAATCTGAGTTACTCTCAACTGACCTTCTGACACCTCCAGCTCCCCCTGGAGGTTCCGAGGTCCCAGGCACTCTAACTCTGAGAGATGAATTCAGCAGTGAGCCGATTACTAAATCCCCTGGTGATTGTACTAGACTCCTATAAAATGACCACAAACTCCATATACCAGTAGCAACATAGGATTGTGAAATAATTTAACAGAGCCTTAAGCTTTCTTAGTAAATATGGTATCCAAAATACAAGAAAGAAGAAAAAAATTATTTTCACCCATGTCTGCATTTCTCAGTATATATCTACAATATTATGTTTGTTTCTACTGACATGCTTAAGAAGGAAGATGACAATGTTAGAGTGTGTCCGTTGCTGTAGAAGACTCCTGAGTCTTGAGTGTCCCTTGGACAGCAAGGAGGTCAAATCAGTAAATCCCAAAGGAAATCAACCCTGAATATTCACTGGAAGGACTAATGTTGAAGCTGAAACCCCAATAATTCAGCCACCTGATGTGAAGAACCGACTCATTGGAAAAGATGCTGGGAAAATTTGAGGGCAGGAGGAGAAGGGGACGACAGAGGATGATATGGTTAGACGGCATCACTGACTCAATGGACATGAATTCGAGCAAACTCCAGAAGAGAGTGGAGAACAGTTGAGCCTGGTATGCTGCAGTCCATGGGATTACAGAGAGTGAGACTCAACTAAGCAGCTGAACAACAATGAGGAAAACTACGAGCGCAAGCCTTCTAGAAGGTAACCAGCTACCCATCTCATTTCAGTGTCTGTACTGACACACTCAAGGTTTGGAAACCCTATTCAGTGAGACAGAGAACTTATAAGATTAGAAATATTGCCTTATGGTCTCTCAAAATAGAGTTGGTAAAGCCAGAACTATGCAAGGGAGATATAATTTGATGCAAAATATGGAAGGATAGCATACAATGGAAATACAGTTGTTGGTGGATGTCAGTGACTCTGGAAATATTTTATATCTGGGTGGTATAGGTGTGATCATGTTCAGTGTTTTAAGCCAGGCTAATAACATATTTCTTATATACCCTCCAACAAGCTTGCCACTAATAGTTGTTCATTTCAGTCCAAGCTCACTTCATTATTATTGTTACTAACAATACTGAACACCATCGGAAAACAACTATGCCACATAAATAACAAACGGGGGCCTCGCCCCAGGGGCTTATCGGCTTCATCCTGAACCAGAATAAAAACAAGTAATGCTATAGAAAAATGAGTGCAACGGATTTTTAAAGACTAAATAATATGAACATCACAGTCAACTTTTGCTGTCTCTAAATTAAATTTAACATCAAAGTGTGCACAGCAACCCTCTAGTATGATGTATCTCGGCACCGTTTTACAAAATGTATTTTGTTTGTAGTGATGGAAACACAAGTCCTTCTGAGTTGAGTTGTAAGTTATTTCAACTCAAAATCTCACATAAGGGAGTGCTTTGTGTGAAGTACACTGAAGATGTGCAACCACTATGAAATAATAGTTTTGCTCAAAAATTCTTTAAGCACAAACAATGACATTTAAATATGGGAACAGATTGTATGCATGCCAAAAGTATTGTTTAATTCACTATTTTTCATATGATTCACACCAAACATATTTATCTCACATTCCAGGGTTTTTAAATACTGTGGCATTTAACTTTTCCTGTCTTAACATTGGTGTCACTTTGATATTCACCATATATTTTTATATACCAATATTTCCCTCATCTTCAGGAAGATGTAAGTGTTCTTCCCTCCCTCCTTTTGAATTTAAAATCATTTAAAATCTATTTGATTAGGTGGAAAGAAAAAGTACTTCAAATTATAAATCTTCCTTGATTATCTCAAAGATTTTTACTTAATATAAATGCAAGCCAGAGGGAAATAAGTAATACCAAAGTATTATATTATCAAATATGCAATTTGCAGTAGGATTCCTTTATTAAAATCACCAATTATTATTTCACATAAAATTTAATTGAGGTCATTACCCTCCTGGCAAGTTATTTCAAAATTCTTTCTTGTAATAAGATTTGTTATTGTAACATTCTTCTCATCAATGCTTCTCACACATATATATGCTTTTTATATCTATTTATAAAGATAATAGGCATTATCCATAAGTTGATTGAATTAATAATCAAGTTATATATTCAAATGTCTGCTGAAAAGATGTGGTCCTTTTGTTTCCTTGCTGTTTACAAAATCAACACATGAAAAAGTCCCTGCCTATCTAACAAATGGTTAGTGACTTCCAACAAGGCGAAATATCCACTCATTCTGAACAAATGGGACAAGTATTCCAATCACTTTCCTGGAGAGTGTCCCCTAGACAATGTGAAATGTTCACATTATGACATGAGTTATGAATCATTATTCAATTCAAGATGAAGAGAAATCTTCTGCTTGTTTAGGGAGAAGTCATTTTCCTGTGAGGACCACTTGCCTGTATGAAATACTCTGGTTTTACTGGTTTCTGCAGAGCATTAGCACCCCTGACTTCTCAGGTGGTTCTAGTGATAAAGAATCCACCTGCCAATGCAGGAGACATCAGAGACATGGGTTCGATCCCTGGGTTGGGAAGATCCCCTGAGGAGGGCATGGCAACCCACTCCAGTATTCTTGCCTGGAAAATCCCATGGACAGCCTGGTGGGCTACAGTCCATAGGGTCACAACGAGTTGGACACAACTGAAGCGACTTAGCTTACACACACAGACTGATCTTAAGCATCTGCTGATGAAGATCACTTCTGTTGATACACAAATGGCTTCTATGACCTGTGAGGAACATGCTCACTGTGCTGGGATAGTGCAGTGACTCAGGTTAACAGTCTATTATGCTACCTAGAGGTCAATTATCAACTTCCTGCTTTCCTTGTCTTTTCCCTTCTATAAACATAATTTTTACTCTTTATATGGAGGATTAAACCATTGACACAACATAGTCCCCACTCTTAAGAGCTAAATAAACCCATTCAAGATGACTGTAAAGCAGTTATACTAATGTGTTTAACATTATTGTCAGGAGACGAAGTGCACAGAGGAAAACCAGGATTACAATTGATGTGTACCAAAATGTGGAATATTTTAAGATAAATGTCAGCGTTAAACAAAAAATCAAATCAAAGGGAAAAAAAAATAAACGTTTCTCTTCAATTGAGAGATTTGCTTTAGAAAAGTTGACAGCAATATGAAGTTCTCTAAAAGGAATTTTACTTTCTAACTAACATCTGTTTTAAGATAGTAAATTTATTTCCATAACCAGAAACGCCCCTCTTAAGTGACAAAAATATGTGCATTTAAAGAAATAAAATATCATTAGGCATGAGAATACCAAGTTCTATTACTGCTGGTATTTTTGTGGCACCTTCAAAATATTTTCAGAAATAACTCTGGACTCCCCCTGCACCTAAATGTCCCACATCTATTTTTATTTTACAACTTAAATTATTTTTCTCCCTCTTTCTCTTCATATAAGATTTGCTCACAATTTTCTGACTCACAAAAATAAATAAATATTAGTTTTTATTATTATCTACATGCTTAAAAACCTGGGTTCAATTGTATGCAATATCAGTAGATACAAAGTTTTAACAAAGGTCTGCAAATTTACAGGTATTCTTGATCAAAGGTATCTATTCCATTTTATTAGACTTAGATCTAAGAACAATTAGGCATAGAATTAATTAGTCAAAGGACTGGGTCAATGTCAAACAGCTGTTTCATTCAGATTTATTTTTCCTGAACATAAAATAATATAGCTTTACAGTAAAAGACTGATATGTTCCAAATACAGATAAATCACTTCCTAACTTTATGAACTTAACCTCCTTTAAATTTCAATCCTGTTGTTGGGAAAAATGGTTACAAGTTAGTCATAAGGATTCAGTAGGATTTTACATGCAAAATTTAGCCATGATCTTAGTTTTCTGAATTTTGAGCTTTAAGCCAACTTTTTCACTCTCCTCTTTCACTTTCATCAAGAGGCTCTTTAGTTCCTCTTCGCTTTCTAGCATTAGTGTGGTATCATCTGCACGTCTGAGGTTATTGATATTTCCCCCGGCTATCTTGATTCCAGCTTAAGCTTCATCCTTCCTGACATTTTGCATGATGCACACTGCATAAAAGTTAAATAAGTAGAGTGACAATATACAGCCTTGATGTACTTCTTTCTCATTTTTGAACCAGTCTGTTGTTCCAAGTCTGGCTCTAATTGCTGCTTCTTGACCTGCATACAGCTTTCTCAGGAGGCAGGTAAAGTGGTCTGGTATCCCTATCTCTTTAAGAATTTTCCAAAGTTCGCTGTGATCCACACAGTCAAAGGCTAATTTAGCGTAATCAATAATGCAGAAGTAGATGTTTTTCTGGAATTCTCTTTTTTTTCTATAATCCAATGGATGTTGTCAATTTGATCTCTGGTTCTTCTGCCTTTTCTAAATCTAGCCTGAACATCTGCAAGTTACTGGTTCACGTAATGCTGAAGTCGAGCTGTTTGTGCATGACCTTGCCAGTTTGTGAAATGAGTATAATTTCACAGTAGTTTAAACAATGCTTGGCATTGCCCTTCTTTGGGATTGGAATGAAAACTGACATTTTCCAGTCCTGGGGCCACTGCTGACTTTTCCAAGTGTGTTGGCATATTGAGTGCAGCACTTTAACAGCATCATCTTTTAGGATTTGAAATAGATCAGCTGGAATTTCATTATCTCCACTAGTTTTGTTTGTAGTAATGTTTCCTAAGACATATTTGACTTCATACTTCAGGATTCAAAGTTCTACATGAGTTCATGACTTCAGGATGTCTGGTTCTACATGAGTGACCACACCATTGTGGTTATTCGGGTCATTAAGACCTTTTTTGTATAATTCTTCTGTGTATTCTTTCCAGCTC
The DNA here is from genome assembly GCA_007570785.1 of Antilocapra americana. NCBI lineage: Eukaryota > Metazoa > Chordata > Mammalia > Artiodactyla > Antilocapridae > Antilocapra > Antilocapra americana. Next base: position 3,961,081 of record ML660774.1, on the reverse strand, counting down.
TTCTTAATCTCTTCTGCTTCCCCGAGGTCCTTAACATTTCTGTCCTTTATTGTGCCCACCTTTGCATGAAATATTCCTTTGGTATCTCCAATTTTCTTTAAGAGATCTCTAGCCTTTTTCATTTCATCGTTTTTCTTAATTTCTTTGCATTGGTCACTTAAGAAGGCTTTCTTGTTTCTCCTTGCTATTGTCTGGAACTCTGCATTCAGTTGGGCATATCTTTCCCTTTCTCCTTTGCCTTTTGCTTTTCTTTTTTTCTCAGCCCTTTGTAGGGCCTCCTCAGACAACCACTTTGACTTCCTGCATGTATTTTTCTTTGGGATGATTTTGGTCACTGAATCCTGTACAATTTTATAAATGTCCATCCATAGTTGTTCAGGGACTCTCTCTACCAGATCTTATATCTTGAATCCATCCATCACCTCTACTGTACAAATTATAAGGGATTTGATTTAGGTTATACATCAATGGCCTAGTAGCTTTCTCTATTTTCTTCAATTTCACTTTGAATTTTGCCTAAGGAGCTCATGATCTGAGCCACAGTCAGCTCCTGTCTTGTTTTTGCTGATTGTACAGAGCTTCTCCATCTTTGGCTACAAAGAATACAATCAATCTGATTTTGATACTGACCATCTGGTGATGTCCATGTGTAGAGTCATCTCTTTTGTTGCTGGAATCCATTCTAACATAGGAATTGATTTTCCCCTACATTGTACATAATGAAGTAGAAGAGCCAAAATTCAAACACAATTTGTTTGACTGGAATCCAGTGCTTTTTTCACTCTATATTTACTACGTTGTAAATGATATCCTAGCTGAAATGAAAGTTATAAAATTAACTTATCATTAAGTAATATATTTATCATTTCTGCAGTGAATTCCTAACTAGTGCATCTCAGTATTTAATCAAGATTTCCCCATGCCTAAAAAGTACTGAAATTTGACCAAAACTCAACTCCTTTACCCCTCATGCCCCCAGCATCTACTACAGTATTTCCCATCTCCATAAATAGAAATTCCAAGCTTCCAATTGCTCAGGTCAAACAACTGAGCTCATAATCAAGTCCTCTCTTTTTCTTTTACTTCACAACCCAGCAACCAGGGAGTCTTTTTAGATCTTCTATAAACCACATTCTGGAATATTCACAACGAATCACCTTCGCATCACATTGTGACTTAAGCCACCATCACCTCCAACTTCAATCATCCCAGTGGATTCCTGTAATCTGTTGCCCCACTTCTTCTAGAAATGTCTGTTCTTAGCCCAGTTGTTAGAAAGAGCATTATAAATTCAAGTTGGATTCTTTTATGTGAATAATCCAACTCTAGTGACTTCCCACCTCATTCAGAATCACCATTGCCTATAGACTTCCCATGATCTCATGCTCAACTAATTCTCCAACCTCATCCCCTGGGCTCTGCCCTCACTTACCCCACTCCAGTCATACTGGCTCAGGTCTAATAGTTCTATCATGCTGAGACATCACAGCATTGTTCTTCCTGCTTAGAATGTACTTCCCTTTTGTATCTGTGTGACTTTTCACCTTTTGGGCATATGTCCCCATTTCAGAGAGCTCTGCACTGGTCAAAGTGGCCATCATCAAAATTCTACAAACAGTAAATTCTGGAGAATGTGTGGAGAAAAGGGAACCTTCCTAAACTGTTGGTGGGAATGTAAATGGATACAGCCACTGTGGAGAACAGTAAGGATGTTCCCTAAAAACTAAAAACAGAACTATTGTATGATCCAGCAATCCCACTCCTGGCATATATCTGGAGAAAACCATAATTCAAAAAGGTACATGACCCTGATGTTCACACCAGCACTATTTACAATAGTGGAGACATGGAAGCAACCTAAATGTCAATTGATATAGGAGTGGATAAAGTACATATGCTGCATATATACAGTAGAATATTACCCAGCCACAAAAAAGAAATAAGATTTGCAGCAACACAGATGGACCTAGAGATTTTCATAAATGAAGTAAAAGACATATCATACGATAACACTTTTATATGGAATATAAAATAAAGGATAAAAATTAATTTATTTACAAAGCAGAAATAGTCTCACAGACTTTCCAAACAAAGTTACAGCTTCCAAAGGGAAAAGACTGGGAACAGCAAAAAACTAGGAGTTTTGGATTATCCTACATACACTACAAAGTGTAGGATAACCTACGTGTACTCCATACATATGTAAAGTAGCTAATCAACAAAGACTTACCATATAGCAGAGTCAATATTCTGTGATAATCTATGAGGGAAAACAATCTGAAAAGGAATGAATGGTATGTATAACTGAACCACTTTGCTGTACACCTGAAGCTAGAATAACATTGTACATCAACTAAATCTCAATATAAAATAAAAATCAAAAGGAAAAAATAAGAAAAAAACACTGTTGATTCTATCTGTAAATCTACTTATGAAAACAGACAGGTTATCTCTAGGTACCTTTGGTACCAGAATATAAGCTTTCACTTAGAATGTTTGCTGTTTCCCTCATTGCTGTTATAACACCAGTAACATGTAGCTTTATAAATACACTGAGTATTAAAGGTTTACATGTTCTTTATTGATCACTTGAGCAGTATCACACTGTTTTTAGCAGTAGGAGCTTAAGCAAGTAACCTCTAACATCACTGGATCTTAGTTAGCTCGCCTGTTAAATGAAGACAATGATAATACCTCTTAAAGGGTTCAACTAGTATGTATAAACCACTTAGGATTACTGCTGCTAGTTATATGTTAACAATTGAATCCTTTTCACATGGAAAATGCCATACATTGTTGAAGCTAAAACTAAAAAAATAAGAGAGAGAGAAAATGTAGTGTATATTAAATAAAAGATATATAAACTTAATTTTCAGAAATATTTCAAGAAAGTTCACTATAAAGATTTTGGTACGTGGAGGATTTCTTTTTTTTTTTTTTTTACTTTTTAGCTTGTTTTATTAGAACTTCATAATTTTTTATCAACATATGCAAATGTGTGCAGATGTTCCATTTCAGTGGTTACTTTATTATGAATTGAGAACAATTACTATCAATATCTATTTTCTTTCAAAATCTGTCACCATAAATTTTCCATCTTTTAGAAATAGTGAATCATGCTAAAGCATTAACTCTTGAGGCCCTGTCTATTGTTTCAATTTCTCTTATTCAAAATTACAGAATGTTGACAAATAATAAAAAGTTCTTAGTGATTTAAACATGTATCTATTTTGTTTTGTCAGTATGAACCTCAGTAAAAGAAAGACACCCAGGTTCCCTAAAGACTTCCTTCATTCCCAGTTGTAGAACTGGGAATGCAGAAATGCTCTGTAACAACATAAAATAGATAGGGTAGCTGAAACAATAGAGACTCATTTCTCACAGCCCTGAAGGCTGGAAAGTCCAAGATCGAGATGCAGGCAGATCTGGCGCCTGATGAGAGCCCTCTTCCTGGTGTTTGAATGGTTCATAGCTTTCTTGCTTTAGCCACACATGATTGAGCCAGTATGTCCATCTAACTTGGGAGAGACAGGCTTGTTACTGTTCAGTCGCTAAGTCATGTCTGATTTTTTGTGACCCTACAGACTTCAGCACACCAGGCTTCTCCGTCCTTCACTGTCTCCAGGAGTTCACTTGGATTCATGTCCACTGAGTCAATGGGGCTATCTAACTATCTCATCCCCTGTCGTCCCCTTCTCTTCCTGCCTTCCGTCTTTCCCAGCATCAGGTTTTTTGCCAGTGAATCAGGTGGCCAAAGTACTGGAGATTCAGCTTTAGCATCAGTCCTTCTTTTTTTTTTTTTTTTTTATGTCAGTTATTTATTTATTTATTTATTTATTTATTTATTTATTTTTTTATTATTGTTTTTGCCATACATTGTTATGATATCACCATGGGTTTACATATGCTTCCCCTCCGGGTCCCCCCTCCCTCCTCCCTCCCCCCCGGGAAATCTCGCTGCACCAGTCCCGAGCATCAATCCTGGGCTGGCAATTGATTAGACACATGACAATTAACATGCTTCAATGCCCTTCTCCCATCTCATCCCACCCTTACCCTCATCCACAAAGTCCACAAGTCTATTCTATACATCTGCGTTCCTTTTGTTGTCTCCCATGTTGGGTTCTCATTACTGTCTTTCTAAATTCCATATATATGTGTTAATATACTGTATTGTTGTTTTTGCTTCTGGCTTACTTCACTCTGGATAATGGGCTCCAGTCCTTCTAATGAATATTCAGGACTGATTTCCTTTAGGACTGATTGGTTGGATCTCCTTCCTGTCCAAGGGAACCTCAAGAGTCTTCTCCAGCACCACAGTTTGAAAGCATCAATTTTTCGGCATTCAGCCTTTTATATCATCCAACTCTCACATCCATAAATGACTACTGGAAAAATCATAAGGACCTTTGTTGGCAAAGTGGTGTCTCTGCTTTTTAATACACTATCTAAGTAAGTCATAGTGCAGTGTCCTATATATATATATATAGAATATAGAGTAAACTAGTTCTTTGTATATTTCTATATTCTGTTTCTATACTTTAACTGCTGATTTATTAGTTGCTGAAAGAGCTGGCAAAATTTCCCACTGCAGTATAGATTTATCAGTTTCTCTTAACAGTCTGTCCACGTTTTTTTTTTTAAATGAATGCATATACATACAGTTTTAGAATAACATATCATGATTGTTGTATTTTTTTTCTAGTTGATATTTTTATAATTGAGTACAGATCAATTTCTTTTGCATTTTCTGTCTTAAATGCAGTGTTTCATAATAAGATGGCTTCTCTTTCCATGTGGACTCAGGATTTGTCCACGTGCTCTTTCCAGCACAGACTTTTAATTTTTTTTATTTTAATTTTTAATTGGAGAGTAATTTTAACAATGTTGTACTTGTTTCTGCCATATTACAACAATGTGAATCAACCATGAGTATACAGATATTGCCCTCTCTCTTGAGTTTACCTCATTTTATAATTAATAGGATTTTTTAATTGGAATTTTTGACATAATGCTACTGCACACTTAATAGACTACAATACAGTGTAAGTGTAACTTTTTTGTTCCTTTTTTCATAATGGAATCTAGGAAAATTGTACCCATGAACCTGTTTGCAGGGCAAGGATAGAGACGCAGACATAGAGAACAGAATTTGGACACAGTGGATGAAGGACTGGGTGAGATGAGTTGAGAGAGCACCACTGACAAGCACATACTTTCATGTGTAAAACAGACGGTCAGTGGGAAGTTGCTGTGTGGGCACAGGGATCTCAACTAAGTGATCTGTGCAACTTAGAGGCTGAGATGGGTAGGGGAACAGGAGAGAGGTTCAGGAAGCGGGGACGCGTGTACCTGTGGCTGATTCAGGTTGTTGTATGGCAGAAGCCAACACAATATCTAAAGCAATTATCCTCCAATTAAAATTTTTATTTTTAATATAACTTTTATGTGCACTGAGAAACCAAAAAGTAAAATTGTGTGGCTCACTTTATTACTTGCTTGGCTTTATCGTGGTGGTCTAGAAGTGAACCCTCAATATCTCTGAAGTCTGTCTGTATTTGAAAATAAACCTAAACTCAGGGTGTATTTTGCTCATTGTTCTGAATCTAGTTGTGTCTCTGCTTTATAACCAGTATCATTCAGGGCTCACAGCCAGCTGTAACTGTCAATCCACTTCCATTTAACATGCTATGAGAGCAGAAAGTCACACCCACTCCGAACAACAACAACAACAACAAAAAGGCACGACTTGGTAACAGAAATTTGTTTTCAGTCCCATTTATACATACTAATCAAAATCCCAGTATGATTTCAGATTTTTTTTTATTTTGTAGAGAAATAGATTTTATTTAGGTCTAGTCATTAAGATCTTTTTTCCCAATAAGAAAGGGGCAAAATTTAGGGAAAAGCAAAAAAAATATTTCTTAATATACACCTCATATACTTGCTTTTTCTGTAATACAAGGGAAACAAATTATACATGTCTTTTTAAAAAGGTACATGGGGTGGGGTACGTAGCAGAAAATTCATTTATATTTGTGGCTTGTGATGTGGCCCTGAGAAGAATTTCTATCAAAAGTGTCCAGGTGAATATCAAAATCAGAGAAACTAGCTGCCTTTAATCGAGGACTTTGGTATTTAATCCTTTGAAGCATATGAGAAGCAAAGATATGCTATATGCAAAGTAAAACCCTCTGCTCTCTTTGAAAACACCAAAGGTAACTTTTAAGTGCACTTACCATTTTCATCTTTACAGATAAAATGTCTAGTAGGCAAACTTAAAGATGTTCATGGGTTTTTCTCTACCACTTAAATGTTTTGAAATGAATAACAAAAGTAGTTATCTTTTTAAAAAGTCAAATATCACTTTAAACTACCTCTATAGTATATACATATTTTTTAATGTTTTGAGTTGACAAATATTATCCACTGAAATATGGTCTTTTTTCAGGTATACATCTTTATACCTAAATTATATGCATTTCCTAAATTATATGCGTAACATTTATACCTGAGTACAAAGACTGAATAAAGAACTTGCATACTTATTCATATAGGTACAAGTATGCTATATGTCACAATGAGCTAGTGTTTAAACGTATTTAATATCTTATTTCCAGGAGCTTAAAAATAGTTTCATGGAAATTTTATATTTCAAATACAAATGTTTATATGTAACATAAAAAGCAAACTTTTATGATGGTAACTTCTTTAGAAAAGCTATAAAGGATGGTAAAGGACCAAATTCAATTTTCCGGGAAAATTTTTATGATTAATAATCTGTATCTTTTTTTAATTCAAAAATGGGATTTTTCAGTAATATATACATGTATATATTTTTTAGATATATACACATATACTATATATAATATATATGTATATATGTATATACACACACATACATACATATATAGTTGTCTTTGTTGGCCATTGCAGAAAAGGTACAGAGATCTTGTGTCTTATATAGATACTATATGATTGATTTCTGTTTTAAAATGGACTTTTCCAAGCTAAGTAGATAGTACTGGCAGAAATGCAAAAGCATCTTTCCCATCAAGTGGCTATTAAGTCATTATAGAAAGAGATGTGATGAACAAACAACTGTATTTTTTTTATTTCTATTGATGATAAGTGTATCAATAGTCAAGAGGAATGTGGTTCTCTAACAATACTTTCTTATAAAATTGAAATAATGGCCCTGCCTTTATAATCTTTGCTTTAATGAAGTGTGATTCTCAGATTTTAGCAGGCATCAGAATCACCTGGATGGCTTGTTAAAATTAACTGATGAGACCCATATCCAGTTTCTGATAGAGTAGATCTGAAATGACACCAAAAATCTGCATTTCTAAGTTGCTTTCTCAATGTGGCCAACTCGTCTGGTCCAAGGACTGCACTTTGAGAATTACTGGATTTTTGTCATGTAGGGGAGTTAGAGCTTGTAAAACTGTCAAAAAGAGCAGTCATGAAACTTTTAAAATACTTAAGGTCTGTATTATTGGATGTATCAGAAAGATAATTGGTCTGAGTTCTAATTTTTTTTTGGAACTTCCCTAGGAAATTTCAAAGCCAATAGAAAGCAATTAAATTGCTAGAAAATGGAATCAGTACAGTGCCCAAGAACATAATAGGAGCTGCATTGATTCATAGAAATGCATCTCATCTTTCATTCTGCATTTATCTTTATCTGTAAATATTTCCTCAATGAACAGGAGGATAAGTTGGTTAAAAGTAAGTCATTTGCTCAAAGTTCATTATTTTAAATGCCCTCCAAACCTGAGTCAGTATTCCCAGATGACCTCTTAAGGTAGGTTGTTTCGGGCGGAAAAACACAAAGTATAAATGAATTAAATTACATCCCTAGTTCTTCCACTAATGCCTACTTACAGTCCCTCAATGACTACTTAGATGATATTTGTAAAATATGTAGTTTTTGAAAACTCGGCTTTAGTGGTTATGAACTGTGAGAGCCAGTATCAAAAATGTGAGGCTTTGCATGCAAAAAGAAAGGAAATTCACGAGATTTGTTTTTTATGCTGTCTTTGGCATTTATCAGCAGTGTCTGGTCTTGGGCAACTCTTTTAACCTCCAGCTGAACTCAGTTTTCCTATTTCAAAAATGACAATAGTCATTTCTTTCTACCACTAGATTGTGGAGAAAATCAAATTAGATAGAGTCTTGTTTTCTTATAAATAGAATTAACTGCAATCTAACATATTCAGTGCTTTAAAAGGGTCGGATGGGTGCCATGGTTCATAAGAGAAGAGTATCTTTAGATCTCTTTTTCTAATTCAATCATGTACTCCTAGCACTGCTTTGATTTTTAAAAAGTAATTGGGGTTTGCATCTTCGAACTGATGGATCTTTTTACCTGCTTCATATACTGACTTTGTCACGTGTCAACCTCATTCCAGTTCTGTGAAGTTTGTTGTCCTTCCTCATGTGAAAGGAAGAACAATGCTAGACTAGACAGCTTGTAATATCATTTTATTGCTTTTTAAAAATACCCAGTACATATTCAGAATACTTATTCACTGGAAATGTTATACTGTGGATGAAACCATATTGTTAATACTTTCCAAATTTAATTCCATATTAAAATAGTATGATTCAAGAATGGAAGGCTGCATTTTTAGGGGAACTATCCTGCCTTCTGCTTTTTCTCTGTGTTCAGTGTCCACCCTAAGGAGTGATTTCAGACTTCCCGTGTTAAATAATGTAGAAATGGTAGGGGCAAAAGTGAAATATCTCACCAGGAAATAAAGGTGTCGTATAAAAAAGACCCTCTGTCTAGAATGATGTCCTTTGTGTTTTCTTGGCCTCTGTTGATGACAAAAAAGTGACTAGTCAGTGGCTCTGAACGGAGCTGCTGAAAGTGAAGAAACAGCTTTGCAGGTGAGCTCTGAGCAAAGTGTCTGTCTCATTTCTTTTCTCGAATGAACAGCCTTATTAGGAGTGGCTTATTACTACTCTCGGATGATATTTAAAATAAATATGGCTACCTATAAATGTCAGTTTAAAAATCCTTCAAATTTACATCTACTACAGCCATGTTCCAATTAAAGATGAAGCCTGAGTCCTCATCACCTTTTGTTTTCAAGTTCTGAGTGTTCGTCTTTTTCAAGCATCGGTTAAAATTCTAAGACAACATGCTTCTTCCTGTGCTTTAGTCTTGGGAGAGCACAAACTGCACTGAATATAGTCATTTTGAAACCAAACAGAAATGATGTGGAATTTGGTTTGAGCCCTCTCTCAAAGGAAAAACAGACAAAACACTGCCATCGGTGATTTCCCTGACTCTCATCAACATATAATTCTTCAAGACACAGATATGTTTGAAATGTATGTTTTGAACATAAAATCTGTGTTCATTTCAGCCATTCTGTGAAATCTCATAAAATTATGAGATCCATCGTGTACACCAACAGTATACTGCTGCCTCAACCCAGGCAAAAAACAACTGTCGTGGACTTCCTTCTATATGCGTCAAAGATGTATGATAAATGGGTAGATAGGAAAACAGAGGCTGGAGACAGACTAAAAGATGAGAATTTTCTCTGTGAGAGAACTCGTGTTAAAAACATTTTTATAAACTGTATACACTTAACTGAATTTATCTGTAGCAATTGCTATATTTAAGATCAAACAATCTGGACTGTTGCTTTCCCATCTTTTCTTAAGTTAAAAAATTACGTGAATTATCTAAAAATGAAAGCTATATTTTAGGGCCAACCATGCAAAAGGAAGACTGAACATCCTGCCCCACCTTTGATGACCTTTGTGTCTTCAGACCTCCAGCAAAATAAAAAGATGTCTACTGGCAAACTCAAGATCAGCTTTTGAAGAGTTTTTAGCACCCTATTACTTTATAGTGTAAGACTTGTTCATTCTGTCCTTGAAGAATTATTCTTAAGATGTGGGGTGTCTGAACCAGTGACAGCTATTAATGGCAGATTATCACAAATCAAGCAAGAAAATGTAGTAATATTCATTTCTATATGAAAACTTTATAAATAAAATGTTGTCTTCCCTTGTCAATATCAAATTTGTTTTCAAATATTCACATGGATATTTAAAAGAGTATTTACAATTTTGACAGTTTTCATCAATCAAGTGATTCACTATATATGAAGATAGAAATATTTAATAGTTGACGAGATTACAATGATAGTCTTCTACTGTAATAGATATATCAGCAGAGTGGTAATGTAAGTGTAAGAAAAATTAGAAGTGCTAGAATACAAATTTTCTTAAGCAATAAAATTAATTCAAGGAGCAACAATCTAGACAAGGCAACTTTATCTTCTTTGTCTGATTCACTTTTCATTTCTCAGATAATTATTTTTTTTTTCTTTCTTTACCTTTTCCTAGAGCTAATGAGTTTAGCTTGCCACCTCTATAAAAACTTAATGGCTTTTGTGACATTTTCACAGTGGTATTTCTTTAGATAGCTCTCACTGGGACAGAACTTTGGTACTCTGTGTGTGTGTGTATGTGTGTGTGCACATGTGTATGCATGCACATACACACATATCTACATAACCAAAGGATATTCTTTTAGACAAATCCAACTGTTTTAATCTATATGCTATATTTCAGAAATTGCTTTGTGATTTAAGGAAAAAAGAAATGCATGAAACTGAAACCCCAGTATATGTATAAACCTGACATAGAAGATAAGACAGAGGAATCACTGGCACTGTGATGTGTCAATTCAGTTTTATCTGCTGCTTTTATGCGATGGACAGCAATTTGAAGCTTCACTGTCTAGTCTACCACTGGATATCTAGTTTAATATCTATCTTTAAAGCTGCTATGCTTTATATCAATAATGATGGGATGCTATAAATAGCTGCTTTATATTTTCACTCTTCTCCCAAGAGAAGACCTCCATTCCCTGGTGCCTTATTACTAGATCGTAATATAGCTCAGTTAGTAAAGTATCCACCTGCAATGCAGGAGACCCTGGTTCACTTCTTGGGTTGGGAAGATCCCATGGAGAAGGCATAGGCTACCCACTCTAGTATTCTTGGGCTTCCCTTGTGGCTCAGCAGGTAAAGAATCAGCCTGCAATGTGGGAGACCTGGGTTCGATCTCTGGGTTGGGAAAATCCCCTGGAGAAGGGAAAGGCTACCCACTCCAGTATTCTGACCTGGAAAATACCATGGACTAAGTCCGTGGGGTCCCAAAGAGTTGGACACGACTGACTTTCACTAATATTTACATAAAGACAACCACATAATATAAATTTCAGAAGGAAAAGAGATAATAAATGGAATATAAGCTATAATGCATACTTAATATTTTGATCTGAATAAATACTCACTGAGACATAGCTCATTTAGTTCCAGGCAGCACTGATAAGGCAAGGCATCTACCAGATTCCAAGAATTGATCGATCAATACAAAGAACAACAACCAGAAAGGAATAAAGTGAAAATGCAAGCTTTCTGTCGGTAAAAAGTAGCTCGCAAAAGAAAAGTAATCCAGCTAATTATGGACTTTACACCCTTGGAAGCTGATAAATGTTAGAATGTAATCTATGAATTAAGGAAAAAATGTATATATACACACACACGCTATCATTTCATCTATAATACTTGAAACAATTTTGTTTCCATATGATTGATATATTTGGGGACATTTGGAGCATAATATAAAGTTTGAATGAGTTTATGTGCTATTTCCTCACTAATGCCACTAGATGAGAACAGAAGTCCCAAGAGTCAATCTCAGGAATACAGAAGATGCCCACGAGCCCACGCTGTGAACGATACCAGCTACCTTAGTTCAATGAATGTGTTATTCTACAGGGTCGTAGTTTGTTTTATTTTTCTTGTTTGTGAACTTCTCTATATGTATTTAAAAAACTCATTCCACATCTCAAATGTATTTCAACATCCTGCTTCAAAATGCCAAGGAGTGCATGAGACAAGTGTATTGCTCTCTATCTGTTTAGACCTGAAAGGGACACAGCCAAAGCCTGCAGAAGGGGGCTACTATTGGCACTTAGAGTGGCTGCTTCAATGCTTTCAAACATCCTTACAATTTCCAAAGCCAAAAACTATGGAGCAAAGCTGCAGGTTTTAGGAAAATGGACCTAAAAGCATGTCCACAGTAATGCAGGCAATAAAGAAGACAGCTATAGCATTGGATCAAATATTCAATTTTGATAAGAAGTTAATAAGATGAAATATCTATTATAAGCACATGCGTCACAGGACCTATGAATCAAAGGCAAACATCTGCACCAAGATTTAGGCCATACAAGATGACTAAACTGCCATGTTTGGTGCCCAGAACCGTGACGCACACCCATGCACACCTGGTGTTACAACCTTCCTTCCAACTTCAAATCATGCTCATTCCACAATTTAACTGAAAAGCAACAGATTTTCGAATGCTCACTTCCACAGAAGCCCTCAAAACTTCTTTTTCTTTCTTTAAGGTAACCTGTGTCTTACTTACTGTAGTAATTATGTATTTATAATCTATTTATCATGGGTAAATCAACACTACTGTTTTTACAGGGTACTGTCTGTCTTGATTAGTTTGTCACTGATGAAGATGGCAAAGACCTGTGGTTTCTATTGCCCAATTATGCATAGCATAGTGATTTGCAGGAATGCATGTCACATTGTAGCAGAACTGATTGGGTATACATATATGCCTACCACACTCATCTGTATACAGATGCGATATAAAATTGCAAGTGCTTTTATAAGCACAAACAATTTTGGCCATGGAATAGCTACAGGTGCTTCAATTAGGTTAATTACATTTTGTTTATTTGATTTCAGTTTTATAATTTCAGAGTTTAAGCAGTTATATAAACCAAAACAAATGAAGCTCTTTTCATTATGAAAACCAAAGTAAAAAAGACAGGGAAATTCTGGCTTGTTCTAGCAGCAATTTCTTATCTCCTTAGGAAAGGAGAAAACACCATTATGGGAGCAACTTAGCATAGTTTAAAAGCACAAGTGGATGATATTTAAGAGCAAAAGCACCCAGCTTGGGACAGCAGTGGGATCCCACAGCACTAGATTCTGAAGTGTAATGATGACCAAGCCTTATTACTATACTGCATTATTCTACTTAGCATAGAGATTTCATGAAAAAGTTATAAGGGCATGTGGGAGGATGTGCTGAGGACTGTCAGAATAATTTATTGGTGCGTATGCTATTTTATTTCTAGCTGAATTTTATCTTCCTGCACCCACACTGCCACAAGCCATCTTTGAGCACCTCTCCTTAGAAGAAGTCTGTTTTATTAAACCCCGAAGTAAAAGTTGTTTGGAAGAATCTTCTCAGCCTGGCTTGTTTTGCTGCGGTCTGCTGTTTGAAGGTTGTTCTCTGCGCCTTCGGAAGCAACAAGGGGAAAGAAGGAGAGGATTTAGATATCCCAGTGACAGTCTGGGGGTTGAGGACACCCAGCTTCACAGTCTTCAGGGACTGGGGTGATTTCAGAGCACCTGGGGGCACACTGTGCCTGGTTAAATGGACCCCAGATTCTCAGCCACACCGAAGATTCCTGTACCGCAGTCATGACCAAGAATGAAAGCGTGCCAAAGGTTTGACCAGGGAAGCTATTAGGGATGACCTCAACAGAGAAAGATTTAGAGGCCCTAGTCTTACCCAGGAAGTCAAGTCACACAGCTCCATGACACTAAGAGCAAACACAGCCCATCCGAGCACAGCTGCTGTCCCACCTTCTTCTTAACCTGACTAACCTCCTTAGTGGTTCCCATTCTTCCCCATTGCTCCACACACCATCTCGTAGGCTCTTCCATTGTATCCACTCTGCTTCTCTGTCTTCTCTCTCCAAGTCCAAGTGTCCAGATCACAGCTAGAGTCCAATAGGAGCTGATAACTCCCCTAACTCCTGTCTTCTCTCCATGGGGCTGGGCAGAGGGTAGAAAAATTGTCTACCTGCCACGACTGTGCATATGTGTGTTTAGTCACTCAGTCGTGTCCAACTCTTTGCAACCCCATGGACTTTAGCCCACCAGGCTCCTCTGTCACAGGGATTCTCCAGGCAAGAATACTGGTGTGGGTTGCCATGTCCTCCTCCAGGGGATCTTCTGAACCCAGGGACTGAACCCAGGTCTCTTGCACAGCAGGTGGATTCTTTATCCTCTAGGTCACCAGGGAAGTGGGGAAGAGCAATGCGTTATGGACAGTGAGAAAGAATTCCACAATCTGATAGGTCCATCCAAGAATATACACAGCAAAATATTGGCGATATGCATTTAATCAATTATAAATTATAGTGTAATCATTATCTATGTTTAGAAAGTATCTGTGAACCAGAAAGTAAGAATTTTAAGCCCTGATATTTGTAGCATGTATACATTTAAGACAATACTGGTACCAGGAGCTGTTGTTCATCATGAAAGTCCTTTCTGTGTTTGCTCATTAATTCACTAGGATTCCAAAAGTGTCAAGGAATAGGTGACATGCCTTGTCAAACGAAAAGAATAAACATACTGTACAGGAAGCTTTGGAAAACACACAAAGTTGAATGTCAGTCCTGAAAAGTAAGTTACCTAAAGCAATCCTCTCTATGAGTGGTGAAAGTTTATGTAAATATCTAAGGTAGGAAAGAAAATGCAGTGTATGTAACACCCAATATGCCACTCCACATTACTGAGCTTGAAAGATATTCTTATGCCAGGGAAGATGTAGCCATCACAGTTTTCAAATCCAGTGTGACATAACCATCACATAGTTTGTTAAAATCAACAACCAGGGCAATATGTGTACCTTCCAATTGTATTGGCCTTTTCATTTCTCTGGGATCAAGAAAAGGATAGAACTGCAGACATCTCATAAAATTTAAAGCTAATACTCAAAAGCATATCAAGTCAACAAGTATCTTCTTCACCCTAGAGATGTGTTTTTATTAGACACAGTTCAGGAGCTTTCTGGAAGGCATTTTATTTCGGGGGAAAAACAATGTATCTGTTGTTGCCTAGAACAACTGGCATCAAAGTAAATGCAAATTTTCCGTTCTTTGGGATAACCTGAAGAAAACAAATCCCCTTATTGTTAGTTTTGAGAAAATATTTTGAGCAAAAGTAAGTGACTGCAATCTGGGAATCAGGAGGAGGGATCTTGATTTTATAAAACTTTATTTTCTGGAAACTGTGTTACAGTTGTCTTTTGTTTGAAATATTAAGACCATACGGTCTCACTAAAAGTTCATCAGCAAGAGCTACTAACAATATTCTCCAGAATGCAATTGCTTTTTCTTTGCTAAACAGAAGGAAAGTGCCTACTTGCCAAATAAGATTTATATGTTTTATAAAAGAACACTTTCATTGAATTTTCAGTAGTCATACCAATACATTATCATTCTTGGGTTTTCCAAGATTAACTTAACTCTCAGAAGGCAATATTAACAGTTTATTTAAAACTCAGAGACTTTCTTTTGTTATATTTTTTAGTACACTGAGATGAATGGATACATACTTGGATTATGAGATTTTAGTCCTGAATGTTCATGAAAAGAAGCATAAATTTAATATGTGTTATGGCTATCACAACTTGAAAAAGCCTGTATATAAATTCTTTAGTGAAATCTCACTTGTCCATGTGTGAAACTTAAATAAAAATCACTATTGATATTTGAAATATGGATATCTCATCACACCTGAGCATCATGCATAATAGCTCTTTTATTTAAATTTGAACTTCTTGGTACTGCTCTCCGACAAAGTCCTCTATCTTAAATATACTTCACAAGCACAAACCTGAACTTTAACTGAACAATCCCAGAAGATGACATGGCATTAATTAATGCTTACTTGCAAGGAGAGCTTAACATAGCAGAAAACTAAACAAGAAAATATTTTTTCTTGTTTCCTTTTACACTACACAGTACAGCTTTCAAAGATGATACAACAGCCTTTGACATTTACACATTAAATAACAAAATGGTATTGAGATATATAAAGAGCAACCTATGAAGCATATAAGACAGGATATACAAAACTCTAGTCCTAAATTTGCACACAGCACACAGTGCCCAGAAAACTGTAGAGCAAATAGATAAAAAAATAAGTTAGGATATAGTCTGTGAATAAAAAACATAATTTTTTATGTATGTGTAGGGAGAGAAAGTTCTGCTCTGCATAAAACAAAGAAAAAAAACTACTATTTCTAATACTATATGAATATTTATAAGAAGTAAATCAGACTAGAAAGAAAATTCTCAAAAAAAGTTAAAAAGTAAAATCATAAAAGCTATATTCTCTTACATAAATGCAGTTAATTAGAATTAAGAAGATAGAAAGTAAAGTTCAATACTTTGGGTAAACAAACTAAAAACAGAATAATTGGCTTTGTTTATGACATTTGGGACATTCAAGAAATAGATATTGAAACTGTTGAAGTGAAAATCACTCAGTCATGTCAGACTCTTTGTGACCCCATGGACTATCCCATGGAATTCTCCAGGCCAGAATACTGGAGTGGGTAGCCTTTCCCTTCTTAGGGGATCTTCCCAACCAAGGATCAAACCCAGGTCTCCCACATTGCAGGGGGATTCTTTACCAGCTGAGCTACCAGGGAAGCCCAAGAATACTGGAGGGTAGCCTAACCCTTCTCCAACGACCCGGGAATTGAACTGGAGTCTCCTGCATTGCAGGTGGAAATTCTTTTCCAACTGAGCTCCCAGGGAATCCCATTGACACTGTTATATATTTTGAAGTGAACAATATATGAGATGTTGCATACAGAATATGTAGACACTAGTACTTATGAAAAATGTGACATAAAATGTATGTATAAGGGAAACGAATATTAAAATGACATAAGTATTTTTTAAGAAAGAAAAAACATACAATAAAAGGGTAGAAGAAAGAAATTAATAAAAATAGTAGTAAACTTAAAAGAATACAAATGGAAATTAATCAGTAAAATAAGTCACTTCTTTGTAATATTTCATAAAATATAACTTGCTTGCTTGACAAAGGATCAAAAAAAGCATGGAAAATATAAATCACATTAATAGTGAAAATGTTTATACTATCAGATAGGAAGTAATGAATTATAGAAGAAAAATGTTTACACTCATTTGTATTGATATTTAAGTAAGAATTAATTTAATGGACCTTTATTTAGAAAACATACAGATTAAATCTCAGTAAATATCTTAATAATCAAGGAATAAAATGTATTCAATTAGTTCTAAGCATCTGTTTAAAATATATGTGATTTTTATTTTTTTAAACGTTAGCACTTTAAAAAATTGAAATTTCACAGTCAATATGATGGTAACAAAATTAATAGAGAATGTAAGAAGACAGGAAATGAAACTCATTTTCCTGCAAAATAGATTAATAAAATATTAATAAACAGGTTTTTTCTGAGTACTAAAAAAAGATACATCATGAGCCAAGAGACTCCATCCAAGAAATGAAAAGATTATTCAATATTAAGAGATTTCATTTAACTTAATACTATAATAGATTAAAAGAAAAAAAGCATATGTCTTCTCAATAGATGATGAAAATTCATTTGATCAAATTCAATTGATAAGGAAGCTAGAAATACAAGGAATGATTATAACCTGATAAAAAATTTACCTGAACCTTATTCTTAACAGTTACCATTAAAATAGAACCAATGTGCAGATGCTTATCATTAATACAATTTTCAGGACTGTAAAGAAAGTTCTATCTAATCCAATGGTGTAAGAAAATATAGATTAATCTTAGATTCTGAAGATAACATTGACTTCTTATAAAATCTGAGCAAACTAACTGAAAAATTCTGAGAACAAATATATGTTCTATATGACAGATGCAAGTTAAATAATCAAAAAATAGTAGCTTACATGTCAATGATAATCAATTTGTTAAATTTATGGCAAAAAACCCCTATTCAATGTATTAACAAAAACTAATATATATATACATATATATAATATATATATGTATATATATTAAAGTAAAGTACACAATCTATATTAGTATCACACAGAACTTTACTGAAGGACACACATCAAAGGGATGGAATAAGGAAGTATACCATGTCTCTGAAAGGGAAGATAATATCTGAAACTATCTTCAAATTAATTTACAAATTCAATGTCATTCCACTCAAAATCAAAATTGTCACTGCTATCATTTGTAACAAAATTAGCTAATTTTGAAGTTTCCATAAATGAATAAATAAAAAATTGCCAAGAAATACTTGTGAAAATGTATAATAAGGAGAAACAGGCTTCACCAAAAGTCTATAAAGGTCTTATGATTAAAATAGTTTAAACTTAACAGAAAAATAAACACCACAGAGAGCTAAGAGACAAGTATACAAACAAATATTTGTATAATGATGGATTATTTACTAATTAATATAGATACAGGAAAAACTCATTAACTAAAAAGATTCATATCTCAGAAACAGATGAATATAAAGAAATGTATTTATAAGCTAATGATAGAGGTAAAGTTAAATAAAAGTGGAGTTACAAGAACAGATGAGGAAATATAGAAATGTGTAGACTCTCCCTACTTGCATTAAACTTAGGAAACTTAGTATCTTCAGTTAAACTTTTAATTATGGAGATACGTGGCTAGCATTTACCTAAGATCTATTCTATGTTCTTTATAGTTAATGAAACTCTATATTACTGAGAGATTCCAACATATCCAGCTAAAGGTCCACATTTCCCAGCATCTCATAGAACTAATATGGCATGACTATATTTTCTGACCCCTTATATAGAAGTGAATGTTGCAGGAAAGGAATTCCTGGAAGGTTTTGTAAACAAGCCTGGATAGGTATAGACTTCCTTCTGCATCTCCCTTTTCTAGTTTTTGCTCCCTGGAACTCAGGTGTCCAGGCTGAAGTGCCAGCAGTCCAGGACAAAAGAAGAGAGAGATGCAAGGCATGTGAGGCCCAATTTATTCATGGATCTAATGAAACAGCACCAGACCCCCAATCTCTGGACTTCCGTTACATGGAAAAATAACTTACAGTGTGCTAAAGCCACTGTTGTTTTTGGTTTTCTGTTTTGTGCAGCCAGTCCTAACAATAAGTTACCAAGTGTGCAAGGAATTTTTAGAGGACTGCAGTAATGCTTTTAGTATGAGTGCTGTTGACATAAACGTTAGAAAGAAAGTAAAGATTATATAATGTGCATAGCCCCTCAACTTCCATGCTTTACATCCTACCTTTTATTATGAAGTGAGAGCAGTTATTCCTTTAAAGGAGACCATGAAATTCAAACAATCATCCTGAAAAAAATATATATTCCACTATTAAGGCTAAATCTCGAGAGAGTTATGGAATATGCATAGTTTAGTTACATGTTCACCTGAACTTCTTGATTCTTTGTTTCTATCCTTGAATTATTCCAGGATTTTAAGAGACAGAGATTGTATGTCAAAAACTCCAAAACTTAGTAAAACTATGGTATGAAATATCCAAAATCTTACTTTTAAATTGTTTTTGAGAGAATCACACTTTTACACAGAGTATGTAATTCAAAAATTTTTGATTGATAAGATTCTCCGATTGCTATGAACCAAACAAACGAGAAGGGCTTCAGATCCTTGCATTTAGTCCTTCCTTATATTCAAAACACTTTTTTCCTTAATTGGATAAAAAGGACATTAGAAAGAGTAACACTGGAATGAACAGATGTGAAACTTTTCCTAAAAAATCAGATTTAAATGTTTCCCTTTTAATGTTATACATTACACACTAAAATAAAGATCATACTGAATAGGAAACTGAAGATATGTTTTAAATAGTTTTAATAAAATAAAAATATATAATATTAGCATTAAGACTAGTGAACCATTAAACAACAAGGGCATACTGTATGGCACAGAGAACTATATTCAATATACTTTGATAAACTATAATGGAAAATAATATACAAAAGAACATACATATGAATAACTGAATCAGTTTACTATGCAGTAGTAATAATTAAAAAAAAAAACATGGTAAAGCAATTATGAAAGCGTTAGTTGTTCAGTGTGTCCAACTTTTTGTGACCCCATAAACTGTAGTCTTCCAGGCTCCTCTGTCCATGGAATTTTCCAGGCCAGAATGATTTGCCATTCCCTTCTCCAGGAGATCTTCCTCACCGAGAGATCGAACCTGGGTCTCCCACACTGCAGGCAGATTCTTTACAATCTGAGCCACCAGGGAAGCCCAATATAAGTTTAAGTTTAATCAACTATACTTCAACTTAAAAAAATTTTAAAAAGAAAAGACTAGTCAATCAGTTAAAAAGGTTCTCTAAGTAAGAAGTGCTGTATTATACTGTTTATATTTTAAATGCATGCACATGTTTATTGGGAAATGAATATGTCAAGTCTGTATATTATAACCCTGCCTATTTAACTTAAATGCAGAGTACATCATGTAAAATGCCAGGCAGGAAGAATCACAAGCTGGAATCAAGATTGCCCAGAGAAATGTCAATAACCTCAGAATATGCAGATGATACCTCTGTAATGGCAAGAAGCCAACAGGAACTAAAGAGGCTCTGCACGAGGGTGAAGGAAGAGAGTGAAAAAGCTGGCTTAAAACTCAACATTCAGAAAACTAAGATCATGGCATCTGGTCCCATCACTTCATGGCAAGTAGATGGGGAAAAAGTGGAAACAGTGCTATTTTATTTTCTTGGGCTCTAAAATCACTGTGGATAGTGACTGCAGCCATGAAATTAAAAGATGCTTGCTCCTTGGAAGAACACCTATGACAAACTTTAAAGCAGAGACATCAGTTTCTGGACAAATGTCTGTATAGTCAAAGCTATGGCTTTTCCAGTGGTCAAGTATGGATGTGAGAATTCAACCATAAAGAAGGCTGTGCACTAAAGTGGTGATGCTTTTGAACTGTGGTGCTAGAGAAGACTCTTGAGAGTTCCTTGGACAGCAAGGAGATCAAAGCAGCTAATCCTACAGGAAATCAGTTCTGAATATTCATTGGAAGGACTGATGCTGAAGCTGACTCCAAACTTTGGCTACTAGATGTGAAGAGCTCACTCACTGGAAAAGACCCTGATGCTGGGAAAGACAGAGCAGGAGAAGGGGGCGATGGAGAAGGGATGAGATGGTTGGAGGGCATCACCGACTCAATAGACAGAAGTTTGAGAAAACTCTGGAAGATGGTGAAGGGCAGGGAAAGCTGGTGTGCTGCAGTCCATGGGGTCACTAAGAGTCAGACACAACTAAGCGACAGAACAACAACATGTTAATAGTAGTTATAAGCAAAAATTTAACAACTTGGCTTCATGAGTACGTGGTGGGAAATAAGAGTAGATTTATTTAAACCTTTTGTGGATGTTTTTCCCTCACAGCTTCTCAGTCATATACCAAACCATTCGGAGTGGAGGGTGGGTTTCTGCCAGCTACATAGCTATGGAGGTTGGCAGCAATGTGACAAACTATCCCCCCAAACTTTCAGCTGGATCTCTCTCCATACTCACTTAAAACATCAGAAAATGCAAAAGAACAGTGGCAAAAGCTTGAAGGAATTTAGGATGGATGAGATTGAGATCTGAGGTCCAGGGTAAGAAAAAGAAAGTCATGAAGGGCTTTTGAAATTGTAATTTTCTATATTATCTTACTTGTGACTCATTTTTACCATTACTAGCTTAAAAAAATTGAAAATATTCTCATAACAAGAGACTGGTGGTGAGATAAATGTGCAAACTCAAATGTCAGATGTGGAATCTGAAACCTCTCAGAACACATCTCCCCCCACCCCCGCCTTTTCCTCTCTGCCTCCACTGCCCACGCTACATAGATTTTCATAATTTTTGGAACGTGTCTATTGTTGTCACCCTTCCATACATATATCCATGGCTGATTGTTTACTCTGCTTGGAATATATGTCTGCATTTGAACTGAGTACTTTTTCCTTATGGCAAGTCAGCTGATTGCTTCATCCTCTTCCTTTCTGGCCTTTTAAATCAAGCATGTGGTTAATGGACTCATGCATTTATATGTCCCTTAATGTAACACTTGGAGTATATTCTAAGTTTTATTATTGTGTTTCTGTTCTTGTCACCCCCATACACATACATAGGACTTCAAGATCACGAATGTAAGAAGGCTTCAGTGTGCTAGCTGAGAAAAAAATAGCCTGATTAGAGGAACAGGGAGTGGAAATGATAAGAGAATCTACCAGCGAGTCAGGTTCATCCGCTGATTTTGCTCTTCTCAAAGGTAAGCATTTACAAGTGGGACTCATGAGCATTCTACTTCCAAACCTCTTTCCTCATTTACCCAAACTAAGGGCCATGCCTCATTTATGTCCAGCTTCCTGGTTCCAAAACTGCTGTCTAAACAGAAAGTGGGGGGATGAATAATCTTTGAATAAAAACTTGCCTATGCCTCTCATTTTCTTGGTAAAAGAACTGGTTTGTTCAAGTACTTAAACTTAGAATTGTACAGACTTAAAACTGGAATAAACTTCTTTTTTTTTTCCAGTTTTTTTTTTTTTTTTTATCGTTTTTGCCATACATTGTCATGATATCACCATGGGTTTACATATGCTTCCCCTCCGGAACCCCCCTCCCTCCTCCCTCCCCCCCGGGAAATCTCGCTGCACCAGTCCCGAGCATCAATCCTGGGCTGGCGATTGATTAGACACATGACAATTAATATGCTTCAATGCCCTTTTCCCATGTCATCCCACCCTTACCGTCATCCACAAAGTCCACGAGTCTATTCTATACATCTGCGTTCCTTTTGCTGTCTCGCATGTTGGGTTCTCGTAAGTGAGGCGTTCTTTTATCTCTGCTATCTCTTAAAATTTAGAATAAATTATACCTTTCTGATATTTCAGCAGTCTTTTATGAACTTTGCTTTTTAAAATAAAGAATTGGGACACTTTTTTTTTTTATGTTCTGGATTAGTTTTAAGTTTTTTTTTGTTTTTTTTTTAGTTGCACAACTTGCAGAATCAGAGTTCCCCAGTCGGGGATGGAACCTATGCCCACTACAGAGGAAACATGGATTCCTAACCACTGGCCTGCCAGCAGATTCCCTGAACTTCACAGTTTTAAAACATTGTGTTTATATAAAACTCATTTGGGCTTCTAAAATAACTTACTTTTATAAAAAAAATTAGCATACTCTGCAAATTAACTGCCTGCAAACATGATGACATGATACAAAAAAAGAGTGTGAATTCCATCGATCTTCCTCTAGTTCATTCTCAGATCCCACAAGAGCTGGACAGATACTAGGCATCCAATGAATATGAGCTTGAATTACGTGGCATGTCATATTAGAGACAACTAAGATTGTTTATTATATACTATCTTCAGGAAAATTAATTGTACACTATTGTACTTGATGTTCATTGAAGTTTTCTCATGGAAAGGCAGACACAGTGACGGCAAACAGCACGGACCATTGGCAGAGTATATGGGCGCAAAACCTAGGGCCAGCACTTCCGAGCTCTTTGAACTGGGGACCTTAAATCATTAAGCCACAAAGTGCGCACACATATCCTGTTCTCTGATATTTCAGTCTCTCACTGGGTAGATCGCTCACCTAAAAAGAAAATACAGTAATACAACCTGACGAAACAGCTAAGCTCTGAATTGGTTAGAGTGTTACTCCTCTGATGATGTCCATTTATGTGTATATATTCTCCTGAATTAGTTTTTTTGAATTAGCCTATGGAGATTGTCAATATAACCCGAGCAAGTCAATGACATTTCTTATTAAAGATCGCATTTATGAACATTTTCTTTTTTGAAACTATAAAGCTATTAGTTCATTAAAAACTGATTTCAGTAGGTCCAACCTATACTGATATTTTGAATTCACATGTTTAATATTGTATGCTTTGCATTTTGTTTTTATAGATATGAAAATTAGAAATTTTTGTACTTCTCTTGAGAAAAACAAGGTTTACTTAAATACCTCTCAGTAATTCCATACTAGTTTTGGCATCATAAAATACGATTAATAATCAAAAGCTTACATGTCAAAAAAGCATTTATATTTATAGCCACTAAATCTAACCATCAGAAAGACTACCAATATCCACTATATACTTGCATAAATTCAGCATCACACATTTAGAATTATAACTTAAATCATTATATCTACATTACTGTCACAGACTGTTTTCAGAACACAGTACAGATAATGGCCATATGGATTGCAATATAGCAGAGCCTGATTTTGGCATTTTTAATAGTGATTTTTTTCCAATCATGCTGAATAAATGTCCAAGTCCATTATAAGAAAATAAAATTCTGAGAAACACAATTAAACTTTTAAGTTTCAAAAATCCAGCAGACATTAAAATGTCTATTCATTTATCTCACCAAAGGCAATAACCCTAAGGCACAGCTCACAAATATACTGTTAATTAGCATTCACATTTGACTCCAGAAAGCAAAAATAAAAAAAGAAAGAAAAGAATCTCTGAACTGGTGCAGTATGTAATTTGCACTGTCCTGTTCAACAGTTTTAGGGGAATTCATGATGCCAGTATTAGTTCTGATCTCTATTTCTGTGGTTCTTCAAATATCAGAACACTGTAAAAAAAAGGGGGGGGGGAGGGAGGAACTGAAAAAACAAATTGGGAGAATTTCTGAATAATTCAGTGCGTGGCTTAGTGCCAGGAAGAAAGGGAAATAACCAACAGAAGCATGCTCAGTCACCTCTGACCCTCTGACCCCATGGACTGTAGCCCGCCAGACTCCTCTGTCCGTGGGATTTCCCAGGCAAGAATACTAGGGTGGGTTGCCATTTCCTTCTCCAGGGAATCTTCTGGACCCAGGAACTGAAACTGTGTCCCCTGTGCCTTCTGCATTGGCAGGCAGATTCTTTA
Organism: Antilocapra americana; assembly: GCA_007570785.1. Classification (NCBI taxonomy): domain Eukaryota; kingdom Metazoa; phylum Chordata; class Mammalia; order Artiodactyla; family Antilocapridae; genus Antilocapra; species Antilocapra americana. Next base: position 3,936,257 of record ML660774.1, on the reverse strand, counting down.
CCACTGTGCCACCTGGGAAGCCCAAGTAGAAGACCTAACCCTTCCATTTCATCAGGGCTTGGAACTTGCAGAATCTCTTCCACTACCATCTACAGGGAAGTGATCCAACAGGGTCAGGAAAAGGAAGGCCTGGGCCTTGTTAAACTTATTGAGCTGTCTGGTTCCTGAGGCTGCACCTTTCATCCCAGTGTGACTTCAAAGGGAAACAGAAGTTATTCATAATTCAAAAGGCTGGTTCTGGATACACGAGGGTACAGAGCACACGGAGCACTGAGATTTCCACCCAATCACACAAATATTGGTCCTTGTCCAGCTCTGAACCCATACAGCGGAAAGGCTGAGACTTTCAGGGGAGGGTTCTATCTGAGTCAGGGGAGGGTTCTATCTGATCAAATAGTCCCTCACTTCAACTGCAGAAGCCAGTAATCAAAAGTGACAAAAAAGGACGGGGACCCCTATTATTTTGAACTCCCTAGACTATAAACCCAATATTATTATTTTTTTCTTAAAAAAATCACTTTTGATTTAATCATTTTGAATTTTCTATCTCTTTGGAGTGCTAAAGAAATGAGATTAGGTTCAGGATAAAGTCACCCCATGTCAGCAAAACTTCACTAAGTTTCTAAGCTTTTTCTTCCCAGAAAGAAGAAGGCCCGGGACAGCTAATCAGCACAAGCTACTTGAGTTGCTCCCAGAAGTTCCTCTGCTCCACAGAAGGGAAGTGGCCTGCTTCCACCAAACAGGACATGACCAGTATCACTTCCTTTTCCCTGCTCAGTTTGCTCTATAAAACCCTCTCCAGTTCCACAACCCTTTGGAGAGCCTCTCTATCTACTAGATCGGATACCCAAGACATGAATCACTGAATGAAGCCAACAAGATCTTTTTTTTCAGTTGAAATGTATTCTTTAACAGGAAGGACGCATGCAAGTAAATCTATGTAATCTATTTGTAGATTTTAATAGGAATGTCATAAACAACAGTAGTGGGCTTCCCAGGTGGCTCAGTGGTAAAGGATTCACTTGCCAGTGCTGGAGACACAGGGGACACAAGTTCGATCCCTGGGTCCAGAAGACTCCCTGGAGAAGGAAATGGTAACCCACTCCTAGTCTTCCCTGGGAAATCCCATGGACAGAGGAGTTGGACAGGCTGCAATCCATGGAGCCCCCAGTCTCATAGTACTGAAGTAACTGAGCAATATTAGAGGTATAGCTGTATAGCTTTATTTTATTTTATTATTTTTTAACCTTACTGAGATAGTTTTGAATAATAAGGCTAGTGCATCTATAATGAGTCACTTGATTCTAGAGTGAGCCTGGACCAAATCCTAGTGCTTCCTACCTGAGCAGAAAGCCAATGCATATTTGCTGATGAATGATATTTTTTGTTTTAATCACTATGAATACAATGCCTTTAGTGGTTTCAAAAACAAAAACTTTAAATATCCTAAGTTTCTGTAAAAGTCATAACAGTAAAAAAAAATGTACTATTTTATACAGTTTATTCTGATGGAAAATATATTTTACTAATTTTCTAGATGAATATATAGAATATTTTTAGAAGACAGATGGATCACTTACATTTTCAAAATTTATGTTACTACATTTCTGGGAAAATTTGCATGTTTTGAAGAACTGGATATTCTAGGGATTTATGAGAGGGAATATACAACTAGAAAAAGTCCAATTTCTACTCTCATGTAAGAATAATGGGTTTTAATTCTAAATATTTTGAAATTATATAAATGTTTTCTAATACTTGTTTATTTAGAATATCAGCAAATATGGGTGGAAAAGTGTAAAATACATATGATTTATCACATGAATGTACAGTCAGCTTCTAATAACAAAAGATATAAAAATGTATATTCATGATGTTCATTTAAAATGTATTATAATGGCAGTCTTGTGTTTTCACATACTTTTATCTCATTAGTATGTCAAAGTAGGAGTAATTTAAAGAGATAATGGAGGGAAAAAATTCAGAACCCCAGTATATTCTTTCACCTTCGTCTGCCCTAGAATACATTATGTTCAAATATAAAAGCAAACTAGAAATAACATTAGCAAAATTCAGTATCATTCAAAAATCAACATAATGTGGCTGCAACATTATAATTTAAGTAATGTAACTAATTCTCCCCTTGAGACCCAGGTCAGAACAGGGCTCATTCTGCATTTTATGTATGCTTCATCCTCCCCTGAACAAACACTTTCCTTGATTTTCCTCAAAATCTGGGATACTACCCTCCACAAAAAACCATCCACATCCTTATTTACCAAACATTTTAATATTTCACCTTCAGCCACTCTTATTCTATGGTTATTTTCTGGTGACAATAATCTTCACATATCTTCCTTTATAGACCATGAATCCATCCAATCACATAAACTTATTAAACACCTCTTCTGTGTCAACTCTACTTTCTGTGAATCATTTCCCTTAATATTAGTAACGCATTATTTATATATCAAATTCGGCCCTCTTTTCTTTCTGTCATTCTTCATTTTCCTGAACATGAATCTCTCTCCAACTTGACTGCAAGTTTCTCTTAAACAGAAACTCAAAGGAAATAACACACTTCTTTTCCATCTCCCATTCTATATAGACTAATAGGGATAAAGAGTATTTACAAGCTACTCTTTTATTGACACCATTAATTTCAATGAAAAAGTAGTCTGTGCCACAGAGATCAAGAGTCATCTCTGAGTGATAAGCAGATTTTCTCTTTCTTCTGAGGGATTATGCGTTTACTATTACACACTGACCTCATGAATGACCATGCATATCCTTTTTAGTTTATTAAAATTGATCATGTTCATTTACAACTATTAGAAATGCCCTTAAAATAACAAGATAGCCTTGATTTCAATATATGTTTAGATTTAATTATAAGAAATAAAGGTGAAATTATGGGAGCTCACATGCTGTGTTCATCCTTGAAGACTGCCATGGAGAAATCAACACATTAAAGAAGAGAAGGAATAAGTAGTACTTTTTGCCATTTCAATTTAATTCTACTGCATTTCTAATGAAAATTCACCTAAACACAAAGTACCTTACTAATTATCTAATCACAGCAGGAAAATAATAAATGGAAACTGTACAGTTGTATTTAACACTGTGCTCAGAACTTCACACTTGGCTCTTCCCTAAGGCATGTGAGCCAACAGTGACGTTCAAAGACTTTATCCTAACAAAACTCAAAATATTAGCTTGCTTTTCCTCTTGCCATTTTAATATATCTAAATTTTCTTTTGATCAGCAAAAATTTTGGATACCATGCTCTCCCTGCTCTTGCAAGTTTAATTAAGGACTGGTTACATATTATTGTAAGATGTTAAAGTCGATGAAAAGAAATGTTAAGTTCAACTAATAAACACAAAATTCACCATTTGATTGATGCACATGAATTTTAGAAAGATTGTGAACTTCTGAATGCCAGATGACACCATTTTGGGAGAGCTTTATTTATCCAGCAATGCTTAACCTTTGAAGCAGAGGAAAGACATTATTAAGAGAAAAGCACAAGTAAATGGCTCATTCTCAAAACAAGGTGTACTCCTGCTGAGTCTTATTTCTTTAGCCATCAACAATAAATGACTCTCCCTGTAAAATCTTGGGCAATTATTTCTTTTCCTCTCCTTTCTTCTCTAGCAATATCCCTCCCAGCCATAGTTAGGAGATAGAATTGTTCAAGACAATTTGTGTAAAGATAAACCTATTTTATGTTTCTTTCTCTCTTTTTTATTTATTTATTTTTCTAGAAAGGCTAATGGCCCTTGAAAACAGGAGGGGCTATTTGGACTAACTTTATTTAGTTAATCCAAATACTAGCTAATATTTCCTGTAATATTTTCAAATGGGCTCAAGATTTTACACCTCAGTGAACCAACTCCCAAAATGCTATGGTCTTATAGTTGTAACTAGAAATATTTAAATAATGATTATTAGGAGCAGCAATAGATTAGAAATGGGTAAACCAATTATCCATATAATCTATCTTTTCCTTATTTACATACATAAAATTTGAAAAAAAAATCATTAAGAAACTATACAGTGAGAAGAAACTTGAAAAATACTTTGAACATATGAAATAAAAATGATACTCACTAGGAGACACCAAGAGCTACACAACTAACATCAATCATTGTAAAGATATAATTGACTGGTTGGTTTATCAGGGGACCATCAAAGATAACCATGATCTCAGCTGGGTTTGACAAGTCATCTAAGCCTATTCTTGTAGAGAATATGCAAAGATATTTTCTGGGAATTAGATAATTGTAAGTTATGTAAGATTTAGTGTTTACTAAGCAAACTCAAATTGTAATTAAAGTAAAATATAAGCCCAGGCAACATTTCAAATCAATGACTTAGCAAAAGGCACAAAAATTTAATTTATTTTACAAATATTAACTCTTTCTTTTGATGGACTATAAACAGTGTTTCCAACTTCAACTTGCCACGTATCTAGGTATGTTGAAGACAAAAGAAGATGTATTTAAAATTGATGAACATCAAAGGATAAGAATATATTGTTGAAATCAAGAGAAAAATTAAATTACCAATAGAAAAGACCATCGTTATTCATTACTGAGGCTAGTGTAAATAATTTCCTAGTACACTAAACCAAAGTTAACAAATAGAATTTAAACGGAGTAATTACTAAGTTCCAAATTTAGGTTTAAAAAATAAATATAAGCAAAAGATTCAATGTGGTTCATGTAAAATGCATTTTAACAGACTATAACATAAAACAGTGATACAAAAACTGCTTTAAGGTGAATATTAAAACAAATATGCATAAATAGAAGCTAAATGTAATTTTAGCTGAAATAAACATAAATGTAATTTCTTAGTCACAGAATAAGTTGACTGTTTATATTTTCCATTAGTCAGACCAGCTTTGTGGCACTCTTTCCTCTTCACATATTCATTTCTTGTTCACTTAGTATGATAAGCATCTTTCATATGCAAGGTGAAATGCCATTAAAAAAAACCACCTGAATCATTTTAAGGAAACTGACAGCTGAATACTTCCAGGAGGAAGGCAATTAAAATGCTGAGGATTCTAAAAATCATGTCACATAAATAGTTAATGAAAACTGAGACATTTTCCCTGACAGAGAAAATAGGCATTAAGGGGAAAAAAATTGTGCACTTGGAGGGCTCCCATAAAAATATGGTTAATGCTGTCTCATAAGGTAGAACTAAAGCTAACAGGTAATAATCATTGAAAGGCAAACAGGAGACCAAAAGAATGAAGAATTTTCTAATCATTTGACGTATTAGCAATAAAAGAGGCACTCATAAATGTCTGTAGTTTCCAGGGTCATATGCAGTAAAGCAGGCTCTTAGGGATGGTGTGGGATATTCTTACACTGGTAAGATACAACACGTAGGAATCCAAGACTGCCCTTGAAATTATGAACCTAGAAAAGCACACTCAAGAAGTATTGATAAGATGTCACATTGCATAGATAGCATATTTCACAACATTTATCCCATTTATTCTGGGACCAATCAGTTTTACTTTCTTCCATTTACAAATTTATCCAACTCTCCAAGACTTGGGATCCTTTTCTGTCTGTTTTTCCCTGACCCACCTTCAGAGGAGCTATTTATATTCTCTGGATTTCCTTATAGGATTTTTCTCTCAGGGTTTCAACACTGACTATTTAGCTCTAGGCTGAATTCTCTAGAGCTGCCTGAATTCTAGCAACCATTTGATTCTCTAGTTTCCCTGTTCAGAATCCCCCTATGCTCTGGGCACTGAGGATCTCGTTAAGCTCTTCTGAACTGAGACTCCATTTCCAAACAGCACATTCTGGGTTTTCTGTGGTGCTCGTTCCTGAATCTGTATTTATGGATTTTCTAGGAATGAACCATCCAGCCATTTCAATTTAGCTCAATGTATCCACTGACTACCATTTTCTCTAAATCTCAGGATTCTTAGGAACATACTGACTCACTGTCCCTTCAGTATGAACTCTCAAAGCATTCAGTTTTCTAACTAATTCACTCTCTTTCTTTTGGTGGACTATAAACATAGTGTTTCCAACTTCAACTTCCCACGTATCCAGATATGTTGAAGACAAAAGATGTATTTAAAATTGATGAACATCAAAGGATAAGAATATACTGTTGAAATCAAGAGAAAAATTAAATTACCAATAGAAAAGACCATCGTTATTCATTACTGAGATTAGTGTAAATAATTTGGTGTATAGGAACAGCAAACTCCAGATTTGATAGAATGAAGACTAGGGCCGCAGATGAACTAATACAAACAGTGGGTCTAAATATAAAAATAAACTGCAGGGTATATAAAAATGTTTAAAAAAGATAAAACATCTATAAACTAGAATTAAGGAAGGATGAGTTTCAATACTGAATAGAGGACACATAACAAGGGGAACTGTTTTTAGCAGGAGAAGATTGTCATATTGTGTACAGGAGAAAGTTAAACTTCATCCATGTGGAATCCCTTGCCTTTCTTGTACCATGAGCAAATCATATAATAGAGATTAGACTACATGAATCAATTAGATATATTAAAAACATTTTAAACTGAATAATAATAAAAGATTAAATACTAAATGGAAACAGCGACAGACTTTACTTTTATGGGCTCCAAAATCACTGCAGATGGTGACTGCAGCCATGAAATTAAAAAACACTTGCTCCTTGCAAGAAAAGTTATAACCAACCTAGATAGCATATCAAAAAGCAGAGACATTGCTTTGCCAACAAAGATCCGTCTAGTCAAAGCTATGGTTTTTCTAGTAGTCATGTATGGATGTGAGAGATGGACTATAAAGAAGGCTGAGTGCTGAAGAACTGATGCTTTTGAACTGTGGTGTTGGAGAAGATACTTGAGAGTCCCTTGGACAGGAAGGAGATCAAACCAGTCCATCCTAAAGAAGATCAGTCCTGAATATTCACTGGAAGGACTGATGCTGAAGCTGAAACTCCAATACTTTGGCCACCTGATGGGAAGAGCTGACTCATTGGAAAAGACCCAGATGCTGGGAAAGGTTGAAGGCGGGAGAAGGGGATGACAGAGGGCAAATATGGTTAGATGGCATCACCAACTCAATGGACATGAGTTTGAGTAACTCTGGGAGTTGGTGATGGACAGGGAGGCTTGGCATGCTGCAGTCCATGGGGTTGTAAAGAGTTGGACACGACCAAGTGACCGAACTGAACTGAACTGAAAGCATTTCTCAGAGGGACATTTATGATGTTAAATGCTTATATTAGGGAAAGAAAAACCTTAACATCAATGATCTATGCTTCCTCTTTAAGTATCTAGGAAAAAATCAACAAATAAAGTCCAAAATAAGTAAGAGAAAATAACTAGGAGATTTGATAAGATATTTAAAAAGGAAAACAACAAGAACATTAAAAAAGACTTGTTTATAGAACAAAAATAGACCCACAAACACAGGAAAAACAAACAAACAACTTTTGATTATCAAAGCAAGGGAGGTGCTGTATACCTGAAACTAACACACCCTTGTAAATCAACTTTACTTCAATTGAAAAAAACAAAAGTTTTAAACTGTAGGCAGATAAAGAGCACAGAATTTTATGCTGTTATTGTCTGTAAAGAAATCAGGGAGGAAGTGTGAGAAGGGTTTCTGAGATGGCAGGTAACTTCTTATTTGAGCCATAATATGTTACAAAAGTTAAATAAAAGTCTAAGAAAACAGCATAATAATTTTAAATACCCACTAGCTAAAATTAGTCCATAACGGCCAAATTTTATAGAGACCCATTTAGGAAAATAAAAACAAACTTGTTCAATGTTAATTAATTCCTTCTTAAAGCAATGCTGTATTTCAATGGAATATTAAAGCATTAATGAAAATATATGCAAGATCCACATGAGCAGTACATTAATTTGTTCAGATTAATGAAACACAAAATAAATTCATAAAGTTGCAATTTGAAATGCGTTGTTACCCAAGCATATTTTGTAAACATAAAATAATTTCCATCCTTTAAAAGCATTTTGTTGTTATGTATTAGCTGTCATGCATTTATTAAGAAGAAAAGATTAATGCGCCTGTTCTAAAAGACTGACCTGTTTCATAACAAGTTATGTTATATCTCTATGGCTATTCAGAAAAAATAGATTAACTTACTGTTGATTTGCATAATACATATGGACTCAGAGTCTCCTATCTCTGATATAATAAGAATACAGACAAGACTTAAATTAGTTCAAATACTTTATAATAGTTTTCACGTATCACTTTAACCTGCCTTATGTTCTTTTCTTTGGGTTCATTGTCAGTTTTTCCCAATATTGAAACACACACACATTAAAAGAGTATGTGTGTTCCTAGAACTCAAGCTTGATGATAATCATTGTGAAACTTTCAAACAATTGAAATAGCTTAGCATAGGAATAAGATTATTCAGACCATTTAAACTTTCCAAAACAAGTACAGTATATCAAGGGGTGGGGGGAGGAAATATTTTAATCTCATGGGGGAAATGTGTACTCTGAAGATTTTTTGGATGTGTGAGTGGATGTGAATGGATAGTTTGACAATTCAAACAGAATATGATTTATTGAGTCATATTAATGATAAAAGACACTAAAGCAATCATTTACTACATACAAACCAACTATTAATTTGTAAAGGATTCTTGAAATACCAAAGGAAAATTTTGCATTTGTTAACTGTTGTAAACGCCACGTGCATGCACGTTAAGTCAATTCAGTCATGTCCGACTCTGCAACCCTATAGGCTATAGCCTGCCAGACTCCTCTGTCCAAGGGATCTTCCTGGCAAGAATACTGAAGTGGGTTGCCATGTCCTCTTCCAGGGGATCTTCCCAACCTAGTGATCAAATCCACATCTCTTTATGTCTCCTCCATTGGCAGGTGGGTTCTCTACCACAAGTGTTATCAAAAATTATCTCAGTTTTTACAGATAAGACCACTTATGTCCAGACACTAAACTGCCTAAGTTTATGGGTTCTGAGATCTAACTACTCCCATAGATATGGAATCTCAACAATTTATATTTAATATATGTAAATTAAACTCAAGATTAAATGGAATAAATGAAACAGAAATGAAGACCATAGTTATAATAAATATCAATATTTCCTAAATTAAAGAATCTTCATATCTAAAAAAGAATATTTAATTCATTTGAAAGTGAAAGTCTTTATTTTTTAAATGACCTGAAAAACACCTAAAAAGTTTTTAGTAATGACGTGAGGTGTAAACAAGAAGCAAACAAACAAACATATAGTATTCATTCTTTTCTTCATTTATTCATACATTCATTCTAATACATGAAATGAAATTGAAGGGGATCAGAATTGATCACCTGATCCCCAAAATATGTCACTTTGGCATAAGGATTACTTAGAGCTGAAGGTAAGTGAGAAAAAGCAGTCAGGAAGAGCTCTCATCCCTTCCTTTTTCTGCTTAAAGGCAAGGTATAAATTTAAGTTATGAAGATATTCCCTTCTCCTGTACCAGAAAGAGAACAACCTTTATCATTGGAGAGGTGGCACAAAGATGAGTCTGCTAAACAAACTTTTATCTACCTTCAGTTTCTCCCATATATTTTATAGTCATTTTTCCATAATTTATCACTGATAGAAGCTTAAAAACCCTTTCCTTTATCTAATTCCCATAATTTATTAGTCTTTGTTAAAATGCAGTATAAGTCCCAGAGTTTGCCTCTCTGTTTTGATTTATTTGAAACCCTCATGAACATAACATTCAAAATATTCATAAAACTTGTTAGCCTTTTCTCCTGTGAAACTGTCTTTTGTCAACTTAATTCACACGTCCAACAAATGGAATCTAAGATGGTAGAAGGAAGATTTTCCCTCTCCTATACGTTATATAAACATAGATAAGAACCCCATGTCAGAGTTTTATAGCAACACTATCATTAAAATGAGAAAGTGACACAGTGGGAAAAACCACTCAAAAGAAATTATTTGAGGCTTCTAATATACAAAATATGATTTAGAAGAAAAATACTACATATTGCATCAAGTAAATCTTTAAAAACACAAATCTAACTAAATCACAAACATTCCAGTGTAAAGCATAAAATAAAGACTTTGTCACAAAATATTCTGCCCTGAATATTTTCAGAGTCTATTAATATTAAAGAGAAAGTTCTTACTTCATATTCTATCCAAATGTTATAGTACTGAAACTGAACAGGACCCTCTGAGACCCTCCAATTACAAAAGCCCTTCCATGTCCCCTGCTTCTTGTTTGTGAGGAAAAGACTTTCAGCCCCTTTCACCTTTCCTGACTTCCAAAGAGCAGATTCAAAACTACTGATTAGAGGAGTGAGGGAATGCAAAAACAAAGGAAAGGCAGTCAGGAAACAATAGTGCAGACTTGGGGCGGGTTCTGGTTCCTTCTCAGAGGATGTGCATAGCAATCTGAGTTCTTCCAAAGAAGCTGGAGCCTCCACTATGTGGAAGAAGGTAACATTACGCTGAGTACAAGCATGCGGACTGCAGAGTGGTTGGAGTCAAAAGGCTGATGATTGAGATTCCTGGCACTCAACTCTGCTACTCCCCCATCAATCAACCAAGTAAAGATCACACATCCTGCAGCCCTACCCATAAATTTTGCCTATAAAAACTGCCCCCCTGAAAACCATCAGGGAGTTTGAGCTTTTGAGCACCAGCCACCTGTTCTCCCTGCTTGGCTCTTGCAATAAAATCTTTCTTTGCTCCAAACTCCAATGTTTCAGTTTATTTGGCCTCTTTGTGTGTCAGTCATATGAACTCAGGTTCAACAACAATGTCATTTCTAGAAATACACTGCAAGATAAATACATTCCAATACTTTCAAGCAGTCTTTCTAAGTTCATAAAGATAAGCTTTTACTCTGTGGAATACCAATTATTAGATGTCTAAATTTTTTATCAGGTAGATAATGGCAATATTGATGTTTCTGGAAAACTGTGGCATTTCATCAATAATCCAAATTCTGAATATCTGTGTACACAAGTTAACTACATAATGTGTCCTAAAATCTGGTCTAAACCTACTCTAGATATGGCATCTAACATTAAATTCAAAGATGCCATTATTTTCAGCAACATTTATAAGACAAACTAAGAGAATTTGATTAAAATTTTTGTCTTAATCTGACAGAAAATTAAGAATTCTTGGCACATTTTAGCATTTGTTAGTTGCTTTTATTCTTTTTGATAATATTTTTATATAGAGCTGAGACAAATTATGAGCTTCCTTCTCTAATTGTATTTCTACTTTACCGCAAGGAAAACCCACTGTTATTCAAATCAATCTTTACTCTCAAAATGGTTGCTAGTGACACCCTGAAATTAGCATATAACAGCTTCATCAATTCAGATGACAAAGAAATAAGTGCCCCCTATTGTATGATTAGGAGTTAGTTTCAAATCCAAATAATAGTCTCAATTAATTTCTGCATATTTTGAATTTTAAAAAAGTTCATGTCTTTAGAAGAATAAGACAACTGTCTAACAGATTCCATTTTTTTTTACACATGATATTTGAAATGGATACAACTTTTCAAGTTGTACATGTGAAAACTGATTTTAATATCTAGGATTATATGATACTTCCTGTTACACTCAGATGATATTTGGAAAACTTATTATTTTTGGACTATTATAAATTTGTTTGGTAAAGCCAAAATTCATTTCCTTTATTTTTTTTTCAAGAAGTTTTGGCTTTTTATAACTATTAAAGAGAAACTTGGTGGAAAGCTTTCAAATAAAAAACAGACCTTTATTTCAAATTTGTTGCTGTTGTTCAGTCACTAAGTAATGTCCCACTCTTTGCCACTCCATGGACTGCAACACCCCAGGCTTCCTTGACCTTGATTATCTCCTGGAATTTGCTGAAACTCAAGTCCATTGAGTTGATGATGTCATCTAGATGTCAGGGGAGTGTGTAATTTTCTCAGTTCTGTCTCATCACAACAAAAATTTGAAGTGACGGATCAGTGTTACAGCCCTCGGATGAGCAGTGTTACAGCTCCATGTTACAGCTCAGTTTTATTTAGAAAATAAAGGAAAATACATCCTCAAGGTATGAGGGCATACTGGCCCAAAAGACGGGAAGAGAAGAGAGGCACCCCGCCCAATTTTGGCTTCTCTTTTTATGTTTTTTCTCCTTCCCCTGTTCCTTCTCTATGTAAATTGGGCTAGCCAGGAGTGCTATTTGTTTTACCAAAGGTCCTCATTTCAGTTCTGGGACCCTCCTTTGTTCTATTTTCGTGGGCTTTTCCCTTCCTTGTCTTTTAGCCAATGCCATTCTGGACTCCTTTTTCCTATTCTAACTACCTAACACAACCATCTCATCCTCTGTTGCCCCCTTCTCCTCCTGCCCTCAGTTCTTCCCAGCATCAGAGTCTTTTCCAATTAATCAGCTTTTCACATCAGGTGGCCAAAGTTTTGGAGCTTCAGCTTCAGTATCAGTCTTTTCATTGAATATTCAGGGTTGATTTCCCTTAGGATTGACTGGCTTGATTTCCTTGCTGCCCAAGGGACTCCCAAGGGTCTTCTCTGGGATAACAACCTGAAAGCATCAGTCTTCAGTGCTCAGCCTCCTCAATCTGGAGAACATAGAATTGTCATATTTTATTGCTGTTCAAGTTAAAGGAACCTAGAAGTTTTTCAAAAGACACTAATACACACATCTTTCCTTTCACTGCTGATGTCCTTTAAAGGATGTGTGCTGTTCCATTTTCTTACAATGGAATCACATAGGAAAACAGAAGGACCAATTTTTTTTTTTTTAAGGAGAAAGAAAATATAGTTATAACTCTTGGCAGCTTCTCTTATTCAAATATATCAGTTTTTACTTGAGAGTAGTTCCATTTTCAACAGTTCTTTTCTTTTGAAGGGTACATTTCCAAAGATTTATCCCTTAATTATTAATTTGCTGGCAAACATATCAGCTATTCCTTTCCTCATATTCATTGTAGTATCACCAGGACTACTATGGGGAAACAGGAGGGAGACTTTAGCAGAGATAGCTATGAGAATATTTTGCTTCTTGACAATTATATCCTAGTCCAATTTTGGGAAATTGGAGGGAAAGTGACAAAGATTATGTTATAGATAAAATTTTGTCACTACCCCACCTCTCATCAAATGTCATATGTTGAAGTCATAACTCTCAATGTTAAGGTATTTGACAATATGGACTTTAAAGAGATAATTAAGGTTAAGTGAGATCAAATGGATGAGGCCCCAAGCCAACAGAAAAGTGACAAAAAGTGAAAGTATTAGTCGCTCAGCCATGTCCGACTCTTTGTGACCCCGTGGACTATAGCCCACCCAGGCTCCTCTGTCCAAAGAGTTCTCTAGGCAAGAACACTGGAGTTGGTGGCTAATCCCTTCTCTAGGAAATCTTCCCAACCCAGGGATCAAACCTGTGTCTTCTGCTTCACAGGCACATTCTTCACTGTTTGAGCCTCGTACAGAATTAGAGCTCATATAAGAAGAGAAGAGACACCAGGGGCATGCATTACAGAGAAGAGGCCATGTGAGGACACAGTTAGAAGGTAGCTGTCAGCAAGCCAGGCAGAGAGATCTCACTAGAGACCACTGTGTGGATAGCTTGACCACGACCTTTCAGCCTCCAAAACTGGGAAGAAATAAATTTCTTTTGTTTAAGCCACCTACCCTGTGTTATCCTGTGATGGTATCCTAAGCAGAATCATATAGACAGTAAGGATTTAATCTTCACAAATGTCAAGGCAAGAAACCCACACCCTGAAAACAGGGGAGGGAGTATGAGAGCTGCTAGAGAACTAACCTTCACTCCAGCTCTACTCACCAGTCACTTTCAATCAGGTGGCTTCTCATCTTCCAACCTGTCTTCCCTCTCTTCCTTATTTTCCTGCAAAGCTCTTACTCTGCCTGTTAAGATTTTTCTGGCTGCTATTGCCCATTAAATCCTAAATATGTTCTTGCTTTCTTCATGAATGTATTCATCACGCAAGTCATCATTCCCACTTAAAAGTTCTCATTGTGGTTACTGTCTTACTTCCCTTTCATACTTATTTTATGGTGCTCTTCATTCATGCCACACTCTTAAGTAGGCTGGCATTTCCTGCAGTATAGTGATCAATGAGAATAAATTTCTTGATATTCCCTATAGCTAAATAAATATTTATTGGCTGGTTGCCACTTGATGAGAAAAAAAATTTACCTTCTTAGAAATTCCAGGTCTTCTCTTGATATTCAAGTAATCTCTTGATATACCTATATTGTTAAAAAAGTTTCAAGATACTTTAATTAAACTCATGTCTTTAGCATTGAATTGAAGTTTTACAGGTTTTTTTCTAATTTTTGTTGTACTTTGTATTCATTTTTGTCAATTAAGCCAAAATTAATGCAAACCTAAAAATCTATGTGGTATTCAAAAATTGATGTCCAGGAAACATCGACTTCCTTTCTAAATATAATTATTAAACATATAGTAGTTCTATATATGTGTATGCATAAACATGGCTTATTTATATATGATATACAATATGCATGGATTATTTATTATCTTCTAGAATAATTTTCCTTGTATTTACCTTTCATATATTTTAAATAACTGAGATAGTTTATAGTTCAGTGATGAAGCAATTAAATACAAGTCCTTGAAATCTACTACAGTAAGTTGTCATGCATTTTTCCTAGGTTGAAGGAATAAACATGTTCCAACTCTGAGGTGAAATATGCATGTTCTCTTTGGTAGTCATTCTGGTTCTGTTATTTGGAGACCCCTCCTATACAGAGGCAGCGGGGTTTTGTTGTCAACATAACCCCTGGAGCCAGCTTGGATGAGATAAATCACTGAAAGTGTAGGGTTAAGATGGTTAAGAAAGTAGCACAGTTGGCAGAAAATACTCTGCTCCCTTGTTCAGTATCCTGAACTAGGAGTGGACACCCAACACGGTCTTCTCTGCACCCGACCTCACTGTTGCAAAACAAAATGGCATTTTAATTCCAGTGTTCCCTCTGTGGAAAAATGTAAAATTTAATTCCATTGGTTTCTTTGGGAGAATATGCCAAGGGCAGTATAAAATGGAGAGTCAACAGCTTTACAAATCCCCTAGTCTAGACCTGTATTTCTTTCAAGTGTTTGCTATCATTAAAGATACATGGAGAAATCAGATGCGGGGAGTTTGTAAAATGAATCATTTTAAAGTTAATGTTTGTCTTTTATTCCTCAGGTAATCAAGAATCAGAGACCCATCAACATCTTCAGCAAGAACATAATATATCTATAATTCAATGGTTCGGAGAAAATGTCAGGTTTAAAAATTTCTCCAATACTTTCTAATCATTGTCAAAATCATTTCAAAGTTTTAGAACAGTTTTATGCATATTTATACCAGACATGTTATCTAAGACCAATCTTGTAATCACAGGTAATTCTTGGTTGATTTGAATAGATTAGAAATCAATTCCTCTCGTAATAATACTGCTCTTGTTAAGGATGCTTTAAATAAACTTTACTAAGTGAGAATTTAAAATTTTGGGCTAATTCTCAGGTTTCTAATAACAGAGTATTTAAACCTTATAAATCTTGGAAATCTAATTAGACAATGTTAAGTTCTTTCTAGTTGAAGCCACAGATGTTTCACACTGGGAAAATCAGCATGCCCCAGGGTTTGTTTGGTCTAGAAGAGTGTCAAATTTTCATGGATAATTTAATAGCTAATAACTCTAATTCTTTCCCATAAACCAAGAGATGATAAATAATGATTGCACTAAAACTGTAAAATTAACCCTCTAGGCTAATGAAATTTTTCAAGAACCATTGAGGGAATTAATTTCTAGTACTTAATGTTTCTTTACCGCCAGCCTTTCTAGAGTTGTATTATATCTTCTAATGTGACAGGGAAAGCACATAAACACATTAGAAAGATGCAATTCAAAAAGAATTACACAGCAAGGAAAGCCTAAAATATCTTTCATCTCTTATTCTTACTGGCTGACCTAGCACTGGAAAGAAAAAGGATCCTTCAATTTGGAACTTGGAGTGGCACTTTTATTTTTCATAAGTTTTGATTGTGCAGCATCAAATAATGAGTTTCCATAAAGAAAATTATATGCCCTCATGAAAAATGGGAGATTTGCATCAAAATTAAATAGCATTGTGGGATACTTTGATGTGACATATTTTATTAAAAATATAATATAACTGGTCAACTCAAATTATTACTACAAAATTAACTTCTGAAAATTTATAGAGTGTCTTGGGGTTTCTAGGAATTAATAGCCATCATTTAAAAGAATATAAACTACTAAAATTTCCTTTATCCTCACCAATGATTCTATTTAAGTTGATATAGTTTAATCTTTTAGAAATACTGGATCAACTAAAATTAAGCAACTTTCTGTTTTTGCTCTCTAAAGGAACAGTTATCAAAGCCTACAAGTAGAAGTTAAGAGACCACAGACTTGTTCATGGAGCAGAACCCAACCACAGAAGTTTACATCATGTGGTTGATTTTCAGCTCCACCTTCAAGTGACCTTGATGTTTGTAGCTTGGAGACAAAAGCTTTGCCACCCAAAAACAACCAGGAAATAGCATAGTTTTAAATCATGCATTAGCACTTAGCATCTGGAAATCCCAGTTGCAGCGGCCAGAGTTAAATCAGTACAGTTTTGATAGCTGAGTGCACCCAAACACAGGGAAGAAAGAAGGCCCTTGGGTTAGTATAGCCTCATCACAGACCCACCATCCCTCTCAATTAATGGAACACCAAGAGTGTTCAACAGTAGCATTTCCCACTAAGATTTATGACTCGAATTACCTCATTGAAAATTGGCCTATAAATGGTAGATATTCTCTGGAACCACAACCCCGGCCTCTTCAATAATGAGGGAGGAGGGCATTGAGGAATTTCTCTAGACACCAATTTAAATTCTGTCTATCTGAGTTCCTGTTATTGATTTTTCATAAATGTTAAAATGAAAAATTTGATAACTCCAATAGGGTGGGTTGTGGATTAGGACAATAAAAGAAATAAAACATAATGATATACAGATATTTTCTGTATTAAGGTTTGCAAAATTTACCTTATCATGAGGGATTAGATTAGACCCATGGTTAAAGCTAGAGTGCATCTACTTACTAGAAACTTGATTTTTACTATATGCAAAACCCTATTTTCTATTGTTCTTTGCCATAAAGTTACAGGTATAAGAAAGTAAATAAACCTATGCAAGAGGAATAGTTTCTCAAATCACAGAAACTTTTACTAAATCTCACATATCCTTGCAAGATACCTAATAATTTACTATGTACAGCTATTAATCAAGGTTTTAGAATTTCTTTTAAACATATATATTAGCTTAGTATATTTCTTAATATTTGCATAAACAAGTAATTGTATATTTTTTGATTATCCATATATATCAGAATATATCATTACTTTTAAAAACTCGAAATACACTGTCATTTTTCTCTTTGTGTTGGGAAGTTTCAAATCATAAACAAGTGTAATATTTCCTTTAAGACTTAGTGGGCTCTTAAACATGCACATCACACTAATAAATAAGCAGACACACTGACTTATTTCTGAGGAAGGATGTTTTTTCAGATTTTTTTCTAGAATTTGAACACTGGGGTTGCTATAGCATGGGGAAATGATGCATGTTTAGGTATATGTTTTTGAAAAAGGAGTTTCCTTTTTAAATGTCCTCTGAAGATGGTGGCACCGGACCTCTATGTGACTCAGAGGGAGCCACTGTAGGCTGATTTGTAATCTAAACAGGATCCTTGAATAGAACAATGACGCTTTATCAACAGACCTGAAGGGAGCCATATCTTTACAGGGACAGCCAGTATGGAAGGCAGCAGAACCCATTACTCAATATACTGGCATTTTGTAAACTTGCTCAAGAGACTTATTTATATCAATAATATTTCAACAAGGGATTGAGTCTGCCTAGGCTTGATCTTGGTTCTCTCATCCTCCTGTCAGCCCTAGAAAGGGACAGAGTCATTATATATTGTTTGCCATTTTCCCCCTCTAGTTTCATGGTCCACTTCTGCCTAAATAACTGTCAAATATGAACTCTAGATCTTAACTCATTTTCTACCAATAGGACACTAAACCTGTATATATTACCATTGCTTTAAAGCTCAAATAAAATGTAACTTACCATCTCCCTCTCCCTTCAAACCAGATCTCTCTCCATATCATTGACCATAAAATTGATTTTTAAGCTGTTTGGTGGCAGGAAATGATACACATACCACTTTGATTCTCAACATCTGGCAGAGTATACTATATATTGTAAAGTCAGTAAATAATCAAAATGAGTAAAATTCTATTTTAGGGGAAGACATCTCCAATAGTAGACTTATGAGTTTCCTAAATCAGTCTTTTCATAGTTCTTTAACTTTGTAGCCAGGAAGTTTCTATCAACCAGGTTTCACATATCTCATGGGTGGGGATTTGATAAGCTGTTAGACTCAGACTCAGTGACTTATCTGACCTTGAAATAACTGGAATCTAGTCCAGCACATTTTGCAGTCTTTGTACTTTTTTCTTTTCATTCTGAGTTTACATCCATGCAAACAGCATGGAAATATCACATTATGTAGCAAAATACATGAGGACCACTAGTTTCATGTAGAAACACTCCAGAAAAATGAGCTACATAACAAAACAAGCATACTTAACAAATAAAACTATACTTTAAAATGTTCCTTAAGACATTTCTGACCCTATTAATTTTATTTTTCTTTCAAAACATGTTAGAAACTCATGATGCTATAAGCAAATTGGCCTGAGCTATATGGTCATAGGCAAAAGACATAAAGAATAAGGCAAGTCAAGCTTAATTCTTGGTGATGAGAAAAACCAAATTTTAGCATAGGTTGAGTAACTACGTTTCATATGGCCAACTGCTACAAAAGAGATCCTCAAAAAGAAAAAAAAAAAAGCTATAACTTGAAATAATGATAATATTGGGCTTCCCAGGTGGCATAGTGGTAAAGAATCTCCCTGCCAGTGCAGGAGTTGCAAAAGAGGTGGCTTTGATCCCTGAGCAGGGAAGATCCCCTAGAGGAGGAAATGGCAACCCACTGCAGTATTGCTGCCTGGAGAATTCCATGAACAAAATAGTCTGGATGGCTACAATATATGGGGCCAGAGAGTCGACACAACTGAGCACACACATATAC
The DNA here is from genome assembly GCA_007570785.1 of Antilocapra americana. NCBI lineage: Eukaryota > Metazoa > Chordata > Mammalia > Artiodactyla > Antilocapridae > Antilocapra > Antilocapra americana. The sequence goes on along the minus strand of ML660774.1, from coordinate 3,917,053 downwards.
ACAAAGATAATGTTATAGACAACATGTATAATATTGAGATAATTATAAAAGGTAATTTAGCAAGCAAATATTTATATATGTATTGGATGGATTATTAAAAAATAATCATAAGCTCTAATACTCTATAAACAAATATATATATATGATCAAATATTATTTTGTGTTATACTATTAAAAGAAATATTGTTTATATTTTGTTTAAAATGAATTTAAAATTTTACACATAGTGATCTCTTCTCAAATATTATTAGCTATCTATGGAAAAATATCTTTGTTTTAACAGTTACTAAAGATAGAGAACTCACTATTTCCTGAGTATATGCATTACAGCTTTATACATGCAAAATTATTTTTCAATATACTCTTTCTAAATGAGCCTACTGTGAACTATACATATGCTGCTCACTATGTACTACGCAAATGTGATTTAGTGAAAGAATATTTCTTTTAAGTGAAAACCTATTCAATATGTTAACTTACTTAATCAAATTGTTCCAAAGCCTTCTTTTCTCCTTGCTAAACATGATCAGATCCTTCAAACATTTAGACCTTTCTTTCTGTTTATCCTCCATTGCACATTTTGTAATTTATGAACAATTCCTTGAAAACATAAATCCAGGAGAGTAACATAACCCAGGTGAATTCAGGACAACTGAGTACAGGGTACCATTCCTTCCTTAGTTTTATTTTAAACCCCAATTGATGAAGCTAAATTATTCACCAAAAGTTTAAAATTACAATTCGTTATAATAGAAATCTCAAGGAAAATGTCCATTACAAAATAAATTAAGGAAAAATTCTCACCTAGAAAAAGGTTAGATACTTTAGAATATTAGACTAGGCCTATAATTAATAATGGAAGGAATTTTACTTTGTATTGGGATTAAAACAATGCTTTCTGGAAAAAGAAACAAGTTTTTTTTTTTTTTTCTTATTTCTCTCAGTATTACCAGACAATACGGTTGCTGCCTCTGACTTTTCTTGGTTTGTTTCCTTTTTGATTTTCGGATATGAAATGATACCACTATTCCTAAACAAAGATAACTGAAGGGCTCTACAGGGCTATTAGAAATTGGAAAAGGAATGCCACCTTGCGTACTGACCAGAGATCTCTTATTGAAGACTCTCACTCTACTCTTCTTAGCAAGGACTGATCCTTAAAACAAAAATTTAAGAGTTTGAATTTTCTGTATAGGATGAATAATTTGCCAAAGCCTGTGGCACTTTGGCATCATCACTTTTTTTTTTTTGCCTAGGATGGAAAGAAAAAAAAAAAAAATGACAACATAAAAAGAGAATATTCCACTGAGACTTCATTGTTAAATACCAGTGCTGAACTTGCCAATTCAAATAGGAAGAAATTCTGAATAAAGCATGAATGTCCTTAGGATAATAAAACCCAATTCTGTAGAGGAAATGGAAAGTACTTTTAAAAACAACAAATAGTGCAGATATCTGAAAGGAACCAATCCTTCTCTTCTCTTTAGTCAATCTCAAAATGATGATTAGATGAACAAAATTGCCTCATCAAATATTCATACAATACAATTTAGAGGCAGCTTAATGAGGTGCCTACAATTCTTGCTGGGAAAAGTGACTGGAGAAATCCCCTTAAATTACAAAGAGAGAGTTGAGAGGGGGATGAAGGTTATAGTTTTTCAAAGCAAACTTCTTCCTTCTTTTGACCTTCTCCTGAGCATTCCATAGAAATTCTAATTTTATACTAATGCCACTCAGTTTTCTTGGCTTCTACTCACACTCTGCGACACTGACACTCTTTTATAGGAACACAAGTAACAAAATTGTTCTAACCTATTGCATATCCTATTTGCCCTTGTTGGTTGGGAATCTCATCAAACCACCTCGGCTCCTCAGACCATGTTCCTGAGTAGCAAATCCCAGAAACTCACAAGCTTCTTCCACCATTACTTCAACTACACAGCTCAGTTTAACAACACTTTATGAAGAACCATGGAGACGCAATCAGCGACCCACTCCAATATTCTTGCCTGGAGAATCCCATAGACAGAGGAGCTTGGAGGGCTGCAGTATGTGGGGTCGCAAAAGAGTCGGACAGGACTAAAGCGACGAAGCAACAAGGAAGAACCGACACTGGACCAAGTGCTTGGCAAGTGCAAGGTAAAAAAAAACCCACAATTTTTGTATTTAAAGTGACTGAAGCTCATTTGTAAACAAATGAAATGCTTTTATGAGTCATAAGTACTCTCCTCTCCTTTTCTCACTATTCTGTATTTCAACAATAGGATCTAATTTCTCACGCGCCAGTTTTAGAGAAGGAGAGGAAGCTGCTCCTAAACGTGTGAAAAGCTTTGTGAGGGACCCTAGGAATCAGGGAGGAAAATCTTAATTTTTTCAAGATTTCTTTTTAATGTAGACCATTTTGAAAGTCCTTATTAAATTTGTTTTCTGTTTTATGCTTGGTTTTTTGGCTGCAAGGTATGTAGGATCTTAGCTCCCCAACTAGGGATTGAACCTGATCCCCCTGCACTGGAGGACCAAGTCTCAGCCATCAGAGTACCATGAAGTTTCAGTGGAGGGAGATTTTAGAATGTGGATTTATACAATTGTCTCTCCAAATCCATGGGAGATGGGTTCCAGAATCCCATGAGTACCAAAATGCATGGATGCTCAAGTTCTTTAAATAAAAGGGTATTTTAGTGCATTTGTATCCACACCTGTAGATAGGGAGGGGCCAACTGTGGTAACTCTGATAATTTGATGAAATTCATGAATTTCTATACACATACCACAGAAAGACTTAGCACTTGACTCTCCTCTTCTACCATCTCCTAGATGGTGCTTTCTCTTTTCATCAAATCAAAATTTCATATTAAAAGATCCCCATTAATATCTCTTACCAAAATTTTCAACTGTCCCCAAACATAGTTTTTCTCATTAGGTCAGACCTGTGTATTTATTTCCTTTGACTCTAACCTCCTAGCAGATATTACTGTTTTCATTCATGTTTGAAAATTCCAACCTTCCTTGTATTATCTCCCTCACCCACTCAAACACCCAGTAATTTGTGGCCCACTTACAGCTCTGCTTTTTAACATCTTTCTGATGACTCCAACAACTATGTCTTTTAGGGGGCTTTTATCTACCTATTCAATTTATATCAATGATCATACAAACATACATGAGCAACTGATTATACGACCAGTCATTTCATATATATATAGAAGGGGGAAAGTAGAAGTAGTGACAAATCTTATTTTCTTGGGCTCCAAAATCACTGCAGACTGTAACTGCACCCATAAAATTAAAAGACATTTACTCCTTGGAAGGAAAACTATGATAAACCTAGACAGTATATTAAAAAGACCTTTTGATGAAAAAGGTCTGTATGGTAAAAACTATGGATTTTCCAGTAGTTACGTATGGACATGAGAGTTGGACTGTAAAGAAGGTTGTGCACTGAAGAACTGATGCTTTCAAAATTGTGATGCTGGCAAAGACTCTTGAAAGTTCTTTGGACTGCAAGGAGATCAAACCAGTCAATCCTAAGGGAAACCAACCCTGGATATTCATTGGAAGGACTGATGCTGAAGTTGAAGCTCCAGTATTTTGCCCACTTGATGTGAAGAGCTGATTCATTGGGAAAGATTCTGATGCTGGGTAAGATTGAAGGCAAAAAGAGAAGAGGGTGGCAGAGGGTGAGATGTTGGATGGCATTACCAATTCAATGAAAATAAATCTGAGCAAACTCTAAGAGATAGTGAAGGACAGGGAAGCCTGGCATGCTGCAGTCCATGGGGTCACAAAGAGTTGGACATGACAGTGAATGAATAACAGTAATATGTGCAATGACAATAGCAATAATATTTTATTGCATTTAAAAGAGTCAGACATAAATTAGTTGCTGAACAACAGCAAAAAGTCACTGTCCCAAACACCTTCTGTATTTAAGTGTAAGGGCAAATGAAAATTAAAAGGCTTAATTCTACCAGTGGAAAGCAAGAGAAAAAGCTCTCTCCCTCTTCATTTTTGTAGAACATTTACCATAGAAAACTTATAATTCTAAGATTTTTTCCTCCTTGGTTGAGATGTATACATTTTTTTCTTTTTTTTTGGCAACCTAAATAAGCCTTATTCCAGCTTTGGGAGCCAGGGGTATCTTGTCCAAGGACTTGGGAACCATCCCTTTGAAATGGATTCATCAATAAAGATGATCACACTGTCTCTTCAAATCCCTGGGAGGGTAGGAGCCTAGCTTCAGAAGTCACCCTCTTCCAAACTGTGAAGCTATCTCGTGTTGTAAAAATATGAAAAGTTTATTTTTTTCCTTCAGAGAAAACCAATGAACCAATACACACAGTAACACCATGACCAGATGAATTTGGGTTGAATGATGTCTGACCAACAGTGCCATCACATCCTCCTATTTAGGGATTAGTTATTGTCAGTATTGAGTAAGTATGTAATGAGTTGTATCTGCTTGGCTCTATAGGAAGGTGGGGTGGGGAGTGATTTATTTATGTCTTTGTAATCTCTTTAGTGGATTGCCTGAGGTATGTGCTCTGGTGTAATGCTTGTCTGATAATGAAAAATTTTCTTTCTCTTCTACTTTTGTGGAAAGGTTTTTCTTTCATGAATTGAAATTTTCCTTAATTGCATTTCCTAATAGGAGATAGTATTATGATTACACCCATTTGACAGATGAGAAAACTGGTCATAGAGATAGATGTACTGCTGGTAAGTGATAGAGCAGGAAATTAATCAGATGGTCTGGAGGCCACCATCTTACCCCTCTGCTCTCTCATGCCTATCCTGTGTGTCTCTCTTGTTTCACAGGAGCAGTAATCATAGTTTATCCTCATCCTTTTAACTCCAAAATGCTGGTGCCCTGTTGCACATCATTATTCACATAATGAATAATTGATGAGTAATAATTTCTTTCACATAATCAATCTAGTGGGCACTTCTTTTCTTTCTTTAAAGATGGCACTTCTTTTCTTTCTTTAAAATATTTGTATGAGGTTTGTGGAAGAATAATTGTGGTTTTGGACTGTGGATTTTAGATCATTGTAACTAGGCTCAAACACATCTTTATTAATCAAAACACGAACAATTACAATCAACACATTTTTGCCAAACAGAAATAAGTTTGTTTATTCCTGTAGCATAAAAATTCATGCTTCAGGATGAGATGAACTCTTGGAAAGCATTTTCTGCCTCCTGCAGGTTGTGGAAGTGTTTTCCCTGTAAAAGGTTTCTGAGACACTTGAAGAAGGGGTTAGCAAGGGGTCAGATGGATATGGCAAACGAGGCAAAACTTTGTGGCACAACTCATTCATCTTTTGAAGCACTGGTTGTGCAACATGCGGCAGGGTGTTTTCTTGGAGAACTGGGCCCTTTCTGTTGACCAATGCCCGCTGCTGCCCTTGCAGTTTTTGGTGCATCTCACTGATTTGTGGAGCATACTTCTCAGATGTAACTGTTTCTCTCAGATTCAGAAACTTTTAGTGAATCAGACCAGCAGCGGGCCGCCAAAAGTGACTGTGACCCTTTGTTGGTGCAAGTATGGCTTTGGGAAGTGCTTTGGAGTTTCTTCTCACTTTGTCCACTGAGCTGCTCATCACTGGTTGTGGCGCCAAATCCACTATTCATCACATGTCACAGTCCAACTGAGAAATGGTTCATTGTTGCACAGATTAAGAGAAGACAACACTGCCAAACGATGATTTTTTGTTTTTTTTGATTTGTGGTCAGCTCTCCAGGCACTCACTTACCGAGCTTTTTCACCTTTACCATTTTCTTCAAATACTGAACAACTGTAGAATGGTCAATGTTGATTCTTCGGCAACTTCTCATGTAGTTGGAAGAGGATCAGCTTTGATGCTGGCTTTCAATTGGTGGTTGTAAATTTTCAGTGACCAGCCACTATGCTCCTCAACTTCAAGACTCTTATCAACTTTGCCAAACTTCTTGAACCACTACTACACTACATTCATTAGTAGTTCCTGGGCCAAATGCATTGTGGATGTTGCGAGTTATCACTGCTGCTTTATGACCCATTTTCAACTTGAGTAAGAAAATCACTCAAATTTACTTTTTGTATAATATCATTTCCGTAATCTAAATACAGATAAAACAAACAAGTAATAAGTCCCTAGAAAAAAAAAGACTGAGAATTATGCTTTAAAGTGATGAATAATATAACCATATCTAAGAACGTATTCTAGTATCAAATGACAAATGGCGACAATGCAAAAACTGCAATTACTTTCGCACCAACCTAATAGAAGTCTACTTCTGTTTCTCCATTTCTCTCAAAAGAGTTTCTGCTCATTCTCTTTAGAAACTTTACATACATTGCTGTTTGTGCTAAAGTTAAAGTAAAAGTAAAAAAGTAAACACAGTTTAAAGTAAAAAAGTAAAACAGTTGTGTTTATTCAATGCCCATTCAAATCAAGTTGAATAGAAACTTCTCCTATAAACACACAATAAATGTCAAATATAAATTCAAAGAAAGGTGAAAGACATTTCTCTTCATCCTCACAGTATCTTTGAATTCTTGTCAATGAGATAAATTCCACCCACTGTTTGAGTCATCAGGTCTTTCTGCTTATTGAACTTGTGGATTGTTTCATTAGAGCATGCTAAATCATAGCACAGAAGTTAAAATAAAGGCTCTGAAAAAAAAAAGATATTGGTTCCAGGTCCAGCTTATTTCTTAACAACTCTGATTTAGGGAGAATTCTTTAACTTCAATTTTCTTATTTTTCATATGAGCAGGATTGTCAGACTCAGCAAAAAGAAAAAAAGTATATCCTTAACTTTAGGCTATGTCCAGTTGAAAGATACATGTGAAGCATCAGAAGCCCAGGAGCCTAGTAATTGCTAATAAACACGGCTATTGACATCATTACCAAACTATCTGAACATCCTCTCACTGTCTAAGCCAAGTTCCCTCCAACCTTTCTTCCATTTATAATTTGAACAACTTGAGGTCCATTTTTAACAGAGAAGTCTATGGAATTACCTTTGCAATCACAAGAATGTCTCTAAATCTTGATAGCTACAAAATGCACTGTTTTAATCTTCAAATAAATTCATGTTTATGAATCTAAGCAGTAGGTCTCCAATGCCTGTGCTAACTTTAGACAAACATGAAAAAATTTAAAAGATAAAGAAATGTGATGAACCACTCCTATCTTCCTGTTGATGTTTTCAGCTGTGTTTGAAAGGTATATTTTGCTTAACAAACACTTCACATGCGCTGCTTGAACTAGACCCGCATTGTGCTTTCCGTGGCGTTTCCCATCTGAGCGGCGTTGCTTGAAATGTTCAGGCTCAATTATGGTGAATAAAGAGTGAACAATTTCCCCTTATTTTCCAGGGGATATTTTGTTTCCCGGTCTGCAACAGCAAAATAAAAGTAAATGTGGAACAGGAACATTTCAGTGACGATAGACCTACATACCTGCCCCACTGAAAGGCACTATTTCACAAGACCTGAAGCTTTCATTTTTCAGCTTATCCACCTCAAATTATTTTCACCTCAGTTTGTATCCTTAATTATTTGCTTATATGAATGGCCTTTCTGCCCGTAAAAGATACAAACCTCCTCTTGCATTGTATTGAAGCAGAAATACCCAGAAGTTCCAACCACCAGGCTGAAAAGAAGGGGAAGGGAGTCACATTTCTGGACATACACACGTTTTTCCCCAGGCTGAAGGTGTCCATCCTTGGGGAGCAAAGAGACAGGTAATTAACATACCCTTGGCCCCCAAGAGAAGTTCATTAGCCTGACTACTCAGGCTATCACCCAAAACATCAATCTCTCCAGTAGCATCTTTATCAAAGAGCCATGTTATTTAAGACAACTATGATGTAGATGCTGTCATGATAAGGTGGATTTCTCTCAAGAACCACGGTCCATGAGTTTTTGTTTGCCTCTTAAGTCAGTTGTAGCATAGTGATTTTAAGTCCAAAATCTTATAGTCTGGACTTTCTTTTGGTTTGATAGGTATTCATGAAGTGGCTTAGATGGTAAAGAACTCACCTGGAATGCAGGAGACCCAGGTGTAATCCCTGGGTCAGGAAGATCTCCTGGAGAAGGGAATGGGTACCCACTCTAGTATTCTTGCCCAGAGAATTTCACGGATGGAAGAGTCTGGCGAGTGACAGTCCACGGGGTCACAAAGAGTTGGACATGACCGAGTGACTAATACTTCATGATTGTTAACTATTTTATTCCCTCTACTAACAACAAATTTTCATTTTTTAGTGAATGAAAATGAAAGTAATAAGATATCTAAGAATAAACAATCTACCTATTTTTCTATTTCCCCATTTCTATATGATCATTTATCTCTTTTGAGGCATATATTATTTTTCTCAAGACCATAACATTTGTGAAAGAAGACAGAAGTACATAAACATGGGGAGGTTTTCTCCAAGTTTGAGGAAATTAAGATTCTCTGGTGGATTGTTTCCTTGATTCTTCAGATGGAGAAACTATCTTCAATGATTTCATGATCTACATAAAAAATGCACCCCCCAAATACTCAATGTCTCCTTATTAATCCATTATACGTCTATCTTCATGGATATATTTAATTGCTTTTTGAACAGATTGACACCATCTAACAAAAGGGTTCAATCCTTCCTATACACAACATTTGAGGGATTTTACTTGAAGGCTTGTCTCAACCCACTTCATGCACAATCCTTCACAGGTTTTTACTGCTGCTGAGATAAAATACTTCTTTGTTATGCCTTTCAAATTAGTTCACAATACAAAAATATCAGCGGACAATGAAGACAGCACACTGGCATTAAGCTCTGGGCTTATTCTATCTGTGTATCTTTCAACCACCAATAACTCTGGGGTCACTGGAGTTTTCCCCTGAAAAGAAGGTGATCAGAAGCAAAGATCACAAAAGCCGTTCTTCTTTAACATTCTACAATCCGAGCCACTGATTTCTAGGGCAAACTGGGTGTCCTTACTATTTACTGTGTAGTTACTCCAGGCTTCCCTGGTGGCTCAGTGGGTTAAGAATCCGCCTGCAATACAGGAGACACAGGAGACTTGGGTTTGATCCCTGGGTTGGAAAGATACCTTTTGGAAGAGGGCATGGCAAACCACTCCATTATTCTTGCCCGGAGAATCCACGGACAGAGGTGCCCAGCGGGCTATAGTCCATAGTGTCACAAAGAGTTGGACATTACTGAATGACTGAGCACAAACACACTTAGTCCCTCCACCTAAAGTTTCATGTGGCCCCACTTACTTCTCCTCTACTTACTCGTGGTCCATCAACACCTGAATCACTACCCCAAACTCAGCTCCCTCCAGAAGTCCACTCCTCACATCTCCGAAACAAATAGTTCCCTCCTTTGAATCCCTATGTTTCTTAAGTCACTTGACCTACTTCCTTGTTGCATCACAATCCCCTTTGAATCTTCTTACCTGTCTCCCTAAATTTTGAGCTTCTTGAGAAAAGGAATTATTCTCTACTTCTATCTGTGTAAACTTCATATGTTGCAGATAAGATATAATTTGAATGGAAAAACCTAAGACTTTAACTATGAAAATTTTATAAGGGCTTTATTATGAAATTTTTGAAAATATTCTGGAAAATTAAATATATTGAAATAAAATTTTCATTTACAGTGAGATCTTTTCCTGTTTTTTCTCTTTCTCTTTTTAGAACAGATGCCCCAAATTCAACAAGTTCTACCTCAAGCTTTAACTCTTTTAATTTTCTCAGACCAAGTCATATCAGAGTTATTGTTCATCCAATTTCAATGGGTATTGTCATTTTAATTACTGTACGTGGTTACAAATACTGTCTCATTTAATTTTGGTTATTCCCAATGAAACAATAATATATCATTAAAAAATAGCTACCCAGTCTAGACTTAATTTTATTACAAAGAGTATATACTCTATTCTATGTGCCTTCACTCTTGGTTGGAGCTTGTATATTGGACACATCTGCTCCATGAGAGTAATAGGGTGCCTTATGTCTGCAGGGCGTTCCTCAGCTTCTCATCTCAAGGAGTCTTCCATCTCCTTTTCAAAGCCTCGCTTGTCACAGTGCATTTTTAAAGAAGATGGTTGAAAGACAAATAGTTTGCCTATGACACTTTCCAACTCTTAAAAGCAACACCACATTGTTAATTAGAGTAAAAGGTGACATACATTTTGTCAATTTCTCACAATACAATCCTAAATGTAACCAGAATTTGGTGAATTTGAAATTTTCTCTGTTCTGTTACTTAAAAAATAAAATGTTTTTTATTTTTTAAAGCTCAAAGGATCCTTGGAATGAGATTTATGCTTCTCTCATTTAAGAACTTCAGAGGGTCAAACCTATTTCCTGAAATTGGAGAGGCAAAACAAATGACTTCAGTTTTCAGCCGCATGCGAGGGCTCACGATGTAGCTCTTAGCCCTTCCCTGGTAGTTCAGACCGCCTCTGTCTCTGTGGTTGTCTACTTCTCCAGCTAGTACGAAAGCCATATTCCCAACTGAAGCAAACCCGAAACACACAGGAAATGCTGTCAGGCAAACCCTTTCCATATCAAGGAAAAGAAGAGGTCTCATTGTGGAATTTGCATTTTTGCGGTTTTTGCCCAAAGTATAATGATTGAAAATGTTCTTATAGGATAAAGTAACATGACTCATAAGAAGAGCATGTTCACACAGCAAAAGCATGCTGAAAGGCATATGCTCGTATGTTGGGCTGGATGACAGCCACCACATGGTGGCTGTGGGCGTCTCTCTTTTTGGCCACATACTTCACACACCCAGTACATGGACTGTTCCCAGCACAACACACACCCTGTTGTGTCTTACTGCTTAATTATGGCTCATATTCCTAGCATATGCTTCATACTGTCAACAAAAGAAAAAAGCCTACTTCAATTTGGACCAAATTTAGTGTCTTTAAAATATTCAAATATGCTGTTTTACAATAACATATGGCCATGAACAATGTTTTTCTTATTTTTTTTTCTCCCTAACAGTATCTCTCTTTAAAGATAAATCATGTATTCTAAGATTAAATTAAATAGGTCCTGCTGTTAGAGAAAAATGTTTTTGTGCTTCTGCTTGGCTTTCTATATCTGTGTTTATTAAATCTTTAAAAACTTTAAATAACTCTATGATAAAATTCAGGATGATGAAAAATTTTACATTTATATTATAATGGATTTTAGTATATTAAGAAGCAACATTCAACCAAATGACTCTATCCGTTGGAATAATAGAAGTGGGCTTTAGGTGGTATTGTATCATGCCAAATTGAAGTCTCAAACACAATTCTTAGATTTGCAGTCACTTCTTAAATCCTGTCTAATTTCCTTTCTTATCCTAGCAGTGGACTACGGTTTGTTGTGGTTGTTTAGTTGATAAGTCATGTTCAAGTCTTTTGCGACCCCATGGACAGAGGCCTGCTAGGCTCCTCTGTCCATGGGATTTTCCAGGCAAGAATATTGGAGTGAGTTGCCACTTCCTTCTCCAGAGAACTAAGGTTGGTCATAGACATATGGCCCTCTGAGTATCAAGGAAGGAAAGGCATCTTTCTAACACCTCATAAAATTTACAAAATTAGATTTATATTTCATTTTCAATTTTTTAATGACCTCCTTTCAATCTTACAACAAACTCGAGAGGTAAGCTGATTCAGACTTACCACATGTCACAGTTTTGTTCTCACAATTCCTGAGCTTCCATGTTTCTAGTTGACACTTTCCTGAAACACATCATCCAAATTAGATCCATCCTTTTCTTCTTTTTCTCTCTCTCAGAGCAGTAAGTTTATTTCCTTCAGGGCAGCAGCGGCAACTTGTAATGATCTTATTTAAATATTCATATGCTTATTTATTTGACAATTCCCTCACCAAAATATAAGATCTGTGAGGCCACTATGTCCTCAGAGCAGCCGCTGGCTGCGATAAATGAATGAATGCAACTAAGGACGTTTCCTGTCATGTCTAAGGTCATACAATGGACTCATCTCAAAATAATAATCGGAAGAAACAACAGTCAGTGGGGACCCAGCCTGGCCCACTCTTTTGCCATGACTTTCATGCACAATTACCTTGAGGACAACTAAGAATTTTCCCATGGCCCTTCATAGTCTGTGATCATACTAAACACCTACTACGGAAAAATTAGCTTAAGTGTAGTAAAGGTTTGCCAAAAGACAGAATAGGTCCTAAATATCGCCGATTTCAAATATATAAGTGTTTGGAATGGACACATTATTTTTGTTTCAGAATTATTCCTTGTGTTTGAATTGTGCTGCCACCTCGGATTATAGTAAGTAGAAAACAAGAGTTGAAAACTACCTTGAGAAGTCATTGTAGCCTTTTCCTGCCCTATTATGAGTGTCCTGCTGTGCTGGAAAAGAACAAATTGGAAACCAACACACACAGTAGTCTATCTTTCTGCATATTTAAACACAAATTCCATCTCTATGCTTTAGAATACATCATGTACTATTAATGAAAAAAATACCCATAGCAGCAATTATGCCCTAAAGAATATCCAAGGGACCGAAGGAACAAAGACAGCACTCCGAGCAAACATCTTACTTTTATAGATTATCTTACTTAGATAGGAGAAGAACACTTTTGGAAGGCTTAATACAATTTGTTTTAAAAATGTTAAAATAATAGCTTGCAAAGATATGAAACATTATGTACTTGTTTCTTTTCAATGCTCTATTTTTTTTTCAAATAAGATAATTTGCAATATTAATTATATAGATGGTAGAGTAATTATTATTCTGCATAAATATTGAAAGATTATATAAATTGACATTTTAATAGGATTGTCTTATAAATAAAAGACATCTAATCAAATGGCGCTTTTTGATATTTACTGACCTTTATTATTAAAAAATAACATATAATTAGTCTAGCTTCATCAAGAAAACAAGTATTATAAACAAAAATACAACACAAACTTTTCTTTAATAATAAACAAAATGCATCTCCTCTTTAAATATTTTTTTCTCAGTTTTCACAGTCTATAATTAGAGTATAAATATGCCTCTAGTCTCTAAAAATACTACTTTTCCACTGAACCCAAAACACTCTTTATCCAGTCTGCCCCCCAACACCTTTTACCTCCGTGAGAGACAAGTGGAGAACAGACTCAAAGACAAAGTGGGCATAATGGGAACCATTTAAGGTCTCGTGTTCATTCGTCACACAAGGTCAAGTGTAAATGCTGAAACCAAGCAGTGGTAAACTTCAAGTACTGTTGTTCAGCTGCCTGGTTGTGTCTGACTCTGTGACCCCATGGACTGCAACACTGCAGGCTTCCCTGTCCCTCCCTGTCTCCCAGAGTTTGCTCTAACTCATGTCACTGAGTCACCATCTAACCATCTAACGCTCTGTCGCCCCCTTCTCCTGAGGACAACGCAACATGGACTTGAATGGCTGGAAAATCACAGTGCCTGCGCATTCAGAGTCCTGGAACTCATCTGCTTGGCTAATAATGGCCCCATTTCTCAAATACTGAAGCACAGGGTGAGTGACAGGTGGATCAAAAAGATGTTTACACAAAATCTATTACCAGCGGGTACTTGCTGAGCCTGCTGCTGGAAGCAGCAGGCCTCTTCTTCCCACTGCCCCTTTCCTTCCCACTTGATAGGGAAGGGCAAGATTTATAAGGACATTTCTCAGAGTTTAAGGAAAAATGGCACTTGAGCTAATTGATTTATGGAAACCCACCACTGTCACTTAGACACAAGTTTGTGGCGAAGGGAATAAACCTCAAACACACAAACGTCACTCTGGAGAATGTATTCAGGATGTGTCTCTGCCTTGAACGGTAGGGGAAGTAGGGAACTTCGGTTAACTGTTCTTTAAAACAGAAGTTCCTCTATTTTACCATATATTCACGTGAAAAGAAACCTCTACACGCTCTTGATGAAATGCATACAGCTCCATCTTGCAGGTTAACTGGCAATCTTGCTGCGGTAAGCTGTCCTGCGATCCAAACTGACTTCTTACCTCCATCACCTACTTTTGGGATTAACTGAGTATAATATGTTTACAGTGAGATGCTACCTTTCATCTGAGAACAACCGAAAACGCTTCTGAAGAAACGTATTAGTGGCTTTTCCACCCAGGGATTAGAAGAGCAAAGGCCTGAGATGCTGCTTAACTCTTCTAGGCATGTCGCCTCTTGTGACACTTATTTGACTGGGGAAAGGCAGCTGTTAGCTTCACAAGTGCTTTTGTGTGATCTTTAAAGCACAGATAATACAACCTGAACATGTGTGGCAAACAATACAAGACTTTCGCTTCCCTCTTAATAGCATGGATATAAAATGCTAAAAATAGGGATGCGTAGACCTCCCACAAGCCACTCATTTGGTCTTTTCTATGTGTGTAAGGGAAAACAGAGCTGGACTCCAGCAGTATTGGCAGAGCTTTGCACAGCAGGTTGCAGGGCCTGCCTCTCTACCCCTTTCTGTTCACATGGCCCCTCCCTTGGTAAAGACTTTACTCCTGCCGTCCCCTTTGTAGGTTTCCCTTCCAAAAGCAGCAGTTACACTCTGCCCCCTTTTACCCCAAGAAAAGGCCAACTTATGACCTTCATCATGTCCTTTTTTGGGTTGTGATGCTGATCAGAATTTCATAGTAAGCATTTCCCCCTTTATTCCCCATTTAAAAGCAGACAGAGCTGAGAGGTCCAGTGGGAAGATGATAAAGAGCTTGAGTTCTGGGGTTAGGCTGGGTTTGATACATACTTTACCAATACATGATTTTGGACAAGTTCAGGTAGTTTTAGCAACTATTAATATTGTTTTTGAATATAATTTTCCAGGCAAATTGCACAGCTTCTGCTTGACACATTTTAAGTGGTAAGTGTCAGCTTTGTATTGACAAGAATAGTTCATTAAAGTGTTTCCAGCTGGGAGCTAACCCTGTCCCTTACTCATTCTATATATTTGATATGGTTTTTTCCCCTCAGAATCTAGATTTCCTTTTGAGCATAACTAGATAGAACACAGAATGGAGAAAGACTGAATTAAGTATAAGGTACTCCCAACCTTAATTATTTTCGAAAGTCTCAAAATCTAAGTCAGGAGGAAGAAAACCTTCATCCCCCCACAGAGGACATAGAACCTTTTCTTTTTTCAAGGCTAATTATTTTTTTATCAATATGACACTTTCAGAAGCAAGTGCTCTTTAGACAACACAGCACACTTATTATAACTGAGTGTTCAAAAACGTGCAAGAGAAACATGGGAAAGAAGTTACCCAGATAGAGGATTCCTTCCCAGAGAAGGTGATGTTTGAGCTCAGTGTTGGGTAAAAGCATGTGAACATGGAGATGGGGCAGAGACTGAAGAAGATTAATAATAGAAGGCACTGCCAGCTCTGAATAAATCAGAGCTGTGTTTCTCCTGTGTTTCTCTCAACTGCACTACCGCCATGTCTCCTTTGACAATGGTTCAGAAATTATTCTTTTTATTCCTTATTCTACTTTGCCTCTCCCTCACATGTCCACCATATAAAATAACCCAGTAAGTAGCCAGGCACCGTGTTGTCTCAGAAGGATGTTGCAATAACGGAGAGCTTGACTGCCATAGCCAACCAAATGTATGAATGAGGTCAAGGTAGTTAAACTTTTTATGCATTTATTTCCACTAGGTCACAGTGGGGATAGTTACAGTCCCTCCCTCATGGGGTTACTATGCGGAATAAATGACCTAACCATGGCTCCTAGCAAATATGAACTATTTTGTGAATTACACAAATAATAATAAAATTATACTTCTTTCTAGGACCTGATGAAGAAAACTGCAATGAATTCTACCAAGATGAACTTGAACCTGCTGTCTTTAATGTCTTCTGAATTGATGCCAAAATCATTTAACATCTGCCCTGTATACATCACGTATACAGGGCACAGTACTTGTAAGTGATCTATCCATGAGAGCTCCTAGTTAAACTCATCCCACCAATTACGCTTAAAAAATTTCCGGCTCTTTCATCTCAGCATTCACTCAATGACTCTGTTGAAACCCTACTAGATGCACGGGCCTTCATGGGTAGCAAGCGGTAAAGATAACAGTCTTTGCCACCAAGGGGTTGATTCTAATCAAACTGCCCTTCATCTCTTCTTATACTCACACTATATTGATGGTGCAATGCTAAGCCAAAGGGGCCATTTGTGGTAATTATTATTATAATCATATTATACAGAGGAGGAAACTAAACTGTATAAAAATAAAATGACTCTCCTCAACCAATCCACCTAGAAATTGTGGGCGAAGTGCAGAGGTGATGGCAGTAGGGCACTTGTGTGGGCTCTGCAGAAGGGTCCCCCTGACAGTGAACACTTCCCAGGAACAGCACTGCTGGTGATGAGAACTTTGGGAACGGAAGGCACTGGAGATGTTTGATGCCAACAAAGAAACAGCAACATCATATAACTCATCTTCAATCAATGTGTGTTTACTGAAGAACCTAAACAGGCACTGTATTGCATTGATTACTGCTTCACTAAAACAGGAGGGCACCAGCATTTATGAACACAGGCTATATTCCGTATTAATTGACAGATAATTACATGGTACCTCATGCATTACTCACCGCAGCATTAGGAGGCTGAAATTATTACCCCTGCTTTCCCTGGGAGGTTAAGTCACTTGCCCAAGACCTTATGGGTAGGTGGCCCACTTGAGCAATGTAACAATATTTCATCAAAATAATTACTTCACACTTGTACCCACAGCAGCATCAAGTAAGTAAAAATAAGCAGTCTCCATGTTGCAAAGAAACTCAGGCTACAGAAACAGTGAAGCATGACTGCTTTACAAGTTACTCAGTGTAAATTACATTAATCGATTCTATTTCTTGGACCCACATACTTAGTACGGCTGTCACCCGTCGCTGGCGGCAGGGGGCAGGGTACCGTCGTTAGCGCCACCATGTCACGCGTGGGAATTCACAACCTGTTCAAGGATCTGGCTTCTTTAAAGATGACATCAAGCAGTAACAAACAGCAGGAACAGTTTGGCTCATCTGGACTTGGAGATCTCAACATGCTTCTTTTTTTCCCTATTCTAATCATGTTGACATTTGTTTCAGAGATTACAGAAAGAGAAACAGAAAACAGCATCTGAACCAGGAAAGGAACCTCGAAACAGCTGCTAGCCACCCAGCAGCTGTCATACAAGGATCCGAGAGTACTGTTCGCCTCTCCCCCACCACCAGATGCCATTCCTTTAAATAGCAAGTGATAGGGGAGATGCTGAGGCAACAACAAGAATCTTAGTAGTTGGGCAAACGTCATCACTGCTCACAGGGCTCACATCTCAGGGAAACGGGGTGAGATCATACCAAGCGCTCTGACACACGCTTCACTGTGGCTCTCTCCCCATTTTTGTGCAAAGGCTGACAGCTACCTCTGGAAAACAGAGGGCAATGAGGTAGATGCTAATCTGATTTATATCCTAAAAGGAGGGGCATCTGCTACTCTTTCATGCAACCTGCACCAAAGCAGCTAGTGGTGTAACGAAGCTGATCACAGGAAAGCTGGTTCGGCTTCGTGCGCGGTTACTAATTTGGTAGACTGCAAATTTTCCATAAAGAGTTATTTACATCTCACTAACCACTAGGTTCACACCTGGGGTGGGCAACACCTGGCAGTGTGCTTAATGAGTTCACCCCTGTTTCCAAAGAAAATGCTGACATTAATAATTGTAATGTTACATTTATTGCGAGAAAAGTACAAACATAAATGCAGTGGATTAGTAAAGGTCACTGCAATCTAACTCCTTTCGGTGCTAATGTAGCTTGACAGTATTTGCACGCCGGGAAGGAGAGGGGGGAAAAAGGCTCCTGTGATAACGAGATCTTTTATGGCACTGCCTGATTGCATAAAGGCACCTGCTCAGGTGATTTTGCCCTCAATGATGCTGTTGGCATTTTCCAAAATGGCACCTGAGTTTCTGTCATACTCTATCCGGTTTGTCACTAAATTCTACTGATGATTGTCTCCCTGTTTCTCAAGTCAGTCCCTTAATTTCCATTTTATGCCCTGCCACAATCCTGTACTGGCCTCACTGAATGAACTGCAGCTGGATTCAATAGAGTGAATTAAAAAAAAAAAAAAAAAAAGCGACCAACTGTGCATGACGCTGTGACTAACCCTGAAACCCAGGAATAACTTTTGGATGCCAGTCAGGTACCCAGCCCAGGGCTTGTTGATAAGACAGCAGGTATTTTTTACTCCCCAAGAGCTGATGATTTAATTAAGGAGACAAAAAGCTCTATAGAAATAATGAGGACTGATGCTGAAGCTGAAACTCCAATACTTTGGCCACCTGATGCAAAGAACTGACTCATTCAAAAAGACCCTGATGCTGTGAAAGATTGAAGGCGGGAGAAGGGGACGACAGAGGATGAGATGGTTGGATGTCATCACTGACTCAACGGACATGGGTTTAGGTAGACTCCGGGAGTTGGTGATGGACAGGGAGGCCTGGCGTGCTGCAGTCTGTGGGGTCACAAAGAGTCGGACAGACTGAGCGATTGAACTAAACTGAATAATGAGAAAGGGCAGTTCTTGCTATCTATGATATAAATTGCTGCAATGAACCCTAACAGGTGAATTCCGAGCAGAGTGAAGTCATCACTGAATTTTTACTCAAGTTTTGAATATCTTAAATCCCTTAATCCTCAATCTCAGTTTTTGTTCCAATAAAGCAAACATACATTCCCACAAAAAGACTCTCTCACACATCCTGGGATAATACACAGGATAATACACAGAAGTGATACACCCCTTCTTGAATAATGTGTTTACTTTACCAAGCCACGCCTTCATTTTCATCATAAATATCTTTAAGCTGCCTCTCATCCTCAGAGACGGAGAAGGCATGGCACCCCACTCCAGTACCCTTGCCTGGAAAATCCCATGGACAGAGGAGCCTGGTAGGCTGCAGCACATGGGGTCGCTATGAGTCGGACACGACTGAGCGACTTCACTTTCCCTTTTCACTTTCCTGCATTGGAGGAAGAAATGGCAACCCACTCCAGTGTTCTTGCCTGGAGAATCCCAGGGACGGGGGAGCCTGGTGGGTTGCTGTGTATGGGGTTGTGCAGAGTCGGACACAACGGAAGCAACTTAGCAGCAGCAGCAGAATCCTCAGAGACACTTATTCCTCCTTACCTGACTTCAGTCCTTTAAATTCACTCCAGGAACACCGTGTATTTTATATTGTTGCCATCTGCTACAGAATGAGTTCTACAGAACTCTTAAACTTTGGAATTGCTTTTATTAATTTAATAAAGATAAGTGTGCTGGGGCCAAGTCTGCGGGGGGCTGTCTTTGTGTATGAAGCCGTGGACAAGAAAACCTTACTGAACCATTTTCCCGCAGCAGCTAACACAGGTGTGCCCCCATCGGTGCGGTGTGCCCTCAGCATCAGTGGTGGCCCCTACCCTGACTCACAGGGTGACGGGTGCGTGAGTGCCTGCAGAGACGCGACGCTGGCTTTGGTAGGAAAACTTCCTACACCGCACCCATGGGGCTACTCCTGCTCCATCCATGGTCTTCTTTTTTGTTAAAGTCACGCATCCTTTGGCAAAATATGTCTCGAGAAAAGCTTCTTTCAGAATAACCAAGAATAACCCCACAACATTCCTTTTGAGAGTTTCACACTTTGTCCCTGCAAATTCCTGTACTTTTGATCAGATGGTGGAGGCAGCAGATTTTTCTCATTACACCCCCCTGTCTTAGGCCAGCAGCCCCAGCGTCTCACATTTCATGAGATTAGTGGACTATTAGCCATATTCGCAGAGGGGTCTTTCTGGAAGCTCCTCACAGTACCCTCTTTCTCTGGGGAGCAGGTTATTGGGTGGTTTCACAAATAATGAATGAGTTCCAAAAAAGTGTTATATACAAACATATAATATGCATAATTGATACAGATGATGTAGGGGGTCGGTACACACATTTTACAGACTATACCAGAAACCTAGCTCCTCCTTTTTCTGGGGTGTGAGAGAAATGGATTGCATACCTGAAATCCCAATGGTTTCCCAGAGTTGATGCTTCTAACCTTTAAGATTCCTCATCACTTACTCATCACTCTATGCTTTTCTTTATAAGAGTCCAACAGATTGGGTGACAATTCCAAATTAAAAACCTCCTTAGGGCTTTTCCAGTAAGTGGCCTGAGGTGACCCCTAAAAATGGTGCGCTATTCACCTGACCCAGAAAACCCCACAAAATCATGCAAATCAAGAGGTTCAAATCTTTGTGTTCACTTTAAGAACACTTGTGAAGCTGCCCAGGCCATAAAGGGTATGCATATCTGAAAAGCCACCAAGTATCTGAACGATGTCCCTTTAGAGAAGCAATGTGCGCAATTCCGTCATTACAGTGGTGGAGTTGGGAGGTGTGCAGAGGCCAAACGGGGAGCTGGACGCAGGGTCGGTGGCCCAAAAAGAGTGCTGAATTTTTACTACACAGGCTCAAAGAAGCAGGGAGTAATGCTGAACTTAAAGGCTTAGATGTAGATTCTCTGGTCATTGAGCACATCCATGTGAACAAAAGCCCCCAAGATGTGTGGCAGGACTCAACAGAGCTCATGGTTGGATCAACCCCTACATGAGAATCTCCCGGCCACATTGAAATGGTCCTTACTGAAAAAGGACAGATTGTTCCTAAACCGGAAGAGGAGGTTGCACAGAAGGAAAAGATATCCCAGAAGAAATTGAAGGAATAAAAACTTACGGCCTGGGAATAAATGCCGCAAAAAATAAATGCAAAATAAAAGTAAATAAATCCATCAAATCTCCTTAGGAAATTGCAGTCCTATGCTACCACCTTGAATTTCTTCTCACACAAAAGTGCAACTGATTTGTTTCTTAAATATCTCTTTCATTCTATGCCATCACAGAGGATCTTTCTTGTCCTTTAACTTATCCAGGGTCCTCTGCTATTGTCCATACTATGCTGGATATATGCTCGATAATCCCACTCCTAGTCATTTATCCAGAGAAAGTAAAAATTCAAAAAGATACATGACCCTCAATGTTTACAGCAGCACTATTCACAATAGCTAAGACAGGGAAGCAAACAGAGGAATAAAGAAGATGTGGTACAAACATACAAAGAAATGCCACTCAGTCATAAAAAAGAAAAAGTGATGTCATTTTCAGCAACACGGGTGGACCTAGAGACTGTCATAGTGAGTGAAGCAAGTCAGACAGAAAAAGGCCAATATGATATGGCATTGCTTATATGTGGAATTAAAGAATGGCACAAATGAACCTACTTACAAGGCAGAGTTAGCGTCAGAGATAGAAAACAAACTTACAGCTACCAAGGGGATAACTGGGGGAGGGATAAACTGGGAGGCTGACATTGACATGAACACATTAGAATATATATAAATTAGGTAACCAGTAAGGACTTACTGTATAGCACGGTGAACTCTACTATTCTGTAATGGTCTATATGGGAATAGGATCTAAAACAGAGTAATATATATATACATATATCTGATTCACTTTGCTGTACAGCAGAAAGTAATATGGTAAATCAACTATACTCCAGTAAAAATTAATTTTAAAAAGCATAATTTGAAGTTCACATTTGAGTGTAAAGGATTTAAATGTAATTTCCTTAAAGCTGTACTATCTCAGGATGTAATAAATCAAAGTTTGGCAACTACAGATTTAGAATTTAGGATTAAGAGAAACTGGATCTTTGTGGCCTTGATATTATGCATAGAAAATCGTCAGCACTGAATAAATATGATTAGCTATAATAACCCAAGAATTTGTACAAACTACCTTAAAGCTTATATTTTGCCACAACTGGTTTATAGAAAGTATGAGGTTAATTCACTTTTTTTAATAACATTTTCAAGCCATTATAGAATAACCATAACCAGTGGGCATTAATTTTTAACAAGGTATCTATAGTCACCTATTTATCATTTATAACATAGATGGCAAAAGCATTATCAAACATTTATTAAGCATTTATAAATAATTTTATCCTACTTCTAGCATGTATTATAAATATATTATTAATTCTTTCTAAATTATTGATAAGACATCCCTGAAACTGAAAATGAGGGTAACATTTATTATGTAAATGACATTTTGTCACCCTTGAAATCTCCATCATAGGCTAACTATATGTTATCAGTGGAAGGCACGGGCAGGGGGGAGGAAATAATATTTCTTGTAGAAACATATTTAAGTTAGCACTTGACAAGGATGATGCATTTAATATAAATTTCACTGAACCAGCTTTCTAAGTTTTCAAACAGGATTTCAAAGTGAAAATTCTACTCCCTGACCAGGTTCTTTGAGAGAGAATTGAGTGCTTTCTGATCACTAAGTAATACTGAATAGACACACAGGTTAATATACTATGTCTTTCACCTATTTGGCTTATTTGCAACATATGCCGTGTAGGCACTCAAGAGAGAATATTCATAGCACTAAAACGGTATAATGATCCATGGCGAACCTTCCAAGCCACGTGATTATTACTAGATCCTAAAAGAAACAATAGCCTTTAGGACACTACTGAAATACTTAAGGTACTTGGGGGACTGACTCAGTACTCTTCCTCTTAGGCTGCAGAGTAAGCGTCACGATGGCCCCGAGGACAGAAGCATCCCACGACTCAGATCCAAGTCGGTGCACCTTCCTAGAAGGTGAGATTGGAGACATACGGCCACCAAGTCACCAAACACGAATAGAAGAGTCATCAGAAGCAAAGTTGAAATGGTAGTTGAGTTCTAAAATGCCTTTCATGTTCTCTGACCACTGGAAGGCCCTTTAGACTGCTTGTCCTTGCCTGTTTCCTATTCCATGGATTCCCAGGGAGCGGTTCAAAATCTCAGTTAGCAGAAACCTCTGCACAATCCAGAAACACAAGACAATGAAGTCCATGCCCTCAACATTTTAAAATCAAATGTTAAATACTTTTATCAGAGAAAAAACAATTCATTATTTGAGTCAGGATTCATTTTCAGAGAAAACATTTATTTTCATGACTTTCATAAAGCACACTTTATCTGGAAATGTTAAAATGGGCTTTCTAGTTGTTGATCTATTTCTGTAAATAAGCTTTAGCTTCACACTTCTGGTGCATTATTGTCCTCACCCATTTTACAGAGAAGTTGGGAGAACATGTAGAATGACCCAAAATCTTTGGAGTAAACATGATTAGAAAAACTAACGTCAAGACCTCAAAAAGTTGCCATATAACACTGAGAGTAAACAATGCTCATTATGTAATAATATATCCCCAAAATGCCAGCAAAAGTTTAGGAAATATAAATCTTTCAGAATATGGCTGCATAAAAATTAAGTTGCTTTTGCTTCCACATTAAATATTTTAAAGTATTCTGTAAGATACTATCATGGTGGCGTTGCTTCTAATCGTTTACCTGATTTTACTGAGACTGTTCTTTTTTTTTTTTTAGTGGGGGTGGGGAGGGGGGTACTTGTGGAGCTCATGACGTGCTAGGTCCATCCTCGTCCTCCACTCCACACACAGGCAACCAGCCACTTCTCGGTGTTGCCGCGGCTTGAATAGTGGATGGCATTGGAGGAGTAAATGAGTACCACCTAAAGAGTTGGTGATGGACAGGGAGGCCTGGCGTGCTGCGTTTCATGGGGTCGCAAAGAGTCGGACACGACTGAGCTACTGAACTGAACTGAACTCAACTCAACTGAACCTAAAGAGGGCAGCAAATACCCCTGTGTGCAGTTCACCAATATGTACAGTGAGAGCTCTGCCATCCTGGTGACTGTCCTTCATCCCTACTAGGGTCACATCAAGTGAACTGTCACAGTCTGAGCACCAGTGAGTGATCAGGGAAGGTGATTCAGGCGGCTGAAAGAGGAATCATAGTCTTAGACGGAGAAGCCACCCTCCACTTTGCAAACAATTTATGCAGAAGATGCAGGAAGACTTAGTTCTATGCCTGGGATGTTTCCCAAGTCACCTAGTCTAACTGAGGTTGGACGGCATCCTCTCCACCACGACACCACTTCAAACTCATACCCGAACGTCAGAAACACGTGGCCTTAAAGATCCATGACCAACCCTCCCTTTCTTGTCCTTTCCAAGTATACATGAGTAATGCTAAACTGTCCTTTGCAAGTAAATGTAAGTCATGTTAAGTTACGATAAATTTGGAAAACTCAAGACCAGCAAGAAGGAAAGTGTCAGGATACCAAACAAACTCCTGCCGAAAATAGGAGACATTGAAGAAGATGGACAAGTTGGGATGGGGTAAGGCCTTCCTGTTTTCCACCCAGGGTAAGCATTTGTTTTGGGAAACCCAACCTGGAAACTACTGTGTGTGTCCACTTCCTCATTCGAGGCCACGGCCGTCTTGTCAAGTAAATGAAGACTGTCCTGTGTGGGCTCCTTGCTCTGAGCTGTGATCAGTGATGTCACCACTCGAACCTTGCATGCTCTGTCTTCTTGTTCACCTACTTCCACTTGGTTTTGTTCACTCTGCTCAAGAGTTCCTAGAAATTTAACTCTTCTTTGAGCTCCTGCAAAGTGTTCACATTCATGTCCTCCCAAACACGTAGCCACAAATTAGGTTAATAAATAAATATAAAACACCAACTCTGCTTTTGCTTTTTCTTTAAGAGGAAAAGCCTTTAGAGGGGTTTGGAAAAAAAAAAAAGACTCTAGAAACAAATATTTAGGTCTTAGAAACGCCACCTACTGTTTGGAAGTTTTTAATAGGGTAAGTTAGAACTTCTCAAAATGGACATATCACTTTACATCTCAAAAAGTTGGTCATTGTGCATGGGGTACAGCACCTCACTCACTGTGTCTGCAATTGATTTTGAGTTGAGCTTGTAAGCTCTGTGGGGAACAGCACTGCTAAAGTACCAGGAGGGATGTTTTAATAGTGTCATGTGAGAAAGAACAAAAAAATATTTTGATCTTGGTTATTCACAAAGTTGTTACAATGATTACATAATAAAATACAATTATAGCCTTTTTTCAAGTGATACACTATTCCCATGTGACTAAATTGTGGTACCACATCCTTGAGACTGAAGATACGGTACCAAGACACACAGATGTCAAATGAATTTCAACCCGAAGTTTCACAATTATTGTAGGTGATCCTCCATACATGAACATGACAGGAAGTCACTGATCCTATTGACACTTTTGGAGAAGTGTTTGGAAATTTATGCCTCAACACTTTTCCCAAGCGTCCTTATAAATCTGACTTACTGTTTTCCTGATTTTCTACATGAAGGGATATTTTCTTTCAATATTTGAACTGCGCTTATTTTATATCACAGCAAATATACCTACATTATTCTTCCTTGAAAAGTCTGGAAAATTTTAGATAGTTCAATAGATAACTTCCGTGCTGTGAAACCCTGTAGTGGACTGAGAAAAATCAAAGCTAATCAAACCTATGTTATAGTCTTTCCTTATTTCCAAGCCAGAGAGAATACAGAAAATTTTGATTTCATTTGACTCTGCATTGCATTGTCTTCACAAATTGGTCTATGTATGTTTTGATACAGAGTAGTTGATACGTACAATAGTTTCAACATTATAAAAGTTGTATGTTTTTCTTAAGGTTGCTCAACAAAGGTTAATCTTTGTATCTCATAAGGATAATAGAGTCTTGAAATGAGTCAGAGCAGGTACAAAAGTAAAGGAAGGACAATTCATAAATATATGACAGGAGACCAGTAATACTAATTAACCTGGGGAAAACGCAGTCAGATTATACTTACGGAAGATTTACAGCTTTTAAAAGCTGGCAAATAGAGGGCAAAGGTCATCCAATCAATATAGATAAATAATGGAAGTCTTTAGAAAAGCCAAAATGTGACAAGTAAGAGAGTAGTCATGTCATTCAATTGGGGAAATTTAAATACTGAAAAGTCAATTGTTTGGGCATTAAATTTATACAGCTTGAATTATGGAAGATAGAGATAGAAGAAAATCTATGGGTTCCTTTATGTTGCACTCCAGGATTCCCTGGGACCTAACTTGTTCTCTATGGATAAATGATGTAAGAATGTCACCAACAGTGAAGACTGGGAGTCCCATATCCAGTCTCTTGCCTCCCCAGGGATAGTGGTTGTATTAATAAATGTAGAACTGTGTGCTCTATCGGAGACTCTTCCCTTTCCAAGATGTGCCTGCCCCCTCAATGCATGGCTGAGGCATGAGTTTAATCATGAACGTTCTTGTTCATAGGAGTCCAAACAATGTTTGGATACAATCCATCTCAACGTAACCGAGTTAAGACAATGAAAACAGGTCAGGATGAACATTAACAGAAGAGCACAAATTTCAGAACACATCCGAGGTTTTTATCTCTTTTGCTACCAGTGGGCACTGTGAAACCCAGATGAAGCTACTTGCTTCATCTACTAGAATTACACATCTGATAGGAATTTGCAACACTCCTATCCCTGGAGTAGGAGGTGGCAACCAACTCCAGTATTCCTGCCTGGAGAATCCCCGTGGACAGAGGAGCCTGACAGGCTACAGCCCCTGGGGTCACAAAGTGTCAGACAGGACCAAGCAACTTAACACAGTCCCCACCTACTGAGAAAAACAAAAACAAAACAGCAGGGGAAAAAACCCTATAAGATAAACAATGAAGTTTGAGAAGTTATAAAGCCTAGCGGATGAATGTTTTGAAGGTCAGTAAGGGAAAGTTTTTCTAGGGTTTTTGTTTTGTTTGCAGACACTCATCGCATTATTATGAAACTATGGTAGTCTAGGCACTGTTGACCCATATGTAGTCCTAAAAATATTCTCATCAGCCTCATAAAATATGACATTCAACTCTTGCCCACTGTCTTTTCCTACACTTTCTCCCTTTCAGTGGGGGCTTCTGAGTCAGCATTTCCCAGACCTCACAGGATAGGGTGGTGTGAGGCATGGCCCTCAGGATGGAGAATTTCTGGGTGAGACTGAACTGAGGAAAGGAAGTAGGTGTGGGATCTTCCTCTATAAGAAGCTGTACAAGTGAGCTCCCTTCTGTCTCCTGCAAGAGGAGGAACTAAGAGCGGTTCTTTCAAGTTTTCTTTAGATCAGCTTCTCTAGAAAGAATCAGACCAAGAATGAAGAGGCAGATGAATTAATAAAGCTTAGAATTTTCATATGCAAAAGAAGTTTAGTCAGATGCATACCTCTCTGGGCCTGATGACATGAAAAGTCATGAGAAACAGAAAATAATGCTATTGAGTTTTTTTAAAAACCCTCTGAATTGCGGATACTGTACTTTATATGTTGAAGAAGATAATAAAAGCCTGAAACATGGAAGTCTTCCAAAAATATATGAAATGGGGTATTACAAGTTTCTCTGCAAAGGAATATGAGAATATATCAGTTGTTAAGAAATAAGTATATTTCTAGGAAAGAATTTATAATAATCTACATAAATTATTCAGAACCATGCAAAAAGTATAACTATATAAAATGCACCCTTCTAAACATAATTATTCCCAAAAAGTCTAATGGAGGAAATATTTTACATGAATACATTAAGTGATTCAAGCACTGATGCCCTTGATAATACTCTGAGATTTGGATCATATATGCTCATTTATCCTTCAAAATAATCAGATGAATTTAAGCTTCACTTTTGTTTAGAATGAATTTTCAAAACACTGTCATCTCTCTTTTTTCCACCCATTTTTCATATCCTCATAAGAACCTTCTCCTATTGACCATTAAAAAAAAAAAAAAAAACCTATATGGTAACTTGTACTAACGTGTTGAAAATATAGTGAAATTTGAAAATAAAGGCAAGCATAAGTGGAAATTTCAGTTTGATACACAGATTAAGTCATTTAGCACAGACATGCCTGTCCTTTGAATAAAGGAGACAGGATTATCAGGATACAGGAGGGGTTTACAAACAACACTGCAGCCTGAAGTCCTCCTGGTTGGGAAGAAACCATGAAAATACATTAAGTACGTGACTCTACTGCCACCTAGTGGTGTCAACAATCAGCCTTCTAATAAAGATGGACGACTTCCAGGTCCGTGGCAATTTTATAAAGGAATATTTCCTTTGTAAAAAAAAGAAAGAATTTTATACCAGCTGGCTGAAAAGGTCTAATAAGCCCTGATATTTCTCTCCTATGCATTCCTTTGCCAAGGCTGTATGATTCTTATCGATAAAAACCTCAAGGGTCTGCAGAAAAGCCCTGCAAACTCAGCATTAATATCCACAAGCTTCAAGTGTCTTTGAATAAAAATGTTGTTACTTCTTATTGCTTTGAAGCAGCCTCTCCTTTATAAAGTCAGCTTCGGAATGAAATCCCTGTTTTCCTTTTCAAGCTGGAAACCACAACAAGAAAAAAAAATCGTACCGGAGAGAATGTTTCAAGTCTGTCTTGCTTGCCCTCAATTGCCAGCCTTCTAGGAATAAAATCATCCAACTAGTGATCAATCCAAGATGCAAACTGTTGCAAAGCACACTTTCTAATATTGACATCTCTATTATAGGCAGACATGATACCAGATTGTGTCTGCAGACTCGGGTCATTTTAAATGCCTGAGGAAGATGTCTTGCTAGGCATCAAATTTTCCTTTGAGAGGGAGTTAAAAGAACTGTTGCTATTTACTCATTGTGGTTGTATTTTGGGAGACATTATTACTATCAGGCATTAAAGTGCAGGGAGGAGAAAAGCTGCCAACGACATTTCAAGGGAAAGGACCATGATAAAAAAATAAACAGCAGGTACAGAGTTCACGATGCCTAATGTAAACTTCAGAACAACAAGTTCCTTGAATATATTTTTTAAGAAACACAAGGCCAGCAAGTAAAAATCTTCCCTAAAGCAGCATTTGTTAGATTGGCCAAGAATATCATTTGAACATTCAAGTTCAGGGAAAGGCTTTACCAATGTGTCAAAATTTAAGGGCCAAATAAACATCTATTTAATTTTTTTTTCCAAAAAATATCTTCCAAATAGCAGCGTACATAGCTAGACGACAATGTTTGAATGATACAAGGCATTCATCTCACTCCATACACATCTCCTTTTTCATCTCCCATGGAAACATTCTGTTGAAAAGTCCATTTAAAGTCATCTAATGTAATCCCTAACTTTCTTCATGTGGCAATAAGAACACAGAAGTAAAAGCAGGCAGGGATGACCTAGTGTCCAAGTCTGTCAATCCAACCCACTTCACCCTACTACATCCTGGTAGTTTCTCTGTAGAAGTCTATTGTATGTTACAGGTTTTTAAGGCATGGATGATAATCTCAACGGTCTGGAATTAATCTATATAGCATATAGCATTTCTGAGTAGTTGGAAGCCGTAGTATTCATTATTACACTATACTATTTTAATAAATATAAAAGCAATGTTTATTTAAAGTCATGACATCTATGAAGTGAAGGGTTTTCACAGCAATGAGCAATTAGTTAAATATCACACATAGAAGCAAAACAGCCATTTATAGACGTCTGCTGCTCAGTGCTTTAATTACTTACATTGCGACTTGTTTCAGACCACTGAAGACGGGGCTATCTAAAAATCCCCAGGCAATTAAGGGCAAAGCATGCTCAAACATGAACAGCTCCTGAAGAAATAAATTGAAAGACCAGGTTTTATCTATAATGTTATTAGGTAGATAAATCACTGGGAAGAATAAACCATGGGTGGATGGGGGATAAAGCACAAACTGAGATTAGTCCTGTAAAACTCTCCTTGGAGAATATGTAATTTTCCCCACAAAATCAATATCAGGTCAATTGAAGATAAATTACAGGAGAAATCAAAAGTGGACACTTCATGAGTAATAACAATATTGTTTCCTTCATTACATAGTAAGATCTGATCACAAAGCAGCAGTGGGAGGGGTGGTTTCCATTTGTTAGCTGTTTTCTCACTAAATGTCACCTGACTTTTGCAGACACTGACGTCAGAATGACACTGGATTGAGTTTGAGGGTTTTTTGTTTGTTTTAAAATAAATCTCAAAATTTCCCCTAACTTAAAAGAGGATTGTTATTTTGATATGTTCTATTTTCTCCAGTTGAAATACTCAGAAAATATATTATTCATATTGAAAGTCATAGAACCTTTAAAAATTGCCAGTGGATATATAAATAAAAATATTTCAAAAATTTAAAAATATTCTATTTCCTCTTTGTTGTAAAGTATATTAAAAATAATCAAATCGACTATCCATAAGTCTACCTACAACGCAATGAAATAACCTCTATGTATAAATACATAAAATAACACACCTACATAATAAATTACTGCTTGTGACAGGAGCCAGTCCAGAAATGAATTAAAATAAGATTGAGGTGATGAAAGATTTTAATACACAGTGATTATGATAACACCCTATTTTAGCGTATGATACTAGCATTAACCAGTCTTTGAAACTACTTGTTTTATAGAAAGAGTTTGATATATACTATGGTATTGACACAGACTCTAAAATGCATTCTTTTGAATGAGTATTATTAACACAGTATTCTCAGGCACTGAAAGGGGAAGGCTGTCCAGCAAACTTTGACCTGAGTCATGAAAAATATCATATATAGTTTGGTGGTATGCATATTTCCATTATCAAGAACAATCAACAATTTTAGAAGTGAAAACACACATCAATAAAATTTTAAAGGTATCTATGAATATGTCACAATTTATTGATTTCCCCTATTTTTTAAAAAAATATATATGTGAATTAAGGAAAATCATGGAAATATATAAAGCAAGTCCTAGAAGTGGCCTCACAGTCTATTTAATTTAATTTATAAATGGAAAAGAGGGAGGTAAGGGGAACATTTATAGTAACATTTCTGCAGACATGAATGCCTAGATTTATCCTTTGACTTCAAAGTCTGGGATAAATGCTTCATCTGGGTTGACTATGAACTTGCAAAAGAAAGTCAAGATGTAAAACTTCTAAAATGATTTCTGACTTTCTAGTGGTTATTAGTTTGCTCAATACTGCTAGAAAGCATCTGATACAGATTTGAGATGGATCATCTAATCTATACATATTGCCTTTTTTTTTTTTTTGAGAACATGAACTATTAGAGCCATCTGGATGGAGAACAGCACCTGCAAGCACAGAGCTAGATTGAGAAGAGTGGGTCACATTCGACTGGGACGGGACTTACGATGCTGAATCTCATCAAAGTGATCCTGTTCTCTTCAGAGAATGAACAGATGTCCCAAAGAGGATTCACTGAATAGAGTTGAATGCCACGTCACCCTTCTTAGCGTGGAAGGTGACCTACAGTTGAGAACTAATATGCTTGACGGATGAGAACAAGTAGATACATTTTGAATTGAATGGAATATTGATTAATACAAATTTTCTATCATTTGCACTGTCACATGATTTAAGCCGTTAGATGACAAACCCTTTTTATAATCTGTATATGTCATTAGATCATTGTTTTATACCCATCAGTAGGATAGACAGATAACACATTTGAGGATGTGGTCTTACAACAAGCAAGTGAGAGCCATAAACATTAAAAAAGGCAGAGGTGTATAGAGGGGATTGGGGTGCAAGCACAAGAAGATAAGAACTCAGAATAACTAGTAGTGTTTCTACGAGATTAAACTTTTTTTAGATCCTCAGTAGTAGGATAAGGGAAATATCCAGTTTCTTTTTCTGGTGAAAAGCAAAACATGGCACACTGAATAATAAAAATACATATATATTATAAATTTAATCACTGAAAGTCATAATAAATACACAAAATCAGGAAGTGGGAAAAATGGCTTGCAAAAAATAGATGACTATGTTTGGTGTCAATACTAACTGTTCATCCTTTAAAGAAGGATAGAAAAAAAAAAAAAAAAACAAAGCGCCATGAAAAAAGGAAAGAGAAGGCAGAGTTGCAGGGTTTCAAGTCTTGCAAGGATATTGAAGCCTGATATTCACTGAACATTCCAGAAGCTGAGAACTTGAGCGCTACAGCTTACAACTTGATAAGAGCCATGTCTTTCTTTCAAACACTCCAGGTATCCTGCCTCAGACATCTAAGCCTCTCCGTGGAACTCAAGAATGCTTTCCCTCACCCAAGTTTTTGACTGAAATTTCTGAACTAAATGAATTACGCGTTAGAGAAACCTCAAAGTGATTGCCATTGGGTTGAGACCCTGTTCAGTCCTCCAACTTGAAATGACTTTCTGAATACTTCTGGAAAGTGACTAAGGCTGAGAAATCAGAAAATGATGCCCAGGTGGGTGTAGAAAATGCTAGTCCTCTTCCCTGGGGAAGGCAGACAGTCATCCAGGCACCCAGGAAGCAAGCTTATACAGGTCATCACTCTCTGTTCCTTTCCTCGGGAATCTGGATTTAATCCTGATACCTTCTTTCATGAGCCTCATCCAGTCATTTGCTGAATCTTGCAAGCTGTTTCATTTCACATCTGTGGATTCCACCCATTTGGCAGAAGTCAACTACCCATACTGTAGACTTGTCTGCATCATTCCTTGCACTGACTTTTATACCAGGCACTTAACTCATCATCTTGAATCATTTCTAATCTAATCTTTACTTTTTCATCTTAATAAGTCAGAAGGATTTATTTAAAACACCAGTTTTACTCCATAGTTCACTTCCTTTTGCCCCTTAGCTCTGAACAATTATATCTGTCTTTCTGGACTTTGCCTGACTGGGCTCCTGCTAACATCACCAACATAAAAGGCAATTTTCTGCTTTCATGTCAACACTTCATGCCCATTGGCTTTATTTTTATTTCCTGAAAAATCTCATACATGTGCCTGCTTCATAGATTTAGTTCATACTGCATATTCTCAGTTTCTCTTCCCAAACACTGACATTTTTTAAATCACGTCTTTAGTCAAGTTAAATATCATTTGCCCCAAAGAAGCCTTCCTTGACCCACAAATCTAGATCTGTTTCTTCAGTCATGCAGGAAGCATACTTCTCTACTTCGTCATCTTTGAAATGTTTGTAATAGTTCAAATCCATACTCTCTCCTTCCTTATAGACTCCACAGGAGAACAATCAAGGTCTGTATTGTTAACCCCTAGATCCCTCACCCTTAGAGTATTTCCTGGTCCAAAGAAAGTGCTTACTAAATAAGTGGTTTTTAAATAGACAGAAAACCATTTTAAATGGACAGAAAACCATATTGGTAAAGAATCCACCTGCAATGCAGGAGGCCCCGGTTAAATTCCTGGGTCGGGAAGATATACTGGAGAAGGGATAGGCTATCCACTTTAGTATTCTTGGGCTTCCCTGTGGCTCAGCTGGTAAAGAATCTGCCTGCAATGTGAGAGACCTGGGTTCAATCCCTGGGTTGGGAAGATCCCCTGGAGAAGGGAAAGGCTACCCACTCCAGTATTCCGGCCTGGAGAATTCCATGGACTGTATAGTCTATGGGGTCCCAAAGAGTTGGGCATGACTGAGTGACTTTTGCTTTCACTGTAAGTAGCATATGTATCAAATGTAAAATGAAATATTTGAAAGTGATGTTTATATGTTGGTCCCTTCTTTGTTCCTTTTAAGGGAGAACAAGCCACTAAAACACTAGGCATTGAAGCCTAAAGCTTATGTACTTTGGAAGGATTACTAACATATCTAGTTATCTGATATTGACCACGCATGATGGTATTACAATAACTGACAGACTGACAGTACATGCCAGCATTGATATGACATTATCACAATACATGACAATGAGTCAACACTGGCAGTTTTCACTCTTGCTAGGTGACCTTTAATATCCATGATAATATTAATTTGCAGTGAAGATTGTTGTTGAGTGGATTAATAATGCAATGTACAGCCAGCTCCCTCCCGGACTATGAAGCAGGGCTATTTAAGTCTCATTTGTTGGAGAAGATCACTAAATTACTAAGCAAACCTCATTAATATGACAACCAACATCACATTTCAGACATAATTTGGAACTTCGCAAGACTGCCAACAATTCTGTCCACATATCAAGAATATACTGATGCTGGGAAAAGAGAAGAAGTGATTGATGTAAAAGAAAGTCTCTTACTCATTGCTCTATTCTCTATGTCTGGTTTACTTTCTTCATAGTATTAAATATTCATTTGCTTATTTTGTCTAGCACCACAACAAACGTAAATTTAATGACAGCTTATTCAATTCTGTATCCCTAGTTAACTTAAAAATTACTTGCACCAAAGAGGTATTGAATAAGAGCCAATGAATAAATATTAGTTGATGCGCATCTAATAAAAGAATCAGTAGACTGTGGTGGGGTCTCCTTCCCTCAGTTGTTAGGGTAATGGGTTGAGATACTGGGAAAGATGTTTTTAAAACTGGCACATTGCAATAATTAACGGGAAGAATTTAAGAGAGTTAGCTGTATATTGCTTATGATACTCATATTACGTCACTATACTTCATGTCTGAGTGTTTGGATCTATGGGTAAAGCTACCTGAAGCCAGGTAATAATTACAAGGAAAAAATAAATCAGACTGGCCATCTCATTGACTTGAAGGAAGCTCACTCCATCAGTGAACATTGAGCCATGTGATAAAGAGACATAGAGGATTTGCCTTTTCTCATTAGAAATTATTTTTCTTCTCAAGTAGGACTGTAACTAGGGTAGGGTGAGTAAAGCACTTGTCTTGAACCTAAAACTTAGTACACACACACACACATACCCTTAGTAATTAGGATAAACTGTATTTTAATGCAAATTTTAAAAATTCAAAATAATGCAAAGATTTTTGGTACTTTGCTCATCATAGATGTTTTCTATTTCTTTTGAT
Organism: Antilocapra americana; assembly: GCA_007570785.1. Classification (NCBI taxonomy): domain Eukaryota; kingdom Metazoa; phylum Chordata; class Mammalia; order Artiodactyla; family Antilocapridae; genus Antilocapra; species Antilocapra americana. Next base: position 3,882,293 of record ML660774.1, on the reverse strand, counting down.
CACTTGAGATATCACACTGAACATTTTGTCTTGCTCCCTGAGGCTTGTTTTCATCTCTACCTCACTCACCTCACCCCAGTCTCCGTTCTGTGCTGTAATTCCTAAAGTAGGTAAGCAGCAGGTTGCAAGCACAGCTTTCCTGGAGGCCTATCTGCATCCTCCTAGAAGGAAATTTGGGATAGCATCCCAGGTCAGGACATGTGAAGGAGCTCCTCTCAAGAGTCCAAAGTCATGTACAATACAGGATCCAAACAGTTGTGACCTACCTGAGCATTCCCTTGGTGTTATAAGGCTAGTGTAAAGAGACTCACTCAGAACAAATCCCCATGCACTTGGAAGTATAGGAAAATCAAATGAAAGATTACAACCTGTAGCTACAGTTTTACACATTTTGTGTGAAGAAAGTAAACCCCTAAACATTTTCTCCATGACAGGTCAACACATGGCGGATGAACTCTGTTTTGTACAACAGCAGCCTCAGGTTAGCATGTGAACTATGCACTTTGCCATCTTGATAAATTTAACTTTCCTTGAAATGTAATGCAAATATTTGTGTTTTTGTGTTTTTGTTTGGTGTGGAGACACTGGACGTATTGTGGTACAGCACCTTTTTTAAAAAAAAAAAGACTTCGCCTTTTGCATAATTCTTTTAAAAACGTCCCCCATTTAGTCACATCATCAACACAATATTCTCCTCTCCTTGAAATTCCAGTAGCAATTCCAGAACAGAAGTTGTGAACGTGGGAGAAATGAGAACACAGACGTGCATTACTCTGGAGTGGAACAGCAGGAGTCAGCCCCGCAGCAGTCGGATGTCCTCCTTCAAAGTGTGGCCACGGAAGGTGATTGCTGTTGATAACTCATTAAGACCTATTACTTTCTTCTTCAGCAAACTTACTGTTTCAACCATCATCACTGAGCTTCGTAACTGGATGTGGAGAGAGGGAACCCGTGATTTTTATAAGCAATGACAGCTAACATTTGTATGGCATTTTACAATTTGCGAGGCCATTTTCATAAACGTTGTTCAGTCTTCCCAGCCACAGGAGTAGTTAGGTGTTACTAAGATCATCTACATTTTACTAACGAGGGGTCTGAGTCAGCGAGATTATAAATTCAGAATATGGCTGTATCAGTAAACCCCAAATAAAATGTCTGGAGTATATAGAGATTTATTGTCTATATAATGAGTTGTCCAAAAATTAGGCAGCAGCTAATGCTGGTTCACTCGTTCCATGATGCCTGCAAAGTATCCTCATTTTTTGTCTTTCTTCCTGACTCTAGAGTGGCTACATTCTGGCATTAAGGAGGTAGAAGCAGAAGAAAAGGGAGACAAAGTCTGTCCAGAGCTGCAGTGCAGACCTCAGCCCCTGACCTATTTTCAGACTGAGTTATGTGCCTACCTCTCTGGAAAACAGAGATGGAAAGGGGATGAATGATGGAGAATGGGAAAGCCAACCACCTCTTCCCTTAGAGTAGAATAAAGAAATGTTCATTTCTAATCTCTTACTCCGCAGTACATTCCTCAGTGTGACTTTCACTTTCACGTGCACACAGTAGCTCTGGGTGAAGTCTGTGAGTCTGTCTAGTGAACCATCACATCTGACAGTGGCCTTGGGAACCCCTGAATCTGTCGCCAGCTGGCCTGAAGTGCTGGTGGCCCCGAGGATACCTGAATGCTCATGTCACAAGGGACATCGATGTAATAAGGACATTTCCCCTGGTGTGTGCCTTGCCTAACTCATTGTACATCCTTTCTGCAAACTCTCAGCTTTCTAACCCAGGCTCATCTGCTCCATAGTTTAGTCTTGCCTTTATTCTTGCTGCTTTCCCCTTACCTGGAACTATTTCTGACCTTTTTCCCATTTCTCCAAATCTTCACATTTTCAAGGAGACTGCCAAGTCCTGTGTCCTTCCTGAAGCTTCTTTTTGCCAAGCTACTAACTATACATGTATGTTGTTTCAAAGAGGAGAGTTTGTCATCTCTTTCACTACATTCTGTTTGTCATGTGTTATAATGTGACTCCATTAGAAGGTAAACTTCATAAAATGGGGGAATTCTGAGTCAGTTATGTAGCCCTTTCTCCATAGGTGCTCTATCAGCAGTAAGCCCTGGGCTCCACATTTTATGTGCTGATTGAAGCAAGCTTCTGTGTGTCCCAAGATGGAATGTATCTACTCAGATTTGCAGCAGTTTCTAGTCATAAATGATGTGATTAAAAATAATAATAAGGTTTAATAAAGGAAAGTATGTCCTTGAGTCGCCCTCTGGCACTCCAGATAAGCATTAACAGAGTTGTTTAAATTTTTCTTCTAACGATTACCATCAGCAAAGGAATGAATCACACTGACTGGCCAAGTTTCCTTCTGTAAAACCCACTACACATTTGCTTTATTATTAGTACAGAGAGTGATCAAGAACAATGTTCCCAGCGACGCAAGAACAAGTCAACAAGAACTGAAGCAAGCGAACCAGCTCAGCTCTCAGGTTCTACCTGTACCACATCAGACGCTGTCCCAAGTGCTTCATCTGGGCTGTTGTGTGTGCGCAAACTCCCTGCCTCCCAGAAACATCTAGGAGAGAAGTGTGAGCATCACCCCCTATTTTACAAAGGAGGACAGCAAGCCCAGAGAGTTTAGATAATTTGCGCAAGGTTAGCCAGCAGGAATTCCGCCCCAGCAAGTCTGGACACATCGCCCCTGCTGCACTTCCTACACTCCCCAATTCCGGGGCATTTGTTGAGAGTGTACAGCTGGACCCTGCTCACGTACATTCATGAAGACTTGTCAGATCTCGCCACATACCAATAACCCTTCTCAATGAAAGCATAACTAAAACTGGGAAGTATTTATACTTCATGCGTGGAGCCGTCACATTAGGGCTTGTCATGAATGGAAGTGAGCCTGCTGATCTTCTTCTAGAACAGGTTATTGGCTTACTCAGCGTCAGGAAAGAAACAGGAGGAAGAAACAACAGTATGTCAGTGGGGCCAAAAGGGGGATGGGAAGAGAGGGATAAAGAAAGACAGAACGGAACAAGCAGCAGAAGGTTTTGGAGCTGAACTTGACCCTTGTTTTACAGTCTGTAATTTAAAGCTCATGTGTCATACTACTCAGCATATTGTTGAGTTGGAAGAGGTTAAAAACGGCTTGTATATATAAGATTCCACTTTATGATATATAAGTACATATATATGTTCTCAGAGAAACTTTTCCTGAGAAGTGTTAACAATGGCTGGTATTCAAATTATGGTATATTCCCAGGGTTATCTGTTGCACTCCTTTACTACACAGATTTTCCACAATTAATATAAAATAATTATATACACACAAAAAAATAGCTAGTTTTCATGTTAGTCTGATTATAAAAGTCCAAATTAAAAGTAAAAAGAAAGAAAGAAACAATTTACAAAACCAGCAAGACCTACAAAAGCAGTATTTAAGCCATATACGCATAAGATGTTATAACTTTTAGTAATCTTGCCTTTTAGCAACTCGAAAATCATTCCCTACAATCATCTCCACATTTAGCTATATAATGAGTGTTGTTACATCAAAGTTTTAGAAGTCTCTTTCATGCATATATTCAAAGAGAAAAAAAATCATGAAGATGAGGATATTGACCTACAATCTTCTATAGACAGGCCACTCAACATATTTTTAAATGTTGCCATTAATCTGTCTAAAAGATGCTGTCTCTATGATATCTTCTTTTGCTGCCAAATTCACAGAAAGCAGTAACACAAAGATATAAAATCTTTCTCTTCTGGAATGCATTTTTCCAATCATTAAAGGAGATAGGAGTTTGGTAGGTGTTGGTTTTGAACTAACCAACAATTCAAGTCAAATGCAAGCTTTTTCCTTCTGGAGAGAAGATATCTAATTATATACTTACACTGAAATTGAATTCTTGATCAACCTCTGCTGCTCATTAAGTAGCCTCAGAAAATAAATTATAGAGCCAGTCATGTAAGCAGGTATTGATTAGGAAAAAAATAAGACCACATTCTATAATTTAAAAGGCATGGGGAGAATTTTGTCACCTCACACTAAAACCACAAAACCAAAATCAAAAATACAGTAATTCTCTTTCACGGTAGAAAATCCTGTTTTTTATGTGCCACCCTTTGCATTAAGGAAGCTCTCATTGTCTCCCTGATGTCTTTACAATTTCTTTTCAGGAATATAGAAGCCTGTATTCTTTGCTGTGCAAGAATCATTCGCTTCCAACCTCACTCTTCTGCACAATAGGAAGGACCCAGGAGCAGAGCAGAAGCCCAGAGACGGAGAGAGGCAGTTTTCACAGAATGGAAGCTAACTCCGAAGAGCCATTCCCTTCTCCAAGGGATCTTCCTGATCCAGAGACTGAATCCCGGTCTCCTGCGTTGCAGGCGGATTCTTTACTGTCTGAGCCACCAGGGAAGCCCAAAGAGCCCCCTGCATCCCTCCCAAGTTGTGTGCGGACTTGCTGACACTCACGGGCCGGGTGGCATTGCAGCGTCTCAACCTGTGGTCGGAGAGCAACTCCCCTTTGCGCGTGCGCAAATTTGCTTCTAGGATTCACTCTAAGCCCAAAGTCAGGGATTTGTTTTCCACGGAGGGCTGCTGACACATGGGAGGAAGAAGGACTACAGGGCTCGTGAAGATATAGACACTATGGAATTCAGACATAAAAAGAGACCAGGCAGGCACAGGGATAGGAGACAGAAACTGGTATTCAGGGAAGGGCGGAATATCTGCCTCTTCGGTAGCACTCACAAGCAACTTCTTTTTGCTGCAGTCTTGGCAGTTTTTGGCAGCAAGACCGTTCTCATTTGAAAATCTATCCTTTATTTGGTTTAACAGATTGCTTACAGCTTAAATATTTTCAACATCCTAAAATACTGAAAAATCTCAGGTTCTGTCTGTGACTGCTGTTGCTTTAGGCAGCGTTTATGATTTTAATTCTAAAGGAGCAGAGCCATTTAAATCAGGGGAGTATTTTTGAAACATTTTGCTAACAAGGACATTTTGGTCAATTCTGATGACTGCTCTTTAAATACTATATAAATATTTGACCTCAACAGTGATTTTGTCAGTTTACTGTGAGAATATGTAAAATACAGGCATTTACTGGAAAGGAACAACTTCTCTAAAAAGATGAAATCGGAGGTCCTAAATAAACCTTGCCGATGAGCCACACTTGACGAATTGCTACCGTAAACTGCAGCATGTTAATTTTTAGTACTATATTGTGTGAGCAGGTAGAATTTAATGTGATGGATTTTTTAAAATAATCTGTTAATAAAATCTAAGTCTGCTGTTTCTCGATCAAAGAAATTATGCACCATTCTGGATTTAATTTTGAATTCTTTATGAATCTTATAGAATTAACTGGATTGCAAATGACAAGAAAACAACTGTTTAACAAAAGCATACATGATATTTAAACAGTGTTTCTATTGCGATGACAAAAGTTACTGACACAGGTAGTAGAATATATCTGCAAAAAAGTACTAGGCTTTCCTCATTTTTTAAACCTTGAAATTTACACTGACTATTGACTTGGAAATGGTTCCATTGACTGTCATTTATTACTTGTGGTTCTATCTTATTCCCTTTATTCTTGCTTGTTATATCTACATTATATATCATGGTTAGAGAAAGAAGAAACTTTTAAAAAGTCATGGGGAGGGAATCGGGAGGGAGGAGGGAAGGGGGTTCTGGAGGGGGAACATATGTATACCCATGGTGGATTCATGTCAATATATGGCAAAACCAACACAATAAAGTAAAGGAAATTAAAAAAAAAAGTCAAGTATATTGCTGCTCATAAAAAATACTATGGATACTACTTTAAAATAATTTTAATAACACAGCTACTATTTTAAAAATATATTGTAAATAAATTATACTTTAATGAAAATTCTTAAAATATTTTGTTGCTTATAAAGAGTCTTCACATACATTTATACCTCATTATGTCCATATTATTGATCAGAAAGCTATTAAATTTCTGAACGTTATAGTTTCCTTCCTTTAGACAAACATGCGATACAAAGAAATAGTAATTTGAGAATGCTAATTTCATGTTTGCTTTCTTCTTTAAGATGCACTGGAAAAGGAGAAATAAGCCCAAGCACACGGGAAAAGAAAGAATTGACAGATTTCTCTTATGAATGGAAAACTTTCAAATGCCAAACAGTACAACTCACTCAATCTGTATGTTCCCATTCACAGATTTGACCAATCTCAAAATGAAAGCATATTAAACAAACAAACAAAAAAATTCCAGAAAGATTTGCAAAGCAAAATCTGAATTCTCTGTTTGCTGATAACTATTTACATACCATTTACCTTGTATTAGGCATTATAAGCAATCTACAAATGATTTAACGAACAGGCAGACCTCAGAAATATTGCACATTTGGTCCCAGACCACCACAATAAAGTGAGTACCTCATTAAAGTGAGTCACAGTGTTTTGGTTTCCAAGTGGATACAAAAATTATGCTTACACTATACTGTGATCTATTCAGTATGGCTCAATTGGTAAAGAATCTGCCTGCGGTGCAGGAGACCTGGGTTCTATCCCTGGCTTAGGAAGATACCCTGGAGAAGGAAATTGCAGCTCGCTCCAGTGTTCTTGCCTAGAAAATCCCACAGACAGAGGAGCCTGGTGGACTACAGTCCATGGAGTCACAAAGAGTTGAACACAACTGACTGACTAACCTATCACCATGTCTAAAAAAATGTACATACCTTAATTAAAGATACTTTATTGCTAAAAAATGCTAACCATCACCTGACAGCCAAAGGTTGCCACAGACCTTCAATTTGAAAACAATGCAACGTCTATGAAGGGCAATCGAACAGAGCGTGGCTGTAGATGAGAGGACAAATGTGGGCTATATGCAACCACTATACCACTGTGTAAAAGGAACTTGGGCATCTGAAGATTTTAGTGTCCTGGAGGTACGGGTAGAGCAAGGTGGTGGCGCTGCAATAGATCCCCTGCAGATACCAAGGGATGACTGTATTTTTACATTTAAGTAGTATTCCATTGATCTATATTAAATAACATTTAAGGTCCAAGTGAAATTATTAAAATGATTCTAATTAAGCCTATGTTGAGTAATTTTTACAATATTAAAACAAATTTAGTTCCCAATTAAAACAGTAATTGCATTCTATAATGATTGCTATTCAAAACAATTTATTCAATTTTAGTGGTGCTTTTGAGAAACAGTAATGCACTATACATAAAAAAGGTATTAAAATGGAAGAACAGTTACCATTTTTGAGAGGAGAAAGGAACACCTAGTGATCTTGTACTTTTATCCTGAGGAAGAAATTTCCTTTTGCTTTATTTTTTTTCAGAAAAGATTTGTCTTGTCATTTTAATTGTAATATACAAAGGCTTAAGATAAATGGTAAAATGAAACAATTTCTTAAACTCTCTGCCTTTTTCCTCCTTCCCACATAAAACAGTATTCATCTCAACTAAATTAAAATTCTCTTGTGTTCCCAAATCAGCCTCATCCTTTATTTCCTTCAATGAAGAATGGCTAACTCCTCCATCAGTCTCCATATTTGTTTGAAAAAAGATTCTGCATAATAAATGAAAACAATTTTATTATGTGTGCTCTATTCAGTAGAGGCAATACTTAAATAATGAAATTAGAGATGAGAAGAGTTATTTTCTATAAACTCTCTATGGTGGCTTTCTCAGCAAGAGTCTTTTTTTTTTTTAGACAAATGTATTTATTTTAATTGTAGGCTAATTACTTTGCAATATTGCAGTGGTTTGCCATACATTGGCATGGATCTGCCACGGATGTACATTGTGTCCCCCATCCTGAACCCCCCTCCCACCTCCCCCACCATCCCATCCCTCAGGGTCATCCCAGTGCACCAGCCCTGAGCACCCTTTCTCATGCATCGAACCTGGACTGGCGATTCATTTCACATATGATGATATACATGTTTCAAAACCATTCTCCCAAATCATCCCACCCTCGCCCTCTTCCACAGAGTCCCAAAGACTGTTTTAGACATCTGTGTCTCTTTTGCTGTCTCCCATATAGGGTCATCATTACCATCTTTCTAAATTCCATATATATGCATTAGTATACAGCATTAGTGTTTTTCTTTCTGGCTTACTTCACTCTTTATAATAGGGTCTGGTTTCATCCACCTCATTAGAACTGATTCAAATATATTCTTTTTTATGGCTGAGTAATATTCCACTGTGTATATGTACCACAACTTCCTTATCCATTCATCTGCTGATGGACATCTAGGTTGCTTCCATGTCTTGGCTATTGTAAACTGTGCTGCGATGAACACTGGGGTACACGTGTCTCTTTCAGTTCTGGTTTCCTAACCTCAAACACTATCACAGTAGCAATTTGGATACAAATATCCATAGGTTTTAAGACAGCAGGCTTTCTTTTAATAATCCTAAATTCTTAATCCAAGACCATTCTTCTAAATATCATAGACCTATGAGATGGCTGTACTTTACAAGGACTGTACTGAAAAAAAAATCATAAAAATCAAAGTTAAAAGCAACATTTAGTATTTGTGGAACCAATGATGTTTTATTTAGTATGTGACTATGACTGAAAAATTTGAGAAAAAGCTTTATACAGGATTCAGTTCAGTTCAGTCACTCAGTCGTGTCCGACTCGTTGTGACCCCATGAATCATAGCACACCAGGCCTCCCTGTTCATCACTAACTTCCAGAGTCTATCCAAACCGATGTCCATCGAGTCGGTGATGCCATCCAGCTGCCATCCAGCCATCTCGTCCTCTGTCATCCCCTTTTCCTCCTGCCCCCAATCCTTCCAAGCATCAGGGTCTTTTCCAATGAGTCAACTCTTCACATGAGGTGGCCAAATTATTGGAGTTTTAGCTTCAACATCAGTCCTTCCAATGAACACCCAGGACTGATCTCCCTTAGGATGGACTGGTTAATTATATAGTTAACTATAACTAATTAATATAGGATTACTTAGTACTTATTCAAGGAAATTTATAGAAATAAATAGAATAATAATAATGGGGATTACACAGGTGATTATGGGGGAAAAAGTAAATGGGGGACACCCCATTTGATTTTATTAAAATTTAGTTTTAATTGAATGAAGGGTTTTTAAATGGAGAAACTACGATTCTTGTGAGTTACATTCAAAAACAATAAATGATAATAATGATGATGTAAAGTTGCCAAACAGCAGAGACGTGCTTTTCTGCACTCCCCCATTCCATTTTATAAGCTTCCTAAAGTAATAAAATGTACAAAAACCCCATCAGATAAAACTCTCTAAGATGGACCAAAATACCCGTGGCTGATTAAAGGCAAATTTACTGTAATCATGGTTCTGCACTTATCCACATGAAGTCAGAACAACATTCAGTATATCCTGACCAGAAAACAAACATTGAAAGCTCTACCACACACTGTGCAGAAGATGTTTTGTAAGTGGTAATTCTGATATTTGATGTATATTCTTTATTCTTCCTAAGCAACTTTGATTCTATGTTGGCAAAGATACAGTGCTGAAGGGGAAAAAAAAAACAAAAAAACTTCAATGCACAAAAACACTGAAAGAATCTCCAGTTTCAAGTAGAAAGGAAAATTGTGCCTACATGCCTTACAAATGGTTTTAATTTCAACTCCATGGAGAAGAGTCTCAGAGTCTCAGTCTCATTGAACTAGAAGATAGATGTGCATCTCATTACCAGTGGCCCTTACAATACATGTAATCCTAACTGGTAGCACTGGGCCCATTCTCAAAACAGATTTTATGTTCAAATAAAAATTAAATAAGCCATAGAAAGATCATCTATCACAATTATGTTTTTCCCAAAAGTATGCAGATTCAAAAAATCATGAATATTACCAGAAAAATACAGAAGATATTTATGAAAGATAAAGCAAATAGTCTTCTAGTTGCATCTAGAAACAGGTACCCCGAATATCTGGAATCAATTCTATAAGATAGGATGCTCTAGAGAGAATACAAGAAAAACAACAAATTTTTATTTCAGTTTACTAGATGTTTCTGGAGAAGGAAAATGGCAACTCATTCCAGTATTCTTGCCTGGAAAATCTTATGAACAGAGGAGCCTGGTGGGCTACAGTCCACGGGGTCGCATAGAGTCAGACATGACTAAGCACACACCAGATGTTTCAAGCAGACATATCTAAGAGTCTGAATCTTTTGAAAATTATAGTTCCCACTTTATATTTCATCTGATTTAGACATTCTTAAGTTGAGATAAAACTTTATGAGAGTTTTAAAACTTGAACTCTGGATATTGTATGCTTAAATCTGTGTTATAATTTGGATCAATCATCTGACCACTACAGAGTACATGGACAGACAGATAGCAGAGGATTGTGCTTTTGGCTGGAATTATTGCAATTGTTTTCTTAAATCATCACTATACCCATAAAGATGGGACCACAGTTATGGGATCTGAACAGTTACTCATTATCCCTACAAGACAGCAGACCATATTATAAAATACCCCTACCATATATGCCCTCTCTACCTTGTGTCTTTTGGCCACAGGGTCAATGTTATAATCACAGTAATGTGGGAGAGTTGGCCAAATACCATAATTCAGTGACACTAGTAGCTGTTCACAATTTCAGTGTGGTTTAAGGCACAGCATAAGATCAAAGAACAACAACAACAAAAAAAAGTAGCTGTGCTTGGAGGGAGCTGTAGCCAGCAAAGGAAAAAAGAGAAAAAGAACACAAATCTATTTGTAAACCAGATTCAACCTGCTCTTTCTACACTAGCTGTGGCCTGAGTTACTCTTTCTGCCCAGCTACAGAGGGTAACAAAAAGCCCACAGTGGGACACTTTTCCATCGTGGGTAATGGAGAAAGAACAAGGCCAAAGTCCATGAAATGACTCAAATCCCATGTGGTGTGTTGCTGTGTGCTTACAAGACACCTCAGGTACAAGCCCTTATTTCTCCCTGGTCGATGATAAAAGGGAAAGCAACAGTGGCTTCTAGTCAAATCACTGAGGATTTGTTGTTTGGTTGTTGCTTGTTCCTGAAGGAACCAATGGCAGGCATTAGGGTGGGCACCTTCTAGGTCTTGAGCACTTTGGAGTTGCAATATTGAAATTTAATCCAAAGAAGATGAGAACCAAATAAATCCAAGTGCTTTTCTTGACACAGCAGTACTTGGAAAGCATTTGAACCTATATTAGCAAGCAACTTTGAATGCAATTTTAAGCTTTATAAAGTGTCGATTGTGCTTGCCTCATATTTCTGCCATCTTTATCTCACTAAACTACCATAAAAATAAGGGTAAGTTATTTTTTAAAATACCTTAAAATATACAAAGTGTTTTTTAGCATTTAAGTGCTCAAATAGTCCTCACATGTATGCCAATTCCTACCTCCCATCTCAACTGATTCTTGTTGATTAACAAAGCATTATTACTAATAAACATTCAAGGGTTTCCTAGGTGGCACAGAGGTAAAGAATCTACCTACCAATATAGGAGACACAGGTTCTATCCCTGAATCAGGAAAAGTCCCTAGAAAAGGAAATGGCAACCCACACCAGTATACTTGCCTGGGAAGTCCCATGGACAGAGGAGCCTGGCAGGCTACAGTCCATAAGGTCAAAAGGGGTTGGACTTGACTGAGCACAGCACAGCAATAAATGCTCAAACGACATTAATTTTATATACACTCTATGATAAAAATAACCATTCATAGCTATCTACTCTCAAACAAATGGTGATATGAATTTTTGCTAATTCTTAGAATTTCTTTGTAAGAAAAACAAGAGGAAATGCACAAAGAACACTTTCAAATGATTTATTATTCCAGGTGTCTACGTTCTAAAGAAGCAAACTCAGCAAAATAAAAAGGGAAAAATGACTTTTTTCCTTTTTTTACAGTGATGCAAGGAGATATTGCAAAATAATTTAGAATAAATAGTAGGTGTACTGATGTTTGGACAACGCCTGGATATAAGTCATTACATAGTATGTTTCACATGTAATTAGGGCCTTTACATTAATGATTTGAAAGAACCACATCTTTGTGGTAATCATCATTTAGCTGATAATCTAACAAGCTTTAAAATTGCTTTGAAATGTACTTTTCTAACAGTCTAGAGTGTTGCTATAGTGGGTCTAAAATAGTATTTACTCTTGAATATTATGTTTTATGAAGCAAGAAAGAGAGGGAAAAGTATATCCAATCAAACACAGAGTTTAAAAAAAAACAGCTAGAAGAGACAAGAAGGTCTTCTTCAATGAACAATACTTAATAATACAAAAAAAAGAACACAAAAGGGACTAGAGATCTCTTCAGGAAAACTGGAAACATCAAGGGAGCATTCCATGCAAAGATGGGCACAATAAAGGATAAAAAAGGTAGAGACTCAGTAGATGCTGAAGAGATCGAAAGAATATATTTAAGAACTGTATTAAAAAGGTCTTAATGAACCAGATTACTAGGATGGTGTGGTCAGTCACCCAGGACCAGACATTCTGGAGTGTAAAGTCAAGTGGGCCTTAAGAAGCACTGCTCTTAATAAAGCTAGTGGCTGTGATGAAATTCTAGCAGAACCATTCAAATCCCTAGAGGATGATGCCATCAAGGTTTTTCATTCTTTATTTCAGCAAATCTGGAAGACCCATCAGTGACCACAGGACTGAAAACGTTTAGTCCTCATCCCAATTCCCAGGAAGGGCAGGACCGAAGAGTGTGCTACCCATCAGACACTCACATTCATCTCCCATGCTAGTAAGGTCATGCTTAAAATTTCACATGCTAGGCTTCAGCATTACGCAAACTAAAAACTGCCAGATGTCTAAGCTGGGTTTAGAAAAGGAACTAGAGGGGAACTAGAGATCTAATTGCAAACATTCTCTGGATTATAGAGAAAGCAAGGGAATTTCAGTAAAACACCTATCTCTGTTGCATCACTATGCTCAAGCTTTTGTAGGGATCATGACAAACTGTGGAAAGCTCTTAGAGAGATAAGGAATACCAGACCACTTACCTATCTCCTGAGAAACCGGTATCCAGGTCAAAAAGCAACAGTTAGAACCCTTTATGGAACAACTGATTAGTTCAAGATCAAGAAAGGAGTATGACAGGGCTGTTTGTTGTCATCTTGTTTGGTTGGAGGGCATTACTGACTCAATGGACATGAATTTGAGTAAACTCCAGGAGTTGGTGATGGACAGGGAGGCCTGGAATACTGTAGTCCATGGAGTAGCAAAGAGTCAGACACGACTGAGCGACTGAACTGAACTGAACAGTTTGTTTAACCTATACGTTAAGCACATCGGGAGAAATCTGGGCTGGATGAGTTACTAGGTAGAAGAAACAACAACCTCAGATACTACTCTAATGGCAGAAAGTGAGGAGGAACTAAAGAGCCTCTTGATGAGGGTGAAGGAAGAGAGTGAAAGAGCCAGCTTAAAACTAAATATTAAAAAAATAAAAAATAAAAAAAGATCATGGCAGTACTTGCCTAGTTGCCCAGCCATGTCCAGCTCTTTGCAACCCATGGATGTAGCCCTCCAGGCTCCTCTGTCCATGGGATTCTCTAGGCAAGAATGCTGGAGTGGGTTGCTATGCCCTCCTCCAGGGGATCTTCCCAACCTGGAATTGAACCCAGGTTTCCCACATTTCAGGCGGATTTTTGCTGTCTGAGCCCAGGGAAGGCCTGTATTTGGCCCCATTACTGAATGAAGATGGAAGGGAAAAGGTGGAAGTAGTGATAGATATCCTCGTCTTTGGCTTGAAAGTCACTGCAGATGGTGACTGAAGCCACGGAATCGCAGACAATTGCTTCTTGGCAGGAAAGCCATGGAAAACCTAGACAGCGTGTTGAAAAGCAGAGACATTACTCTGCTGACAAAGGTCCATATAGTCAAGGCTGTGGTCTTCCCAGCGGTCACGTATGGTTGTGAGAGCTGGATCAGAACGAAGGCAGAACATCAAAAAATTAATGCCTCTGAACTGTGGTGCTGGAGAAAACTCCTGAAAGTCCCTAGGACAGCAAGGAGATCAAACCAGTGAATCTTAAGGGAGATCAACTCTGAATATTCACTGGAAGCACTGATGCTGAAGCTGAAGCTCCAGTATTTTGGTCATCTGATGTGAACAGACAACTCAGCTGGATAAGTCCCTGATGCTGGGAAAGATTGAGGGCGGAAGGAGAAATGGGCATCAGAGGATGAGATGGCTGGACAGCATCACCAATGCAATGAACACGAACTTGGGCAAACTCCAGGAGATGGTGAGAGGCAATGAGTCCATGGGGTCGCAAAGAGTCGAACATGACTGGGAGACTGAGCAACAACATTATGTCTTACTGGATTAAAATCCAAAAGGAAATCTTGTTTCTAATAAAATTCCTATGACTTAGAATTGCAAGATCTAGTTTTAATTTTATTGTTATTTAACTCTTTTATTCTACTCTTTCCACCTATGAAATTATTTTTTTTCCTGATTTCACTTTTTTTTCCATTGCTGTACTACCATTACTGACTGAACAGCTACAACTAAAAGCATTTTATCCAATACATATTTGAGAATTTTCATCCTAAAATATAATATTCAGCAACAGAAGCTATATGCCATCTTTCCCTGAAGGTGAATTTTTCAGAGGTTTGATACTGCCATTCCCAGGGGATGAGACAGTGCAGATGGGTTACAGAAGTTCTCATTAAATCTGGGTACAAAACACCACGTGGAAATGAAAACAAAAATAGCCCTATTGTTCCAGCATTTGAATCCTTCTTACCAATTATTTAGCAGCATTAATCAATGTTATAAACAACAAAATAATAGTTATAGTGTTTTGTATGATCCTTATATGTATTTTTAAAGTAATCACAGACTATTGTTTTAGTTTTCAGAAATCACATACCCTCTCTATGGCATGTTTCATGTTCTCTACAAACAACAAACTTCAAATAGAATTCATTAAATGAATTTCATGTACAGCCTTGTGCACTTATCCTTAAGCTCAGCTGCTCAGTTGTGTCCTACTGTTTGTGACTCCATGTCTGGTAGCTCTTTGTGACTCTATAGACAGTAGCCCATCAATCTCCTCTGTCCATTGGATTTCCCAGGCAATAATACTGGAGTGGGTTGCCATTTCCTTCTCCAGGGAATCTTCCTGACCCAGGGATTGAACCCATGTCTCTGGCATTGGCAGGTAGATTCTTTACAGCTGAACCACCAGGGAAGCCCAAGTATAGCTTAAGGCACCTTTAAACAGTTTTAATACATGATACAGTAATCTAAATATAAAAATACTTCATGTAGAGTCCATCGTCACCAAACATTTTTCTCTATGGCCTGAAGAGGTGGTGTGACTTCCAGGTAATAAGAGAAAAGATTATTCTTCCTGATCTGCAGGGCATTTTAACTTAACTGTTAACTATAGCATATGCAAGATTACTCTGAATTTCTCAGCTAAGGTAAAGGTATTTTATCCAAAAATTGCAGAGATTTATTCAGTCACATCAAAGTTATGTTTCCATACAGGTCACAATAATTCAGTGGGGACTCTGCTGATTTTAAATGGCATTTCTCAAAATTATGTTCAAAAGATTTTCTATGGCTGGAGTACAAATTTAGAGAACTTAACTTCAGCATTCCTCTAAATCTTTTTAGATACCATGCCTACTAAAAATAGACTTTTAGTTCTTTTGAAAATGTGAATCAGAAAACTTGGAAAAAAGAATGAAAAGAAAAATCTGAAATGAACAAAATGTGTACTCTTCCCAATCTACTCCTGAAAGTGAAGGTGAAAATAGCTCAGTCATGTCCGATTCTCCGTGAAACCATGGACTGTACGGTCCTTGGAATTCTCTAGGCCAAAATTCCAGAGTGGGTAGCCATTTCCTTCTCCAGGGGATCTTCCTAACCCAGGGATTGAACCCAGGTCTCCTGCATTGCAGGCAGGCTTTTTACCAAGTCTACTAACAACAGCTGTGTCCAAAAGACCCAAGTAACAGAGAAATTTGATGGAAGAAGATCACAGCAGGCAGCTCAAGTTTTCCTCCAACACCGTTTTCTCTGTAGCCCCTGTCAGTCGCAGGGAGTGGCTGCAGTGGGTAGTGGTCTGACCTTCAGGAGGACCCCATGTGGCCCTGGAGAAGTGGGCACCACAGCAGGCAAACACCAATGGCAGAATCAGACAGAATTTTGGGAGTCTGGCCACAAAATGATTACTGGTGAAAATCCACCTTCACCAAAGTGACCTCAAGCTAACCTACAGCTTCTCCTACCGATGAGGTTGTCTCCTTGGAAGGTAAATACTTTTTCCTACAATGCTGTCCTTGTTCAGTGCATTTTCAGCGGTCCTCTTTGGGAACTGGTTTCTAAGCCAACTTAGGAACCACACAAGCAAAACTGGTCTCATTAGTTTAAGGTCAAGGCTCACACAAAACAGCAAGCCCAGCCTCTTAGGTCCTGAAACCTTAGAAAAGAAATAGGACCCCACAGCTTGGAATCTCTTTCCCCCTGTTTTCACTGGTCAGAAATTAACATGTAAAACAACCATCAGCAGTAAGGTGTACAAAAATCTTGTTGTTCAGTTCCTAAGTTGTGTCTGACTCTGTGGCCCCATGGACTGACCGCATGCCAGACATCCCTGTCCTTCATGAACTACCCTTAACTGCTAACCTTCTTACAAGAAATTGATTCATGATATTTTAAAATTATGGATTTAGAGTTTATACTTATATGCACAATTAAGGCATGGT
Source organism: Antilocapra americana (assembly GCA_007570785.1). Classification (NCBI taxonomy): domain Eukaryota; kingdom Metazoa; phylum Chordata; class Mammalia; order Artiodactyla; family Antilocapridae; genus Antilocapra; species Antilocapra americana. Next base: position 3,865,537 of record ML660774.1, on the reverse strand, counting down.
TTTAAAATCTCCAGCATTATTTCTAATTTTAAATAATATAAATAGGAATGTCTCTATTGTATTTTGAGGTGAAAATTAGCAATAATTATTTGCAGCTCCAGAATCTCACCAAATGGTGGCATATGTAGCATGTTTTTTTTTTCAGGCTGATACTGAATTTCATTCCTAACAAGACTTATTTCAGCTGTGTGTATGTTATAATATTCCCTTGCATTTATAAAATCAAAGGAAGAGTAAAGAGGTATTGGTCTAATGAATAGAGATATTTGAACTTTTCAAAAGTTTTTGGTACCAAATTTCATGTTTTGTTTTAATCAATGATTATATTTACTTGAATTTTGTAACAATTTTTTAAAATTTTATACCACAGCATCTGTTCAAGAACACAATAACAGCATTTGCAGAGCAATGAACTTGAGATATCAGTATTATCTCTATTGCAGTGATATTATAAATCTCTTAACTCAACATCCATTCAATCATTAAATATATACTGTGTCAGGCAGCATGCAAGGACTTGGGGATAAAATGGTAGCACAAGACAGAGCTCCTGCTGCACAGATTGAGGGAAAGACAGACGGATATCTCATGCCAAGATTCATACATGCTAGCATCTGCAGAAACAAAAAACAGGAAGACATATCCAAGTGGGCTTTCCTATAAAAGTTGACTTTCACCCATGACATGGACTATGGCATCTGCAGTGTTATTTGACGAGTTTTCAGAAACATCCTAGCAATATGATATTTCTCAAACATGAAGTTATTTACATTTCTCTCAGTTTACTTTTGGGCCTCTCTGGTGGCTCTGATGGTAAAGAATCTGCCTACAATGAGGTGCGTCCGGGTTTGACCCCTGGGTTTAGAAGATCCCATGGAGGAAGGGAATGACTACCCACTCCAGTATTCTTGCCTGGAGAATTTCATGGACAAAGAAGCCTGGCAGGCAGCCCATGGGGTCACCAAGAGTCAGACATGACTGAGTGACTAACATTTTCAGCTTACTTTTGCTTTTTCAGTTTTGGTTCCATTAGAGATGTGATTATATAGCATACCAGCTTCTGAAGGTCACTCCATCAATATGCTGGGACAATCTGTTCTCACATTCAGACTCTTTCTACGACCATTACATATTGTAAGATTTACCCCAGAACAAGGATTGTCAACTCTACCCACTCAACTGATGAGAAACAAAAAAACAAAATAATGTCATTTGCAGCAACATGGATGGACATAGAGGTTATCATACTAAGTGAAGTCAGATAGAGAAAGAAAATATATCCTAGGATATCACTTATATGTGGAATCTAAAAAAGAAAAACATGGAGCAAATGAACTCATTTACAAAACAGAAATAGAGTCACAGATGTAGAAAACAATGGTTACCCAGAGGGAAAGGCAGGGAGGAGTAAATTGAGAGATTGGAATTAACATATACACAATACTATATATAAAATAGATAACTAATAAGGACCTACTATGTAGCACAGGGAACCTGAATGGGAAAAGAATCTAAAAAGACTGGATATACGTATTATGTATAACTGATTCAGTTGGCTGAAACTAACACAACATTATTGATCAACTATATTCCAATAAAAATTAAAGTTCAAAGTCATTTTGGAGCAAACTCTACTAGTTTATAAAAGAACCACTGAAATGTCCCTTTAGTTATGTAGGCATGACATAAATAAACATCCCACTTGAGAAAAAAGGGTTGAAGGGTAAAGGGGTTTTGTTGCCTTAGGTCAAACCAGGAGATCCACTGTGCAGGGAGATGAGGTTGTATCTGTGGTCTTACACTGTTTGCTCTGTGGAACTTTTTCAGTTGAATAAAGAAGGGACTGATGTTACACTGGTGGGAGTCAGACACTCTTCAGGGAAGAAAGGCCTTATAAACCAAAAATGCCTTCTCTTTGTATTCAAAATGTTAAAGTCTTATTTCATTCATTGGAAAGGTCTTCACAGAAGTCAACAGTTAGTAGAGGTCAGACAAAGTTTAGAACATCCTAAAAAAGGAAGGACTGCTGAACAACAACCAAGAATCAACAAGCAAACAGATATGTCTGAAGATAATGGATTCTGGAGACCATGTAGCTGATGATACAAGTACCTGTGCCACCCAGCACATCACAGGGACACAGGCCTGAGTGCATTTCTACTGGAGCACCTCCCGGAGGCGCTGACGCTGGCACCTCGGGCCCAGGTGATGCTGTCAGGTGCCTGGTGCAGGGTGGTGAAGCGGGTGCTCTCAGCAGGTCCATCCAAGTCTGTCTGTTTTCTTTCAAGTGACAGCAGAACTGACCCTTTGAACTGAAAGTTCAATTTGGGGATTTAGGTGGAAGTGAGAACCTTGGAGGAAGAAGACTACTTGTCATGTGTGAAGAATCGGTGGGCTAAGTGTGATGACTACTTGGCTAGGACAAGGGGAAAAAAATAGTATCTATTGGCAATCATTTTTAAACACTTGCTTTCTCTATATTAAGGCTATGGCCTGTTTATGTCCACTTGTACAACAGAAAATAGCTTACATTAGCGATTGATAGGAAATCATAAAATATTGTAATACCTTGAATGTTTATAGCATATCAAGAACTCTTACGACTAAACACAGGTAACGGGTTAACCTTGAAAAAAAATCAAGGACACATATGAGCATGTCCTAATATGTATATATTACATATATATTAAATGCACTTATTTCACAGAATACTGTGGCAAATACCAATCAGTACATTTTAGACAATTTCTTTTTTTGTACCATATATTCAAATAATGAGCAGAGACAAGGATTGTTCATCTTTTCAACTAAGTGTATTTCCAGGTCAAATGATTTGCTCTGGCATCCAGGAATTTGTAAAGTCACCAGGGAATTTAAATTATTTAAATTGTTTTTCTCCTATTAAATTAGTGCATCAGGGTGGGGGAGACAATAAAGCACAGTGACCACCAGAGGGACTAATGCTGAAAACAGTAAATAGTTTCCAGACAATTTGAGTTTGATGGTGCTTTTTCCAAGACTGTCTACGTCTTCACAGCTATTTTATGCCTTGACACTTTTCAGTTGCAAGCACTACTTATTCAAGCAATCTACCCTTCTTTCCCTTTGGCCCTGGTGTTACGGGGAGGTGATGCTAATGGCAACCACTTTACCTTTACCCTAGTATTGGCAAAAAGCCTCATTTGGTTCAGTTCTTCACATATTTTCAGTGGGTGTGTCTTCTCTCTTCAGTAGTCACCAGCAGCCTTGGCTTGCAAGATCCAAGATCCCTTTAACAATGGGTCATTAACAGGTGGCATGAAGAATATGAGACCCCACACAGATGGGAGTGTCCTTGAGTGAGGTGTGGGATTAAACATCGGGTGTCTGAGGAAGGGATGGGAAAGGATCCTGCAGGAGAAGAGCCAACACTGATTTCACACAACAGCTCTGTATTCATCTGTTCTGGCTGCTATCACAGACTCCCTGAAACCGGGTAGCTTATACAGAGAAAGGTATACACACTGGAGGCTGCAACTCTCTAACAGAGTGCCAGCATGATGTCAGACCCTTCCTTTGGGTTGTAAATGACCATTGTCTCACTGTGTCCTCACCTGGCAGAGAGAAGATGAGGGAGCTCTCTGTGGTCCCTTTATAAGGGCACTAATCTCATTCAGGAGGGCCTCACCCTCACGACCTCATCACCTCCCAGATGACTCCCTCCAAATGCCATCACACCTGAGGTTAGGATTTCAACACATGAAGTCTGGAGGGACTCACCTTCAGTCCATCACAGGCTTTTAGACAAGGTATTTCTCTGCAAGTGATGCAGAATTAGCAAAAGCAGGAATTGCTGGATCAGAATACATACCCACCATGTCCCTTTTTACTACCATACTAGCAACATGCCATCATCTTATTCTTTTGTAGCATTTGCATATTCACTCTCTCATTCCCAAAATATGTCTCAATGCTTCCTTTAGTTCTCTCATTTTGCCTTTTACAAGCTAAATGTTAGTTTCTAGTTCATAATGTTAACCACCTTAGATTTTAGAATACATATATTTTTTAGTCATACTTGATTTAGATAATTTCATGTCTGATTTATTTTTATTATTAATAAATAAGTTAAATAAAGCTGGGATAACTGCTGTTCTTTGCAATCACCATTGGGCAATTTTTTATGCCATTAAAAGAGTGCCTGTCTTTTCCTTAGGGACAAAGCACTTGTGACACAAGTATTAACAGAGTACCTAAGATATTAAAATTCAGGAAAACTACACCAAAGCCTACAAAAATATTTTCTGCTCCAACTTGAAAATGACCAAGAAATATAGAATTTGAAGGCAGGCTTAGTTTTGTCTCTTGACAAATTTTGGTAAGCTCACAGTTAAGCCATGGAGAGCATTTTTCCTGAGAAGCTCTGTTGTGTCTGTGTCTTAATCATTTCGTATGTCAAGATAAGCTTATCTATATATCACAAAGCCTCTCTGAAATATAGCTTACTCAGGGGAAAAAAATGCTATCTTAATGTATTATGCCATAATTAATCACACTCAGTCCAGAAGGATAAAGATTCCTTTGAAAAACAGGAAATAAAGGGGGTTAAGATCCAATAATAAATTGGCTCTGAATGAGTTTAGAGTCTTTGTTTTTCTGTTGCTTCTTAATCAAAAAGGTTGGAGGATACTGTCGTGAACACTGAAGGAACTTTATTCTTCTTCTAGAGCTGTTTCTCCCTGGCCAAACAATTAGGCGATTAAAGGGGTTTACACAGGGCATCAACGTGGCCTAAAAAGGATTTGTACTTGACATTACTAGTAAATGAAATTCACAGGGGAAAATCTGACTCACATGGGCTTTTACGTAAAGGCAAAGCTATCAGTCAGTCAGTGTTGGGGGAGGGGCAAGAGGGAGACAAAATCAGCAGTACCAGATGTTGAAAAGCCAAATTATTCAGCTGCTGGATTTCTTTATTTTTGGGGGAACCGGGGGGCGGGGAGAGGTTTCAGTGGTTGCTTGACAAACAGATATGTGCTCAATTGTCCAAATAAAATGGATTTTCATCTGCTTTCCAATAGTCTTTGAAAAGCAGATGAAATTCCAAGAATGAAAACAATCTCTGCAATAAAAAAATCAGAAACTCAACAATTTGCAGAAAAAGAACCTAATACTAATCATAACTGAGAGCTGATTAATACTTTCAGCCTTAAAATTTTGTGAGCATTAACTAATTCTACTTTTTAAAAAACTCAGTTCCTTCCTTGTCATTGGTATCACACTTTCCTTTACTGGAATAAAAAGGATATACACTGGTTAAGTGATAATAGGTCCACCTCCCCAAACTGCCACCTTTGTCTTAACTCTTGAAAACATGACTCATAAATATCTTATCATGCTCCTGTATTATGTATATTGCTTGTATATGTTGTAGAAGAGTCATTTCCTCCTTTCCATTTATACTACAAAGTCCATGAGAGATGAACTTTTAGATACTAGACAGTAAGCGCTAGCATCAGCGCTTTGATATCAGGCATTGTTGGCATGATGAAAAAATGAATGCATGGCCTGAAGACACTTCACCAGAAGAACAGAAACTGACTTCTCTGTGAAAAAAGGAAGTTTTCATTTAGTTATCATCACTGTTAGACAGAAACCCGGTCCCTCATTCTTTATATCCTGGCTCATTTCTAAAAGCTTCAGTTGTTAGGAGATTGCCATTTGTTGTGTACGTCCCAGGATATGAACTTACAGATCATGTTCTAAACTGCTGACGTTTTCATTTGACTTGAATTTCCACGCACATAGCATGTGTTTTTGGGGTTTTAGTTCAACTGGTATCCTAACAAGCTGATGTTAGACATAGTGGTTAATTTATTAATTGGTGTGTTGAAAAATATTAATAAAGATGTCCCTAGTGCATTAACTAGTCACCAGGTAAAGGAGACTACCAGCAGCTCTTCAGTGAACTAATTGCTCCTGCCATAGTGATTGCACATCAAGTGCAGTAGAGTCGGACATGCAGAGCCCAGTAATGTCACAAATGCTGCCCTCAGAAGTGCTAATGGTCTTCAGGAATATTACTGTAACTAGGAAAACTTCTTGGGTTAGAAACCCTACATTGTAAGACTCTGAAAAGTGCCTCTGGTCTCAGGACTGATCATGAAACATGTGGATCAAGCCAGAAGAGGGAGCCATTCAAATGAGTCAGGTGGCATGTAGCATGTACGTGAGTGTTGTTCTGCTACCTGTCTCCGAGATCACAGGTCCTGCAGCATCAGTTAACAGCATCCCGCCATGTGGGAAACTCTGTCTCTAGGAGGGTGCCCTGTGGTGTGGCCAGGGAAGCAGTAGAGCCAGAGTAGGAGGTGCTGAGTCAGTTTCCTTGTTTATAAGCAGCAATTTGCATTCCATCTGCTTTAATCACTGTATGGCCTTCAGCAAGTGACTTCGGACTGAGCCCTAGTTTTCTGAACTGAACAATGGAGAGAGTAACACATTCTACACAGTTGCTATGGAACGTCAATGAAACAGGAACTAGCAGAAGTGCCTAGCTCACTGCCTGGTCCAGATACAAAAGATGTGTATCCGTCATGTTGCATTAGCTGAATTAGAAATGTAGGAGCACCATTAATATTTCTCTACCTTTTGGCCCCCTGCTTATTTAACTTATATGCAGAGTACATCATAAGAAATGCTGGGCTGGAGGAAGCACAAGCTGGAATCAACACTGCCAGGAGAAATATCAATAACCTCAGATATGCAGCTAACACCACCCTTATGGCAGAAAGTGAAGAACTAAAGAGCCTTTTGATGAAAGTGAAAGAGGAGAGTGATGAGCTTAAAGCTCATCATTCAGAAAACTAAGATCATGGCAACCGGCCCCATCACTTCATGGCAAATAGATGTGGAAACATTGGAAACAGTGGCTGACTTTATTTTTCTGGGCTCCAGAATCACTGCAGATAGTGATTGCAGCCATGAAATTAAAAGACACTTACTCCTTGGAAGGAAAGTTATGACCAACCTAGACAGCATATTAAAAAGCAGAGACATTACTTTGCCAACAAAGGTCTGTCTAGTCAAGGCTATGGTTTTTCCAGCGGTCATGTATAAGTGTGAGAGTTGAACTATCAAGAAAGCTGAGTGCTGAAGAATCGATGCTTTTGAACTGTGGTGATAGAGAAGACTCTTGAGAGTCGCTGTACTGCAAGAAGATCCAACCAGTCCATCTTAAAATCCTGGTTGTTCACTGGAAGGATTGATGTTGAAGCTGAAACTCCAATACTATGACCATCGATGCGAAGAGCTGATTCATTTGAAAAGACCCTGATGCTTGGAAAGATTGAGGGCAGGAGGAGAAGGGGACAACAGAGGATGAGATGGTTGGATGGCATCACCGACTCAATGGACATGGGTTTGGGTGGACTCCGGGAGCTGGTAATGGACAAGAGGCTGCGGTTCATGGGGTCACAAAGAGTCGGACACCACTGAGCAACTGAACTGAACTGAACATTTTGGCCAGCTGATCTCGGCCTGCATGCCATCTCAGAAGACAGAAAAGGAGGGGACGAATTGAGAGCATAGCATTGAAACCTATGCATTACCATATGTAAAACAGATAGCCAGTGGGAATTTGTTGTAGAATGCAGGGAGCTCAAACCCAGTGCCCTGTGACAAGCTAGAGGGGTGTGATGAAAAAGGTGGTTTGAGGGAGGGTCTAGAAGGAGTGGACAAACGTATACCCATGTTGATGTAAAGCAGAAACCAACTCAATATTGTAAAGGAATTATCCCCAATAGAAATACATTAAAAAGAAAGGAAAAGGCAAGGAAAGGGATCATATGTATAATGGCCAGGTATGCAAAGAAGGCAGACAGGACCTGGAGCAGCTTAGAAGGAGACTAGGAATGGGGTAATTATGTGCATATTAATCTTTAGTTGTGCTTAACCTTAGGCTTTTGAAAAAGAAACTAAAAGAAGCCTATGTGAAGGTTTTTCTTTTTTTTTTTAAACAAAATTTCCCATAAATTAAGTTTGGAGAAAAGTACAGGCAAAAAATCTACAGTAATAAAACTTCATTTAAATGTGTGCATTGTGCTTAGTTGCTTAGTCATGTCCTACTCTTTGCAACCCTGTGGACTGTAGCCCACCAGACCCCTCTTTCCATGGGGATTCTCCAGGCAAGAATACTGGATTGGTTTGCCATGCTCTCCTCCAGGAAATCTTCCTGACCAAAGGATCGAACCCAGGTCTCCAGCACTGCCATCCTTTGCTAAAGGTAGCTTCTAAAGAGAAATTGGAGTGGAAATGTCACCAAGTGATAGGAATGAACAACTAGTTGAGCTTGCTTTTTATTTAGCCAAAGTATATTTTAAATAACTGAATTAAATATAATAATCCTTTCCTTAAAACTAAAGTCCATAAAGAATATGATGCTTTAACATTGTGATTTTGCTGAAACTTAAGAAAGGTAGGCGGGACAGTTCATCAACTAATGCAGCCATTTCCTTATAATACTGTTCTTATTTAGAAAAGGGATTAATTTCAAAAGATCAAGAAAAGAGTCCATGCCAAATGATGTATTTTGCAGAAGTTCCATTTATAACCTGTTAAACTTTGAGAGAGACCCATTTAAAAGATAAGAGAATATCATGGATCTGCTTTAATAGTTCATTAAAACTCTGGTACTGGCCTAGAGATCTATTCATATTACAGTCTCATAATATGAAGCAGTAGAAGGGAAAAAAAATGCAATGACCTTGAAAAGCCTCAAATAAATTGAGTCTATAAACTTCACTGTCTCCTTCATGGGTATTGCAATGCGTTTTCTTCTTTCTTTTTAATATATGGCCTGAGTTCAAAACAAAACAGAGAATAGCCATTTTATCATGTTTTTGAAAGGAGGGAGATTGAATCCTGCAGTGAAAAAAGTTCAGGATAATATAGACTAATATTAATTGAAAATCTTATGCAAAATGGCATGCCAAATTAATTACTGATGAGCTATTTTGGTGGAAATAGGCCAAGATTTAGATTGTGTTGGGCAGAGTGGCTCAGTAATATTTAACACACTATGGGATATGTGGGTTGCCCTGGTCAGTTGTTCATTTCCTTTGATCCCTGGAAACTAATTTTTGTTGCAGCCAACTGTAACTGATTGCAGACACTTTTTTTCTTTTTTCCCCTTAAACCAAGCACCTAATGCACGTTTTCCCATTTGCTTTTCATCTGATTGTACCTCTATCACAGAGAAAGCAATGAGACATGCTACCTGGGTTTGTTGCTAGCCGCTATCTGTTCATCGTTTAATTCTTTAGATTTTCATCTAATCTACCTGATATTTCTAACTCGATTTAAAATAAGGCATTTCTACATGAAAATCGCTTTTGACTAGTCTAAAAGCAGCGTGACTTCACTAACATTTTTCCCCCTTAACAAGTAAGCTGTCATTTAAGTACTGCATTTTATAAACCAATAGAACTATTGTTTACTTGAAGTCTTATCCTAAAGTGTATTCTTGTTCTGCTTCCAAATTTGATATTTCAAAATAATAAGTTGGATGTGTTAGCATGTTTCAGAGTTATCAGTATAATATATAAATCATTCAACTTATGGATCTGTACCTCTTATTATTTTATCATGGTGATGATGGTGAAATTTTAAAAATAGAATTCCTACGTTACTGTAGCTTCTAAGGCCATGATTTTATTTTTGATAAAATACCATGGATTAGAAAATTAAAAGACATAATCTACTTCCAAGCACAAATATTAAACTAATTTCAATAATGCTTTTAAACATAGATTCAAAATTTTGAATTCTTGTGCTGCATTAAAATGGATAACTTTGGTTTATGTCAGAGAGTGTTTTGTCTATGTTTTCCTCTAGGAGTTTTATAGTTTCTGGTCTTATGCTTAGATCTTTGATCCATTTTGAGTTTATTTTTGTGTATGGTGTTAGAAAGTGTTCTAGTTTCATTCTTTTACAAGTGGCTGTCCAGTTTTCCCAGCACCACTTGTTAAAGAGGTTGTCTTTTCTCCATTGTATATTCTTGCCTCCTTTGTCAAAGATAAGGTGACCATAGATGTGTGGATTTATCTCTAGGGTTTCTATTCTGTTCCAGTGATCTATATTTCTGTCTTTGTGCCAGTATCATACTGTCTTGATGACTGTGGCTTTGTAGGATAGCCTAAAGTCAGGTAGGTTGATGCCTCCAGTTCCATTCTTCTTTCTCAAGATTGCTTTGGCTATACGAGGTTTTTTTATTTCCATACAAATTGTGAAATTATTTGTTCTAATTCTCTGAAAAAGACCTCTGGTAGCTTGATAGGAATTGCACTGAATCTATAGATTTCCCTGGGTAGTATACTCATTTTCACTATATTGATTCTTCCAATCCATGAACACAGTATATTTCTCCATCTATTTGTGTCCTCTTTGATTTCTTTCATCAGTGTTCTATAGTTTTCTAAATATAGGTCTTTTGTTTCTTTAGGTAGAGATACTCCTAAGTATTTTATTCTTTTTGTTTCGATGGTGAATGGAACACTCTCTGACATAAACCAAAGCAGGATCCTCTATGACCCACCTCCCAGAATATTAGAAATAAAAGCACAAATAAACAAATGGGACCTAATTAAAATTAAAAGCTTCTGCACAACAAAGGAAACTATAAGCAAGGTGAAAAGGCAGCCTTCAGAATGGGATAAAATAATAGCAAAAAAGCAATGGACAAACAATTAATCTCAAAAATATACAAGCAACTCCTGCAGCTCCATTCTAGAAAAATAAACGACCCAATCAAAAAGTGGGCCAAAGAACTAAACAGACATTTCTCCAAAGAAGACATAAAAATGGCTAACAAACACATGAAAAGATGCTCAACATCACTCATTATCAGAGAAATGCAAATCAAAACCACAATGAGGTACCACTATACACCAGTCAGAACGGCTGCCATCCAAAAGTCTACAAGCAATAAATGCTGGAGAGGATGTGGAGAAAAGGGAACCCTCTTACACTGTTGGTGGGAATGCAAACTAGTACAGCCACTATGGAGAACAGTGTGGAGATTCCTTAAAAAACTGAAAATAGAACTGCCATATGACCCAGCAATCCCACTGCTGGGCGTACACACCGAGGAAACCAGAATTGAAAGAGCCACGTGTACCCCAATGTTCATCGCTGCATTGTTTACAATAGCCAAGACATGGAAGCAACCTAGATGCCCATCAACTGACGAATGGATAAGAAAGCTGTGGTACATATACACAATGGAATATTACTCAGCCATTAAAAAGAATTCATTTGAATCAGTTCTACTCAGGTGGACGGAACTGGAGCCTATTATACAGAGGGAAGTAATCCAGAAGGAAAAACAAAAATACAGTATACTAATGCATATATATGGAATTTAGAAAGATGATAACGAGAACTCTGTATGCGAGACAGCAAAAGAAACACAGATGTATAGAACACTCTTGTGGACTCTGTGGAAGAGGGCAAGGGTGGGATGATATGGGAGAACGGCATTGAAACATGTTAATTATCATATGTGAAATCAATCACCAGCCCAGGTTTGATGCTCAGGGCTGGTGCACCAGGATGACCCAGAGAGAGGGAATCAGGAGGGAGGAGGGAGGGGGATTCTGGAAGGGGAACATATGTATACCCATGGCAGATTCATGTCAATGTATGGCAAAACCAACACAATAAAGTAAAGAAAATTTAAAAAAATAATACTAAAAAATAAAATAAAATGGATAACTTTCCCATATAGCTTTTCCAGAATCATTTAGAACTGCATTAGCCAATGGTAGCCACTAGCTATCCATGGCTACTTAGTTTTAAGTGTAAATTATTAAATTAAATCAATTATTAAATTCCTCAGTTGTCTTAGTCACATCCCAGGGCTCAACAGCAACATGCACTGGGGGTTGCTAAATTGCACAGATATTTTTATGTAATATTCTACTAGACAGCACTGTCTTAGAATGTTATTTTATTTTCTTCACTTATGACTTGTAATAATCACTCATCTCAGAAACACATCACCTAAGAATAAGTTACCATGTATTAAGGACCTGTATGCCAAGCGCCATACATGATGAAATGTAATAATATAAAGCCAAAGTCACAACTAATTACATATTTGTTTGAAAGCAGATGTTAACAAATTATTATATTTTGAGAAATATACTTTTCCTTTGATAACTTTTAAAAAGAACTTATTTGAAAACAAAGTTTTACATATTAAGGATTGAAATCTACTCAACAACAAAGAGATTATGACATTCCCTTATTTTTAAGTATATTTAATCCAAATGCTAATAACATTTTCACAAACCTCAACTAGAAAAGAAATAACTAAATTTGATTAATAGAAAAATAAGATGAAGTGAATTAAATTAATTAATTATATAATTATATATGTACATATATGCATAAATAATACATGTATATACTTATATACAATTAATTATGTAATTAAACTTCCAGAGGTTAATTATATACATGTAACATAATTATATATTTGTGTGTATGTATATGTGTATACATACATAATATATATGATTAGATAATTTACTATTATACTGCAACTTATTATAAACCTTACATATAGATCTAGTTTTTCATACCTGAGAATTGTAGCATTAAATGTTTCTTTTCTCTCATACAAGAAAAATGCTAAATAGTTTTTTAAGGCCAAATTATAAATGGCATTAATTATCATAGATGCAGTATTCCTCAGAATGCTATATTTATCTTATAGTATTTTAAAAGTCTAATTAAAGTATCTTCAATTGTTATGAAACATTTTCTATTTTTAAATGCTTCTTTAAAGAATTTGCTTTGTTATATAAGGTTAAAAGTGTTTACTTGATCAGTGCTAACTGTATTTGCGAGTTGTCACTGTAAAGTTTATAGTCCCTGTGAAAGGCCCTCTTTAAGGTGTGCAGTGCAAAACTATATCTCTGTGCTTAGCCACTGAAAGTATGTCATCTTTCCCTCTGATTTTATTTGAACACCTGGGAAGAATACTGCACATCCTTTACTAAGCATCAAGAACAAAACAAGCTCACTAATGAGATGGCACCAGTCTTTGGATCTGAAGCTGAGAGCCTTTGGCAGGTACAGTTCTATGCCTGGGATCCCACTACATCTACCTGAATATTCTGGATTACCCAACCTGATTTATTTATTCATTAATATACTCATTTAAAAAGTGTCTGAATATATATCATATACCAGGTGCTAGTCTAGGAATATAAAAATAGAACAGTCCTTGTCTAAAAGTTCTTAGAACATAGGAAAACAGAGATATGGAGAAAAATAATCAATATGCATTATTTTAACTGCAATCAAACGGACATGTATAGGCTGTTAAGGAAATACAGTCAATGATTACCTAAGCCATTACTATGGATCATTACCTAGGTGCCTATGCAAGTTTCTTAGGGAAATATTACCTTAGAGAACTACCAAAGTCTGAGCAGGAGTTAGTTGGTTATAGGGGAACTAATTAGAAGCACATTGGACAGATGTCTAAGCATAGACATAGAAGCAAACCCCAGCACTGTTTCTCAAGGTTACTCTAGACCACAATAAATTATGATAATTATCAATAATTATGCCTATATGGCAGAAAGTTTTATAGTTCCCTCAATACCCATTCTTCTCCTCCTTTCCTTAAAAATGGAATCCATAATCATAACTGAGCATGTGGCTGACCATCTAAAGACGACATTTCCCAGACTCCCCTATAACTACGCAGAGGCATATGACCAAGTCTTGGCCAGAAGTGCACGAGCAGAAGGACATTGCGTAATTTTCAAGCCATGCCTTTAAGGGGAAGAGCCATGACTTCTACCCCTTCTCTCTGCTCAGCAGTGCAGATTTGGAAAAGGAGGGCAGAGAACATACCTAGATCGGCTTTGTCAGAGTCACTAGGTTAAAAATGCATGTTGAGAATGACTCAACCATGAGAGTCAAGGACCAGGTCCTCCATGTTACAGAGGTACTATAGCAGGACCACACTCCCTACACCTGGACTGTCATGTCAGAAAATAAAAAGAAGCTCTCCATCTTGTTTAAGCCACTATCATTTTGAGATCTTTGCTAAAGTAGCCATCCATGATTATTAATAGATTGCAAAATACCAAATTTTTTATGTTTTTAAACATTTTAAATAATATTCTACATATATCTTCATATTATTCCTGTTATTGGATGAGAACTCCTGATGGATCTTGAACTAGAATCTCCATTGGCAGGCACATTACTTTAGAATTTGTAAGGTGATCTTAAATAGTAGTTGATCCTGATCAGTTCTTACTAGCTCTCTGATACACTATCCAGAGATTCTGGGGCATAAGGTAGTTAATTTCACAGATCTTTTAAAAAGTAACTTGACTTTTAGTGTCTTCTGTTGGATGTCTCAAAAACAACCAGAAACCAGACTTAGGGTCTCCTGCCTCATCTTATTACATTCTTTACATGGTGAGTGGTGTAGCCCTTCACCCAGTGGCAAGTGGCAGAATAATGTACTGAATGGTTGAATAGAATCTTTTCTCCTCATGCTTCTCCTTTCCAGATCACTTAAAAAAGGTGTGAATTTGTCATATAGTTAGAGTGTCTCAGTGTGACTCCCAGCCTCAGGGATCCTGGCTAGGCTGGAGCAGTGTCTAAGGTCCAAGGCTGGTCTTTGGAAAGGCTTCAGCCAGTTGCTGAGGGAGGAGTTGAGGAGGGGAAAGGTTTTGAGGACCAGCAGAGAGGAAGGGAGGGGCGAAACCTGTGAGGATCTCTACAGGGGACCTGCGTGGCAGTCCCAGGCTGTCCCTAGGGGGTGGTATCCCTCAGGGGAAAGAGTTCTTGTCTCTAAGGAGCTAGGTTTCATATTATGAAATTGGGTGTTTTTTTCATGATGTTCTAAAATCCAAAATAAACAGAAAATAGTGCTGCCTGTGTAATCAAAAAAAAAAAAAAGTAACTTGACAGTCTAAATTCATTTAGTGACATATTTCAGCTATATTTTTATTAGTTCTTTTTAACCTATTAGAACATATGATCCTGAAATACATGATGTAGATATTTCACACAGGCACGATTTTCTTCCTCTTTTTACCTAAAAAATTTAAATGTCCACTATTCTTTGAAAATGAAAAACTGAAAAAATACCTATTGCAAATAAAGCATCCAATTGTACAACTAAAATCTGACTTCAAAGTTAAACACTTGTAATGAACTCTTACTTAGGAATGCAATGCATTTTAATGACATAAATATCCCATTTATTGTTTTAAATACAATTGTGTCTGATTTATTACTAATTTGCCCAAAGAAATTAAGACAGCAAACTTTATGACAATGTATCAAAATTATACCAAACACTATAATATCAAGATAATTAAATCTAGACTACAAACAAATTATAGTCCTTTGGCAGAGTTAGACATTTCACTAGTGATAAGGCAAAAATGATTAAGCCATGTTATATCAACAAATTTTTCTTAGAAATAATTAAATATTCTGATACTTCAATTGATTTAACCTCAGAAACACAAAATAAGGTATCATTTGATAAAATGTCTGAAAACTAGAATAAAAGGAAGTGCATGTTCAGCCACTGTAGTCGTGTCCAACTCTTTGCAACCCCATGGACTATTGCCCACCAGGCTGTTCTGTCCATGGAACTCTCCAGGCAAGAATACTGGAGTGGGTGTATATTTCCTCCTCCAAGGGACCGTCCTGACCCAAGGTTCAAATCCGCGCCTCCTGCATCTCCTGATTGTAGGCAGATTTTGAGATATTGCCTACTCTGGTGAGTTGGCCAGAGTTTAATGTTTGTGAGATGTTACTTTCTAGATCAAACAGAAATCTTACATGATGAGAGTTTTATCTAAGTTTGGCATTATAAATTTAAATGTTCTCTCAATGACTCTGTGATGGAAGAAAGGTGAGATGGGGACAAAGCTGAGCAGGTCCCGGAAATCCTCATGTGGCAGCTGAAAGTTATCCTCGAAGTGAAAGCTAAACAAAGCTAAACTTACTCTCTAAAAGAACTTTCCAGCCAAAAATGCAAAAATCTGATCCCCTCCCCTCCCAGAGAGTTATCCTATTACCATCCTTCTCCCAAGGTTGAATAATATTCACAACACATTCAATACATTCTCTTTTTATATTCATCACTTGAGGAAATACTATTTGTCTCTTGTTGTGCCAATGGCTGTAAATTCAGGACTTACCATTGACTTTCTGTGTAGCTCACTGGATTAAAAAAAGAAAACAAAACAGGATCATATCTAAAGCAAATTCAACACTGAATGACAAGCCGTAATGATCAACTCCTGCTCATAACAAATCCCCTCTACCAGCCCATAGGCGTTATGCATTCTGACACAGAAGCTCTGCAGTCCATGTATTTGAACTAGAGAGGACAGTGTAATACCTACGCAAGCATCTGGCTGAGTGGAGGGATGACTGTAAACAGAGCAGGCACCAGAATGCTATAAAGCACACACTCAAATATGACATGGCAGAGCTATGGAGTGCTAGCAATCAACCGTGGCAGTCAGCCTGCTGCTCTTACAGTGGGGGGTGGAAGTCTTGTAGACAGAGTCACAGATGCTTATGGGGCCTGAAACTTTGTCTGCAGCAGCGGTGTTAAGGGAGGAGTGGAAAGAACTGTCTTTTACATTAGATCAGCAAAACAGTGTTTCCAGAAACAGCACTTACAAATGGGGAACAGGAAGAAGAAGATACTTGATTTCATGAGTGAGTATTGAATGATCACTTTAACCTCAGCAAACTACCAGAATAACCAATGGGAATCACAGGCTACCACATAGAATACGATGCACTGACATCACCCTCATTTGAAATAAATTACATATTCACACTAGAGCACATATACCCTCAGGTCATCACAGAAAAGCACTTGTTTGTGGAAACTCCCCAGCATCTGTTTCTAAAAGAAAAACAGAATGAAAATTACTTACACAGATAACTCTATAGTGAAAGGATATTAAATTCTTAGGTAATTTCAGAGCATCAAATAATTTGGCAGTTGAAAATATAAATTATTGAATAGAAAGGGAGTTACTGATTTATGTATTTTAAGCAGATAAGAGTCCTGGCTTAAGATTTTGTAAACAAAATAAGAAATGTCAGTTTAGCACCCTCTAAAATAATTCAGCTTAGCAAATATTAAAACTCTCAAATTTGTCAGGTGCTACACTAGGCAATGGAGGTGTGAAGATAATTTATACATTTGTTAGTTTTTTTCCTAAACACCTTTTAGTCTGATAACAGCATATATTTTGTTTCAATATAAGTATTTCCTCAAATATTTTAAAATATTCAACAATTCAATTCAAAGCTTTATTACACACATACATACGTGTAGACCCGTCTGTTCACATTCATAATTGTGTGTTTTTGTGCATTGTACTCAAACCTGATTGTACTCACAATGTTTTCAGGATGTATGAACAAGTTTGTTCATTTGTCAATGATCCAAGACATTTTCCCTGCTCCATTTATTTTTACAAAGGTTTTCTATACTTAGATTTTTCAAGAATCATCAGAAGTGATTCTTAGATCCCTAGTGTTAAAAACATGAAGAATTTTCTTAGTACTAGTTGTGAGATGAGGTATTACAAACAGACCACTATGGGGAATAAACATGGGGATAATAAAGAAATCAAGGAGGTATTCCAAGACAAATCTGATCCATCCAGGTCCTATATTCTACCCCCCACTTCCTCCCCCGTCTCCCCCGCCCAAATCTTTTCCCCTTCCTATGCCCCTCCCCTCTCTGGCTTAACTGTTCTTATTTGGGGTCAGATGGATCAGAATTTGAACCCTGCTCAATTCTTTACTATTTGCACATTCTTGACAATGCATTTACTTAATCCAAATTTAAGTTGTCTTATCTTACAGTCTTTGATGCTTTCTTGTATTCATGGGGTCATTAAAACCCACACCACTTTCACTGCCATATACTTGGCTTGTTTTTGTATTTACTTATTCATTCATTTCTGACAAACTGGGATGGCACATTCTCTTTTACAAAATAAATCAATGAAATTAATGGAAATAGTGCTCATGAGATTCTAATTAACATATTTCCTTCATAGATCAGCAGAGGTCTTTCAAGAAACCAACAAGAAGGTTGGAACACTGCACAGACACATATCTTGGTACTATCAGCGCATCATATAGCAAATGATGGAGTGAAAAAATGAAAGCAGTGACCCTGAAATTGCATAGAAGGCAAAATTTTGAAGTAAAAAATATTTGTGATCTAGATGTCTCACATAGACTAGCTCCTGAAAGAGCTGAACTGCTCTTCTTCCATTTGTATTTCTTACATTCACAGAGTTTAATGCCTCAGACATCTTATAACAGGTCCTTTCACTTTGGGTCTTTATGGCTTCCTATAATAGTTAAATAACAAGAATCCTTCTTTAAGTGCAACATTCTCTTGCAGTTATTTAATATGAGTTAAAAAAGTTTTCTTTACACATCGTTGGAAGCATTATTATCATGCTACTCTAGACCCAATTTTATCTCCCCAGGGTCAGAAATATACAGTATATGGGGTGATATCACCTAATAATATACTAACATTATCTTCTTTTGTCTACCCATTGTTACACAAACAAAAGAACTTAAGATATATCAAAGTGCAAAGTAAGTTAAAAGTTAAAAATATAAAAGATATTGATTAATAACAATTGTTAGTAGAATTCACATATAAATAAGAATAAAAGAGGTTTAGTGCTTTGTAACTATTTGTCTATGAACTTGCCACCTAAGAGGTAATGACTCCATTGAGGGCAAGGGTTTATCTTACTCATTTTTTTATACTCAGTTTATAGTATAATTTTTAGAAAGTATTTAAAGTATAAGTATATATATATATATTTAATGTAAAGTATAACAAAATATATTTGCTATATAAATATACAAATGAATGAAAAATGGCACATTTAATGATTAAAATAAATGAAGCCTCCAGATACATGAATTTACAGGAACATGTGTAGACAATCTTCAGATGAGAATGAAGGTTGATGCTATGACAGGCGTGTATCTCACCTTTGATTTAATCTCTCAATTGCCTACATTAATCACTCTGTGTTAAGACACTGAAGGTAAAAGTTAAATGGGTGCATGCATGCCTAGTTGCTTCAGTTGTGTCTCTTTGCGACCCCATGGGCTGTAGCCCGTCAGACTCTTCTGTCAATGGGATTCTCCAGGCAAGAACAGTAGAATGGGCTGACATGCCCTCCTACTTCTTCCTGACCCAGGGACTGAATCTGCATCTCCCGCATTAATGCACTGCAGGCAGATTCTTTACTCACTGAGCCACCAGAGAAGCACTCGGTTAAATGGGATCTGAAAGTAAACTAGATTTGATGGTGGCAATACACAAAACTTATTAATAATTAGAACTTTAATCCCATTAAGTAAATGAATTGACTTAAAAATGAACATGTGATCCTGAAACAATGTTTCCTGTAGCATTGGATCATTAACTAATTATTTACATAGACTGTACCAATTCTGGAAAAACTGGCATTTCTATAAATTTTGTTTCCCCCAATTCATAGATTGAAGCCCTAACCCCCAGGTTGATGGTATTTGGGAATGGGATCTTTGGGAAGTAATTCAGTCTTCAAGGCAAGCCTTCATGATGGGATTAATCCTCTTATGAGCAGAGATGCAAGCGATTTCTCTCTCTACCATATGAAGACCTAGCTCTGAGAGCTATCTACAAGCCAAGAAGAAAGCTTCATAGGAAATCAGACTGGCTGGAACCTTCTTTTTGGACTTCCCAGCTTCCAGAACTGTGAGAAAAAATATCTGTTGAGTAAGTCACCGATGTATAGGATTTTGATATAGTGAGCCAAGCAGACTAATACAGATATCTAGCAAACCCAGAGAATGATTACTTTTACTTAGGATTCAGTTAGTTAGGTGAGGCCTGGATCTTGGCAAAAGCTTAAAAGGAAAGGAATGGAGATTATCACAGCTGGTCCTGAATGTTTCTCAAAGAGTGACACATGGAATAAAAATATATACAAACACACACACATATATAATGTATTCCTATCTCTTTGACTTCAGGAAACAATCTATTACTTTAGGAAAGGAAAAACCATAGATCTAAGAACACATTTATATGCATCATAAAACAAAGTATTCAGTTTATAAGATGGAAAAATAAACTTGGATTAATGTTTTAAAAACAAACATATACAGATCTAAAACAAGAACGATAACCGATTTCACAGGCCAAAGCATGATCTAGGAAACACACTGTTATAATTTAAGCATTAGACAGCTCCAAATAAGCACCCTGTGTCTAATTCTTGGTTTTATAACTTGATGCCTTACAATTTACATTTTCCCATGCACAGTGAACATTTGTTATCCACAGAGATGTTGTAAAAATGCACTTCTTTCAAGATGATGAATCTAGAGGTATTGCTGGTATTGAGGATTTAAAGAATTAGGATTTTACCCTTTTACCTACAGTTATTTATGTTCTTTTGAACCATGGGATCTCCTTTTAACTGTTGGTTTGAGAATAGTGCCAACTTTTAAACTGAAAAGTAAAGTTTTCTATTTAGAATAGTAGAGCTTACAGTGGAGAAGGCAATGCAAGCACTAACAGAAGCTTGCAGTGGAGGAGCTTGCCCGGAAAACCCCATGGACAAAGGAGCCTGGTGGGCTGCAGTCCATGGGGTCGCTAAGAGTCGGACACGACTGAGCGACTTCACTTTCACTTTTCACTTTCATGCATTGGAGGAGGAAATGGCAACCCACTCCAGTGTTCTTGCCTGGAGAATCCCAGGGACGGGGGAGCCTGGTGGGCTGCCGTCTATGGGGTCGCACAGAGTTGAACATGACTGATGGGGCTTAGCAGCAGCAGCAGAACTTACAGAGTTTTATACAGCTTCATGAGACAGAAAAGAATACCTTCTAAGAGTGGTTTGTCACTTGGGGAGATGTTTGCCTTAAACTCAGGAAGAACACTCTAAGAAGGGAGTCTGGATAACTATGACCACTTCAAGTTGAGTAGATACTTTTCATCTTAAAAGCTAACACTGTCTACAGGAAAACAATAAAAGAAAATCAGATTTCCAAAGAAAGTCAATGAAAGGTAAGAGTCTAGAGGTCCCATTACAGAAGAGTATCGTAAAATACTGAAATATCAAGTTTGTTTTCTTCAACAAATGAAATACATGTAACTTCAGTTTTATTTTCAAGAATAACTGAGGTGTAAATATAGGTAAAGTGAGTTGGAGGCAGATTCAGCATCTTAGGGAAATGTAATTTTCGCTTGGTTTGACTAACGTCTCTAGTCAAGCTAGAGAAGTGTTAATTTTAAACTATCACTATTAGACAGTCTGACAATGGGAAAATAACAGTTGCTCCCACAGTCTCTTTGGAAATGTTTTTTCAGTATAGAGGGCAAGTGTGAATTCCATCCAAAGACATTAAATCTCAACAGACAATAGTAAAATGCTATGTTTTGAATTTGATTAAAATAATGTATTTGGTTCTATATAAGCAGATGTATATTTTTTCAACAGGGGAATTGGAAAAAGGCCTTTGCAAATAATTAGCATAGAATTTATTGCTCTAGACTCTATAACAGCAAAACTATCTTTGGGAAGGAATAAGCTGGAGAATATGGCAGTATTTCAGATAAAATTTGAACTGTTTTATGAACATACGCATTATCACCGCCAAGGTAAAGTCTGTTCTCAAAATTTTCCATAGGTATGTAGACAAAATTCTTATATGCAACTTTTATCTTTGTTGTGTTCATTGCAATTGTAAAGGAAGTTATGAGAGCTTTACCTCGGTTTCTTCAGTAAATTCATTTTCTCCACTAGCATATGGGTCTTCCCTGGTGGCTCAGTGGTAAAGAACCCACCTGCCAATGCAGAAAACTTGGGTTCAATCCCTGAATGGAGAAGATCCCCTGGAGAAGGAAATGGCTACCGATCCAATAATCTTGCCTGGGAAATCCCTTGGACAGAGGAGCCTGGAGGGCTTGGTCTATGAGGCTGCAAAACCTGGACATGATTTAGTGACTAAACCACCATTAGTGTTACTTAATAGTTATTTCAAAATAAATGAATACATTCTGAACTATTAAATAATCATTTATATAGATTTTTATATTAGAAATATTGATGAAGAAATGCTATATACTTCTGAGAACCAAAATATCTGACTTCTGATTCATACTTCAGTCCCTTTGATTGATCTCCATTACCAGAGAAATATTCTAGACTCCTTCAAAGTACAATTTTAAACACTGTCTACCCAAACCTGTAATTTTGAACACTATCTATACAAACTCCCAAGCATCCCGGGCTCCTCTGTCCAAAGGATTTTTTCAGGACTACCTGTCTGCTCCTCTGATGTAGTCCCATGTAGTGAGCTGTGATACCTTGATTTACATCTCATCTCTTAGACTAACCCTCTGTAAATATATCCAAATAAGCAGTACTGTCACTCCTTCTTTCATTAAGCCATTATTTAGTGATTCAGGGAATACAAAGATACATGCAATGTGTCCAGTCTTAAAGAAGCTGACAGCTGAGTGTTTCCAACTTAGGTTACACATTACACAAGCAACAGTATTAAAGACTTTTAGCTTAATTCATTTGAAAAACTTGCAATGGCATCATATTAACTATAAAACCCATTCTCTTTGGTGTGTCTTTCATAATTTTCTATCACCCATGCTTCAAAAATGGTCTCCTCCTACATAAGCAACTTGAAGCTTTGGAGGGAAGGTATGATCATTTTATTCCAAACCTCTGAAATCCTATTTCTCTTCTCTGGATGCCCTTATCATATCTCCAGGATTTCTTGAGATACAAACAATTTTCAAAACCTAGCTTTATACCCTCTAGTAATGAAATGTCTTTATTGACTTTTACAGTTACCAGTTACACTTTTTACTATCAATATATCAGTTATTTTTGACCTGATAGTCATAATCCTTATACTGTAGCCATGTATCTTATCTTAACTTCCAAATGTACTTGTTTATCATTTCCTGAAGTCTTTACATAGTGTAATGTGCCATTGTCAGAAAATATTTGATGAATAAATTAATGAATGGATGTATTTATCATATTATTATTTCTCAGTGTATATAAACTAGGTCGGAAAAGGCCTTATCTTAGAGGGAAGTAAGACTCAAATATTAAGATGGGAAAATAAGTCCTTATTTGTTCATTTTAATGAGTGCAGTGGTATAAAATTGGATGATAGAACCAAAGCAAAACCAAGTCCCCCATAAAGGAGTGGTTTGATAGGAATATTATTAGCCCCAAATCAATTTAAGTACAAACCTAACATTTACAGAAAAGAGTAGGTGGGCTGTTCAAGAGATATAAAGACCTTAGGTGATTACTGGTTATCCCAGAGAATAAAGAATTGATTTAGAGATGACATGACAGTAGGTACTAAGTTAGGTGAGTCCTGGATCTTGGCAAAAGATGTACTTTTGCATCTACCTGTTGACTGTATGTCTTTGGAAAATGTCTATACAGGTGTTTTGTTAATTTTTAAATTAATTTAGCTTGTTTGCTATTGAGCTGTATGAGTTCTTTATATATTTTGAATATTAACTCCTTATGGCTTATGAACACATTCCCCAATTCTGTAGGCTGACTTTTCATTTTGTTGACTGTTTTCTTTGCTGTGTACAAACTCGCTAGTTTCAAGAAGTCTCGTCTGTTTATTGTTGCCTTTGTTGATTTATTTTTGTGTCAAATCTAAAAAAAAAAAAAAATCATTGCCAAGGCCAATGTTTAGAATCTTATCTCCTATGTTTTCTTTTAGGAGTTGTATGATTTCAAGTCCTATGTTCAAATCTTTAATCCTTTTTGAATTGATTTTTTTGTTAGGTCTTATGGCCTAATGTATGCTCTATCCTGGAGAATGCTTCCTGTGTTCGAGAAAAATGTGTATTTCACTGGTGTTGAATAGAATGTTCTGTAAAATTCTGTTAGCTTCATTTGGTGCAAAGTATAGCTTAGGTCCAATGTTTCACTATTGATTTTCTGTCTGGGTGATCTAACCATTGCTGAAAGTGGGTTACTGAAGTCTTTTATTATTATTATAGCCTATTTTACTCCTATTAATCTGTTAAAATTATCTTGGTATATTTAGGGGTTCCAAAGCTAAGTGGATATGTACTGTTACTTTGTCACGATGAACTGGCTTCTTTATCATTATAGAATCACCTTCTTTGTCTTTGATTACAGTTTCTGCCTTCATCTATTTTGTCTGATTGACATATGGCTTCTGTTGCTCTCTTTCTGTTTCTGTTTGCACAGAATATTGTTTCCTGTTCCTTCACTTTCAGCCAGTGTGTATCTTTAAAGCTTAAGCTCGTTTTTTGTAGGCAGCATGCATGGAGTCACCATTGTCTTTTTAATCCGTTCAGCCATCCTATATCTTTTGACTGGAAAATTTAGTTCGTTTATATTTAAAGTATGTATGGATAGGCAAGGCTGTACTGCTGCCATTTTGCTAACTGCACTGTTGGCTAGGCATTTTTTAAATATTCTTTCTCCTTCTCTTGCTGTCTTCCTTTTTTATGTGCAGGGAAGCTGCAGTGGGTACAGAGATTGTTGTAGATACGCTTTCATCGGTGGTAAATGCTATTGGGATCCAATATAAATAAGTTTGCTATTCTGCTCAGGTCTATGAGGGGTTATCTAGTGATAAAAGCTATGAGGGGTCCCCAGTGTTAACAAGGGCTACTGAGGTTCTCATAGGCAAAGGTTGCTGGGGTTTTCTGCAGAACAGGCCGCTGGGGCACATGGTGACTCCTTCTGTATGAAGATACTGGTAGCCTTGCCTTTCCCTTGTGGCTTGGGCTTCCCTCATAGCTCAGCTGGTAAAGAATCTGCCTGCAATGTGGGAGACCCCAGTTCGAGTCCTGGGTGGGGAAGATCCCCAGGAGAAGGGATAGATTACTCACACCAG
Source organism: Antilocapra americana (assembly GCA_007570785.1). Lineage (NCBI taxonomy): Eukaryota > Metazoa > Chordata > Mammalia > Artiodactyla > Antilocapridae > Antilocapra > Antilocapra americana. The sequence goes on along the minus strand of ML660774.1, from coordinate 3,840,523 downwards.
TATTCTTGGACTTCCAGTTACTCTCAGCGTTTTGCTCCTCCCTGTGGCAGAAGTTTCTTAGGTGGACTCAGCTGTCTATATTTGTTCATGCATAGCTGTCTTTGAGTTTTATGTTGCGGGGACAGAGCCTGGTGTCTCCCACAATGCCGTCTTATTCACATCCCAGAGTACAACAAAATACAGTATCAGGGAGGCATAAGAAATCATGTTTTTAAAATTCTCAATGGGGCTGGATACTGACTGATGTTAAAGAACTAGGTGAAGAAGTCAGCACAAGTTTAAAAAAGCTAGAAACCTCATCATAAAAGATTTCATTTGAAATTCTCTTCCAAGTTCTTTCTTGGTAAAAGGCTATGCTTTATCAAAGTACAAAGTATAATCTCTCTCTTTGTCTCAATGTTTTGCATTTCAAACTGCCACTTGAGGTCACTACATAGGATTTGCATAAACTGCTTCCCTAATAAAGGGCAGGCAACAAGTAAAATGCTATCTTCCTTCAGGCTAGAGGTTTGTTTGGAAATACTCTTTTAGAAGTGAGATTGTCTGCATCTGCCAAGATCATTGGAACATTGGCTCTTGATTTCTCCACTGGAGGACTGAGTCTGGTGGGGGACTATCAATCAGGAACATTTGGGGAGCATAAATGGGTTAGAAATATCTTTCATATCCTACCTCTCAGTTCTTTTCAATCATCTTATATTTCCATTTTGAACTGTGTGTCATTTTAATGCGATCTCATTGTGCCCTAGAAAAACCCTGCTTCATCATTTCCTTCTTTCTTTCTTTTATGATAATTTGCCTGAAGACAGGAAAGATTTTTTTTCAAAATGATATTTAATGACATTCGTTCTCAACCTCACTGTTTCAGAAAAAAAAAAAAGGGTAATGTAATGCCTTTGCAATAATGAAATAAAAGGGATAACTGCAACAGTAAAAAAGATGTTTCACACTAGTGAAAATGAAGATCAAATTTTAAAACCTCATGCACTAAGAGAAGAAATAAATAGGCAAGGCACAATAAGCAGATCCAGCAAATGCTGAATGGAAAAGGTTGCTTTCCCTGGGTCTATGAAGGGACTAGCCAAGTTTCAAGATGGAAAAGTGAACCCTAACCCTATACTATTTTTTTTTTTTTTTTTTAGAAAACAGGCTGCACTTCTCCCCTCTTGCAGCTATTTCAGGTAGGAGGTTAGTATATTGCCAGTACTTTTAAGACAACCAGCTTGTTAGCACATTTTCCTCTATGCACAGTCATGGATGAATCAATGAACATCTAGAATATTCAGGTGTAGAACACCCTCTAGAATGCTTGACCTTCCTGGGTCAGGAATTGTCCAAGCGAGTATCAAGCTCAAGAGATTTTGATTGGACCCCAGAATATCAGATCTTATAGACTCAACTATCCTAACAGCTAACGTTTACTGAGCACTTACTATGTGCCAGGTAGTAAGTATTCTAAGTACATACATATGATTACCCCATTTAATCCTATAGCAACTCCATGATAGATGTACTATGCTTTAGCCACTTTACAGATGATGAAACTGGGGCAGGGAATTGAAGACTTAAGTGAGAAGACAATGCAGAGCAAAACTGCAAATTCAGGGAGTCTGTCTCCAGGGTCCTGGTCTTCCTCATTCAACTCTGCTTTGCTCACTGGACCAAAAGCTCTATCTTCTAAGATAAAGCTTTTTCCTTTTCCCTGAAGCAGGATGGGGTGCAGGCATTTTTAGCTGTCTTCTAAGTGATTTCACACTGATTTTAATTGCTCTGTTGCCACTTGTTAGGGTGGGATATAGAGTAGGAAAGTAAAGGCTGAGTGGGGATCCATGACTCTCACTATTTAATAACTTCACCAAAATTATTCCTGCAATCATAACTAGCTCCCCCCCCCCCCCCAATTCAAGATGTATATATTTTTGATTTGGCCAAGAGGGGAAAAGGGGCAGCTTTTTCTTATCTTTGTTTCTTAATTGGCAAATTCATCTAAAATTTGCATACACATACATGCATCTGTTTCACTGCGCTTTTGTTTCCCCTTTAAAATTAGATAGAACTGAAAGTACAATTTGAGCAAGAGATAAATTGGTATATTCTGTAATTGCAAATAGTTTGTTTCTAAATGTGAAAACGGGTTGTACTTATCAACTTATTTGCTCATACCCACTGAATGCTTTTCTAGGTAATTTTGCATGTTTATTTATCAACTTTTTTTGGTGTCTACTTATTTTTGAACAGAGGGAGCATTCAGTGAGGAAGGGGAAGAAAAGACTTCATTTTACTGTTAATGGTCTGAATACTAGCCTAGTTGTTTATTTGGCATGTGCTCACCACATGTATCTTGCTACACATGTAGGAAAGAAAATATTTAAGGGCAAATAAAACAGCTCAATTCAGGCATAGTTATATTGTCAAGACAGTTCCAACAGCAATTAAAATACATTACTCTGAAAATGATATTTTATATACAGGCATGATTGAATCAGCTGTTATGACAGTCACTGGAATTTTAACAAGAAAGATTTGATTTTTTTTTTTATCTGACTCTTCTGTCATGGCACTTGGTTAGCTAAATACATCAATTAGATTTATAACTACAGTGATTTACAGGGCATATCTTGATATCATTCCTACACTATTTAATTTTGCTGCTTCTTTTACTTTGATTTTACATTAAGTAACTAAATTAAGAACATTTTCCAAAAGAGATTAAAAAATTTTATAAGATGGCTCTTTCAACAAGCCTATGATAATGACACTGATGATGATATTAATGATGATAGCAGCAACCACTTATTGAGTTTTGCTAAATATTTAACTATAGAGAAAATACTTCAGTCAATCTTCCTAAAAAAACTATGGACTATACATTGTTACCCCTTCACCCAGAAGAAGAAAGTGAAATTTAGAGGGATTAATTAGCAAAGGTGGACCAGTAAAGTGGCTCAGTCAGGGTTTAAATCCAGTTCTTTACAACCTGAAAGACCTCACTCTTCACTATAACAAACTACCATCCATGATTTTCAATTCATGACATTAATTACTCCAAAATAAAGCTTTTAAGAAACCATGGCAAAAGGCTGTCATGGAAAACAGGCTACCATATATTCAAGTCAGGAAATGGATATCTCATTACTTAGTTTCACTGAATTCAGTAACATGTGTTCTCATTCTAAATAAACTTTATGAAGTATAATAAAAAAAAACAAACCTGTTTACAAGCTTCCTCAGATACTTCCTACTGAATCTAGCAGACCAAACATTTTACCCAAATTACATTTTGTCATTTTATATATAAAGCAGGACCTTTAAAACTTCAGGTATTAAAATTTTGTGCACAATTTGAATATCTTCTGATACATGAGGTGTTATGACTGTAAAACAAACCCTGGAGGAATGTCATTCCTATTTTTATATGTCTTTTCTGCCCTGAAATCAGCTGCTCTGGATACTCATAGCTAATGTATGAATCAATCATCTAATTAAGATTTTATATTGTTCATTAAAAATAATCATTGGCATTGCTCACAGACAATACATTTCTTGCAATGTAATTTTTCTTTTCAACAAATATCAGTTCAGTCTCTCAGTCCTGTCAGATTTTGCAACCCCATGGACTGCAGCATGCCAGGTTCAACAAATACAGTAGGATACAAAAATAGTTTTTTGTTATTCGGCTGCTCCAAAAGCACTCCTACTAGCTTCTATTGTACACAGCTGCTGGGTTGGCCAAAGGTTTTTCGGAGCCTGGTATGAAGCTGACTTCATTCTTAGACTTCACTCAAGCTTACTCTATGTTTTACTCACTGGCACTGAACCATATGCATCTTTGCAATTCATTCAGTTCTCCCCTGCTCCAAGGCACATAGAGACAAAATATTCTAATAAGTCCAAGAACTATGAAAAAAGAGGGCAATGTTAGGTTAAACAGGGCCATGTCAATTTCAGCATACAAAATATCCATAGTTAATGTCAAAAAGAGAAATGAATTGGAAAAAAAAAAACACTGAACATTGGTTTTAACTGTTGGGCATCTGGGGCTTTATTTTCAATGAATAGTGTTTTATCAAGAGAATATAAAAATAAATGTTAATAGAATAGAAATTTCAGTAATCATGGAAAGTGGTAATTTTGACTAGAGATTTCTATTCCTAAAATTATTTGCTTGAATAAATCTCCATCAATATTCATGAAGAAGAGAGTTTAAAATTTAAAGGAATAATTATTGTATGAATGAAATATTTCAGTGGGATACATATTATGATAAAAAGAAACAAAAGGAGATTAGTGTTCATTTTGCTTTCCATCCTTAACTTTTATTGAATTCTAGAAAAGAAATGAAGACCTTGACTTCTATGAATTATTTTTGAACTTCACGACCAATGATAAACAATGAGTTGAGTTGTTTTTATGAAAGGAAAATTTGTTTTCCATGCTATTTAATAAAAAGTGTTATGAAGGCTTACAACAAGTACACAGCAAGCGAAAAACAGGTAAAACAAGCTGAAACAAACAGTAAATAGTCACAAAGTAAGAAATTACAAATGTGATTAACACATAAAATATGGAATATATAAAATGTGACTAGTACTGAAAACTCCAATCTTCATTGCAATAATCTCTCCAGAATTTCCCCTATTTGGTGGCACAGTCAAATACTCCCCACCCCAAAATAAATAAATAACAAAGGGAAATAAGCTTCACATCAGAAATTGATCAGATGCTCTTTACCAATTTCTGGTCAGTTGTTACCGTCACTGAGCCACTCAGCACCTGAACCATGCTTCTCTGATGGTCTTGTTAAATACAGCTGTAAGCATGGAGTATTCTCTTTAAAATATTTCAAGGTATTTCCAATCTCAAGAGTAAGGCTCTTCCTTAAACAAACAAATCAACCGTGACATGGGAGAAACTTTATGATTTCACTTGCTTGTCAACTATGTCACATCTCCTGGTTACCCTGAACACCCCAATTGTCTAACAGTGTTTTTTTGTTTGTTTGTTTTTGATAGGGCTAACGTTTCCTACTTTTGTGCATACTTTATTTTGTTCCATCATCTATTTCTCTGCCCTTATACCTATTTCCCCTTTGTGTACCTCTTAAATTCCCAATCAGTCTTTAAGAGCAAATACTACCTTTCCTGAAAAACCTTCTTTTGTATCTCTGACTCTGGAAGTCCAGAATCACTTATTTTCCATTTTATGTAATGCAGAGATCTAATTATCTCTTTAAAAGCATGCGACCCCTAGGATGTGCCAAATTCCATTTTGGTAAGAATATCCAGCACTAAGGCTAATGGCTGTCTCACTGTAGGTTTTTAATAAATGATTACTGAGTAAAATAGGAAGGGAGGAAATCAAAGTGCACCTCCATAAAATAACTGCCAGCTCAAGAGGGAGAGGTATCCATGCTTATACAGGATGGGGAGTTTGCCTGGATCAATAAATGGTTACAATATACCTGTGTTTTAGGCATTTCAACTACATATACAACTCATTTCCATAAAACACATGAAGGGTTGTCCAAGCAACTTCCCTCAGTTTTATTAAAGTGGAGATTTTATGTCTCAAAATTTGTTTTGAAAAAAGTCATCTCTATACCCTGAAGACTTCAGTCATACAACACAAAATATGGCTTTAATTGCCTTGAAAGGGCGCCACTGGTCTTCTTTCCTGGTAACTAACCTGCTTTAATAATGACTTTCCAGACAATCTGATCAAAGCAGAAGTATAAAGGAAAGAAAAAAAAAAGTCTTTTCCCACGAAATTAGAAAGGACAGTTAGAAGGGCCACAGCCTCACCTTTTGAACAATGTAGTTAATAACATCATCTCATTGATCTTGCAAAATCAGCTTCTCAGCTCTATCACTTGCAATTTCAGATTTTTGTGTGTGAGTATACTCATCCAAGGGACTTCCCAGGTGGTGCTAGTGGTAAGGAAACCGACTGTCAATGCAGGAGACATAAGAAATGCAGGGTCAATATCTGGGAAGATCCCCTGGAGGAGGAAATGGCAACACACTCTAGTACTCTTGCCTGGAGAATCCCATGGACAGAGGAGCCTGGCGGGCTATAGTCTATAAGGTCACAAAGTGTTGGACACGACTGAAGCAACTTAGCATGCATGGACACATACTAATACCATGAGTAAAATCCATGTTTAATGTTGCAGTACAGTAAACTTAAAAAGTGACAAACTCCTATATTTTGCATATCAGCCTTAATTTCCTATCTTTAAGTCTGGAAATAAATGATTTATATCCTTACTCCAGGAGTTGGCCAAGATCCACTATTTTTCTTTTTTATAACTTTAAAATAATTTATTTATTTTAATTGGAGAATAATTACTTTACAATATTATGGTGGTTTTCACCATTCATCGAAATGAATCAGCCACGGGTATACATTTAACCCCCAATCCTGAACCCCCCCCCTCACCCCATCCCTCTGGGTCATCCCAGTGAACCGGCTTTGAGTGCCCTGCTCCATGCATCGAGCTTCTACTGACCACCTATTTTACATTTGGTAATATACATGTGTCAATGCCATTCTCTCAAATCATCCCACCCTCGCCTTCTCCCACAGAGTCCAAAAGTCTGTCCTTGACATCTGTGTGCTCTCTTACATATAGGGTCATCGTTAACATGTTTCTAAATTCCATACATATGTATTAATATACCGTACTGGTATTTCTCTTTCTGACTTACTTCACTCTGTATAACAGGCTCCAGTTTCATCCACCTCATTAGAACTGACTCAAATATGTTCTTTTTTTTACAGTTGAGTAATATTCCGTTGTGTGTATGTACCATAACTTCCTTATCCATTCATCTGCCAATGGACATCCGTGTCGCTTCCATTTCCTAGTTATTGTGAAAAGTGCTGCGGTGAACACTGGGGTGCACGTGGCTCTTTCAAGTCTGGTTTCCTCGGTGTGTATGCCCAGCAGTGGGATTGCCGGGTCATATGGCAGGTCTATTTCCAGTTTTTTAAGGAATCTCCACATTGTTCTCCACAGTGGCTGTGCTAGTTTGCATTCCCACCAACAGTGTAAGAGGGTTCCCTTTTCTCCTCACCCTCTCCAGCATTTACTGTTTGTAGACTTTTGGATGGCAGCCATTCTGACTGGCATGACATGGTACCTCATTGCGGTTTTGATCTGCATTTCTCTGATAATGAGTGATGCTGAGCATCTTTTCATGTGTTTGTTAGCCATCTGTTTATCTTCTTTGGAGAAATGTCTGTTTAGTTCTTTGGCCCACTTTTGACTGGGGAGTTTATTTTACTAGTATTGAGCTACATGACCTACTTATATATTTGGGAGATTTATTATTTGTCAGTTGTTTTGTTTGCTATTATTTTCTCCCATTCTGAAGTTGCCTTTTCACCTCACTTATAGTTTCCTTCGTTGTGCAAAAGCTTTTAAGTTTAATTAGGTCCCATTTATTTATTTTTGTTTTTATTTCCATTACTCTGGAAGGTGGGTCATAGAGGATCTTATTGATCAGAAAGTGTTCTGCCTCTGTTTTCCTCTAAGAGTTTTATAGCTTCTGGTCTTAACATTTAGATCTTTAATCCATTTTGAGTTTACTTTTGTGCATGGTATTAGAAAGTGTTCTAGTTTCATTCTTTTACAAGTGGTTGACTGGTTTTCCTAGCACAACTTGTTAAAGAGACTGTCTTTTCTCCATTGTATATCTTTGCCTTCTTTGTCAAAGATAAGGTGTCCACAGGTGTGTGGATTTATCTCTGAAGATTCAGTGTTTTTATCTACATTTCTGTCCCCAGTGGCCCCATGCATAGACAGAGATGCTATATTAAAAAATACATTCAGGTTGGTTACTGATCATAACACCTCATGATTTATTTTGAAAACAAACTTATACCTGGTTAAACAAGACAGATATAATTTGATCCTTGAATAGCATGAGAAAACAAGATTTTTCTGAAGTCTCTCAGAACCATAACTACAAAATCTGAAAAATCAAATATGCTCAAATTTAACACAAAGCTTCTTCCAACTTAAATTGATTACCAATAGTGTCTTGTTAGGTCCATATGCCTAGGTTTAGCTTATGTCTCAATCCTTGCCTGCCAGTTAATGGAGGTATGGCCCAGCATTGGCAAGAAGCTTTCTTAACATGCCCCAATCACACACTTAAGTTAGGACAATGCAATGTTTCCCTTAGATTGGAGTAAGAAATTTGATTTCTGCCCCACGAGTACATGTGATACATCAGCTTGTCTCTGATGGCATATTCCGGCCAAAATCGTGTACTGACTACAATTCTTTGGATAATAATAATAAAGCTAGTTGATCATAACACACTGTTCCCTTAAGTAGAGTTAATTGCAGTAGGATGAAGCTGTAACTCACATCATAAGTTACACAGCAGTTGTGTTATGAGCAAGACATCATCAATATGCTGATGAAAAGAGGTGAATTTTCATGCAGAAATACACTAGTACTTCAATACTGAAAAACTACTTTCTGTACTACTGTGACTATTCTGGGGGGTGGCGAGATCTGACTATTTAGTTTTCTCAGGTAAAACTCTCTGAATTCACTGAGAAGTTTTCCTAAGCAAATAGTGCAGAAATAGCTCATTTAGTTTTTCCCGAGGTATTTTATGGTTATATAATAAAGTAGAAAATACATGCCCAATAAAATTTGCTACAAGTCAGCTAAGGGATCTGTACTTATTTTTCTTTTTTACTGTGTACAAATACCTGAGGTATAGAGCTTCATTTCATTATTATTTATTGTTATTTCATATCTTGACATTAGAACTATTCTACAAGGGATCTGATAAATATAGTGAAACTGAAGAATCATTCCGTCTACTCCACTAAATTTGCATCTGTGTTCCCCATGATGACGCTGCATTTTATTCTCTTTCATATTTCAGAGCGGGTATGTCACATCTGAAATATGAAAGACAATTACCCTATGAAGCAAAGCCTTAACGCACAGAAATGCCACGCTGATGAAAACAACAAATTGAAAAGAAATGAAGCAAGCTCTAATGAACAGGCAAATATGACTCTTTTAGCACAGAAAAATCAATGAGGTGAAACAGTTTCCTCATCAAATGAAGAAGGTGAAAGTCAACCTATCATTAGACATTATAATTTCTCGTCTTCATACCAACAATACACATGGTACCACCATTTTTAAACGTCGGATTTCCACCACTGAGAGTTCAGTAAAGTATGTTTCTTTATCAACTCCCACTACTTGTTAACTCTTCTCATTTTGATTTTTTGGAGTGTTTCAGCAGTCAGCTATGACCTTCTAGTTATCAAAACCAAGTACCTTCTTTAAGTCTATACTACTCTTAACAGCTGTAGTATTTAAAACTCTTCTATCTTGGTGTTGATGAGACTACATTCTTATTTCTTTTCAACTCCTTAACAGTTTCTTTAAAATATTCTGTGGTGTTCACTGTAGACTGAATGTTTGCTCCCCTACCTGTAAATTCATATGTTGAAACTCTAACCTCCTAAATGATGGGGATGTGGGGCCTTTGGGAGGTAACCAGGTCACCAGGGCTCCAACCCTCATGCATGGAATTAATGCCCTTAGAAGAAGAGACACAAGAACTGGTTCTTGCTCTGCTCTCAACCCTGTGAGGGTACAAGGAGAGCACAGCCATCTGCAAACCAGGTGAACCAGCTCTGCCGGTGCCTTGATCTCTGACACCCAGTCTCCAGAAGTGAGAGAGAGAAACTAATGTTGCTAAGTCTATGGTATTATATAGAGGAGAAGTCTGAACTACTATGGGCTTCCCTGGTGGCTCAGAGGGTAAAGCGTCTGCCTGCAATGCGGGGGACCTGGGTTCGAACTCCGGGTCTGGAAGATCCCCTGGAGAAGGAAATGACAACCCACTCCAGTACTCTTGCCTGGAAAATCCCATGACAGAGGACGTTGGCGGGCTACAGTCCATAGGGTCGCAAAGAGTTGGACACAACTGAGCACGCATCCACTACCTAAACATCACTTTCTTCTCTGAATTCCCAGGGACCTTTGTTTGCATAGCTTTCAAACTTAGAATATTCTGCTTTGTGCTACAGTCCCACACATACTTATTCACACATAGTTCTTCTTATTAGACCAGGAGAGAGCTTCCTGGAAAGAGCAAGTTTTCAGGATAAGATGGATCTGTCATTTACAAACTAATGGCTTGTTCAAGTTACTTAACCTCTCTGAGTCTTCATTTTCTCATCCATAAAATTAAATGTGATAAATAATGTAAAGTACCTTGTAGGGAACATGGAATATTGCAGGTACTCAATATAAGCTCTAGCTATAACAATAATGAAGACTAAAGTGTAAGCTTATTGTAGAAGGGAACTATGCTCTTCTAGTCCATTATTCTTTTGACAGGATCTAACAAAGCCCTTTGCCTGTACTTGACCCTACTTGAATGCAGTTGCAATGAATGAATATATAGATGTTATACTCCTCACAATACAACTCTCTTTCTCAGAACATGTCAGAGCTGCCTCAGGATATGGACTATGCTCTTCACAAAGCAACCTCTACACACTTTACCTATAAAACAGAAGTTTGCCATACAAATGCTTCATTATATGCTTTTATTCATGTTTTTGAAATAATTGTGGGAAAGAAATATTTGTACAATTTAAAATGTGTGCAAAGCTTACTTTTAAAGTAAAGCATATGAATATAATACACATTTGTAATTTTTGTACAGTTTTGAAGCTATTAATATCACCTTGAAATGGTCAACCTCTTTTTCTATCACCAAATGTCATATCAAATATTAAGTATTTTATATCATAAAGAATATTTTGAAGTAACCATTCAAAACCTGGAGGTGGCAATTTTTTCAAATGCTTTCCAAGTATATAATGATGTTTCATATTGCATTTTAAAATATTTTGGCAGGATAAATACCTTCCCATGTCCCTCTGCAGTTACAGTAATACTGTTTTCAAAAAGGGCAAAGTTATAACTCTTATATGACTTTCAGAGGAAAAATAGTCCAGTTTCTATTCAACTTGATTATTGATGGAACTAATAAGATGGGAAAATCGGCCCAAAGAGTATTTGAGAAACTAGAGATTTATAGGCAATATTAAGATAAGATTTCTGGGTTCAATATGAAACTGGATGGTGTCCAGCAGGGCCATGAACTGGAATCTTTGGGGTTGTTTCACTTAGAAATATCTGTATCTCTACTAGACAAAAATCTGTAAGTTAACTTCTATTTCTATAGAGCTGTAAAACAACACTTATAGAAGAGTCAAACCAGTACTGCTCAGAAAGAATACCCAGGGCTAACTCCTCCCTTTATTTCAGATAATGCTACCAACATAGCTATTTTTGATACTGAAATAATATCAACCAAGATACATTTGCATGTTTTGGCAACACTGGAAAGAAATATTTATTCCTTTCCCTGGAATACTCTGTATCTTCATCTGTTGTATTTGCATTAATGAAATGAATGTCCCCACAACAAACTCCCCTAAAATGCTTTTGAGGCACTTCTAGAAAGTCTATAAAGAATGAAAAATATCTGAAGAGCTGAGAAGGAAGAGAACACAATCAAATATACTTGTGGAAGTGAATTTAAATGAATCAAGTGAAAGTAATTCTTCACATAACCCACTGCTTCCTAATAATCCATATTTCCTGGCAGGTCTGATCATTCAGCTAAATCAATTAGTCAATTATCTATACATTTATAATTACTAATAACCACAGATTTTTACCTTATAGGAAATATAGCATATGCATCAACAGCAGTACATTTTATCATAAAATGTGAATTAAAATAGCACAAATTAAAAAAAAACTGTCAAAGTAGTAAGAGGCCTATTTTTATGTACACTATTCCTACACTTATTCATTAAGGTGGAGTTTCCCTGGTGGCTCAGGCAGTAAAGAATATACCTGCAATGCAGGAGACCCAGGTTCGATCCCTGGGTTGGGAAGATCCCCTGGAGAAGGAAATGACTACCCATTCCAGTATTCTTGCCTGGAGAATTCATTAGGTGTAGTGCAAAGAACTGCATGGTTCTACTTATAAACACACCATTGAGTCTTTCTGTTCCTGATTGACTTACTGTATTTCCAATGGTACCTGTCTTGAATTAATGCTTTACTATATCCATTCAGACATTTAATAAGCATTTAAATATAATGTGTCTAAAGCATTCCTGACCTTGCCATTCTGTTTTCACTGCCTTCTCTGTCTCAGTAAGAGGCACACCCACTTAGCCAATGGCTTACACCAAATAAAGAGGCAGCATCCTCTAGTCTTTTCCTTTTCCTTTTCCATGCTCAACACTGAGTCCATCACTACCTTATAATGACTTCTCACCTCAATATGGAAAAAAAAATCAAAGTGTTACCAAGACCTAGAGATCAGATCACATAGAACCTACAATGTAAATCCCTGAGCCCACCTTGTACCGCCTGGTCAACAGGTTTCTCACAAACATTAATATTCTTCCTGCCGAGTTGCTTTTTTTTCCCCAGATTTTTCTGTAGCTAGTTTTCTGCATTACTCATATCATTCTCAGAGAGATTTCTGACTGCCTTCTCCAAAATGCATCCCCAATATTTTCTATATCTTAAACTACTTGTAGATATCTTACCTACTTTTCCTTGTGTCACTATCTACTCACTAAGTTTTATTGTTTACTTTCATACTTACTTCTTATCTAACTTTTCCCATTACAATGAAAGTCTCATATAATAAGGGTTTTTCATTTTTTGAAGTATCCCCAGTGCCCAAGACAGTGCTTGGTACCTGGCAGGCATTGATGAAATATATTTTGAATGGATAAATTGTAAACAAATGGCTCAGATGATAAGATGGAAATATTAACTTAAAAATTAATTATAATTTTTTCACTGATATATATGATTAAAAATGCTGAAACACAAACACTGTATAATTTTTCAGGGGCTTTATTGCCTATATTTACATGAAACAACTGTCAATAGGACAATTTTATCCTATTAATACAGAAGAAACCAATAGTCATAACTGAGACATCATACTTACTGAACAATGTTAATGATAAAGCAAATGATTTGATAAAACTTTAAGAAATACACAAAATTATTTATATTCAAAATCATTAGGGTCTATATCATTTGTTAAAATGTAAAGCATAGATTACTTGACTTTTCCTAATTCTGTATTTATAAACATATTCTTCTAGTAATAAAATTCTGGTAAAAAATGTAGTTTTAAATTTACCCCACTTTAATTTTACATATTGTGACCTTAGGCAGAAACATTTAAGGTCCCATACTTCAAATCTGTGTCCCAAAAATAACCAAATAGAAAATTTTAACACATATTTCAAATCTTTTAATGAGAGCTATTAAAAAAAATCAAAGTATTCATTCTAGAGGTTAGTAAAAAAAACAGAATCCTAATTTTATAATCTGACAAATGGAACAAGTAATTATTCTAATGTAAAATCATTACACCTTACAATAATTAATACTATGTCTCATTTTGTTTCTGTTAATATGGATCCACATTATATACTTACTCTCAAAAGACTAAACAGAAATTAAAAATTCCATTAAGCATTTTGAGAAGTGTGATCAAAATCTAGTGAAGTTTTCACTAGAACATCATGCCTAAGTGAAAACTTTTCATTTCTGATGGATTTGTTTGACCTCAAGGACAGCCATAGACCTGTCTATGGGAAAAAGCTGAGCCAGAAAACATTTATTCCAAGATTCCCCCTGGGTAAGAGGGGCTTGACTACAGCTCTGACTCATCATCTTCTATAACAGAAGGCATCAGTTGCCATTTTTAACACAATAACTAAACCATAACTCAGTCTCCAAGGGTAATGGAAATGACAGGCAAGCCTGATAGTTTGAAGATTATGGTCTCCTCCCTTTCCTTGGTTTTGCCTAAAACCTATCTTGACAGCTAATAGAACCTTGTTACCTTAGTTTCCTGTAAGGCATGCCTTTCCTTGAGGTATCTTCTAATATACATTCCTACTCCAATTTCTGAAATGTGGTATTTTAATCTTTTATAAATGCTGTCCATTATTTCTTATATACAGGTTAATGCAATTAAAAATCTTTAAAACTTGTTTTGGTGCATGGAGTCCTCTAAAAAAAAAAAAAAGAAAAACTGACACATCCCTCCAAATAACTGATAAATAATCATGGAGCCCATTTTGTTTCAGATGCCAGGAAAGTCAGTTCTAAATGAAAAATACAATATACATATTTAACCTATATTTGTTATTAGGTTTGAAATCTCCTCCTTTGGCATGTGTGAGGCTGTTTCAATTTTAATGCTTTTTTGTGTAAATTTAATTCAATCTATTCTCAGTTATCTCCAGTAATTTACTGCGGAGGCACAAAGGCTGTTAAAGTCAACAAATTTAGGAAAATATAGCATACAATAATATTAAAATGATCAAATGAGATACTCTGAAATACCTCCCAAACTGTGACTCTTATCTGAAAGTCTGTTTTCTTATAATGAATAGCTTTTGTCAATTACTTATCTGTTTTATTCGGTGTTATACTTTGTGTGGTTTAGTTGGTTTTTGTTTTTTTTCTCTCTTTTCATTTCCTTTGTTAAAAACAATTAGATGATTAATTCTATTTTACAAACAAGGAAAGAGAGACTCATGGTGGATGAGCCACCTTGCTGAAGGTCATGAAATTGGAACTGAATGTAAGTCTAAGGTCACCTCTGTATTTTATCCACTTCACTTCCTCTCAGTGCTTCTAGAAAGAGACTGTTCAAAATGGGGTAATGGGTTGCAAAGATAAAAAGCCCCATTATTTACTAATTCCACTAAGTCTGGCGAGGTATAGGGTGGTTGGCACCACAGATTTCATCTCCTCTTTTCCTAAGGTAGACATGGATGTTACAGCTGCCTCCTATTTGACTTGGTACCTGATACACTGTTTGAAAGATTAATGCCTGAATCATTGGAAGGATGTTGGGCTGTTCTCTTGACGTTTCTACCAGTAATAATAAATTTTTAGCAAAATAGTTAATGAATGCCTAGGATTTGCAAGCATTAACCAAGGACTTTTGGGAAGTATTAGAAAAGACCTCTAAGTGGCTCACAAACTAGCTGGGGGTGATGAACAAAATATAATAAACACAATAAATAGTAAGTTATGTGGCATGTAGGATGTATTATGAGGAAAACAGAACAAAGTAAGTAGGATCAGTAATGGTGGGGGAAAATAGCAAATTGAAATTTAGATAGGATTTGCCAAGGAAGACTTTGTTAAGAAAGCTATTCAATCAAAGCTGGAAGGAAGATGGGGGTTAATTACATGAATACAATAGAGAAGAGTTTGCTAGGCAGAAGGAAGATCCCCAACAATGTCTTTAAATCCAGCACACTTACAACAAAATAAATAAGAACTGATTGCCAACATCCACTGAATCTTAGAAAATGCAAGATAATTTCAGAAAAACATCTACCTCTGCTTTATTAACTATGCCAAAGCCATTGACTGTGTATCACAACAAACTGGAAAATACTTAAAGAGATGGGGCTACCAGACCACGTTACCTGCCTCCTGGGAAATCTGTATGTAGGTAAAGAAGCAACAGAAAGAACCAAGCATGGAACAATAAACTGGTTCAAAATTGGGAAAGAAATATGTCAAAGCTGTATATTGTCATTTAACTCATATGCAGAGTACATCATGCGAAATGCTGGGCTGGACGAAGCACAAGCTGGAATCAAGATTGCCAGGAGAAATATCAATAACCTCAGTTATGCAGATGACACCACCCTTATGGCAGAAAGTGAAGAAGAACTAAAGAGCCTCTTGATGAAAGTGAAAGAGGAGAGTGAAAATGCTGGCTTAAAGCTCAACATTCAAAAAGCAAAAATCACGGCATCTGGTCCCATCACTTCACAGTAAATAAGATGGGGGAACAGTGGAAACAGTGACAGACTTTATTTTCTTGGGCTCCAACACCACTGCAGATGGTGACTACAGCCATGAAATTAAAAGACGCTTGTTCCCTGGAAGAAAAGCTGTGACAAACCTAGACAGAAAAGGTTTCTATCCAATACATTAATTGTCAGGGTGCTTAGAGACACTTAACTATTATTATTCATATTCTGTGTTTTTTTCTTATAAATAGCATAGTCCTAGATATGGGTGTTCTAGCAATAGCAGCAACAAACTGATGAATTCTTCTTTTCTTACCTTCTAGCAGGTAAGAAAAAACCTAAAAAGCAGAAACATTATTTGCCAGCAAAGTTCCATACAGTCAAAGCTGTGAAAATTGGACTATATAAAAAGCTGAGTGCCAAAGAACTAATGCTTTTGAACTGTAGTGTTGGAGAAGACTCTTGAGAGTCCCTTGGACTGCAAGGAGATCCAACCAGTTAATCCTAAAGATATCAGTCCTGAATATTAATCGGAAGGACTGATGCTGAAGCTGAAACTCCAATACTCTGACCACCTGATGCAAAGAACTGACTCATTAGAAAAAGCCCTAATACTCAGAAAGACTGAAGGCAGGAGGAAAAGGGGATGCCAGAGGATGAGATGGTAGGATGGCATCACTGACTCGATGGACATGAATCTGAGCAAGCTCCAGGAGTTGGTGATGGACAGGGAAGTCTGGAGTGCTGCAGTCCATGGGGTCACAAAGAGTCGGACATGACTGAGCAACTGAACTGAAATGAGATGGGGGTCTCATTTATGACCCTTCAATTATGAAGGGTCTCATCTGTCCTTATGAGAACTTTGTCTTTTAGTCTAATGGAAATTGGAGCCACCAGGAGTGCAGAAATAACATGGTTTAAATATTCCATGGTCTAATCATTTTATAGCAGTCAATCTGCCTGCTGTATTGAAAATGGACTTTAGAGGAACAAAGGCAGTTTATCACACAAAGTCAGAGACTCTTGTGGTATTCCTGGTGAGAGATGATGATGCTCTGTCTAGCCTAGCACAAGGCGATTAGAAGTGTTTGGATTCTGGTTTTGGTTTTTAGCTCATAGCCAGTTGGACTCCCTACCAGCTGGTAGGAAAATCTACTGGAAGGTTAGGTGCAAGGTGAAAGCAAAGAAAACAGAGTCCAAATTTGGTTACATGGAGTCCCAGACACCTTCTAAACATCACATGTCACCACTCTCTTGGATCTGCTGAAGCCATGAGTAACACCCAGGGAGCCCTCTCCTTGAACCCAGGTATAGCCACAAAGCCTGTTCACTAGACTCCTCCTGGTAACCACTGACACTTAGGAGGTATTTATCATCACATTGGGTTGCTGGTTAGCTGAAGCATTTTTACCATGTGCATAAGTAGATGTCCTTAAACTCTCTGACAAATACTTAAAATGCTTTTATCTTCCATATGCATTTCAAGTATAGCTTTTTTTAGGGTGATTTATTCAGATCATTATGATGGTAGAATATGGTCACTTCAGAGTTATATTTCCTCTGAAAGTTAAAATGTTTCCTTTTTGACTTGGAATCATTAAGAGCTTAAGATAATCTGCCATTTTATAAGCCATAAATTCAAAATCAACACAGTAATATTTCTGCATGGCTTGTTTAGCAAAAACCAAACTCACAGGTGACCTATTTTTGTTTCCCTTTATATATTGTGCAACATTTCAGATAAACCATAATTCTGGGTTCACGCCTTTATTTGAATAGCATTTGAAGGTCAATACTAACAGCTTTTATTTTATTTCAAAAAGAAAACTAGTTCATAGAAAGTATTTTAACATGATACATCTGTGTTAATAGGGGGAAGGAGTTAGGTGAACCAGCAAACAGGTGATGAATATGTAAATATTCATCACAGTAAATATGAATAACGTTCAAAGAGTAGAAGGTAAGAAAAGAAGAATTCATCAGTTTGTTGCTGCTATTGCTAGAACACCCATATCTAGGACTATGCTATTTATAAGAAAAAAACACAGAATATGAATAATAATAGTTAAGTGTCTCTAAGCACCCTGACAATTAATGTATTGGATAGAAATATTAGGATTCAAAATTATATTGATAGATTGAGTGATGGGCAGAAACTAACAGAAAGATATTTAATAAGGAAATTAAATTCATAATTGAAGAACTTTTATTTTATGAACGTATAATTTTGTGAAAGCATTCCAATATTTTAAAGATAGGGGAAAATCTCCTATAATAGAGCAACAGACTGAGACCCTGGACACCTAGAACATTGTTCTATATTCTTAGAGCACTACTGATGTGCACGGCAAGAGCCCTGTTTTCATCACTCTCATAATGATGGAGGTTTGCCTTGATCTCAAAATCACTTTCATTTTTCATCTAAAAATTTATGTAGGCCCAGATACTGACTAATAGGTCAGTAAAATGTAGCTAAACACTTCCCCAACTTTTAATCACCCTATAATATGCAAGGTAATACAATACATGAGCATCAATTATGTTCACACTACAGAAAATTTAAGTTTTAATGCATCTGATTTCTGGGTCTTAGGAAATTTTCCTACACACTACAGAATCTAATTTCATGTGAAGGCAAACACGGGATTATATTCTTAGAAAACACTGCCTAATATTTACTTAATAACCTTTTTGAAAATCCTTCTGAAGATAGAAATTGTACAACGTCTACTCTCAGACCACAATGGAATGAAGATAATGATAATAGGAAAAATTTCAAAAATAAGTAGAGATTAAATAACACGTTTCTAAATAACACATGAGTCAAAGGAAGAACCTCAAGAGAAATTTAAGTATTTTGAACTAAATGAAAATGAAAGCACAACATATCAAAATTTTTGAGATACAGGGAAAGTGGTGTTTAGAGGAAAATATAAAGTATTTAATGCATATATTAGAAAAAGATGAAAGAACAAAGATTAATTGACTAAATTTAGACCTTAATAAACTGGAAAAAGAGCACACTCAATCAAACTTGAAACTTTCCCACTAGGATCAGGACAAAGGCAGGGGTGTCCCTTCTTAGCACTCTTTGTCATCATTGTACTAGAAATCCTTGTTAGTGCAATACAGCAGAGTAAAGAAATAAATGGTATACAGATCAGGAAGACATACAACTGTCACTGTTCACACAGAACATGATCATCTATGTAGAAAATGTGAAAGAAAATTGACAAACAGCTTCTTGTAATCAATAAAAAAATTATAGCAAGAATTATAGGTTACAACGTTGAACAAGTGGAATTTGAAATTTAAAACATAATCCTTTGCGTTAGCACTACTCAAAAGGAGATACTTAGGTATAAATCTACCAAAATATGTACAAGATATTTATGAGAAGACTACAAAAATCTGATGGATGATATGAAAGGGTTACATTAATAGAGAGATATTTTAAGTGCACGGGTGGTGGTGGTTTAGTTGCTGAGTTATGTCCAACTCTTTGAGACCCCATGGACTGTAGCCCACCAGGCTCCTCTGTTCATGGAATTCTCCAGGCAAGATTATTGGAGTGGGTTACCATTTCCTTCTCCAGGGGATCTTCCTAGACCCAGGGGTCGAAACCAGGTCTCCTGCATTGCAGGCAGACTCTTTACCACCTGAGCCACCAGGGAAGCCCTGTGGGACAAATACTATCTTAAAAAATCTTTGAGAATGATGTGGGAAAAAAGTCATCCTTTTATTCCAATAAAGAACATTTCAACTGTGGAAACTAAACTGTCATTACATGAAAAAAATCAACATATCTATGTGAAGCAACACAAAGTTTAGATGCTTAAATATTACGTTTTTAGTCACCAAAATGACCAATCAAATATTTTAAATACTTTCAAAATACAGGATACTTCCATACTAACATGTGAAATTTTGTGGAAGTGTCATAAAATATAGTACCATTATGATGAAATATTAAGAGTTGATTTCTAAAAGAAAAATACATTTTCATTTTAGATATTAAAGTTGGATTAATTTTAGATCTCATGGTTTAGAAGCATGTTAGTTAAAATTCTTGGGAATAGTTCCAAGAAGAGAGGCTCCAGCAGGAAAGAGCAAGCAGCTCGGGGACCCTCAGCTAAGAGCAAGCACTCCGCTGGACAGCCTCTGTCCTGAGTCCCACTTGCTTCTGAGCTCTGTGACCTTGAACAAGTCACTGTACCTCTTTGAGTCTCAACTTTGGCAACTATAAAGTAAAAAAAGAAAAGAAACAGAACAACAACAATAAAACCTCCAGGATGATGTCAAAAGAAACTTCCATTTCTTAGCTTCATGATCATACCAGTTAAGAACCTCATTCCTGAAAGAAGCTTGCAGTAGACGACAAGAATGTAAAAAAAAAAAAAAAAGATTCCAATTTGCCTGGAGAATTCCACGGACAGAGGAGCCTGGCATGCTACAGTCCATGGGTTTGCAAACAGTCAGACACAACTGAGCAACTAACACTTGCACACCGAATTTATGCGTCACTGCAAAATTTTTTTCTTAAAATACTTTTCTTGACACAAGTCAATCTCCATTTCAAGATGCTTTCCAAATTTAGCAGTGAGGATGATCAAAACTTCTTTTTTCCATGCAAAATTTGAGACATAATGACAGCTGGCTGGAGTTTATGACAAACTTGCCTTTTTGCATGTGTTCACAAACCCGGCAGATTCCGTGGCCATGTCAAATTGGTGATGTGAAATGAAGCACCTTAAAAAGAAGCCTGACAGGATCAAATCAAATGATTTACCTTGGGTTTCCATCTCCAAAACATTTCCTGAGGAAATGATAGTTTGGCAATGGTTGCTTTTCATTTCTGTTTCCTCAGATTATTTCTGTGTTCCCACCTAGATTCAAATAAACATTACCACTTTGTTCTACATGTTGGCAATCATTTGAGTCAAGCCTGCCACTTTTGAGAAACAGAAGAAAATGGTAGAGACTAGAGTCGAGACTCTAGGTAGACCTTTACAACTGCATATATGATGCAGTCTCTGACAGCCAAGGACAAGGCCATGGCACCCCGTTCCAAAACTCTTGCCTGGAAAATCCCATGGACAGAGGAGCCTGTAGGCTGCAGTCCACGGGGTCGCGAAGAATGGGACACGACTGAGTGACTTCACTTTCCCTTTTCACTCTCATGCATTGGAGAAGGAAATGGGAACCCACTCCTGTGTTCTTGCCTGGAGAATCCCAGGGACGGGGGAGCCTGGTGGGCTGCCCTCTGTGGGGTCGCACAGAGTCGGACACGACTGACGTGACAGCAGCAGCTGACACCCAAAGTTTGCAAACATACAATTAACATCACGTCCTCATGTCAGTATCTGCCACCACAAAGTTCAGTAATAATATACTCAGTATGATTAAAGTGATATGACTACAAATTGAATAAAACCCCTTCAAATTCTGACTTCCATGGGGTTGCAAAGAGTCGGGCACGGCTTAGCAACTGAACAACAACAAATTCTGACTTGGACTTGGTACTTACTTAAGTTGCCAAAGTGAAGACAACTCAAAATGGTCTTCTGTCAGATATCCACCAAGTCATTCCAACTTCCCATAAATACGTGAACGCTGCTCAGTTGTGTCCGACTCTTTGCGACCCCATGGACTGTAGAGCCCATGGAATTCTCCAGGCCAGGATACTGGAGTGGGTAGCCTTTCCCTTCTCCAGGAGATCTTCCCAACCCAGGGATTGAAGCCAGGTCTGCCACATTGCAAGCGGATTCTTAAATACTGGAGTATATAGCCTGTCCCTTTTCTAGTGGATCTTCCCATCAAGGAATTGAACCTGGGTCTTCTGCACTGCAGAAGGATTCTTTACCAACTGAGCTATTGGGTAAGTCCTTCTCATCAGTTTGCAACGTCACAAAAGTATTTTCCCAACATTTACTAGGAGACTAGGTCTTGCCCTGCATGGACTTTAAACACTGCAGAGCTCCGTTGATTGGAAAATATTGGTGAAGATTCTGATTTCATATTTGGACTCTTCTATACTCAAAACTTTTCACTGTGTCTTTTACTGTCTTCCCAAGGTCAGGATTCTTTTCTGTTGGACAGTCTCAATATAATAATTGAAGTCATCTAGACTATTACAGCTGGTCAACTTTTATCCTTTGCTTCTAATTACTTCCAGATGCAATCTAATTAAACCCACCAGGTGTCTCCCCTCCGGTTAGAGTACTTCATAGATTTCTTGCTACGAATAAAATATAGAAAAATAGAATGCCAAGCATGTAATGAACCCTTCATGGAGAGTGTGATAGATAGGGTTTAAAAGAACTATTTTGGGATGATTATAATAGAAGGAGTGAAAATAAATTAACTAAAAAATGTGTAGGCACTGATGTACAAGATTATTCTGTCATTCTATTGCTCATAAACATTAGTATTGCAAAGTTACTTTTCTTAATCTAACTGAAAAATGGTATTCCCTCATCATGTTAAATATAACAATAAAACTAAAAAGTACTAGGTAGGATTATTCAAATAGAACATACTATTTACATTAACTTTCTCAAGGATGGGTACATAATAAAATAAGCACTATGATGAAATTAGAATAATTTTTTAAATATAATCTATTGCTTTTAAAACAACATAAGGTGATATTCTGATGCAATATTCTAAGACTGAAGCAATGTTTTAAAAAAAATTCTCAAACTATTCAACAGTCTAGTATTTAGAAAAAGATATTGCTGCCACTAAATATTTTTCAATCTAAGAAAGTAATTTTAAAGTATTTTTCTTCTAACTACAATGTGTCTATAATGTGACATCTATGTGCAGTTTAATTTAAATAAATATATACTATATAGTCTATATTTAGATAAATTTACATATAAATTTAAGCAAATTACATACATGTGAATACATAATATGTAATATTTATGTGGCCTAATAGCTTATCCTGCAACCTGGTATGATTGGACACAAAAGAGACTCATTTGAGACTAGTATATTTGAGGTAAATTTTATTGGAATTGGAAGTTGTTAATTCATCTTAAAAATCTACAATATAAACATTCTTTGGCTTCTAAAAGGGTGAAAAGGTATTATTTTTAGGTATCATAATAATTTTAGTTTTCATCTTTTTAAGCTTTATTGTGTTAAATTTTTTTAGTATTTAACATGAAATCTTTTCATGTTACTATATTTAACAATTTCATAAGCATTGATGTATACGGATATGACTAACCATCAGGCTAAAACCATAGACGTGATAAAGTTACTATCTATAGGTTATAAAGTCACTGACTGATAAGATAAAGTTCAAAGATCAAATGACTATATTAACCTGTAAGGTAATTCCTTGTTTCTCATGCAAAATGTTTCTTATAAAATATAATAATTTATCTAAGCATATAAATACAATGAATTTACTAATGTCAACATAATGTATTGTTCATTTACATTATGTCTATCCTTTTGGTAATTTTGATTTTAATTTTTACCTTGTAAATACTTTCCATGTTTAAGAACCAAATTATAATTAATTTTTAAAGGAAACAAAATAATGTAAAAACACTGAGCAAAAATAGAGAACAAATAGAAAATTAACTTTGCCATTCATTTATTTATCTAACCATAATTATGTTTTCAATTAATATATTGTTATGTTATGGTGATATAAAATAACTGAAAATTCTGAATCTGCTTCCTTCCATCAGTTAAAAATAAATGACTGAGGTATCTTATGGGTGAGATTACACTGATCTTTGAATACCACCCATTACTATTTAGAATTTGGTTTTTATTCAAATGTGATGACTGAATTCTATTCTGTTATTAAGGCATTTTATAACAATATTTTTCTTAGACTTATTTGAAACTATACATGTACTCACATTTTTATAAACTAAAGAAAATTTATAATTGGCAACCCCCAATACAGTCCAGAAGACTGGTCCTAATGTTAATAGCTATACTTGATTTAAAATTTTCAATCTATATAATTATCACTTTACTGGAATCTTCAACTAATTTTTCAAAAGCTCAATTATGGAAGGCAATATTACAAAATGGTAAACTCTAATTATTTTCTTACATTAGATAATACCTGTTCTTGAATAAAAAGCCAACATACTCAAAAAATAAGCAAATGAGAAATATCCCAGCATCTTTTTCTTTGCTATTCCTAGAAGTTCTTAATGCTCAGAGTAGGTTGTGCTTTTGACATTTCTTCTCTGGACTTGCTAACACACACTTCAAGGCTGCAATAACTAGATCAAAGTAACAACACACCAAGTGTAGCCCCAGGCTACAGTTTGAGCTGACACAAATCATCTTTCACTGGACACACTATATCGTCTGTAACACAAGACGACTTTGCTGGAAAAGCTAGTGTTTGCCCAGCTGGGGTTACATTCATATACTGTCTTCAATTTGCAACTAGGCACCATGCGTTTTTTAGTGTCTGTGACAAAATGGGGCTGATGTAGTTAAGATGTCTTAATTATATTTCTAAATCACATCAGCTTTAACCACTATATCATATGATTAAATGCCATCTCATCTTGTTTACTATAAGTTCCTGAGAATTTTTGGCTGCTCGTCAATTTAGGCTCATTTGTTCATTTAAAATAGCACATTTGTCTCCAGTTTGGAAAAAATCAAACTGGTCATTTAAATGCAAAAATAAACAATTTGCATTTCTGGCAGGGTTATAAAAGGTTGTAACAAAATCTACTCATATCATAAAAATGTCTATCCTAATGGGACAGAAAATGAAATTTTGCTGTTTGATTTTTATTGATCTTCTTTTCAAAATCTCTACTTACAAATATGTTAACAAATAAGTCTGAAATGTTGATTGTTTATCTATTTAAAAGTCAGGTACGAGGGTTTTATGATTTAGTTGGCAATGTTGAGTCCAGGAGGAAATATAAAATATATGCTTTGGGAAATATCAGATTGTATGAGAGATTTTGCTATAGGTACTTCCACTTTATGTAACTTGTATAAAGTTTCCACTTTATATAAACTTAAACACTTTATATAACTTTTATAAAGTTTCTACTTTATATAACATTTCTCGTATTACAAAGAATGAAACATAGGTGATTAAAGAGTTATAATTAAGGGAAATATACTATTGATAATACAGTTATAATATTACCTGTATTTATATATTAAATGTTGCTTATTTTCTAAAGAAAATAAGGTTAATTCTGTACACTACAGAAGGAAATGGTTTTGTCAGAATATCCCAATTACAATATCTTCCCCACCTCTCATCCCTGAAGTTATTAACACATGCCTTTTAAAATACAGAAGAATAATGTTCGTCAGACTTTAAAGCACATATAGACTTTAAAGCATATTGAAATATTTTGGAATGTGTGTCATGATATATTACCAAAAACACATTATTCCATATATTATTTTATCTTCCTTTAATCACTTTGATCCACAAAAAACAAACTTGGTATTTTGAGATCAACCTATCTATAAAAAGAAATATTTGTACAAAAATAACAATACATGTATACATAAAAACATATGTACTCAAAGGTATTAGTTTGAGGGCCATGTAGTTGCTAAGACTTTTTATGGTAATAGAATAGTGATGTCATTTCTTTGTCTTAAGAGATCACATGAGATTTCTCGCAAGGAGCTATGACTTAACAGGTCAATGACCCACATGTTTGGGGCTCATTTTCAGCGTTCATTTACATCTTCTTAATCCTTGGAGTAATGCATACTAATTAGATATAAATTATTTTCAAATTAGCACTGGTATAGGCAGTAATAATTATTTATGAAGTATTACTGAAGAACACTAGAAGCTACTTCACAAAATGGAATAGCTCTCTTTTAAACTGTTCTTAGAACAGGCAACAAAGTAGGTGATTAACAGACGTAATCCCTAATGGAATTGTGAGTTTTATGAAAATGATTGGAAATAACAATAAATATTTAAATCTAGAATAGTTTTTCTTGAGTTCTAGTCTCTTTGTCTCCAAAGTTAAGTGGGCCTGGGCAAATTTTACAACATAGCGCTAATAGAAAAACTACATAGCTAGCAGGGCTGTCTGGTCGTAATGTTGCCTACCTGGAAAAGCCAGCTAAATCCTAGGTAGAGATTAATCATCTCCTTTGGAGGCTGAAAGAAAATTAGGCTGTATTTCATAGAGAAATAAAATGGGCCACTTTTTCCATTCTGTTCTTAAGTGGAATAAGAAAGGTTTTACTTAAGAACAGCCCAATACTTACATATCAAGGAGAATAAATCAGTGGGATGAAATCTTTTGTTACCGTTTAGACCCAGAAAAGAAGTTAGAAAAGTTGGAGCCAGGGTACCTGTCTTCAAGATATTTAGCCACGTCTGAGGCATGCAGACTTCATGTACGCATGATATGTATATATGCATGAGCTCTGTATTATCTCTGATACAAGCGGCACACATATGCATGTGTATGTATGTGTGATACATGCATGCAGGTCTGATGTATATGTACTGTGTATGCATCATGTATGTTATGGTTAATAAGATTTCAGTCTTATTTTGCTTTGTCTGAGGACAGGAATTTTCTTGGGTTTGCCTTCTCTCTGCAGTTGTGCAAGATAAAGACCCTAGATGATAGATAATGTACAAAATAATCTAAGCTGCTGTTGCAGTTCTTAGAGCAAAGAGACACCAGCTTTGGGACAAATGTTCCACTTAAAATAGTCTGTTCTCATGTTATTAGGTTCTATGTTTCTTCCAGCATTTTTCAGTCTCATTAATTCACTTCTCCAGACCCCAGTTAAAATAAAATGACTTTTCTTTGCTTTCTCTGACATTAATCTTTCTTCATCCACCTCAGCTCTTCTTGTATTGCTTTTCTCTTTACTTCTTAGATCCCTGAGAATTTTCCACTTAGCTCATGAAACATCTTTCCTTTCCTAAGGACATTTCTAATTTTCAGTACTACCTAAGATGAATCCATTATATTTGTTAACATTTGGAAACCCGTGATAGTGAAAAAAAAGGTAAATAAAACCATGGTAAAACATCATGCTCTGTAATTATTCACTGCTAATATCATTTGCTAATGTATAAAAAATGTGACTAAACATTGAAATTTATAATTTTCTCCTTAGGAAATTGCATTAAGGCTACTGAAATAAATTGGAGATACATTGCTATAGTTCTAGAAAAGTTGTTTTCCTATCAGTCTAAATCATTAGTATACTGCGATTACACTTTCAGTTAGCAGGTATCAGATATTACAAGTTTCTTTTTTACTGGTGATTTATTACTGGATTTTGACTGTGTTAGCAATAAAACTGAATATTTATTTTTCCTTTTCTCCCCTAAACTCTTTTTCTTCTAAAACTAGAACAGTGATGAATTTTAAACATCAGTGGCTGTAGATTTTAAGCAGTATTAGCAACTAAGAATTTTATGGTTATTAAAAAGGTGTCTTTATAATTGCTGTTTGCTATGTGGGTACAGAACAACTTAAAAACAATAAAAAGTAAGAGTAATGGCATCCCCCCCAAAAAAAAATCAAAATAGCATTGCACCTCTCTAAATTACATTCCAAATTCCACCTAGCTGACTTGCTTTAAAATATACTCAAATATAACATTAATAAAGATATTTCAAAACAGATGGGCAATAATACTTTTAATGGTTTTAAAATATCACTTTAAAAATCACCTACCCTTCTGCAGTCATGAGGATTGTTTCTTTCCCATTTTCCTCTGTTACACTAAATTTGATCTTGCCTAAAGGTGCAAGTACACTTATATGTGCAGGGACTTCAATAATTCATAGTTTTGACACTCAGACTTTATATGACCCACTGAATATTCTTAATTAGCTGGAGAAGGAAGCATCTGTATGGATTCACAAATTATTTTAAACATGCTTTTAAATATTTTAAATTAGAGCTTCCAATTAAAATTGTACATGTCACATTGTCTCATTTAATTCCACTGTTCTTTTTAGGAGGCACAGCCTCAGCTGAACAAGCCTCATTGATGTGAGCTGAGCTCAATTAGTTTGTGATGTTCTGCCAAATTGCCTCATTACCTGTCATGCGAACACCGCTGACACTTTGAGAGTTGAGTACTTTGCATCCATATTATTCTCTTTAGACCAAAAATAATTATTCTCATTAGAGTAGTAAAAATAAGCATCCTGCTAATAAACAATAAACCAATATGTTTGCAATATAAATAGGGGGAAAAAGTGATGGGACTTATATAGATTAAGTGTGTTCACACGCACATGAACGCATGCGTGCACGCACACACACGTGCTCACATGAGATTTTTTAAATTATTTAAACTAGGGCTCCTTCATAAAATCCTTTGAGGCTTTGTCCACTGGATTTTCCAAATTGCTTACAACCTATCGATGATAAGAGAAACTAGGAGTTTTCTATTCTGTATGTATTTGAATTTAAAATGTATTTCACTCTCGAATCATGAAAAATACATCTGAAGCACTGCATACCAGGCTTAAAATGGCTTAAAATACACTTACAGCACATTCTGGAAGAGACAGGATAAAATACTACTTCAAAGAATCCTTATTTGTAAACCCTTCCTTAATACCGTTGACCATTTATCGAAATATCGATTCACCAATAAAGATTTATGTGGTTTTGACCCTTGAATCTTGAGTCACCAGAATGACTTCTCCTTCTCCACTGCCTTTTATTCCTTGTCTTTTGCATGTGGAAGGGGGAGTACAGAAGGTTAGAATCTAATTAAGAGATAATGTTTTTCAAGGTTGGTCTATACAGATGACAAGTATTGAAGCAGAGACTTTTTTTTTTTTCCCTGAGTGGCTGGCAGATCATTAATAGGGCAAAAATCTTGCATTTCATTAACAGCTGCATGACTCTGTAAAGTACTCTAGTCAAAGTTCCTGCCTGCCAATGGCTTTCAACCTTAGCTGCCCATTATAATCACCTCAAGAGTTTTTAAGAAAATACTCATGTCCAGGTTCTAGTGCAGACCAATAGAGCCAAGATCTTGGGGTATTTGCTAGTGCTATATTTGGTCTATGAAACCTCCCCAGCCTCCTCTCCTGTACATCCAAGGTTGAGAACTGTGTTTGAAAGGCATCTGACCTTATAGATGAGAAATAATCATGGGCGCAAAGGGTAGGCACATGACTTTCTTCAGACTTTGTACTGACTCTTTGTTTCAAGTAAATTTCAAAGAACTCTAAAATTAACAAGAGCATAATTTTGCCTTCCTTTAACTATTATTGGATATATTTATACTTTATCGCTAGAGTTTGTACGGCCATATATTTATTAGTTCTATTTTGTAATGGAATTTGAGTCATGTAACTAGGTATTTGCATAACTGAAAATATTAAACTTAAATATTAAACTGTTAATTTCCACTTGAGAACTGTAGGATTTTTTTTCTTCTATGATATGAGATTAAGTGGAAGAAATCTTGTTGTTGCCTTGGATACAAACCTGGGGTAATTATTAGGAGCTTGGACCATCTGAATTTCTTTACCACTCAAGTTTTTACATTGACCTTGTTATACATGAGTTGCTATCAGCATTCTTGGAAGATCCGAATAACCCAGAGTCTGCAAACACTAAACAACAGGGCTTCCCAGGAAAGAAAATTTGCTCTTGTTCTGTAGAGTTCATGCCATCAGCAAATACCACACAACAGTTTGTTTTCAGCACCCGTTCACTTAGCAGGACAATCTGCGAACATGTAAAGAGATTATGAGAATAAAACACTGGCTGCCCATTATACTTGCACGTAATATTCTTACTCTCTATGTTGCTCTAATTCACTGATTCTTAAGGTGTGCAGTTCATCAGAGTCTCTGGCAGGGGCTAGGAGACACATGTAGCAATGTATAAACAAAGCAAATGTATAAACTTTTCCCCATTACTTTCCTTTGGTTGAGTCACAATATTTAAGTTAATTTTTAATTTATAACCAATACTACAGGAGGGTGTAATGTTTTACTTTAATTAAAGGGTCAGGGAATAAAATTGAAGATTATTTTTATAAAATAATATGTTTACAATTGGCTGCCATAAATAGATTCACCCAGTTATCTTTTAGCCTCTTAGCTATATATTCAAAATTTATTAATTTTATAAGCTTCATGACAGCAAAACAGGGGATCAGGAGTCCCATGTATTCAACTCAATCCAAGCAGAGTTAATAGTTTCAGAAGATTTCTGTAACTGTAGAGTGAAATTCATGTCATAAGTATAAACTGAATGCTAAGGACTGCTCTAGGTGGCCTTGACCTGGGATCAGTTAGGTTTGTCATGGGATGGAAAGATGATGGGGAAGCCCTAATATTTTCTTTCCCTGACTTTTGTGGCAAAATGCAGATAGCATTTATGAGATAGGTTGTTACAGGAAACTCATAGAGTGTCAGACTAATTTCCATCTAACCAAAGTTGAATGATCCAAGGAGTGAACAAATCCATGGCTCTGGGAGGATAAGAATTTTATGCTACTCGACTAAGCAGCTGGTCCAGCCCAGAGTGTTCTTCCTTTGATGGCTGTTCAACTTTGACCACATATTCACCAGATGCAGCAATAATCTGCTATTGTTTTTGTTTAGTTACTAAGTCATGTCTGACTCTTTGCGACCCTATGAACTGCAGCCTGCCAATCTCCTCTGCCCATGGGATTTCTCGAGCAAGAGTACTGAAGTGTGTTGCCATTTCCCCCTCCAGGGATCTTCCCACCCCGGAGATGGACGCTGTATTGGCAGGTGGATTCGTTACTACTGAGCTACCGAGGAATATTCAGCCTTTATTTGTAAATCATTTTTACATTTTAAAAAGCTATGATGCATGGCTTATAGTGTCATTTCCTATTTTGAACCATGACCATAAATAAAAACCTCTCTGCATCTCTGATTCTCCTCTGCATATGTACTGCTGCATCTTTTCAGGACCATGAAAAATCCTTGGTGCATATTTTCAGCCGGGTAAAGTACAGTAGCCTTAATGTTCATGTGAATTACAGTCATATGGGGGCTTTCAAGGACTTCCCTGGTGATGCAGTATAAAGGATCTACCTGCCAATGGAGGAGATTAAAGGGACACAAGTTCCACCTCTGGGATGGGAAGATCCCCTTGGAGAGGAAATGGCAACTCACTCCAATATTCTTGTCTGGAAAAGTCCACGAATAAAAGGAGCCTGATGTACTATAGTCCATGCGATTGAAAGGAGTTGGACAAGACTGATCACACACACATGTACTCATGGGGTCTTTAAAAAAATGCAGATACTTGGCTCCTCTTCCCTGGCTAGATTCAGATTTCTCAACCTCAGTAGCACTGGTTGGAGGAGAATGAACAAAGAAAGGGTTTGTTTTGAGATCATTGCAGGTGGCCCTAGTCCCCTGCCCTGACGCCCACATTCAGAAAAACCACAGGGAAGAAACTGCTCTGTGGGCCAGAAGACTGTGGTCAGGTTGTCATTCCACATCTGTGTCCTGTGTGATGGGTCAGTGACTCGTCAGTTGCCCCATTTGTCTTGTGGAATTTAAGAGTTCACTCATTTGAAGCAGAGTGCGGGTCAACGGATGTTGGAGAAGATCCCCCTAATTCAGAGTTTCTCGACCTTGGCACTGTTGACATTTTGGGGAGAATAATTCTCTGTTGTGACAGGTCCTCTTGTGGACTGTGGGATCTTTAGCAGCGTCCAGGTCCTCTATCCACCCGATGCTATACCACCCTCTTAGTTGTGATCAACTAAACTGTTTCTAGATGACACTCAAGGGGCAAAATTACACCCCACCTCTGACTGAAAACCACTATTCTAATTCGAGCTTTGACATTTTATTCATCCATTTTATTACTGAAGAATACCATATGGATAGATGTTTTCAATGTTATACTCAAATTATATTCCTGGTATTTCAAACAATGACTGACATTATGCCCTGAGTTTCAGACTGCCATGTGTTTTCCCATCACAGAGCGACCTTCAGTCATACACTGATCTATGAATAAACCACTAAGCATTATTTCTCCCACCCTTTGGTTTGTAATGAGCCACTTATTTCAGTTCCCATCTTGTCATTTTTTCCTGTCTAATCAATATCATACTATGTATTCAGACACTCTGAATGACCCAGATACAGTAAGAAAGTTAGATTACACATCACTGCTCTTTGTAGGGAACCTCAGATGATGCCCAGTGGTCATGAAAATTTTTCCATTTCCATATCTGAGAATAATGATGATATCAGATGGTTTGACCCTTACAGGTCTCCAAATAGAGATATCTCTACTTTATACCTTAAGGGCCAGAGGTCTGGGTAATTTAAGTGACTTGTCAATGACTCTCAGGACAAGTCAGTGTTAGAACCCAGATTAAACACTGCCAAGCCATCTAACTCAGTCTACTTTTCATTTTATTTCAATTTGCCACCTTCCCTAATGCTGGGAAAACCATACATTTTACTACAGTGATTGCTAAACAAGAAAAATTAAAAAAAAAAATCCCTGACAGCAAATCCCAAATCTGCAGGATCTTTTACTTATGCTACATAGTTAGGACATTTTCCATGATGCTGTGTCTGTCTCTGTTGGAACTTATACACAAAAATTAGCCTTGTGACTGGCTATTTATAGACAGAATTTTGCTTATAAGCTCAATATACATTCAGATGGTTTAGCCAGATGGTAGAATACTTCAAACTCCTGCTCAGTCTCTTATTAATAGTGTTCAAATTGAAATTTATTTTGCTTTTCTGATAAAGATGAATAATGAAGAAATCATGATAATGAAGCCATCTTTCAGAAAAGGCTTAACACTTTGGGATTTTTACATGGGCCTTGCCATTTGCCCCCATGTGCATCTTAAATGCATAGCCAACCTTCAAAGTTAAAATCTATTAATTAACAGTGGGCCTCTTCAGTTTTCATCCCTCTACCCTCCATTGCCTGTCTTAGAATAATTTTACTACACCTAACTAAGCACATTCATTAGAGCCCAAACAGAGGGAGAGAGAAATAAAAATTCAGGAAAGTTCATTTTTTCTATTCCAAAGCAGGTCCTATACAATCTCATGGGATTTATGCTGCTTTGCTCTCCATCTGTGATTGCTGAGCCTCAGTCCCTTGATAGCAACCACAGTGCCACTTGGTTTTAAGCTAGTTTCAGCAAGATTTTGCTGCATAGCTTCTCTTACCTGGCAAGTGATCACCTCACTGGGATTCCACTCCCCACCCCACCCTTTCTTTCCCTATCATGCAGCTTCTGCATATAAACACACACACACACACATAAAGGCTTTTATTTCCTGATTTTTTAAACTATAAATCTTACTATCATTTTTAGGTATATTAGCACAAACCTTAATCTCAATCCAAGAAAAATCCTTGATCCAGGTCACATAATTTTCCTAAACTTACAAAATCAACTCAGGTTCATATATGTGTTTATAAGTAGACTGTGTAGTTCAGAACACATTTTCCCATTGAAATAACATCAAAATTGTGGCTATGCAGAGGCTTTGTTGAGGATGATAAATGTGGAAAATGTGCTTACTGCATACATTATGAAATACAGACCCAAGTGCATTAAGTTATCTTTAAAATAAGCTTCAAAATGTTGCTCAACTCCTAGTAATTCACTGCAGTTCTTCTGTTGGTGACACCGCGTTGTGAACAACCCAGGCTAAAGGATGTGAGTAGGGTGCACCACTCAGCTCATTTCTGAGTCTCAATGTCAAAAAATATAACCTCCTGGGCAGCCTACAAATACACATAAAACAGTATCAAGCTGTAAAAATGAAACATGCTGGAAGAAAATACTCTGAATTAGCATGATTCGGGTCATGATAAATTCATAAAATAGCAACGGAGAGTGAGTGAGCTACTAAGAAAAATCTTTTGATGGGTGGCACTCACTGATGTCTGTGCTGAAACTACTCCGACTGCAGCTGTCATCAACCTACCACCTTGATCTCACAGAGTGTGGAGTTGGGAAGAGATGTACAGAATCAGCTCTGGATAATTTGTTGGCCTCAAGAGGCTTAGTCTATACAGATGATTTAGGAAGAATTAGTGCAAGCTGCTGCCTGGGGGCTCTGCCCTGGAAATAGATGATTAACTCAAATGCAACAGAGTTAGATGCCCTATAGCCTGAAAAATGAAAATATTCTCTGAGGTTAGCACCTTTAGCCTGAATGTTTATGCTCCCCCACCCCCGTAATCCATTTGTAAGTTGAGACTGTAACTCCCTAAGAGATGGTGTTAAGAGATGGAATTTCTTGGAGGTAATTAGGTCAGGAGGGTGGAGCCCTTGTGGATGGGATTAGTGCCTTTATAGAACAGACCTGAGAGAGTTATCCAGCTCCTTCCACTATACAAAGGCAAAGCCAGAAGACAATTATCCATGAACTGGGAAAGGGGTCCTCACCAGGCAGTGAATCGGTTGGGGTCTTGATTGTGGAGTTTCCAGTCTCCAAAAGTGTGAGAAATAAATGTGTACTGTTTGTGCCACTGAACCTATGGTATATTTTCATAGCAGCCTGAATGGATAAGATATACACCATCCAAAATTTTGTGATGAATGCAAAATCTCAGGTAGTTGGCTCAAACTTAATCAGAGTCTGCATTCTATAAGATGGTTGGCGGATTCCATCACATGTTGAGAAGTGCTGGTCTACAGACGCATACCCAATGTAACATTCCTAGACCTTCTGCCACAGCCCACCCAGTCCCATCCATCTCCCCATATTCACTTTCAGAACATCACTTGGCAACACAGCATGGAACCAGCTGTGCCAGAGGAGCTGTGCCCTCACCCTACTTCTCAGGTGCCAACATGAATATCCTTTGGTTAGTTAATCTGCCAAGGAGACAAATTTAGAGATGAAGGCTCAAATATCTTAGATGAGAAATCTCCTCTTTACTCATGATGCCACAGGGAAAGAAAAGGTTCTCATTTAATGATTGCCCCGCCCTGTGCATTTTATTCACCAGCCAACATCTTTCTACAACCAGGGCAAGGTGTATAGAAATACCAAGCACAGCAGAAAGCTGACGTTAACCAGGCAGAATGGATGACTGTTTCCAGCAGGGGGACAGAAGTGACAGGGTCAGACAAACAAAGCACAGGAGAAATAAAGGTCCTGCCTGTCAGGAAGGAGAGGATATGATCTTGTGGGTTAGGCAGGGGCACCCTTTCCTGTCTCCAAGGGCAGCTTGTGCCCTGAAACTTCAGAAGGCAAGGCACCCCTTCTCTTCTCTAACCCCATCTCCTTCACCTGTGCCCTCCTCCTGTTCCCTCACTACCTCCCACCAGGCATCACTTTCCATTATTCAGATCAACTCTGCCTTGCATCTCTTGAGTCTTGTTATTCGGTGGCCTCCCCTGGGGAGGCAAAGGTACTACAGTTGGTTGTAAGCATTTCATCGGCAGTTAGACCACTTCTAAGTTTATCTCAGTCCTGACACTTACTAGCTGGCTCTTTTTTTTTTTTTTTTTTAACCTCTGAGCTTGGGCCCTCATTTCTAAAACTGTCCTGATAATTCAGAGCCAAAAGCATCCATGAGATCTTGAGCTTCTGCTCTCAGTTGTGTTAGTGACGGGTGTGTGGCTAGAATAGAAGCTTGTCTTATTCCTCCATCATATTATTTAGTACATGTAAAACCCAGGACCAAAACTGCTCCCTTGAACATCACCAGGCGTATGGAACTGGTCTTGTTCATTGCCCTTTTCCCAGACTACTGTCTGCCTGAAGCCTTTGATTATTTTGCTGTACTTTCACACAAGTAAGCTTCCTGTTTCACAGTTGTTATCATTGTTGATTACAATTTAGGTTTCCTACCTCTGACAGAGCATTTTGTTCCTTTCTAACAGCTATAATGAAAGCTATTCTTAAATCAGGATTTCAGCTTTCTCAGATTGGGGAGACTCTTGCAGGCAGCAGCTGCTCAGAGCCTCACAAAAGTCCTGGGAAGATTATGAACAACAGTGTCAGACAAATCCTGGTTCTGCCACTTATAACCTGTAATCTTGGGTAAGTTATTAAAATCCCTGAGCTTCGGCTTCCTTTGATGAAAATTACCTACATGGAAGAAACTTCAAGTTTAGAAGATAAAAACTACGTGAAAATACCAAGCATAAGGTATGGTAGTTTATCAACACATAGAATTTTCCCTTTTTCCTTTCCTGTTTCAAAACTCAGGCATTAATTGTTTCACTGTCTGAGGGGGAAAAAACATGGGTTCTACAAAGCTTATATTCTTAATTTTAGTTGTGTAATGAGGCCTTTTACCACTTATTTATGCCACATTTAACCATGAGTCATTGTTAATAATGACAAATATCTGACTTGTAGATTCATCATGTCTAACATCAGAAAACAAAATTTGTATTCCTAGCTACTATGTATTGCTTTTATAAATGTATTTTCCCTCTCCATTCAAATTCCATAATGTGTCACGCTTTGTGAAAATGCATTTGATGATAACACGCCTTCTGAAAAGATCGCATTTGGGCAGTATATAAAAAAAGATATTCTTTGAAAGGAAACACTTCAACAGATAATAGAAAATACCAAAATGCAAAATTATTCCATTTTCATCTTGAGTTGTGCAACGTACGAATTGCCTTCAAATCAGACCTACCAAATCAAAGAACAACCTTCAATTATTCTTTCTTAATTATGCAGAAATATTGTACTTCATTCAATGATGACATCCACTTTCTTTGACTGATGTACTTACTTTGAAGTGCTCTATTAACAGAAACAGTATTGTTTTGGTAAAAGCATCCAGTGTTTAGATATGAAAGAAATCTCGGGCTTCATTTTCTTAACAATATCACTGTAAGCAAGCTGTTTTCATACCTGTGTACATCTGACCCTAAAACACTCAGCTCCCTGGAACCACAGAAAGACTTAGACCTGTAGAGTTGACCAGAAAGCTAGCACATGGTAAAGAATTGATAAGCAGGCCTCTGCATTCACTGCTTTTCTGCCAGAGTCTGCGCTAAGTACTAGAAATATCAAAATGAGAAGATACATTCCCTGCCCTCAAGAAACCCATGTGCCACACAGCCCAGGGCCAAAATCACAAAGCAAACATTTGCAACCTCAAAGAGAAGAATATGTCAATAACCTGGGATTGATGTGGATAAGGACTCTGTGTGTGATATCTTGGCCTCACAGAAAACTATCTCGTCAGGTGACCAGTGTGTGTTGATGGCTGAGTAGTCAAGGGCACACCAAGGGAGGGTGACAAGAGGCTGTTTACTCTCATCTCCCTTTATGTTGGTAGATGGAGATCAAAGTGACTCTGGAATGTCATTGATGACCCAGCAATTACCAAGAGATTAATCTGGAGACCTGATGCGAAGAGCTGACTCATTTGAAAAGACCCTGATGCCGGGAAGGATTGAAGGCAGGAGGAGAAGGGGATGACAGAGGATGAAATGGCTAGACGTCATCACTGACTCAACGGACATGAGTTTGGGTAAACTCCAGGAGTTGGTGATGGACAGGGGGGCCTGGTGTGCTGCAGTCCATGGGGTCACAAAGAGTTGGACACGAGTGAGCAACTGAACTGAACTGAACTGAATCTGGAGACAAAATATGAAGGCCAAGCAATCTCATTGTGCCACATAGTGCATTCATTTACCTGGAAGGACTCAGAACAGAACTTCAAAATGCCACGTTCTCTCCAGCAGTGTCAACTGAAATCATCATAGAAATCCAATGAAGTGAAAGAACGCACGATCACACCTATGAAAGGCAACGTGTACGTGTGATAGCTGCCCATTAGAAGCAGCTTTTAGGTGGGAGAGGTGAAAATAGCCTGCACGGGTTTCTTTATTAAAAAGCTGTGACGTGAACTTAGGTATCGGGAAGAAGGTTATAACTGCTATATTCAAAAATGAAACAACATATGTTTTATGAGGTTAAAAAGTGAAGTCTAAATCAGCAATCTCCATGTTTTAAAATTCGATCACCGATCAATAAGAATTAAAATACCATCTGAGGATCAATCAGTGGTCAGTGCCCATTTGCAGGGTGAGGGGAGGAGACAACTAAGAAGACTTAAAATCCCAACTTACATCTGTGCCCTTATTAACAGCACTGTATCATAAAAAGGCAAATGTTGCATCATGGAATGGCAGGAAGTACATAATCCCAAACTAAAGGAGCTTTTATGAGATTATTTAATTTTATAAACATCTTCCTAGAGGCATTTTTATTTGCCACAGGTACTTACACAGGCCCCTGAGCTAGCTTTTACACACCTTTCACTGTCTTAGGTCTTTTACAACTGGGAGTTGGAGCCTCCTTGGTCAGCAGGCGGAAAACCACCCTGCTGAGGAATGTCTGCTTTCTGCCTCAGCGCCCAGCCAGCTACTACCTCACGAGCAAAGACTATGTTACGGTCCCCTTGTGAGGACACTGCGGTGAGGCTGCTGGGGTATGAAGCATAGCTTTTTCACTCGCCCACAGCTGCTGCTCAAATCCATTATAAAGTGACTTTCCCCCTTGTGAAGCAAAGGTGCATCATTTTAAGGGAAAACACTACACGGGGAAGTGAGGTTGGTTAAAAAGACACAGAAATGAGAGGCAGAGGAGCCGCTTTTCCCCTCACACCTTAGCAGTTATCATCTTGCTCCAAAAAGGATCTCGTCTATCTCTATTTAAAATGCTTCAAGTCCACTCAATAAGATACACTTGCAATTACCTTCACAAAAGGACTAAAACTTTCGCCTGCATGAATACGTGGACTCTTTTAAAACACATGCCTTACATGGCCTCAGCCAACTGTATCCTTGATGCGGTACTTAACATACTACTGGAGATACAATGGGACATTTCTGGAAGCTTTTAAAGTCCCATGATGACTTCTTAGACTGAAGATTTCTGAATACGAGAGTTCTTCCTGCGCCACGCAGCTCACCGTCATGTGTCACTGATCCCTCTAAACACAGTTTTTGACATGAGATGGATGACTGTAAACTTTTCAGAAAGCATTTAAGTAACCCTGAAACTCATTAAAATCACCAAAAAACTGCTGAGCCCAAACAGACCAACAAGCATAAAACATGCTTGTTTTACGCTGCTCCTGTTCACAATTGCCAGCCCCACTATCGGATGGCTCAATGCATGGAAACAGCTGTCGGCAACACATCCCCTTTCCCTGCCACTCAGACAGTTTCCCGTCAAAGTAAATTAAAACAGGTCCAGAGTGCGGGGCTGTGACTCGGATCCAGTTTGTTATTTCACGCTTTCAGTGTCTGACCATCATGTACCCGAGGGGCTTTCACTCCAGACTCACTCACTAGTAGAGACTTATATTTCAAGGCACACAGCTGTAGGGGTCAAACTCACAGGAAGAGGCAAGTCATACCCCTGATTCTCTGCAGAGAATCCGTTCTTTCCCTGGAATTGTTTCCAGGCAAAACCAGGGTCTCAAAATGCACAGCACTGGCACCAGTTACTCTCTTCTCCCTGAGGTTATCTGATAAGTCTAATGGATGACTTTGGAACTCATGAATTTGATCAACTGCTAATTTTAAAAATCTTTCTTGGCTTCTTACTTACAGCTATAAAGACAATCACATTTTAGGCACTAGAAACACAGTGGTTAATCTAGGCAGACGAGAGGCCAG
The DNA here is from genome assembly GCA_007570785.1 of Antilocapra americana. NCBI lineage: Eukaryota > Metazoa > Chordata > Mammalia > Artiodactyla > Antilocapridae > Antilocapra > Antilocapra americana. Next base: position 3,800,998 of record ML660774.1, on the reverse strand, counting down.
TGCTCAAGGGGCTGCCTTGTGCATGGGGCTGAGACAGTCCATGAACACACGGAAAGCAAATACAGGGTGATTTCAGAGGGCTGTGACTGCTGAGAATAGAGCGCATTGGTGGCAGCCTGGACCAGAGAGGGCTGGTGTTAGAGAGAGAGGACAGAAAGAGCTTTTCGGCTGAGTGAGAACTGAAACCTAAACCCAAAGAGAGATCTAAATGAACAACCTAAACAAACAGAAGCAACTGCAAAAAGTGTGAGACAGGAAACGAAATCTTGGAGAAACCAAATCCAGGCATTCCGCTGGCAGGATTGAGGTCAAGCAGACAATAGCAAGAAATGAGACCAGAGAGGCAGCTAGTAGCAAGAGATGGGGTAGATGAGTAAGAGGTACAAATTCTCATGGATAAAATAAGCTACAAAGATACACTGTACTACACAGAATATAGCCAATAATTTATAATAACTATAAGTGGAGTATAATCTTTGTAAACTGCATCACTGCATTGTACAGAAGTAACATATAATGGGCTTCCCACGTAGCACTAGCAGTAAAGAGCCCGCTTGCCAATGCAGGAGACATGAGAGATGCAGGTTTAATCCTGGGCTGGGAAAATCCCCTGGAGAAGTAAATGGCAACCCACTCCAGCACTCCTGCCTGGAAAACCTCATGGACTGAGAGCCGAATGGGCTAGATTTGGACACTACTGAAGTGATTTAGCATGCAAGCAACTTATATAACATAGTACATCAACTATATATGAGTTAAAAACAAATCAACTAGAATCTGCTTCAAACTGATGAACATTTTACATTTCATCTCCTATAGGTGAACATTATCTATGTTTTGGATCTGAAAATAAATTAAAGTGCCCAGAAGTCTATGCCACATAGTTAACTGAAATAGAAAATTCATTTCTCCTTTCCCTCCAACCTAAATATAAACAGTGACTGTCTGCTCTAACTTGGAATCTTTTAACACCATCATAAATATACATGTCTTTATTGTCTCTATTTTTAAACACAAATTTGGCTTATAAAGATTTAATTTATATAGTTTATTTATAAGAGAATGTGATTGTTTCTTCCTATTGTTATTCTCACTAATGGGAATTGTGGCATTTTTGTTCTGATGTTTTTTCATGTAGCTCATTTATTTCTTGGAAATATTCATTTCTGCTCTCAGATGCACCAAAATAGATACTTGGGCATTTTCTGATAAACATATACTGTATTCACCCCATCCCTTCTCCCCTCTACCCTGCCATGCATTTTGAGAAAGACAACAGTAACATTTTTAGCAAAAGTAAAAGCAGTCTATATTTAGCTCTGTACACTCACAAATAATTTAGTACCAAAGACTAGTCAAAGATGTCAGCAAAGTTCAGTCCATATTTTTTGTTAATAAAGGCATGGAACAGAAACAAGGTAACTATTGTACTAAGATTCTGTAGCATCTTTAAATTACTTGTTGGGGCAGTAGAGGATTATGATGCTTAAAACATTTGTTTTTAGCTCTCCTGTTTTGGAAAAATATTAAAAAGAATAAAATAATTCAATGTTGCTTTATTTTGTAATAATCATATTGTATTTCATCTTGAATAACCAAAGATTTAAGCCTATATATAGATATAACTATATGTATATATATATATATATATATACAATATTTTGCTTAAAACCGTTTTTGGCTGTTTATTTTAAGTGCCTCTTTTCAAAATACAAGTGCTCAAAATGTTTCCAGTATTACCTGAGGGATTCCATCCTCAGATTGGGGAACATTCAAAATGACATTGAGCAAATCTCCTTGGTTATATCTGAAGCATAAAAAATTCCATTTTATTTTTAATATGCCTCAGTGCATTCAAAATAAAGCCTTTTACATTTCAAATGCATAAGTGATGGGAACACACTCCTTAGTATACTAAGTCATAAACTCTGACTTCATGGAAAAACTTGGATGGCCCAATATTTTAAATCCTCCAATATGTTACCTTGGCCACCAGGCACTAAGCAAAACGGATTAAACTTATATTTAATAAACATATGACCTCCCTCTAATTAAGCAAAGTAGTATCTTAGAAAACTTTTAAAGTTTTCAAAGGATGGAAAGAAGGTTTCTAAATGCATCCCGTATTTTAAACTCAAGTATTTGCAATTTTTTGAGGATGTAAGAAAAGCATGAGTTGAGTATATCTCTGTATGTCTTTGATATTTGGCTTTTGTCAGGACTTTAGAGTAATAGTTTTTTTATATAATTATTAATAATTATTCAGCAAATCCCAATTTATACTATTAATTTAAGGTGTCTTAAAATGCAGCTGACCTTTTGGTTCAGATGGTCAAGAATCTGCCTGCCCTGCAGGAGACCTGGGTCAATCCCTGGGTTGGGAAGATCCCCTGGAGAAGGCAATGGCAACCCACTCCAGTATTCTTGCCTGGAGAATCCCAGGACAGAGGAGCCTTGCGGGCTACCGCCCATGGGGTCTCAGAGAGTCGGACATGTTGAGCACGTAAGCCCATTTATCCAGTAAATTATAAATGAGCTAAAACTAACATGACAGTTTGTTGCCATCTAAAAAAGAAACAGTAACTGAGGTAAAACATGACTAACAGGAGGTTTTGAGATTGGCCTTTTTTAATAATTTGGGTTTTCTAGCCAAATGAGTTGTTGCCAGAGATACTTTACTTCTAATATGATATTAGAAACTATCAAAGCATGTTATTCGCAGCACTGGTAAGGCCAGTGTCTGCAACATAATAGTTGCTCAGTAAATATCTGAATGGCTTAGAAGGAAATGCTCTGGATCGAACACAGGAGTGCTCCCTGAACGGTCCTCAGGATGTTCTCTACAAACCATCACAGGAAGAAGCATGGCTCCCTAGTCCTCAGACATACATGACCATGTAGGGAAGCTTTGTTATGTTCTATTTGTGTTTAAATCCTTTCGCCCTCAAATCCCCAAAGATGTGAGGAAAGTATACTCTGTGTCAGCCCTTTGATAGAGAAGTATTTTTCTAGAATGCTTTTGTACTTTCCTTTCAGAAAGAGACTAAACAATGCATCTTATAATACATTATTTGGAACATATCCATTTTAGATGACTCCTAATACTTTCTGGTTTGGGAAGATCCCCTGGAGAAGGGAATGGCAACCCCCTCCATTATGATTGCCTAGGAAGTCCCATAGACAGAGGAGCCTGGCAGGCTATAGTCCATGGGGTTATAAAGAGTTGGATATAACTCAGCAAATAAACAACAACAACCTACACCACTCGACCATGAGCTCCAGGAAGAGATGCCCAGTGAAGGTGTTGATCTGTGCATAAACAGCAGCTGTCACAGCACCAGATACAGATCAGGAACTCCCTACACCTCTCTCAAATACATTAAGTGAAAGTGAAGTTGCTCACTCGTGTCCGACTCTTTGCGACCCCATGGACTGTAGCCTACCAGGTTCCACCGTCCATGGGATTTTCCAGGCAAGAATACTGGAGTAGGTTGCCATTTCCTTCTCCAGGGGATCTTCCTGACCCAGGGATTGAACCCGGGTCTCCCGCATTGTAGGCAGACGTTTTACTGTCTGAGCCACCAGGGAAGCCCTCAAATTCTTGAATACCGAACAAACAATGCAAACCAGGCAGTAAAGAATGTACTGGTGTGTATTAAACCAGGTTTTTCTAGTAGGTCAAGGCAGTTTACCTGAGCTAAGTCAAGACCCCCGCTTTTCAAAGTGGTATGCACTCCAAGGGACACCACTGAAAAACGATCCCCTCCTCCTGGCTTCCCAGTCATGAAATAAAAGGTTCTCTACTTCAGAAAGTCAGGGGAGGGTATAAAGTGAGCAGTGGTCAGTAAGTCATCACCAGGGGATCCTAGGATCTCTTGATGCAACTCCCAAGGTTAGCATATCTTTCCTGATTTCATGATGCCTTAAGAGACAGCACCCCGTCTTTGCTTTTCTTTTTGGACAGAAGCCTTGTAGAAAAGGAGGCTAGGTTGAAAAAAAAAATTATTTGAGAGAAGTTCCCCAAACAATTAACCCATTTTGCACATAGAATGCATATGTACTCCTTGAAAACACTGACAGATAAACATTCACATTCATCCTCTTCATCTCAGAACACACATGAGTAGAATTAAACTATTTTGCTGGCAGTTATTGTGAATGCTGAGCTCTTTGAAACATAATCATTTACTGTACATCCTTTTCCCTCACTATGAAGTGAACTTCCAAACTATTCCTCAGCTTAACACATAGCTCTCTTCAAAGCATAGACACTACTTCACCTTAATTGGTGTCTCTTTTCATAGTTGGAGCTATCCCTGACTTCTTGACTCATGTAGATTCTATGAGAAGCACATATAAGGAGAAGGCTTTAAACCATCTGAGAGCAGGAGAGACAGGTAGTAAATCTAAAATGCAAACTTAATTAGGAAGTCATTTGGGAAGAGGCTGTAACTTGCTGATTTTACTGCCATCTTCAAAGCAGATTGGGAGATGGCAAAATTCTCTTTGACCAGCCACATGAAATGGTCAAATATAAATTCCACTTTTTTAGCAATTATTTTCTTTCACTTAAAATGGCCCTCATTTGGGGACTTCCCTGGTGGCACAGTGAATAAAAAAATCCATCTGCCAGTGCAGGGACACAGGCTTGATCCCTGGTCTGGGAAGATTCCACATGCCACAGAGCAACTAAACCGATGCACTACAGCTTATGAGCCTGCACGCTGCAACCACAAAGCCCTCATGCCTACAGCCTGTGCTCAGCAATGAGAGAAGCCACCACAATGAGAAGCCTGTCACCTCAACAGAGTAGCCCCAGGACATGGAATCAACCTAGATGCCCATCAACTGACGAATGGATAAGAAAGCTGTGGTGCATATACACAATGGAATATTACTCAGCATTAAACAAAAATTCATTTGAATCAGTTCTACTCAGGTGGATGGAACTGGAGCCTATTATCCAGAGCGAAGTAAGCCAGAAGGAAAAACAACAATACAGTATACTAACGCATATATATGGAATTTAGAAAGATGGTAATGAGAACCCTGCATGTGAGACAGAAAAAGGAACGCAGACGTATAGAACAGACTCGGGGGCTCTGTGGAAGAGGGCAAGGGTGGGATGATATGGGAGCATGGCATTGAAACATGTTAATTATCATATGTGAAATCAATCGCCAGCCCAGGTTTGATGCTTGGGGTTGGTGCACCGAGATGTCCCAGGGGGAGGGAATCGGGAGGGAAGAGGGAGGGGGGTTCTGGAGGGGGAGCATATGTAAACCCATGGCGGTTTCATGTCATTGTATGGCAAAACCAACACAATCAAGTAAATAAAATTTAAAAAAAATAAATAAATAAAGAGTAGCCGTTACTCACAGCAAGTAGAGAAAGCCCATGTGCAGCATCAAAGACTCAGTGCAACCAAAAATAAAATTAAAACATCAAAATATTAAGGAAAAAATGGCCCTCATTTTAACAGATAAAGACTTAACAGAACAAACAGCTAGTAACTTCTAATTGTGTGTTAATGCAGGAGATGTGGTCTGGATAACTCAAAAGAATCAGCATAGATATTTATCTCTGATCAGGAATGATCAGCTTTAGCTCAGGAATCAACCTTGGCTTACTGGCAAAAGGCAAGCACAGACTGGGCTTCTCTGCAGCCTAAGTCCACCAACCAGGCCCTCTGGCCAGCTGACTTACCTCACTGCTTAGAGTTAGCCAGTCACAGAATGTCCAAGATGAAAAGCACTGAAAAACTTTGGGGAACATACAGAAGATCTTCCTTTACCATTATTCTAGATTTTTTTTTATGACATCTTTTTGAAAAAGCTTATCATTTGGATTGTGAGAGAAATAAATTTATTTTTATTTTTGCAGGACTAAGAACAGTTGGAGTGGAAATCATTTTTCTCTGCCAAAATCATAAATATTATATCATGTGAAATTATAAATGTCAAAAGATTTATCATGAGGGCAGCTCTTTATAAACAAAAATCCAAACAAACAATCAATTATTTTAATGTATATTTGAATATATGATGTGTATATATATATATATATATATATATATATATATATGCATACACACATCATTTTATACATATTGGCAAGGATATTCTGGAAAATTTAGTGTCAGAAACATTCATGAATTTCATGTTGGTTTCTTGCAAATCTGGGGCTGTTTCTCTTCACCCTGCTTTCTCCACTGTCAGACTTGAGCCTACATTCAAACCCTGAATGATATTCAAGAGTTGACTGAAGTATTTTGTTCTCTATAGAGACTTCTGATTTATTTCACTTAAAGAAAAATCTTCTCTTACTTTCAATTTTTCAGGAAATCTGTACCATAGCCTTATCAAAATATTTAGTATTAATTCACTCTTCTTTCAGATTGTTTCATTGTTTTCAAAAATGTAATAGCAGTAAAATAAATAACCGCATAGGATGGCATTGTTTTCAATCCGTAAATGGAGTTTTAAACATTTTCCTACCTCTCTAGAGGATCCTTTCTCCTTTTGGCCCCAAATATTCCTATTTACTTTTAAGAGCCCTCTGGAATATATCCGCTGGTGGGTAGCCTTAACAGATTTTACATGTGGAGCACTCCTGCCCTTCTGGAGCAACCCCAGCTCTCTGTTTATCTTCACAAGACAGCGCTCTGCATCTCATAGTGTACTGCTCTGTTCTCTTGCCCACACCTCAGTTCCTACCAAGTTCCTCAAAAACAGAATCATGCATTCCTCTGAATTCTCGGTAGTTATCACAGAGTTTACTCCATAATGGAGGCAAATATCACACATGCCAACTAGAGAGTGTCTTCAGCCACCACAGTTGCTGACCTCAGACACACCCCGAAAGGAGGTCAGGACAGAGATCGGGGATGAGGCCCTGTGATCCAGGAGAAACTGGTAGAACAGACTCCCAGACAGATATTTTTAGAAAAAATTGTATGAATCCAATTTCTTGCTTCACCTCATACCTAAGGAAGCACTAAAAATGATTAACTAGACACCTGCTCCTCCTGATTTGCAGCAACCTTCTACTGAGATGTGTGCTTGATGGCACGCACCCCACTCACCAAAACCATAGGCATTGTCCGCTCTCTCCAACCTTCCTAAGAGAGCAGAGGCTGTTTTTCGGGCTATAGTCCTCAGTAAGCCCCAAATAAAGCTGAACTCACAGCTCTCATGATGTGTGAGTCTGCATGCATATATGCAGGTCAGAATGTAGACTCCCGTGTAATGCTTCACACACTTAGCTGTTTTCAAGGCAGGGAAAAGTCAAAAGGATTACTAATCTCTTTGGCTTTTCAACATTAAAAAAATGATGTGGACTCATTTGGCCAAAGTAAAAGTATTTATGTTGCCGACTAGAGCTGGAGGGAAATAAGGGAGGAAATGTAAAAAATATGCTCCAGAAAAAGAATTTCAACTTTAAAATTCTTTAAATGGGATCATGAAAAGTTTTAACTAGTCTACTTTTGGTCTGTAAGTATGCACTATTCTCCCTGTATGGAGTACAATGGATAATTAATATCTCAAAAAGCAATATAATGTTAACAATGAAGTTAACACAGAATTGATCCCCAAGACAAAAAACACAGGAGTGTGGATTGTGGTAACCAATCACTTATATCTGTGAGAAAGAAGACCATGAGATAGTAGTTTTTTTAAGCTGATGCAATGATGGATTTTAGCACTATGAGAAATTTGTAGATTCTACTAGCTTACTATAATATTTAAAAAGTCCTTAAATGTAGCAGTGTTGTGGGAAATACATTATTTACTTGTTTTAGGTTGCTGTGATACTTGTTTACATTATTCAAGCATCATTACAATCTTTATTTGAGGTAAATTCTAGAGAAATGGTTCTCAAAATGTTTTCCCTAGACCAGCAATAACATCACAGGGAAATTTAGAAATGCCAATTCTCAGGTCTATCCAACACAAACAAAGGTAAAAGCTGATGCGGGGGCGGGGGTGGGGGTGGGGGTGGTGGTCACAACAGAAGCATTTCCAAAATCTTCCAGATGATTCTCATGTATATTAAAGCCTGAGAACCACCGTGTTAATTTTCTTGAAATCTAAATATCTGTAAACATCTAATTGAAAATTCTGGAAATAAGAAACACCAGAGGAACACTTTAGTCTCTGATGTAAATGTTGAATCATAGGATATTCTTATCTCTCTTTTTTCCTCTCATAGCTTTTCACTGCTTCATTTTCCGCATTTGTCTGTGAGGTCCCAAAGGTAGGGACTATTTCATGCTTATTTCTGTATAGTTGGCATCTGACTCACAGGATTATTATTTCAGGCAGAAAAACTCTATTGACAGTTATTTTGATTTTTGGAATCATCTGTCTTCCTTCACCAGATAACAATTTTTTTTTTTTTAAAGCGGAGAGTGCTTTCCTAATTCTTGCCCCACTTCTTGGATATAAGGATGAGGAAAGACTAAGTAGGCCCAAAATACCAACTTGACCTCAAAAGTATTAAGTTAAATGACAGATATATATATAGGAGAAATGTTTTCCATTCATCTCAAACTGCTACCAATTGCTCAAGCTCCTTTATTTCTGAGTATGTGTTTATTTGCACTTACTCAGGTTTGTCTCTTCATTATTTACAATTACCTCTGAAGGTTTTTGTAAATAAAAATTTGTTTTTAGTTTTATATAACAAAGTTAAATACACAGTTACATATACATGTCACGTATACATATGTATATATATACCTATTTACATGTATATACATATATTACTCAGCAATAAACCTTGGTCCTATCTTTAAAAATGTAGGTCACAAGAAATTAAACTATTAATTTTGATTTCATTTTCAAAAAAGTTAAAAGGTTAATTTAAATGTCAGTATAATTTCTTTGCTTTTTCATTCCCTAAGCTTATAGGAATATTATACACATATATATTATATATATAAGAAAAAATTGAAAGGGTCAGTTGCTCAGTCATGTCTGATTCTTTGCAACTCCATGGACTAAAGCCCACTGGGCTCCTCTGCCTATGGAATTCTCTAGGCGAGAATACTGCAGTGGGTAGCCATTGCCTTCTCCAGGGGATCTGCCTAACCAGGGATCAAACCTAGAGATCTCCTGCACCGCAGGCAGATTCTATACCATCTGAGCCACCTATGTATATATAAACACTCACACGTACATTACATAAATTTGGTAGGATTAGAAGAATAAATACATCCAAAAGATATGGGAATTTTATGCACACTATTTTTGGGAAGTTGTTTATAGGGTGCTTTTTTACATCTTCAGTTCAGTTCAGTCACTAATTCATGTCAGACCCTCTGTGACTCCAAGAACTGCAACAAGCCAGGCCTCCCTGTCCATCACCAACTCCTGGAGCTTCCTCAAACTCATGTCCATTGAGTTGGTGATGCCATCCAACCATCTCATCCTCTGTTCTTCCTTTCTCCACCTTCCTTGAATATTTCCCAGCATCAGAGTCTTTTCTAAGGAGTAGTCAGTTTTTCCCATCAGTGGCCAAAATATTGGAGTTTCAGCTTCAGCATCAGTCCTTCCAATAAATATTTAGGACTGATTTTCTTTAGGATTGATTGGTTTGAACTCCTTGCTGTTGAAGGGACTCTCAAGAGTCTTCTCCAACACCACAGTTCAAAAGCATCATTTCTGTGGCGCTTAACTTTCTTTATGGTCCAACTCTCACATCCATATATGACTACTGGAAAAACTATAGCTTTGAATAGTCAGACCTTCTTCAGCAAAGTAATGTTTCTACTTTTTAATATGCTGCCTAGGTTAGTCATAGCTTTTCTTCTAAGGAAAAAGCACCTTTTAATTTCATGGCTGCAGTCACCATCTGCAGTGACTTTGGAGCCCAAGAAAATAGTCTCTTTTTTTTAATCTTACAAATATCTTCTCTGATAAAATGAAAATAGGATAAAGTGTTATAGTGTCAAGTATTCTGTCATTTTTTCTCTTCATAGATACTATAATAAAGTATTGATTTTAATTTTTGTTTATAAGTAAATTAAGGATAATAAAGATTATTATTTCATGAAAAAGCCCCAGGTAAGTCACAGATTTAGTACAGACAAGTAAAAAAAAAATCTTTTAAAGTTAAAATATCAAGTGACTAGGCAATTTTAAAACTAGATTAATATGTTAGACTTCTTTTGAATAGCAACACCATCGTATACTTTTGTTTTATTTATATATACTCTTAGCTGCAGCTTTGTTCAGCCTGTTTTGATTCATTCAAATAAGTCATTACTTTTCTAAGTTTTTCCCCTCTTTGACTCTCCCTGAAATGTTTATAGCACTCCATACACTTTTTATTACTAAATTCTGCATCTGTTCAGTTTACTGATTCATAGTGAAGGTAACTTTACACAGATAGAACTTGTCAGGGGAGAAGGGGTCTTTGCGTACCTTTCGATGGAGACTCGTTTTAGAGATAAAGAAAAATAAGACCAGGATCTTAGCTACAGCTAACACTTAAAACATATTTGAAATACATAAAATCATACAAAGAATAGAGCTTCCTTTACTGAACAGGCAGTTTTTAGTAAACTGGTTAGAAACCCAGACTTTGACTTCACACAGTCCCCATATGGCACAGGGAACTATAGTCAATAGCCTCTGAAAAACCATAATGGAAAATAATATGAAAAAAGACCTTATGGGTGTATATGTAACTGAATCACTTTGCTATACTGTAGAAATAAACACAGCATCGTAAATCAACTATTCTTCAATAAAACAAATTTTTTAAAAAAGTTGTACAGGACTAATTTTAGTTCCTTTATCCTTTCTCAGATAAAGTCACAATTTCATTTCCCCCTAAAGACACTTTTCAATGTTCTTTGGTTGGTTCAAGTGATAAACACATAAGTAGACTTCTATATGGGCCAAAATTCTGTCAGAAGCGTGATAACCTTTTCTCTGTTAATCTACCATGGAATCTGGAATCTATGAAGGCATTCAGTTCAGTTCAGGCTCTCAGTTGTGTCTGACTCTTTGCGACCCCACGGACTGCAGCACACCAGGCCTCCCTGTGCATCAACGACTCCCCAAGTTTACTCAAACTCATGTCCACTGAGTTGGTGATGCCATCCAACCATCTCAACCTCTGTCATCTCCTTCTCCTCCCACCTTCAATCTTTCCCATCATCAGGGTCTTTTCAAATGAGTCAGTTCTTTGCATCAGGTAGACAAAGTATTGGAGTTTCAGTTTCAGCATCAGTCCTTCCAATGAATATTCAGGACTGATTTCCTTTAGGATGGACTGGCTGGATCTCCTTGAATTCCAAGGAACTCTTAAGACTCTTATCCTACACCACAGTACAAAAGCATCAATTCTTCCGTGCTCAGTTTTCTTTATAGTCCAACTCTCACATCCATACATGCCTACAGGAAAAACCACAGTTTTGACTAGATGGACATCTGGCGGCAAAGTAATGTCTCTGCTTTTTAATATGCTGTCTAGGTTGGTCGTAACTTTTCTTTCAACGAGCAAGTGTCTTTTACTTTCAGTGTTGCATTCACCACCTGTACAACCCAGATAATCACGATGGTGTAACAACTTACCTAGAGCCACACATCCTGGAATGTGAAGTCAAGCAGGCCTTGGGAAGCATCACTATGAACAGAGCTAGTGGAGGTGATGGAATTACAGTTGAGTTATTTCAAATCCTAAAAGATGATGCTGTGAAAGTGTTGCACTCAATATGCCAACAAATTTCTAAAATGCAGCAGTGGCCACAGGACTGGAAAAGGTCAGTTTTCATTCCAATCCCACAAAGGCCATGCCAAAGAATGCTCAAACTCCCGCACAATTGCACTCATCTCACATGCTAGTAAAGTAATGCTCAAAATTCTCCAAGCCAAGCTTCAACAGCACCTGAAGTGTGAACTTTCAGATGTTCAAGCTGGTTTTAGAAAAGGCCGAGGAACCACAGATCAGATTGCCAACATCTGCTGGATCACCAAAAAAGCATAAGAGTTCCAGGAAAACAGTTATTTCTGCTTTATTGACTATGCCAAAGACTTTGACTGTGTGGATCACAATAAACTGTGGGAAATTCTTAAAGAGATGGGAATACCAGACCACTGATCTGCCTCTTGAGAAATCTGCATGCAGGTCAGGAAGCAACAGTTAGAACTGGACATGAAACAAAAGACTGGTTCCAAATATGGAAAGGTGTATGTCAAGGCTGTATATTGTCTCATGATGCTGAGTACATCATGAGAAATGCTGGGCTGGATAAAGCACAAGCTGGAATTAAGATTGCTGGGAAAAATATCAATAACCTCAAATATGCAGATGACACCACCATTATGGCAAAAATTGAAGAAGAACTAAAGAGCCTCTTGATGAACCTGAAAGAGGAGAGTGAAAAAGCTGGCTTAAAGCTCAATATTCAGAAAACTAAGATCACGGCATCTGGTCCCTTCACTTTATGGCAAATAGATGGGAAAACAATGGAAATAATGGTAGACTTCATTTTTCTGGGCTCCAAAATCACTGCAGATGTTGACTGCAGCCATGAAATTAAAAGATGCTTGCTCCTTGGAAGAAAAGTTATTTATGCATTACTTACGAATAAATTATTTGAAAAATACAAATATATCAAAAGGGCAACTGATGTCTATATGCAAGACAGGATATGTAAAACTTCCCCCTAGTTTTTTTTTTGTGTGTAATACTGTGTCTCAATGTAAAAATACTCTATTATGCATGTTTATATAATGCCTTAAAATTACGTGATCCTAGAGAGTAAAATAAAAATATAAAAAAAATTTGCTTCAAATTTCTAATAAAACAACACATGTTGAGTAAAAATAACAAAATTCCTGATGAATGAGTAAATGCATTATAAAATGTTTAAGCAGAAATAAAAGAAATCTATATATTAATTTCCTAATGATGTAAAATTCTGTTTAATAACTATTGTTATAATCTATAAAAACTTCCTTTCTATGTTTGTTGATAATTTTTGTGATAATTTGGGTACCATTAAAAAATATGACTAAGATGAAAAACTCCTTGCTAAGGATCTGACATTTCTAAAATATAGATTTGAAGAGCATGTTATTCATGAGTGAATTCTAATGCTGTGAATAACATAATAGGCTTGTGTTTAAAATCATTCCAAGTTTCCACCAAATACTTTTAAGTGACTTATTTGCAATCCAATGATACCAATCATTTCCTAAAAAGTTTATGTTCATTGTGAACTGTACACTGATCTCTCATTATTTATCTTAATTGGCTTCATCTCACAGTGGCACTGTGAAAGATCTGTTACCATGGAGATACATTCACGGTATCAGGAGGAGGGCAAGTGAGTTTAATATATTTGCATTACTTTGGTAATGTTTCCATGACATTAGAAAATAATTAAATTAATTATTCTGGCCAAATAATATATAATAGTCTTATATCTAAGGGGAAAAGTTAATCTCATGTTTTTGCTTATAAGGCTCACAGTACTTCACAATGTTTGACATGATTTTTTTTCTCTATGAGAAAATAAATTTCCAAAGAGACAGTTTTATTCTAAACATAGAGTTCTACACAAGAAATATTCTGAATACTAAATATTCTTTTCTGAATCTATAATTCTTCATTGACCCTATAAAGCAAACCTTGTCGTAAGGCATATTTCACTTTCATCCTCAAAGGCAGCTTTGTGTACCAAGTATTGGGATAGGACAAGATGGGAAAGGGAAAGGTAGTATACATTTGACCCAGTTCAGACTGAGAAAGGTTGTTGAAAGAAGTGCACATCAATTTCCTGAATGAGGAAATTATGTCTTTACAATATACTTAGCACAGATAATGGGTTCAGTGTGTGTTTGTTCAGTCATTGGAGAGATTGCTACATGAATGGATTACTGAACAGATACATTTGATCCCTGTAGGGTAAGGGAGTAGCCATCTGCAAGGCATCATCCCCCAACTCCAACCCCGTCAGCCACAGTCAGTCATGACAATCTCTCTGTATTCAGTTCAGTTCAGTTGCTCAGTCATGCCCAACTCTTTGTGACCCCATGGACTGCAGCACACCAGGCCTCCCTGTCCATCACCAACTCCCGGAGTTTACTCAAACTCATGTCCACTGAGTCAGTGATGGCATCCAGCCATCTCATCCTCTGTTGTCCCCTTCTCCTCCTGCCTTCAGTCTTTCCCAGGATCAGGGTCTTTTCCAAAGAGTCAGTTCTTCACATCAGGTGACCAAAGTATTGGAGTTTCAGCTTCAATATCAGTCCTTCCAATGAACACCCAGGACTGATCTCCTTTAGGATGGACTGGTTGGATCTCCTTGCTGTCCAAGGGACCCTCAAGAGTCTTCTCCAACACCACAGTCAAAAGCATCAATTCTTCTGTGCTCAGCTTTCTTTATAGTTCAACTCTCACATCCATACATGACTACCAGAAAAACCATAGCTTTGACTAGATGGACCTTTGTTGGCAAAGTAATGTCTCTGCTTTTTAATATGCTGCCTAGGTTGGTCATAACTTTTCTTCCAAGGAGCAAACATCTTTTAATTTCATGGACGCTGTGTATGACCTCTCTGTATTACTATGTTAGAAAACCTGTCTCAGATCTCTAACCCTGATGAGAACATCCTAACTTCCTGACATACACAAGGAAATTATTTGATTCAAAGATAGTGATATTTTGGCTATGATTTATATAGACAAAATTTCTACTTGGCATTCTTTAAAGATTTATGCAGAAAATAGCAACACTTAACAAAACAAATGTAAAGAACAAAACAAATTATTATTATAAATGACAGGGAAATCTTATCTCCCGTGTTTACAAATTACTGAGGTGGAGTTGGACTCTTATCTCCCAAATCAACAAATCTGATATACCCCAAATGTGCCATTTTTCATTCCATGATTCTTTGGTCACCCTTCCCCGTTTATTTTCCTGGCTAGTTGGTCATGCGTGACAATGTTTTCACTGAAACAGTATTGACCACTTCTCTGAAGTGTGTAAAAAAATAAACCCAGCTGGTGATGGAAGGCAAATCGTTTTTTCCTGAAATACGGTGACAGAATCAGTGCACTTGGTAACAATTAAATTAATACTCAGTTGCTTCCCTTGCTAGAGCACAGTAACATCTTTAAATGAGTGCATACTGTAGTTAAGGCATCACATGATAAGCTATAAAACATGTGTTTCCTGCCATTTATTTCTCCTGTACGTTTTGTTTCCTACGGTTCCTTGTTTGATGTATGGGATGGTTTGATGGTTTACTATTGATTCATTTGGTTCTAGCAGTAAAGTCATGAGATTGATGGGAGTTAAGGTTTGAAAATGATGGGGTTTTGAGCTACATTTAAACTTCAAGCAGGAGGGTGTTCAAAGAAACATGGAGCATTAATATAGATCTTTTCTTATGTGTGCAGTGTGCTTTGAAGGGATTGTATCTGAAGTTGTTCCAGTGTGGAGGTTTGAGGAAGGACTACTGGGGTGTTTGTTTCACAGGACATGACAGGGGAGAAATCTGGAGAAGCAATTTCCTCATGCAGTTCTTGAATAGTCTTCTAGTAGACTCTTTTAAAGTGTTTTCAGTTTTTCCTAGTTACAAGGCACTAAACAAAAGTTTAACACAGAAGTGTGTTCACCCATGGCGGATTCATGTCAATGTATGGCAAAACCAATACAATATTGTAAAGTAAAAAAATAAATAATTTTTTTTTAAAGTGATGGAAAAGCCACCTGTCCTGGGCACAATGAGAAAAGGAGGAAGTGATGCTGCTGCCTGAGCAGGAATGTGATGCTGTAGGAAACAGTTCCTCTCTCTGATTACAGGAGATCTCAGCCCTGGCAGAAGAACCAACCTGCTGGCTTCCCTGAAATTAACGATTCTCAAAAATTATGGAAATCCTACTCCAAAGTGATTTTACTGTTGCTGGAATTTGAAGCAATGTAATAATCAGTGTTGATACCATAGAAAAAACTCCTATAAATTTTCAGTCATTTCACCTCTCCACCACAATAGGGCCCTGCCATGATATTCAGTCCCATTGTCCCAGTTCTCTTAATGACCCTAATTTGGCCTAGAGAGAAATGGATGACTTCTGCAGAACGGGAAAGTCAGCTATCTGATTAAGGGGTTAATACACAAACTATATAGAGAACTCATACAACTCAAGAGGAAAGTCACTAATTCAATTAAAAATAGGCAAAGGAAATCAACAGAGATTTTTTTTTCCCCTAAAGATGATATAAGAATGGCCATCAAGTACATGAAAAGATAGTAACGCTAGCCATTAGGGAAATGCAAATTAAAGCCACAGTGATCTCTCACCATACGCCTGTTAGAATACCTGTTTATCTCCTTACACCTGCTAGAACGGCTGTTATCAGCAATACAGGAGACAACAAATGCTGGTGTGGATGTGGAGGAAAGGGAAGCCTTGTGCACTGCAGTGGGACTGTGACCTGGTATAGCTGTTATGAAAAACAGTATGGAGGGATCTCAAAAAATTAACAACATAACCACCACATGACCCCGCAACTCCACTTCTGAAAATACATCCAAAGGAAACAAAAACACTATACTAAAGAGACAGCTAAGCCACCCCATGTGCAGAGAAGTATTATCTACAATATCCAAAACATGGAAATTACCTAAGTATCCATTGATGGGTGAATGGATAAAGAAATCATGACATATACAAAGGAGTATTATTCAATCATGAAGAGAAGGAAATCCTGCCAGTTGTGGCAACACAGTTGGACTTTGAGAGCACTATCATAAGTGAATTAAATCAGATAAAAATAAATACTGCATGATTTCACTGATGTGTTGACTTTAAAAAAAGTTAAAAAAATAAATAAATAAACAAAAAACTCACAGAAAAAGAGATCAGAGTTTGGTTGCCAGAAGCAGGAGATGTGGACTAGAAGAATGGAAAGAAGTCGTCAAAGGGTACAAACTTCCAATAATAATATAAATAAGTACTGAGGGTACTTAGGATATAGTGGATGACATGATGACTATAGCTATTGATAACAATGCTGAGGGGAAAATGGAAGAAATACCAATTAAACCTATTTTCTGAACTTGAAACTTGTTGCATAGAATGGCCAGTCCTCCCAGATTAGTCTAATTTCCTACAGTATAAGATTTAACACCTCTACCTGGGTTCTCCGGCCAGAGTTTGCCCTCTGGCATTTAGGTACATGGACTTTCTTACAGTACATATTTGTACCATTAACTATGGCTTCACATTCCATATGGAAAGGTCTAATCAATTACCACTTCTTGGCTACCCTAACTCTGGTTTCTCTAACATCTGAAGAATATCCTAATTTTTAGGTTTTTTTTTTTTTTTAGGTTTTCAGTTTTATGGAGATAAAACTGACATCAAATTGTATGATATTTAACATACAGATTATGTGATTTGATATACATATATATTGTGAAAGGATTTCTCCCATCTAGCTAAATAGCACACCCATCACTGAACATGTAAATTTCACTCTTTGCAAATTTCAATTAACTATAGTATTAGTAGTAATATCAATAGATATCCATAGATATTAGTAGCAATATCAACTAAGTATATTATATATATAAACACATTTTTTTTCATTCAGGAATATGCCACTTAAAGCACATGATTTGAATCACTACTGTACAAGATATATTTCAATTATGTATACAAGCTAGGACTACTCAAGATGCAATGGATTACAAGACAAATGAACAGTATCAAACATACACAAAACTGGGCAACAGCACAACTTGAACTACAATGTAGAGTAGGCATGTTCTCATAAGCTCCTTTTGTAAAGAGGGATAACAAAAGAACTAAGGATTTTATCTGTTAGAATGCAAAATCTAAACAACAAGTTCAATTATTGCACCAAAGCCTTGGCCAGTGAGATGAATCCTGGATACATTGGTTAACTGGCTATCTGCGGTGTTTGCAGACATAGGCTGAGGATCTTCTCAAGTGTCCACTGGCTCCTGCTGAGACGGACCCTCACTCATTCATTTGTCCCCCATCCACCCCCATCATGCTGGAGGGCTTGCCTGAAACCACAAAACTGACTAAAACTTGGAGTTGCCTCTATGTCCTCACCTAGCTAATAGAAATGTCTAGAAGAAATAGTGTCTGCTTGCCAAAAGAAAAACAACCCCAGAAAGCAATCTTTTTCAGGTCTTTCAAACAAGAAATGAGTATATTTCAGTGGCAACTTATTTGTTACTACAAATGATGGCTACGCATTGGGTTTGCCAAAAAATTTGTTCAGGTTTTCCTATAATAGCTTATGGGAGTATCCAAATGAGCTTTTTGACCAACCCAATATGATTATATAATGGCCATCAATTATATGATAATCACCAATGGTAAATCAAGTCCTTAGAGTGAGGTGAAAAGCCACAAATCTGCATGTTCCAGATGACCTACGGATGATGGTATGCAAAATGGAATTTTAACTTATGATTGTTTTTAGTCTCGTCTATTCTTACTTTCTATTTTTATGAATGCTTAATAAGGGACATGATATAGTAACATGAAGTACATGCAATAGACTTATAAACATTTATGTTTATATTGGGTATGAACTGTTAAAATATTTTTACTAACAAAGTTCCGCTGTGGCCATATATACAGATATACTGTGGTTTATATATACAGTGCTAACCAGCTTTATGGTCAGGCTGAGATACCTAACTACAATTTATAGTATAACCAAAGTCATTGTGTGAACACTGTAAATAAATCATTAGAATGATGGCTGAAATGTGAATTTGTGTTACTAGCTAATGTGACTATCAGGAAATCTGTTTCAAGGCCTAATGAGAAGAAAATGTAAATTCTTACTAACAATCTTGCTTCCATTATCCCATATCAGCTTAGCCTGCTATTATGCAACTGGGTTTTGTATCTATAACCTCCCCGGTATTACCCATACATCATTTGAAAGGGCTAGCTGAAAGTCGCAGACTCCTTTCTACTGAGCCACATAGTTTTACATCACCTGGCAGGTGACCTGGAGTGTTCGCATCTATGATGTCATATATTGCTCGCGAGCCTCTGGCTTCCTCGGATTCCATTACCCTGCTCTCTCAGCAGTCATTTCAAGGACTGACTGTACTTTCCACTAATGCTGTTGGTTTCTGAGATCTTGCCTTTCTCTGTGATTTTATCTTCCTGAAGGATTATGACTATACTCTCTAATCTGCACAATGCATGTCTACTCCACGTGGCACTGCACCCTGTACACAGCAGACCCTCCATCTCTGCTTCTTGATGCCTGGTTTCAGTCTCTCCAACCTGACCCCCTTCCTGCCATCTAGGCCCTGGACTTCACTGAGTTGCTTTTCCTCCAGAGAACTTTCTTAGTTTAATCAAATAGTGCCTAAACACCAGAAAGATTTCTCTCTTTCTTCATTCCCCAATACTTATTTGCCGTTTCCGGTTTCTAAAACAGGGAATTACCTTTTTCTTTTCTTTTTTTTTTAAAGCCCATATTTGTATTTACTGCACATATTTTATTCACTTCCACAGAACCAGCTTTTTTGGAAATGTTTATCTACACTTCAGAGATATAGTTAATTTAAAAAGTTATTATGAGATGTTTAAGTCCATGGTTTACGTTGGTGACTGTGAATTCAGTTTAGCAATAATCACTTTTTCGTGTTCCCTGTATTTGAAAACAAAGAACAAGCAAGCTAGTTGGTATAGAGTTTGGGTTTGTTGGACTACATTGCAGGCATGGTTATACCCAAATAACTATAATACCAAGAAGATTAAATGGTGTCATTAAAAATACTCAGTGTGTTTTCAAGTTCAAAGAAAGAAAGAGTACATACAACCAATGCTGGCAAGTTTAATAACAATCAAAATGACTCACAAAGTCTCAACTCATGCACAATACTTACTGAAAAGTCAATTAATAAAATAAAAAATCTTCCATCCCGTGTTTTATGAGCATATGACATTTTAATAATAATGCTTAAGGTATAAAGGGCTTCCCTGGAGGCTCTGACAAGAAAGAATCTTCCCACATTACAGGAGACCCAGGTTCGATCCCTGAGTCAGGAAGATCTCTGGAAAAGGGAATGGCAACCCACTCCAATATTCTTGCCTGGAGAATCCCAGGGACAGAGGAGCCTGGTGGGTTACAGTCTGTGGGGTCGGAAAGAGGCAGACACACCTGAGTGACTTTCACTTACAAGGCATAAAACACAGTAAGTATTAAATATGAAGTAAATGTTGAGTCGTAGTAGAGAAGTAAATGTGATAAAAATTTAATATTTCTCACGCTGTTCCCTCCTTGCTCACAAACGATTTAGAGATGTGGATGTTGCAGACAATGCGGTACAGCTCAGAGTTGAAAGAAAAAAGAAATGAGTAATAGGGGAATTCTCATTATAGTGGAAACCACCCTAGCATTTTTTTCA
Source organism: Antilocapra americana (assembly GCA_007570785.1). Taxonomy (NCBI): domain Eukaryota; kingdom Metazoa; phylum Chordata; class Mammalia; order Artiodactyla; family Antilocapridae; genus Antilocapra; species Antilocapra americana. The sequence continues at coordinate 3,780,557 of ML660774.1, read as the reverse complement.
AGGGGATGTTAGGGCTTTGAACAAAATGCCCGTGGTTCCCTTTAGCAAGCTGTGGCATCAACATCCATAATTCAACTTACCTGTTCCATCAATTATAGTGATTATGCTGAGAGGTGTGGCAAACATTCTCCATAGGAAAATGGAAAGGCAACACAGAGAATGTTATCAAAAAACTGCTTGCCAGTTTTCCACATTGTCTGAAAGACTGACTTCAGGGATACAAGTAATTTTCATCTTAACTACTTCCCTTACCTTTAAAAACCACTTACTCAAAATCTTGGCGACTAGTTAGCACTCTCTCCCCTATATTTGAACTATTTACTGGAGATGGTTACTCAAAATTTATACCTATTTAACATTCCATGATTGAATAGAAATGCCTGTTACGGCTTCCAGCCACAAGTGAGCCTTTGACAAATGAGCTCTCCAAAGTGCCATGCAGATCTGATACTAGTTCCTTTCACGAAAGTGTAGAGAACAAAATCCTAAGTGCACAGGAAATGAAATGTAATATTTGGTATGCAATATTTATGCCTTCAGGGTACAGAAAAATTGGCCAAAAGCCAGTTTCTAGATAAATATTCATCGCTCCTACCCTAAAGGCACTTCTATCATATTTTCCTAATAAGGATGTTGTTTAGAGATGCCATTATGGAGGTCAGACCCTAATGAAATAGCATTTTTATCTTTGTTTCCTCCTGAAGAAGAAGAAATTAAGGGTCTTAATTAATTAAAAGGGTCTCTAAAGTGTCAAAACAAATAATATGTTAATTAGTCTATGGTTCAATTGTAATCATATTGATGCTCTAGATATTCTTGGGCTAAACTCTAATTATAACGCCAACATCCCTTTGAATGTGTATTTACATCTGTTTAAGTGATCTGTTGAAATTGCTATTATAAAACTTCCTAAAAGCTTTCTTGAAATTGTGTACTTGAAAGCTTCAATCTGTCGTTCTTCAAAAGCTTCTGAACTAACTGCACACAAACTTTTCATTCTAGTCCATTTTCAGAACAAAATTATTATTCAGTTTTGCTATCATTGAGTAGGAAAACTGCGGTCCATGCTTCTATGTGTATTTTTATCATAGAAGAAGCCACAACTGCCAACTCAAAGAAATAAAGCATATTTGAGAACACATATGTGCTATACCATCTGCCTTGATATTTTCCAACAACAGGCAGATAAGAGGCTCTTTGGAACTGGGCAGTGGTCTTGCTAGATGAACACATTTCTGAGTCATGAAGGTTGACATGGTGGGCAACTGTATTCTCACACAAAAGTGTCTTCTTCATCACCAAACACAAGAGTTTGGGCTGATTTGCTAACTAACTAAACCACAGTTATGCATTTGTCTAACGTTTTCTACATTCTCAGATAACTCACAGACATGAAGCCTGAATCAATTTCATGGAGTTGTTAGTTTCCCCTCAAAGTGAATAATATATAGTATGTCAAGATTTTATTATATGTTATGTATGACGTGTGAAATTATCCTGATTTACACCCATAAGTAATAAATTCTCAGCACTGAGGGTGAATAGTACTCAGAAAGTTAGTTGTTTTAATATCTATGTAGTCAAGTATTTTTATTTTTACAAAATATCTTTTCCATGTCTATGCATTTTGTACTTAAGGTAAAACTCAGCATTGGGTAAATTAGGTTTGGAGCTAAGCAGTTTGCAGAATTTTAAATGGAGTTGCTTACATACAAGGGAAATCCATATTTTGGTATTTTGTAGCTAATTTTAAACTCCAGAACTCCTTAGAGATTTTACAGCGTCTCCTTACTTCCTTTCAAAATATTTTGTGGTTGTTTTATTTTCCATGGAATCAGAGAGGTATTATTCTACATTATTACTGCAGAGCACATAAAAAATGTAATATCATTTAATATAAATATACCTTTAAGTATAAAATAGCTTTAATGTAATAAAAATAAAATCAAAATTAAGGCCTTAATGCAGCAACAAGTTATTGAATGTTATGATAAGACTAAAATCATTCTATATGCTACAAAAGAAATGAAGTTACACTCTCCTCAAATGTGTTATCTAATTAGAGGAATATGAAACTACTTCCAAATATCAGAAATATAATATAATCAATGAAGGATTGATGATCTGTATCCTATCTCAAATGAGGCTCAGAGGTGGATAACAAAGAGACTGGGCCCAAAAGGATTCTTAGACGACAGGGTGAAATGAGTAAGGCTCGTTTCAGCATCATGAGCAGAAGTCTTTCTGGAACAGAGGGTCGTCGTATGGGGTAGGAAGCTGACATTTAGAAAGACAGGTTAAGGAAGAGGGGCATTAAATGCCAGTGTAAGAACTTAGGACATGAAAACTATTGAAGATTTTCAAACATGTGAAAAAATTCTTTGCAGAGATTATTTTAGCAGTGTCAAGAAAGATGGTATGGAGCAGATTGGCAGACTGAAGGCAAATGGTTAGAAATATATTGTTTCTAACATTGTACTATATACAGTAATGAAGATCATGTGCAATATTTATTAATAAGGAATAATGTTGCAACATATCCTAATCTCACAGTGAAACCAGAGCCCAAGAGTACATAGAAATACTCAAGAAGATCTTTCAACAATGAATTTAAGAGCTCTTCACACCTCAGCAAGTCCTAGTCTCAAAATGCTTAGAAATTTAATCATCTTCCATATCCCTGTCTGATTCACAGTGAAGCACTGCATGCATTCATTTGGTTACTTAATGCTTTCCGTAGAGTAAGTTCTGCATTTTCAGACATTTCAGTGAGATGTATGTTTTCCTGAGAAATATTTATGTGTATCATGACCAACGTCCATACTCTCCACAGAAATTCCTAAGCTAATTTCAGCAGCTAGACTACAATTTAACCTTGACACTTAACGGCTAACTGAATACAGGGAAAACCTAGTAGGGAGGCAGAGGCATGTTTCAAAAATAGATACAATTCTGATCCTGAGTGCCAGGAGAATAACCAGTATTAAATATGTCTCAAAATTTAGCAATGAATATGTCACATATGAAGCGAATTTTGACACAAATGCCTAATTTTAGTTTAAATTATTGTTTTAATATTGTTTATCAGCATATAAGCAGAAAATTAACATTGATGATTTTAAAAAACTATTCATAAATAAAACTATAAAGCCTATACAATTCAAAATAACAGGGCTAATATATTATCAAAAAACAATATAATAGATGATATTGTTTATTTGAAAATAAACTGGCACTTCTAAGTGACGGCATTGCTGAATTTTAGCACAGGGAATTTTATAAATTCCACATGACTGTGCTATTATTTGACATGTAATAACGTGTCAATTCTCCCAGCAATTTGCTACATTCTAAATACACTGAAATTCAGGTTAGTAAAGCTTTCGGGGCTTCAAGAGGCTTTAACATTAATGCATCATTTCAATGATCTTCCTCTCTCTTTTCCTCCCCATCTTTGTGACTTCTTATCAATCATTGCAGTACACTTTGAAATAGCAAGGCAGTCAATATTATCAAGTGGTTAATTAGGATTTCACTGATATTATTTTATCAACATTTTTAAAGCTATATACTTATTCATAAACATCTCATAGGAAATTCAGTTCAGTTCAGTTCATTCAGTCAGTCGTGTCCAACTCTTTGTGACCGCATGGACTGCAGCACACCAGGCCTCCCTGTCCATCATCAACTCCTGGAGCTTGCTTAAACTCATGTCCGTTGAGTCAGTGATGCCATCCAACAATCTTATCCTCTGTCATCTCCTTCTCCTGCCCTCAATCTTTCCCAGCATCAGGGTCTTTTCAAATGAGTCAGTTCTTCGCATCAAGTGGCCAAAGTATTGAAGGTTCAGCTTCAACATCAGTCCTTCCAATGAATATTCAGGATTAATTTCCTTTAGGATGGACTGGTTGGATTTCCTTGCAGTCCAAGGGACTTTCAAGAGTCTTCTCCAACACCATAGTTCAGAAGCATCAATTCTTCAGTGCTCAGCTTAATGGTACAACTCTCACATCCATACATGACTACTGGAAAAACCATAGCTTTGAAGAGTCAGACCTTTTTCAGCAAAATAATGTCTCTGCTTTTTAATACACTGCCTAGGTTGGTCATAGCTTTTCTTCCAAGGAGCATGTGTCTTTTATTTTCATGGCTGCAGTCACCATCCGCAGTGATTTTGGAGCCCAAGAAAACAAATGCTGTCAGTTCCCACTGTTTCCCCATCTATTCGCCATGAAGTGATGGGACCAGATGCCATGGTCTTCATTTTATGCATGTTGAGTTTAAACCAACTTTTCCACTCTCCTCTTTCACCTTCATCAAGAGGCTCTTTAGTTCCTCTTCACTTTTTGCTATAATGGCGGTGTCATCTGCATATCGGAGAAGGCAATGGCACCCCACTCCAGTACTCCTGCCTGGAAAACTCCATGGACGGAGGAGCCTGGTGGGCTGCAGTCCATGAAGTCATGAAGAGTCGGACACGACTGAGTGACTTCACTTTCACTTTTCACTTTCATGCATTGAAGAAGGAAATGGCAACCCACTCCAGTGTTCTTGCCTGGAGAATCCCGGGGATGGCGGAGCCTGGCGGGCTGCCATCCATGGGGTCGCAAAGAGTCAGACACGGCTGAAGCGACTTAGCAGCAGCAGCAGCAGCATCTGCCTATCTGAGGTTATTGATGTTTCTCCCAGCGATCTTGTTTCCAGCTTGTGCTTCCTCCAGCCCAGCATTTCCCTTGATGTATTCTTCATAGAAGTTAAATAAGCAGGGTGACAATATACAGCCTTCATGTACTCCTTTCCCTATTTGCAACTAGTCTGTTGTTCCATGTCCCATTCTAACTGTTGCTTCTTAACTTGCATACAGATTTCTCAGGAGGCAGGTCAGGTGGTCTGGTATTCCCATGTCTTAGAGAATTTTCCACAGTTTGTTGTGATCCACAGAGTCAAAAGCTTTAGCGTAGTCAATGAGCAGAATTAGATTTTTTTTTTATTCTCTTCCTCTTTCTATGATCCAACAGATGTTGGCAATTTGATCTCTGGTTCCTCTGCCTTTTCTAAATCCAATTTGAACATCTGGAAGTTCTCGGTTCATGTTCTGTTGAAGCCTAGCTTGGGAATCCAGGGAACTCTGAAACAGGTTTTAGGATGCATAGTTTCTGAGAAGATCAACTATGAAAAACATCTCTGAAACACTGAAAGTCATGAGGAAAAGAGGTATTTTAATTGCTTTTATTGGTTTATTATTTGTTTTCTAGGAACAGTGATATCATTTTGGTTAATCTAACATAGGAATGATGAGAAAATATTTGAGAAAATGATGTACATGAAAATCTTACATTTTCCTTGTAAGAGTTCCTGCTCCAAATACACAGTTTCCTCAGTAAAAAGAGTACTTATAATATTTATAAAGCACTCCAGATTTTCAGTCTGTAAATCTATTCTTTCTAGGCTTTTAGCCAAGATGTAGAAACATGCTGATAACTCTGGTGACAAAATTTGTACCACCTAGGTCATTACTATAGCTACAAATAAAGTATTTGAGTTGTGTGTAATCTATAATTCTATTTAACAAAAAGAAAAAATAAAAGCCTGAATTTGTTTTATTTGTGTTGCAACTGCTTCAGTTCCTTGAGAATATAAAGATGGGCATTTCTATGATGAAGACTGGCCAGGATGCCTTATGTTATTGCAAGTGGGTGAGAAAGGGAATCACTGGACTCCTAAACACGAAGTTGCTAAAGGGCACTGTATATTAACGAACCCTGCAGATGCTCCAATCTGGTCAGTAGCTTTATCCCTAGGTGTTCTTCTGCTGGGTTCTATCTGCACCTCTGCTACTTCCTCAGGAGACACAGTCTTTCTGTTCAAAACTGGGAAGAACTGGTGTTCGGAATGAGTGAAGCCTAGACAGATGTAACGCCCTCCCAAGTGCTGAATAGCCTTCTGGTACCAGAGGCTTCTACTTCTCTGCCTGACCTGATTTCTAGCCATAACAGATCTCCTGTTGCTAATTAAGAAGAGTGGGTTGATGGCCTTCTGAGTAAACAAAACTTAGAATGTACACAGAGGAAGCCCTAGAGCCTGGAGATGCATGTCTCATTGTCAAGCAGTAGGACTTAAAAGAGACTGCTGAATGAATGGTTTGAGGTAGTGCAGAGTTGGTACAATCAAAGGATGAACAACAGAGGATATTCTTTGATTACAGATCTGAAGCAATAATAACATATTAATATTTGGAAAGCATTTCTGGTAGTTCACTTCTAGAAATTTATCCCAAGGGAATAAAAAGGATGTACATCCCTCCAGCGGTGATCTCTCAATTCAATCCCTCAGTCGTGTCTGACCCTTTGCAACCATGCCAGGCCTCCCTGTCCATCACTGACTCCCAGAGTTTACTCAAACTCACGTCTGTCAAGACGGTGATGCCACCCAACCATCTCATTCTCTGTTGTCCCCTTATCCTCCCTCCTTCATTCTTTCCCAGCATCAGGGTCTTTTCCAATGAGTCACTTCTAATGAGGTGCTCTCGAGTAACAAAACATTGAAAACAAAGTAAATGTCCGTTCATGATGTGTGGGGCCCAAGAATTATTAGAATGTGGTAAAATGATGCTGAATGGCATGCCAGGATGTTTAAGACATATTGTAGAGCCCAATAAAAAGCAGGTGATAAAATCATTTATATAGCATGAGTCAATGTTCCGACTACAAACAGATGGCTTGCTTAAATTAGGACAACTCTGAGTTTAAGAAAGGACTATCTACAAAGATGTGTTTTGTTCACAGGAACCATAGGGCTGCTTAGCTCTGCATCCCTGTCCAGCAGTTCCTAGAACCCAGGGAGCTGTCTAGGGAAGCTGTGTGAGAGGAGCTGAGCTGTGGCTGAGACTGCTAGAGGCAACCCTGGAAGAAGGGAACCAGGGAAATAAAACTGATCCTTCCTCCCCTCTCTCCTTCTCATTTTTGACATCTCTCACTCACTGACCCAAAAGAAGCCAGAGGGCAACGGAGGCCTTGGTGCCTTTTGGGATAGAAAGAAGGAGGGAAATTCATCTATCCAAGAAAATGACTGAAATATGCCTGCACAGGTGTAATCAAATTTTTATGTCTAAATAGGTGCATCAAAAAGTAGGAAAACACACAGAAATATCTCAAGGGGTGGTATGATTGGATTATGGTAAATTCTGTTTGTTCTCCTTTAAATTCACCAGTCTACTGGCTGCAGCTGGTACTCTTTCTAGAACAAACATTTTGTTCATTGCCCAAAGACAAGTTTATCTATATTCATTTAATTATAGAATCTTAAGTGTTAGTATCTATACTTATTGTCAGTATGAGGTTTCTATACTGCTAGTACTTGTTAAAAAAAAAAAAATCACTGGGAATGCTGAGGACAGATAGGTGATCCAGGGATGCCTCTAAATCCTTTTCTAAAATGGAATGAGACAAACCTATACTTCAAGATAAACATATAAAGGCAAATAATAATATGTAGAAGAAAAGGAATGAATCTTGGTTTTTTTCTACACAGAATGAAACTCACTAAAGAACATTCAAACACATTTTGAGTTCTTTTGTATTTTAAGTATTTACATGAAATAGTGATTCAAAGTTAGGTTTTATATATATGCCAATAATCAAATTGCCAGTGAAATTATGTCACAAGTTGAAAGGTGTAAAACACATACAGGTAGATTCAGAAATTAAAGAAGTGCCAAGGGCTTCCCTGATAGTTCAGTTGGTAAAGAATCCACATGCAATGAAAGACACCACAGTTCCATTCCTGGGTTGGGAAGATCCGCTGCAGAAGGGATAGGCTACCTACTCCAGTATTCTTGGGCTTCCCTTGTGGTTCATCTGGTAAAGAATCCGCCTGCAACGCAGGAGACTTGGTTCCATCCCTGGGTTGGGAAGACTCCCTGGAGAAGGGAAAGGCTACCCACTCCAGTATTCTGGCCTGGAGAATTCCATGCACTGTATAGTTCTTTGGGTCTCAAAGAGTCGGACACGACCGAGTGATTTTCACTTTCACTTTCATAACCCAAGAGGACTTGCTACAGTGTTTTTCAGACACCTTAATGGTTATTGAAAATGACTGGGAGTAATGATCAAAAATAAAAGAGAGACCACCAAACAGGGTGAGAAAACCAATAGTATACCAATACAATGTTAGTGTTAAGAAGCGTGTGCAAGAGAGGGCATTCTAATTGTAAAGAAAAAAACTTATCAGTCTTCTAGGGAAAAAATGAATGATAAAATTGAAATTCTTTCAGAAATGTTAACTTTAATTTTGAGCGTTTCTCATATAGTTACAATCCCTCATAATATACAGACAGTCCTACCTCACTTGGAACTTATTTGAGATAAACTAATGCATGGATGGATAATCACTGCAAGAATAATCCTCTCATGATCATTTAACCTATCTGAATTTATCAAAATTAACACAGAAATTTTTTTAATTAATCAAGAAGCAGATAAAGCATCCATTTGGCCAACTGAGGGAAAATCATGTTATGACAGATTAAGTTGGCAGGCTTTGGCTCAAGTAAAGTGAACCATTACACTCAAGCAGATGAAAGAACTGAGATGAAAAAAAGGTATTTTCTGCAAGCACTGGAACTCAGTAGTCACTTTTCAGCAATAACAGAAAATAAATCAACATAAAATTCTGAGATAAAAACAAATATCAATAATTTAAGTCTTTATTACTAATGCAGTTGAAATGACATTAAAATTTTCTCTGGGGAATCCACTGTTTTTTTTTTTCTTGCCAGAATCCATTAACTGTGTCTGACAAAATGTAGCAAGCAGGGCCTGTTTTGTCAAAAAGCTTAGCAATGTCATATACATATTCCATTATTTAAGCAGAGAACTCTATTTAAAAATGAATTTCTTATTTATCATTTGTAAAGTATTTTCATTTTAGGCTTTCTGCCATAATTTTTTTTTTTCCCCAAAATCAAGCTCCCTGTCAACACTGAGTTTATCCTGGCAAGTAGCCTGGTGAAAGCCTGACTTATTGAAGAGCTCAGTCACATTACCACATGCAGTATATTTTGTCTGGTTTTCTTTTTCCCTCCTATTTCCATACATATGAATACATCTATAGAAGAAAAATAGCACATAAATTGCTTTTACGTGATAGAATAATGTCTGACTACCTGGAGTGGATTGGGTGTCAAAAGCCCTAGCATTAACCCATCTTTGCTCCTCTGATGAGCCAAGCAACCTCACCTCATTTCCCAGTGAGCAACAATAGATAGCACCTTCCAACCTAATGGAATTATTTGGCTAAGGTATATGAAAATCTGTGACAAGTAAACACAATTAAAAACAGAAATTACTCTTAAAGTTTGGAAGAAACTAATAAAACCTAAGGGACTGGAGAAGAGAATAGAAGAGATTTAAAATAGATACAGAGGAAAATGTGTTTACAATTTTCAGAAGAGGCATGGATATCAATCTCTGTCAGTTTAAAATTTTTTACAGGCAGTGAGAGAGGGGGAAGAAAGAATATGAATGAGAGATTCTGCACACCCATAGAAGCTTTACCGTAAGGACAGAGAGGAAGCAACGCTACATTTTATAGTTTATAGGGCTGCCTGGCAAAGACTTAATGGCCTCAAATGATTCCCACTGCCACAGAGGTCATCATATTCCCTTGCATTTAGGTTAGACCATTACAAAGCTCATTAAAATGTAAATATTACCTAGGAACGCTATTGAACCATTTTCAACTATTTAACTATCCAATTACCCAGCAGTGTTTTAATAGAAAGCATTGCAAAAATGGAGATTTTTTTTCTAGATAACGGAATAAAAGAAGCAAGAAAACGGCCCTGGTTCCAAGCTTCAGTATACAGTTGTTCCTTGGTATCCAAGTGTGGAACTGGTTCCACAACATCCTGGGATACCAGAATACACAGATGCTCAAGTCGCATGTCAAATGGTGTAGTTTTCATATAACCTACTGCACACCCTCTTATATACCCTACATTATTTGTAATTGCTTTTAATACCTAATACAATGGACTTTCTATATCAATAGAGTTGATAGTGCACAGAAAATTAGTTGCCAGTGCACAGAAAATTCAAGCTTAGCTTTCTAGAGCTAAGCTAAATTCAAGCTTGCAATCTGGAGCTAAGCTAAATTCAAGCTTGCTATCTGGAACTTCCTTTCCAAACATTTTTGATCTGCAGTTGGCTGAATCTGCAGATGTGGGACCCTAAGTAGGAACATCAAAGAAAAGACAAATATTTAAGATATATAAAGAGCTAGTATTAAATAAGAGTTGTCTGTGTCCACAAATGCCTGGGAACAATCCCCTGAGTCTACACACAGAAACCACCAACAGAATATAACATCTCTACAAACAATTAGCCAGACACTGTGCCCTCATGTTTATAAATCTCAAAATCTTACCAAGTCAGCAGAGCCAAGGCAAAACGACACAAGAAAGAAAAAGCACACCGTAAAACTATCGCTTTATCAAATAGAGCAATAAGGAGTTTGTTCATAGTAAGAAATTAACTCTTAGAAAGGAGGGAACAGACAAGTCACCCTCTGGCATCTTGACAGCAGGCTTGCATCGTATGTATGATAATATCCAGTTTGAAGAACAGTGAAACTATTTCTGAGAGGTTAAGGAGCTTACCTGAGGTTGCTCAGAGGGTAAGAGCTGGGATTAGGTGTAGAAATGAATTTTAATTGACTGCAAAGTCCGTGTTCTTTCCATCACAGCATGTGAGGGAGTGGGGTGTTGGAACATGCTTGAAACTTTAACTTCTTTTGATTGGTTTTGTGCAATGTGATCTAAACACTGACTGTAATTTACATATCACACATTTATATAGATCAGGTTAAACATTAACAAGACTTCATTGAAATTATTATTAGCTAACTCCCACTATGAAGGGAGAATTTGAACTATGCTTTTAAAAAATCTCTTGGTAAATTATTCATGGGCTCCAGTCATAACAGTGTCGGGCTTTGAAAAGCAACAGTGTTTTTCTTTGCTTACTAAATAACCTGGCATGTGGGTCCTAACACAATAAATTGGGCTAATAGACCAAGATCATCAAACCACACAAATACAAAGCATATGAAGAAACAACTATTAGGCGGCAAGAGTGATAATTTATGAATTTACTCATCTTAACAACTTAGCTACACATAGAGCTACTTGGTTACTGCAACCCACATCAGGGCTCAATGGTCCAAAGAGAGTGAACCTCTCATTCCAACATCCACAAGTGTAATGTTAAAAATGTGATGGTCGGCAACCAACATACAGAAACAACGAGATATGGAATCAAGATCGGTAATAGAGATCAATGTGCTATGCAAGGTGTTGAAGGGCATCATTTGAAGATAAAGACCACATCTTTATCAAGAATCAGACTCTAAACCTGCTAGACTAGGGATAGTGCTAGGGTAATTACTGCTAGGGTAGTTAATAACCCTGTCATGATTTCACTTTCTAACCGAATGCTTCAAGACATGCAAGCAGACACAAGACCATGATCTGGTTGCTTCCTGTTACATAGTAATCATACAATAGGCAATACTCAAGCATTTAGTTTACTTTTCAACCTCATAGGATTCTTGAAAATTTAAATACTAGATTGAATCAGCAACAAAATTTAACTCATACTTAAACCCAATATATTACACCAAAATTTTAAAGGTCTCTCTCTCTATATATATATGTATATGTATATATATATATAGTTATTGTCAAATACTGCTGAGAAGATACAACTGTTTTTCACCCTCAAAATGACTAAGCCAACCAAGCAACCAATCAACAAAGATCAGTAACAAAAACTGCAGGCATGTTCCAATTGGCTGGTAATTTCCATGAAAATTGTCAAAAGCCATCCAGAACTGAAGCAAATTAACAAAACTAAAACTGTGTTCTTTGTATTTTACTTCAACGGGTATTTCTTTTAAAGTCACCAGGTTAATTAATTATTCCTACTAAAAGAGAAAAAAGTGCCAGTCTGTCCTTTATATGCAATGTCTCCACCAAGAACAATAATCTGGAGCTTAAGATAATTAATACTATATATCCTTGCCTTTGAACAACACAGCTGTCAACCACGAGACTTTAAAATTAATAGGTTCTTCGAAGCTATAAATCAGAAACCATGATAATTTTATATAAGAATTCTTAAAATGCACCTACCTTTTAGAGGAAAAGCACAGTGTTGGCAGCAAATTGCCTGTTAAAATAAAACATATCATTTATTGGTCTCCAGTAAATAATATAAAGGATGATTCATTGTTATCTGAAGCACAATTATAGGCCAACTTTAAAAACTTTTCCTGATCTCTTTTTTCACTAAAAATTAAAATAACCTCCTTGGTTGTAATAATTAAATGCCTTTCTGCTCAGTGTATGTGTGCTGAAAGCACAAAAGCTAATGAGTTTCATGTTTGAGAGCAAAACCAGAAATTACAGGGCACATTATCCAGGCCATGGCTATAGATTTCAGTACCTTCCACTCAGTGACTGTAATACGACACATGTGAATTAATGTCTATGCTGGAAGTTTTAAGGGTTAGGTGTTAGAGCAACTTTCATTTCTACTAAATAAAAATAGAATAACAGAGAAAAGTTATTAATATAAGATGTACTCTTCTCAAATATTTCATTAGTTATTTGAATTTCTCATATACTTTTCACTGGAACACATTAAAGTCAGAGAGATTTTTATTTACTATGCCTCACAACTGTCACGGAGATGAAAGAAAGTTACGGTTCCACCCAATATGCAGCCAAGATTGTACTTGAAACAACACTGGCTTGAATCAATATAACATTTAATCCTAATCAGAGGCTAGGCTATAGTAGGAGAAACAATAGCCGTAGAAGAATCTTCTTTGACAGTACTTTCTTGCCCACAGGACCTGAATTCATTTTCTCAGAAGCAAAAAAGAAAGAACAAACCAAGAATAATTTTCTTGTGAACTCTATTTGCACATGTAAGACTGCACAGATGCATTTTTCTCCCACTGCCTAAATGTATCACAAATCTTGATATTGAAAGGTGCCTGTAGGCATTGTAAAGTATCATTTTAACCGAGTTTAATTGTGTCCTCAAAACAAGAGCCAAAGACTTGCAAAATTGATAACGTCTTGACACTAATTTGCAAACAGAGGTGGCTCCTGGTGTAAATTCCTCTGAGTTCACTTGAATGTTAAATTGTCAGGACGGGAAAATCGCCTCTCACTCTAGCCCTAGATGGACCCTCTCATAAGATTTAGAGACAGGGTAATAGGTGCCCAGGGATGGAAGGAGAGGTGACCTGATGATGCTCCTGGATGTGGGGCTGGGCCGCACCCCCAGAAGACCCTCTGTCACCCCCGGTGCCCCACTGTCTCTATTGCCCTTGACTGCCTCCTGCAAAGGTCAGGACATGTTCCCACTCTGAAGACTCCCTTCTCAGCCATTCAGGGCAAAACTGATTAAAACCTACAATGAAAATATCCACCCGCCCATAGGGATGATGTCTAGGTGTCTCTTTCCTTTGATATAAATGGAAGCATTCAGGAAAAAAAAAAAATCAAGTCCTTGAAGATAAATAGTTTATGTTTCCCAAAACCACCACAATAGATGAACTTCCACAATCTCTTATGATGACCGTCACTCACCTTGTTAGGGGGCCTCCATAACTCCTCCGCTGTCCACACACCTAACCCTAGCCCTGATCCACTATCCATACACATGGTAGAGAACAGTTTTTTTGTTTGTTTGTTTTTGTTTTTAAGAAGGAACAGATATAATCAAGTTTCAGCACTACTTAAATATTTTGGTTATCACTCAGAATGAATCTGGAAACCCGTGACCTCCCTTCTAAGGCTTGTTGCTCTGAAACTTTCTGACTTTTTCTACTCTAATTCCTTACAACACCTTCTCATGACACTACAGATACTGGCCTGTTTTTCTGCTCACTTCAGCCACCCTCTTCCTGGCCTCAAGCCAGGATCTTGGCCAATATGAAAGCTGAGAAAAGCCTTTCACTTTTATGACCCTTGACTTCACTTACAAATTTCAAACATTTTTTTCTCTAAGATTCTTCCCAAGAATCCTAAACTGGATCACTTTTGCAAGACTGCAACTGTGTGTTGCTCAGTTTTCTCTTTTCAAGCACTGCAGAGAGAAAGTTTGAGCTCTGCTTAGTTCCCTACAGGCAGAGTGAACCTCAGTCTTCTGCCTAAATGGGAGAATGTCTCAGACCAAGGAAAGCTAGGTGTCCATGCGTTAAGCAGACTAGGTGTCCATGCATTATGAGTAATCGAGGACAGGTCTGAGCAAGCCCAGCTGCATGGCACACATTCTGATGGAGGAAGCATCAGTTTTATGTGAACGTTCAGAAAGGAAGCCCAATTTTAAGTGAAAACATCAAAGAAGGTGATGGGGCTGATGGTTACCCACATTCTATGTTACATAAAGTGTAAAATATCCTTACTGTTCCTTTCCTGTACTAAGCAGCTATCATAAAAAGAAGCCCCCTCAATATTTTTAAGTAAAATTAGAACAGTATGCGATAAACTTATAATATTTTCAACAGCTGGACCACAGCCCAAATCACTGCCATTTACAGGCAACCTGGGCTCATTTCTGGGCAAGCCCAGAGCTGCCATTTCCCAGCCTCTTATCAGCTTCTCTCTCCACCCTCAACACATTCACATTTATCAGCTAATTGCCAACCATGGACTGCAGTAGCTGAGGTTTACTCCTCCACTTGAATGTACTGATGATGGTTTGGATGTGAGGATAGAAGAGAGGAGGCATGAACACCCCTAAGAGTTCACCACCCTCTTTGTAACCAGGCCAAAGCAAAATCCTCTTTGAGCACAAGTGGAAGCAGGAGACTTGTCCCTCAGACCATCGGTTTTCAAATGAACTCTCCAAGGAGATGGGTAAATAAAGAGCTGACATATGAGTCCTGAGGTCCTTGAAATGGGCCTCTTCTTTCAGACGTTTAGTACCCTGGCTAAATTCATGTGTGTGCGTGTGTGTGTGTGTGTGCGTGTGTGTGCGTGTGTGTGTGTGTGCGTGTGTGTGTGTGTGTGTGTGTGTGTGAGATACACTATTGGGGTGAGTGAGGTAATACATTTTCCTCTTCTTTCAGACGTTTAGTACCCTGGCTAAGTTCATGTGTGTGCGTGTGTGTGCGTGTGTGTGTGTGTGTGTGTGTGTGTGTGTGTGTGTGTGTGTGTGAGATACACTATTGTGGTGAGTGAGGTAATGCATTTTCCTTTCTTTGAAAATTGAAGCCCAAGTATGAATCTTGAAGACAGAATTAATCACCCTGTGCCAAAAGAACAGAGCAAAAAGGCAAGGGGGAGAATTTTACTGGGTACATTACTTTGGCTAAATTAGAGGGGAAAGGAAGTAATGATGAAGGGCCCAAATCCTTATGCTCTGTTAGATGTTTCTACTTGTTTAACTGAAGGATACAGGGGATTCTAAAAAGGAAGACTGATGCCATATTTTTTACTTTGATAATCAGGTGGCTGGTTACAGTTGGTGAAATAGGCCTACTGAGAGACTTTCTGTAATCCATAACCGAGAAGGTGAAGAACTTAACTGAGACAGAGGCAATGGGAAGTGAACAAAGGAAGAACTAAGCAACACATGGAGAAGGAAATGGCAACCCACTCCAAGATGCGTGCCTGGAGAATCCCAGGGACAGAGGCGCCTGGTGGGCTGCCGTCCATAGGGCCGTAGAGAGTCAGACACGACTGAAGCGACTTAGCAGCAGCAGCAAGCAACATATTCCCAAGATGTTTAAGAGATGCAACTGGTAGAGTTTTGACCATCTGTGAACACAAGTTTACAGAATATCTTTCCAGGTTTGGCATGAGTGACAAAAACTCCAATTTTTAGAAGAGTGTATCATGTAAGAAATCCCTGGAGAAGGAAACGGCACCCCACTCCAGTGTTATTGCCTGGAAAATCCCATGGACAGAGGAGCCTGGCAGGTGGCAGTCCATGAGGTTGCAAAGATTCAGACACGACTGAAGCGACTGAGCACATAATATAAGAAATAAGAAGAATGAGAGGTAAGAGAAGATGATGGGTTAACAGACTAAAGGTTTCAAATTGTTGAAGTTCAGGAAAAACTTGGTAGACTTGGCTCAATACTTTGGTGTACATCACTCTATTTTTATAATTGAGCAAAATTAAACTGAGACATATCTGCTATCTCAAAGGCATAGAGCTACTTGGTGGTAAAGAAAAGATTTCATTTCCTCCAAATTCTGTTTCCATTGTCGAATTGCCTCCTGACTTTTAAATGCACACCTAAATACCACGTTTTTCATCTGTAAGGCAGTGATGGTGTCTCGACCTGTGATTTATCTAAGATACTGCGAAGTTAAGATTTAGTAAACGAAAGCAGTCATCTCTCTGGTGAACATCTCCGTTCCCTTGGTGTGAGATCCTTTTGAAACCTAATTACTGACGGGCAATTACCTTGTCAAAAAAATGATGCAAATGGTCTTGCAGCTCAGCCCTACCATTCCACATTGATTCCACTTAATTAGAGGACCAAAAACCATGTCCATGTCTACGTCGGTGAGGACAGTGGATATGGAGCATGAAAAGAGACCAGATGGCTCTCAGCGTTGAGTTGGCTACCTAGTGAGAGATGTCCTCGGAATTTTTTTTTAATTTCTCTTTTTCAGGCTGGCCTCTAACAAGCTTTTAATGGAGATTTTTATTTGTGCATTTCATCGTTGTTATGCAAATCTATTGTTACTGAATATGCTTCCTCTCTAGCCTCCTGCGAAAATTAGCATGGTTCATTATGGTTGTAAATAACAACTGTATTCTTTTTGATAGAAAGGACAATTAAAGGGGTTTGAGGTTATCTTTTTATTCTTAAACTTTGCTCACATTGATTTATTTGGATTGTTAATCATGAAACAGAAAAGATTATCTCAAATATGAGTGTGTCATGTAATGTCTATTTTGCTCTTTGCTAGAAATAGATGATTACACTGCCAAGATGCGTTGGGAGAGTGATTTATTTTCCTGCATTCCACCCTCCCCCACCCAACTATGCAGAGATATGCTACTGTATTCAACTAAAGTTTTGCATTTTCATAAAGGATAAAAAAAGACTTTGTCATGTGTATCAGAAAACAGAAATACTATTTATCATCAAAATTAGTGGAAGGCTGAGACATCTGTAACTGTGTATACAGCAATAAATCCATTCTGGAATTTTAAGAAGTTACATCTAGATAGAAAGAACTCTTTTACTTTAAAGCTATACAGTCCTGTACAAAGTCAGTAATATTTTTTGACTGGTTAGAGGTTAAAGATATTGACTTGGGAATCATACTGCCTGGGTTGAAAGGGCACTTAGTACTTCTTTATTATGGTGTGACCTTCAGCAAATTACTTCTCTCTGCCACTGTTTCATCAAATGTCAAAAGAGGAAAATAATCACTATCTCATAGGGCTATTATGAAGATTAAATGAGTTAACATATTAAAAGTATTTAGAATATGGCTGGACACATAATTCACCCTCAATATGTTAGCTTTTATGACAGTTTCAGTGACTCTTTTGCTCTACTTCTTGGTATCGTAATTACCAGGTGATATTTATTATATAAGCCAGGCTTTGCTGAATATGAAATACTATAATGCCTCAATTACCCTGAACTCAGCAGAAAATCAAGTAGTAATAAAAATATGAGTACCAAATACATATCACAAATTTTTTGCACAACATCTGAAATATGTTGGCTATACAGAAGAATCTCATTTTTTTTTAAGGCAGGCACTATGCTGCAAGTGATACAAATATACAAAGAATCTTTGCCTTTCAGCAAATCCATAATTTAGTTGAAAATGAAATAGGAATGCATACAATGTTAGGCAACAGAGAATTTTATCTATGGGAAATGACAACAGACAAGAACTGAGGGAAACTGTTCATTTTGGCAGGCAGGCAAAGTTTGGGAAAGATGTCCAAGCTATATCATTTTATGTGGGCCCACACTGCTGTCTGGAAATATTTTACTCAATTTTAGAACTATGATCTCTAGCCTCTTTACAAAGTTTTAGTGTCAGCCTAACGGTGAATACTTTATTTCTGATTATTTGTATTGATGAAAACCATAACTAAACTAAACAACACAGAAGTCTTTATGTGAGTGCACTGAGGATAACAGAATGAACAAAACATAGAAGACTCAGAATAGCGAAATCAATCTTAAGAAAGAATAAAGCTGGAGGCAGCACATTCCCTGATTTCAAATTATATTAAAAAGCTATAGTAATCTAAACACTATAGCATTGGCATACAAACATATGTCGGTGAGACAAAATAGAACCCAGGACTAGACACAAACACTGTCAATTAGTTGATAACAAAGGACCCAAAAATACACAACGGGGAAGAGAAAAGTCTCATGAATAAATGACGCAGAGGAAACTGCACAGCTACGTACAAAAGAAGAAAACTGGATCCCTACCTTACAGACCCTAACCACACATAAAAGTTACTTCAAAATGGATCCAAGACTTGAATACAAAACCGAAAGCCACAAAACCCTGAGAATAAAACATATGCTGGCTTTGACATGGGTCTTAGAAATGATTTTTTGGATTTGATGACAAAAGGCAACAAAAGCAAAAAAATATACAAGTGGGACTGAATCAAAATAAAAAGCAGTGCACAACAAAGGAAACCATCAACAAAACTAAAAGTCAAGCCACTGAACGAGGGAAAATATATGTAAATAGTATCTGTTAATGTGTTAATATCCAACATACAAGAATAACTCATACACCATAACAGCAAAAAGTGTATCTGATTAAAAAATAAGATCTGAATAAACTTTTTTTCCAAAGAAGACATACAGATTCATGCAACTGGCCAGTTACTTAAAATGGTGTTCAGCATTACCAATCACCAGAGAAATGCAAATCAAAACCAAAATGGAATGTCACTTCACACCTGTCAAAATGGCTAATAATAAAAAGACAAGAAATAACAAGCGTTGGTGAAAATGTAGAGAAAAGGAAACCCTTGTAGAGAAAAGGAAACCCGTCGGTGGGAATGTACATCGATGCAGCCACTGTGGAAAACGTATGGAGGCGCCTCCAAAAATTAAGAGTAGAATAAGCATACGATCCAGCAATTCCACTTCTGGGAATATATGTGAAGGAAACAAAAGACTCTGGCAAAGAGATATTTATATACCAATGTTCACTGCAACATTATTTTTAACAGTCAAGATATGGAAATAACCTATGGGTCTGCTGATGGATGAATAGATAAAAAAATGTGGTATGTATATACAGTGGAATACAATTCATGGGAAAGAAAGAAAACCTACCATTTGCAACAACATGGATAGGCTTAAGGGTCTTATGCTAAGTGAAATAAATCAGATACAGCAAGACAAATTGTATTCAAAATCCAAAACTCCACCACCATCACCCCTACAATAAATAACCAAGATCATGGATACAGAGAACACTGCTAATTACTGGCGGTGGGGAGTAGGGGGGTGGTAGGTGAAAGGAGTTAACAAACACACATTTCCAACTATAAATTAAGTAAGCCATGAGGAGGGAATAGCATGGTGACAATAGTTAATGATAGTGAACTGTGTATTTGAAATTTGGCTAAGAGATCGATCTTAAAAGTTTTTATTACTAAGAAAACATTGTAACAATGTATGGTGATGGATGTATGGGGATGGAGATCAACCAGACTTACTGCGGTAATCATTTTGTGATACATACAAGTATCAAATCATTATGTTGTACACCTAGAACCATGCTATTTTTCAGCTATATCTAAATTTAAAAGTGGTATTCAAATGAACAGAGCAGCTTAAATACATACACACAGCCAGTGGATGGGAGAGGCCACTGCATTTTGCATAACATTGAAAGCACATTCAGAAGATGTGACACTTGATCTAAAATAGTAATGAATGACAAGCAGCCATCAGCCTGGGAGGAATCTGGCAGTTGCACCTTCCAGGTAGAAGGAAGCACAATAGGGAGGGCTTGGATGGGGATAAAACTGCTTCAATCTGTGAGCAGAGATCCTGAATAGCAAGGCTTCTGATCACGGTCAGGAAGATGGGCATGGTTTTGACTTCAAGGTGGTTTTGTAAGTGCAAAAGGGTCAACACTGAGGTTTGGAAGGAGGGGTGACACTGGTCCAGTTTATATTTTTGAAATTCTGTTGTTGTGTCAGTTGCTAGCAAGGGTCAAGGATGGAAGCCAGGAAAGCAGTTAAGAGGCTATTGCGATGACCAAGCAAGAGATGATGGGGTTTGCACACAGCAGTTACAAGTGAGCTAGAGACACAAGAATGGTGACAGAATGATGCTGGGAAATAGAGTTCCCGGGATTTGCCGACATGAGAGAGCTTGAATATGAGACAGAGAGAAAGCACCATTAACTCCTAGGTCTCAGGGAGGCAAAAGTAGGATATGCTGCCATTTACCAAGATGGGATTGAAAGAGGAAAAATAACACAGAATTGGGGAAGAAAAATATTTCTATTTTATCAGCATCAAGTGTGTGGACCACACTGACATGTCAGTGGTAATGTTGCATACATGATTCTAGAACAGAGCTTGTTTCAGCAACGGGGAGTTTCAAGCTCCACACTATTCACTCTTAGTCTAGATGCTTCTGTCCTATGTTGTGAAATACCCTACAAAGCACCCATGCATCTCTGGCCCCTCTCTGTTGAACGACAGTATATCCCTCACATGGTTGTGATGAAAATGCTTCCAGACACTGCCAAATGGTGGGGAGACAAAATTTCTCTGGGTTAATAATCATTAGACTAGAGATACACATTTAGGTATAAAAATAAAGGCTGAGTTTGACACTGGGAATATGGATGATCTCAGGAGAAGAGGTGGGGGAGAGAGAAGAAAGCTCACCCCAGGGGACTCTGAAATCAGAATGTGCACAGAGGAGGACCTGGCAAGGCAGTCGATTAGGCAGAAATTAAACCTGATGAGTGTGGTGGGTTGAACTCCTGGAGAGGCTGCTCTTGCCAGCAGGAGAGAGTGAACACGCGTGGTTCCTAACAATGAGCTTGATTAGGTAAACAAGAGCAGAAAAATAATTGCTTCCAGATCATTGTCTTAAGAAAACCGGCATGTAAAGGCCAGGAGGCAGCCCCGGTGTGAGAATTTCCATCATCTTCAATTATTTTTGCAGGATGTTCTGCTTGGGCAAGGGTCTGATGAGAGATGGTCATCCTCCCTTCCTCAGTGTATTTCGCTGTGTTTAAGGCTGGGTGCCGTTGCTCTTCCTAGGTATCCACATAAAAGATGGAGGTAGCTCCCGA
This sequence comes from Antilocapra americana, assembly GCA_007570785.1. Lineage (NCBI taxonomy): Eukaryota > Metazoa > Chordata > Mammalia > Artiodactyla > Antilocapridae > Antilocapra > Antilocapra americana. Next base: position 3,759,199 of record ML660774.1, on the reverse strand, counting down.
GGACCCTGAGCTCCTAACTGTCGTCTGAATTAGAATGCTATACAAGCACATCCAATGTCTAAATCACTAATGGCCAAGCCCCGATCAAGAAGGCCAAGTGTTCCTGGGAGGGAGGTTACCCTAAGGTTAAAAGGTGTCCAGGACAGTCAACTAGTCTACAGAGTCAGAGGAGACTGCTATCCTGGGCCAAGCATCCCTCATAACTCAGTCAGTAAATCATCTGCCTGCAATGCAGGGGATCTGGGTTCAATTCCTGAGTCAAGAAGATTCTCTGGAGAAGGGAATGGAACTCCATTCCAGTATGGTTGCCAGGAGAATTCCATGGACAGAGGAGCCTGGTGGGCTACAGTCCATGGGGTAGCAAGAGTCCAGCATGACTTAGTGACTAAAACCACAAACGACCCTGGACCAGCATCTTTCAGATACTGAAACCTTTCACGTTCACCACGTTGACCCTGTGTGCACTGAGGCAGGGGCAGTGATATGTGTATGAAATGAATGAGCTACATTTCCAAAAAGCTGAAATCTGGAGATTCGAGAAGCCTGACTTCATCCACCGTGAAAGGAAGTCATCTCAATTGAAAAACAGCACAAGGGCAGTGGGAAAAGGAGCTTCTAGAGATGGTGACTGGGTGGGTTAATGGTATCAGGAACTTGGCCAACACCAGAGGCAGTAAGTTCACCATAAGCAGTGCTACCTAGGTGCTCAGCTCCACCTTGACTGACCCAGCAGTGGTATCTGAGTCAACAGTGGACAGGATAAGGAGGTGGATTTGTAGAGGTGGATGCAGAAGGCTGGGAGGTAAGAGGGAGGGGAAGTTGAAGAACTCATCCAGGAAGAAATTTATAATGTCTATTTTTTTTTTTCCCTCCAGAGTTAAATATACTAGATCAAGAGATATACTTATAATCTTAATAACTACTGACAAACTATACTTTAAATAAAGTTATAATTCATAATCCACTGGTAAATTAATAGTGCCAATTTCCCTACATTTTCAGCAGCTCTAGATGTGAATCCATATGGCAATCTGATGGGTGAAAGAAAATGCGATCTCACTTTGTTCTAATTTGGATTTCACGTTCACTATTGAAGGTAAACTTCTTTTTATTTAGAGTTAGAGCTTACTTTCATTTTCCTTCCTGGAAATTGCCTGTTCACATACTTTGCTTGTTTTTCTGATAGACTCTTGATCTATTTCATATTCACTTGTAGAAGTTCTTTTTATATCAAAGGCATTCATCGTTTGTCATATTTCAGAAGATCATCTCACTTAACACACATGTATTTTGGTAAAATGGTTCACAATTAGGCAGGAAGTGGATGCCCCCATGCCCAGAGGGTAAAGCAGTTGGAGATTCATTCCTTGTGGACTGATACTCCCAGACGAGAATAGCAGGAGAGTTGAGAGAGGAGGCTGGGCCCTGCGCAGATGACATAGCAAGACCACATATTTTTCATTCTCAGAGTCAGGATACCTTCTGGACTACACATTCACAGAAAGCCTCCTTGGAGGTCAAAAATGGAGGGAGTGCCATCCTATTGTAAGTGATGCCAACTACCCAAAGTCCTCTTTGGCAAGACTAATCTCAGCTAAGAGATGTGTGTGCACCTGTGAGAGGGTACAGAGACAAACCAAATACGGACTCAGAATGAGGCAGATCAGAATGGCTGGCCAAAGGAAACCTGGAAGAAATGCCACATGAAATGACTGCAGCTCTGAGTCTGTGGGAGAGTCTATCCATAGGCACTGTACTCTTTTCCTCCTAATGAACCCTTTACTTGTTTCACTACTTTCCATCTTTGTGGGAAATCTTTTTCGCAAAGCCAAAGGGCCAGGCCCTTGTCACTGACCACTGGTCTAGTGGCTAGGATTGGTGTTCTCATTGCCATGACCCCACCTAATCTCTGGCCAGGAATGGAAACCTTGCTTCCCAAGCCGCTGCAGGCTGAGGCCACCCAACTTCAACTTGTTCCCACACGTCATCAGTGTGGGCCTGGGCCTCATACTGCTGCAGCTGCTAAGTCGCTTCAGTCGTGTTCGACTCCGGGCCACCGCACAGATGGCAGCCCACAAGGCTCCTCTGTCCCTGGGATTCTCTAAGCAAGAAGACGGCGTGGGCTGCCATGTCCTTCTCCTGATACCATCCACAGAAAGACTGAAAACTCAGATGACTCTGCTGTGAAGATTTGGGGATGCAAGCCCCAGGAAAAACTAGCATTCCTGTGTTAGGAGTGGTGTTCTGAATGATGTGGTGGTCTGAATGATTAAGATGTGGGTTTAAAACAGAAATGCCAAAAAAACAAATAAGCTGATTCTTCTAGAATATGGATGTATCTCACCATTCTGCTTTGAAGGGCGCTTTGATCTTTTTAAGCAGCCACAAGTGTCTCTGTTTAAGGTAGATTTTCCAAACAAAATGTGTTCCCTGGGGTACAACTGTGTTTTAAGGGAGAAAAAATAATCCGTGGCCAAATACATTTCAAAGTGTTTTTGTATAGTGTTTTTATTGAAGGACTTTGCAGACACCTTTAAATGCCAATGTTCATTATGAAGCTCTAAGTAAAACCCGAATGTGTTGAATTTCCAAAATTCTTGGACTTTTGAGATTTATGTTTCAAAGTATACCACCACAGCTAGTATAAAAGTTTTATAAATGCTTGCTTAAGGAACTATCTATACACGCCATTGTAAATGAGTAGCTTTCCTTGGATATTTGCCTTAGTACTGCCATCTTGTCACCACAATCATTCAAACAGCAAAACTTATATAAAATTACTAGAGGACCATTTGAAAAGATTGATCAATTCAAAGTTTAAGTTGAGTTGGAAGAATCTTAATGTAGTTAGAAGTTGAGTCACTGTGTGTGTGTGCGTGTGTGTTTATATCTTGTATCTCCATGAAGGTTACAAAAAGGGATCCTCTTAACTTAAATAATTTATAAAGGCATAGGTACACAGTGATGAGAACTTAATTTACTAAGAAACTTTTACTAAATATATACAGCTAAAACAAAAAATAATGTCTAAAATATTTTTAGCATTTTTGCTTATACTTATGATGGATTTTAACTTCACTTAAAAACATTTGATCTTTTCTTTTGGCAAATTTATTTGATACTATTTTTGAGGGTTTACTCTGAATTCACTTATTTTTAAAATTTCATTTTAATTTTGCCCATTTTAATTTATGAAGAAAGGTAAAATGATAAGGGACTAGTACATGATTAAGAGAATTAATTATCATAAATAACCTCTATTGATATGACTTGTTCATTGTCCATTTAAGCAGCAGGAACTATTGATAAAATGTAAATGAATCACAGATAAGTGTTCACTCTGGGTTCCTAAACTTGCCACTTTACCTGTAGCTCTCAAAAATTACTGGTTGCTTCACTCTCTAGCACACAGGAGCACTTCTTCTAAAAAGCAAGATTATGCATTGCCTATTAAAGTCATTGCCAGCATCTCAGAAACTGAAGTCAATGCTTTCACAAGTAGCATTTCCAATGAATAATGCTGAAATCAGACTTTTTTTTTTTTTCATTGAAAGTGCCTCAAGTAGCTGGCTCCTTTCCCATCGGCTACTTTGTAACTGCGAATATGACAACATGACGGTGATTCACAGATGCCAAAATATGACGGGCAAGGCGAATCTGTGTTCCAGATATGATAAGGTGAGAAAGACGAACTCTCAGCCCCAGGTGATCTCCACGAAGACCCCGACATGCAGTGGGGCTCACTATCTATCCCATGCAGCTGCCAACTTTAATAACCGGAGAGGGAGAGAAACGCATCTAAAAATGCAAATGGATGAAAAAATAAAACTGGGTTGCATAGTAACATCTTAAGCAGATTTGAGAGATGTATTTGGGAAGCCTAAGCTTCAGCCCTGGAAAATGCTTTTTGTGTATTCAACACATTTTGGGTTAGAACTGAGAAAAATACATCAAAATTATGGGCTGCTTAAAAAAAAAATCCCTTCTTCAATCCACCAACCTTCTAAACAATGTGATATTAAGCAAAGTTTGTTTCTGGTTTTTACCACAGTGCTTAGAAGCTTACTATAAGTGTGCATCTGCTCCATATATTAGGGGTTGTTGTTGCATCATTGGAAAAGAAAAACAAACAAACAACAACAACAAAAAAACCCAACAAGTTGCATCTTTGAAAGACCAGGTATATGTTCATACATACCGCTTCTTAGCTGTTCCCTGCAGTATTAAAGAAAAATAGAGGCACTGCTTTTACTTGTGCATATACATTTATGTACAATTCTATTCATATATTCTGATTCCTACCAAGTCTGATTGCAAATTAACCTATGTAAGCTCATAAATGGTCAGAATTTATTCATAAGATCGATGCTTCTCCCTGTCAAATTCAACTTATGCTTTCATTACAGATAATGTAGATGAATATTGAAATAGTTTTTACCAGAATGATGAGAAAATTAGAGAGATTTTATGCTAAACTGCACCTAAATAAACAGTTCAAAATCTAATTTGTAAATAAGAAAAGGCAATGTTTCTTTTAATTCATCACATTGACATTATTTGGATATATCCATATACGTTACACAGTGGTTGTGTTTTTGAAAATTACATAGTTCAGGGAAAATATAATTTTCATGTAGATGTTTTCCTAATTGGTTTTCAAGAAATGTTCAATGTCAATTTTAATGTCAAGATATAAATACACTGAGAAGTTATTTAGAGATGGCGAGCTCTCTGAGACAAGGTGCCTTATTTGTTTACTATAGTACTTTAAGCACTTAGCATAGTGCCAAACACATAGTATATGTTTAATAAGTATTGGTGAAATGATTTAATGAATACATAGAGAAGTGAAGTCAATTAAATAAATGAGGCCTGATCAAAATATTTTGCAAAATAGCCAAACTTAGCAATTAATGTAAAATAAAACTATTTCATGCCTAACTCTATAAACTAAAAACTGGATTTTTTTAGCAAGGAATTACTCAATATTTCTTCATCATTTTTTTTTTCTCTTTTTACTGGTGGAGTATAGTGGAATAAAGGATCATTTACTGCCTAGAAACCATACTTTCAAAAGGAGTTTCAAAAATACTTGAATTCTAAAATATCGTGCTGCTTACTCACAGCAAATCTATGAAAAAAGGCTTGCTGAGCACCAGATTGCACCTCTTCTTCTCAGCCAATCCTCCAGTCTGACATCCAGGATTGATACAAGGGCTACAGTAAGATGTTCAGTTAAACATTCATCCACACAGGCTTCACATGTTTCTGACAGCATGCTTATTACAGGGTCTAAGCACACATCTACAGGTATAAGCTCACTGAAGTCAGCATTAATATCATACCCATTACACAGACCAAAAAGATACAGGCTCAGACAGGTGAGGAGCTTATCCAGGGTCATCTATTGAGGAAGTCGTGGCATAAGGTGTAAAACAGACAGGCAAAAAAATATGCTTAATTTCTCAGCAAGACAGAAGAATCATTTTAAAGGATATTAGGAGTCAGGAGAAGAAATTTTGAGATTAAAAGAATATACCCAAAAATATAAAAAATGGGAGCACTCAATAATTTTAAACTGAAACACAAATTAGTAAAAGCTACTAGATTAACCTATATAGGGGAGACTCAGGTTCAATCCCTGGGTCAGGAAGATCCCCTGGGGAAGGGAATGGCAATCCATTCTAGTATTTTTTTTTTCCCATCCCAGTATTCTTGCCTTGAGAATTCCATGGACAGAGGAGCCTGGCGGGGTACAGTTCATGGGGTTGGAAAGAATAGGACACAACTGAGCAACTAACACTTACTATATAGATCATAGTGAAAAGACCAAGACATTCAAGATAACATTTGAATATAACATAGAACCAGGTCAGTACTAAGAGTTTTTTTTTTTTTCTTTTCTTAATTTGAAGTATTGGTTGTTATGATGATCTACGCCACCTCATAAGATATGGACTTTTACCATTAATAGATTTTATAATTTAATATAGCAAAGGCCTATCATTAATATATAAAACTATTAATATTTAACATCTCAATATAAGTTATTATGCCAAAATGGCCCAGAGGAAAGAAAGAAAATCCAAGTGTGGAATGAAATCTGTGTCCAAAATAACTCTTAAAAGAGCTTCTCATTTGACTGGATTTGTAACATAACTACTGTGCAACTAAATAGACAGATTTCTCTCCTTTCTGTGTTTATTTTTCTCTTTCCCGCCATCCCTCTCTCTTTTGTTTCATTCCTATTACTTGCTTTACTCATGAAAGCAAATATACCTTAAAGGGATGTACAAAGAATGCCTGAAATATTTAAAACTCTGTGAACTATTTAATATTAAAAACGGCTCCTAAGGGAAATGCCTATTAAATGCCACCTTTGGCTACTACTATGTTATAAAATCTAGCATTAAAATCCTCACCATGAGCAAATGCATAGAGGGGGTGACAAGTATACCATGTAAGAAAAATAATCAGGTATACATACTGGAACTATACAAAAAAGATCTTAATGACCCGGATAACCACAATGGTGTGATCGCTCACTTAGAGCCAGACATCATGGAGTGCGAAGTCAAGTGGGTATTAGGAAACATCACTACAAAAAAGCTAGTGGACTTGATGGAATTCTTGAGGTATTTCAAATCCTAAAAGATAATGCTGTTAAAGTGTGGCCCTCAGTATGCCAACAAATTTGGAAAACTCAGCAGTGCCAGAGGACCAACAAAAGGTCAGCTTTCATTTCAATCCCAAAGAAGGGCAATGACAAAGAATGTTTAAACTACCACAAAGTTACACTCATTTCACATGCTAGCAAGGTAATGCTCAAAATTTTTCAAGCTAGGCTTCAACAGCATGTGAATCGAGAACTTCTAGATATTCATGTTGGATTTAGGAAAGGCAGAGGAACCAGAGATCAAATTGCCAACATCCATCAGATCATCAAAAAAACAAGAGATTCCAGAAAAAAACACTTCTTCTGCTTCATTGACTATACCAAAGCCTTTGACTGAGTGGATCATAACAAACTGTGGAAAATTCTTCAAGAGATTCAAATAGCATACCACCCTATCTGCCTCCCGAGAAATCTTTATGCTGGTCAAGAAGCAAAAATTAGAAGCAGACATCTTACAGACAGACTGGTTCCAAATCAGTATGTCAAGGCTGTATATTGTCACTCTGCTTATTTAACTTATATGCAGAGTACATCACACGAAATGCCAGGTTGGATGAAATCAAGCTGGAATCAAGATTTCTGGGAGATAATCAATAACCTCAGATATGCAGGTGACACCACCATTATGGCAGAAAGTGAAGAGAAACTAAAGAGCCTCTTGGTGAAAGTGAAAGAGGAGAGTGAAAAAGCTAGTTTAAAACTTCACATTCAAAAGCTAAGATCATATCATCCGGTCCCATCACTTCATGGCAAATAGATGGGGAAACAATGTAAACAGCGACAGACTTTATTATCTTGGGCTCCCAAATCACTGAAGATGGTGACTGAAGCCATGAAATTGAAAGAAACACTCCTTGAAAGAAAAGCTATGACCAACCTAGACAGCATATTAAAAAGCGGAGACATTACTTTTCTGACAAAGGTCCATATAGTCAAAGCTATGGTTTTTCCAGTAGTCATGTAAGGATGTGAGAGTTGGACCATAAAGAGGCTGAGGGCCAAAGAATTTGTGCTTTCTAATTGTGCGGTTGGAGAAAACTCTTGAGAGTTCCTTGAATAGCAAGGAGATTCAACCAGTCAGTCCTAAAGGAAATCATTCCTGAATATTCATTTGAAGGACTGAGGCTGAAGCTGCAACTCCAATACCTTGACTATCTGATGCAAAGAGCCTTCTCCTGAGGAAAGAACCTGATTCTGGGAGAGACTGATGGTAGGAGGAGAAGATGAGATGGTTGGATGGCATTACTAAGTCAATGGACATGAGTTTGAGCAAACTCTGGGAGATAGGGAAAGGCATGGAAACCTGGTATGCTGCAATCCATGGGGTCACAAAAAGTAGGATACGACTGAGCAACAACATACGGGAATTGGATTAGAGGATCCTTACTTGCCATTTTAAGAATTTCTACTTTTATTAAACAGTAGGAAACCACCGAAGGTTCTGAAGCAGGGTGACATGGCCAGTGTTGTGTGATTGAAAAGGAAAGTTAGACAGTGTTTGGATTCTTCTGGAAAGGGGAAAAGAAAACCTAAGAGCTGGGAAATTATTTAGGATGTTTTGCACAAAATACTACATGTGTCTATCATTACTAATCAAAATTAGACTTAAGAGGTTTATATTGTTTTGCAAATTAATTATTCAAAGATCTTGACTAACAACCCAGACTTTGATATTAGGCATTAATTATGGCTCATATGTCATATGACTATATGAATTAAACAAGATGTCTTAAGGAGTAATAATGTTGAAGCATATTTAGAACAAAAATATGCCTTAAAGGTTAAGAGGAAGAGAGAAAGGGAGAGAGAGGCTGTCAGAATCCTGTGAAAACTTGCCTACTCCACTGAAAAATTACCCTCTAGTGAATTGCCTTCAGGCTGCATTTTCAGAAATTATATTCTAGTAGTGGTCAATTTTTCAACCCAAAGGGTGATATTTTTCTCCATAAATTTGATTCCCAGTCAATACTTTTTTATACATAATATGATCTAGGTATTTCACAGTCAAAAGTAACCAAGGTTAAAACGTCTCATAAATAGATAGTATCGTTAAACGTTGTCCATGTAAGGAGAACACTTGCATTCCACTGTTGACACTAAGTGTGTTATTAGCCTACTTGTCACTCTTTCTTCTCAGACAATTTCAATAAATAAACAGTGAAGCTCATTATGTACAGTTCCCAGTGTCAGAAGCTGCCATTCTTATTCCTATCCAAACAGGAGATGTGCTAGTTATTTCTGTAAGGGATGGGGAACTTTTTATATGCCAAAACATGCTGTCATTACAGTGGTGTTAATTCCACAAGTAGTTAATGAAGATAATGACATAAATGATTAAGCTTAAATGGTAAAGAATCTGCCTGCAATGATGCAGCCCCAATTTCAGTCCTTGGGTCATGAAGATTCCCTAGAGAATGGAAATGGCAACCCACTGCAGTATTCCTGCCTGAAGAATTCCATGGACAGAGGAACCTGGTGGGGTACAATCCACGGGGTTCCAAGGAGCTGGACACAACTGAGCGACTCACACTTCATTTGAAATATGTGTTGATTTCTTGTGATTACAGCCTCAAGGTTTAATAGACCTGTATACTCTTTTCTCCCCCTATATGACAGTTCATAAAGCTCCAGCTAGATTCTGGCACAGTGCTTTGCAGCCTCAGGGTGCACGGAGATTGCCTGAAAAGATGAGACAACCCAATTTGCAACAGTGGTCCAGGTTCATCTCTCTCCTCCAACTCATTCAAGCTCAGGGCAGTCCTCCTTTTTTAACTGACTTCATCACTGCTCCTCTGCTTCAGGAGACTTCATGTCCAATGCTGCATTTTTATCCGTTTTTTTTTTCTTTTATTCACAACTTAGTACAAAACATCCAACTTGTTGGCATTTCTTTGAAGTCAACCTTCTGTTCACTACTGCATTCACTCTTTTCCCCTATGGACCAAGTTTTCCTTATCACAATCTACCAGCCACTGGACTCACTAGTAATGTCTAGAAACTTTGACTTGCTTGTGACTCTGCTGCTTCTAACATGACCTAATATGAGAGCATCGTTTTTTGAGTTCTCCTTCTGCAATTTCTCTTTTGCATCTTCTCTCTCTTTTTCATTTTTCCATTTTAACAGTGGAATTCTTTACCCCAAACATCTATAAGAGGCTTCCAGCTATTTTCTTGGACTGTGGTCTCTCCTCGCCAATCCACCCTTTGCTGCCACAACATTAATCCTCAGAGACAACAATTTTTCAAGAATCCCCTGCTCAGGAAAGTAATATAACTGTTTTTGCCCCTGCTTAGTTGTCACAAACATCCATAATGGGCTTAACCTGAGAGAATGGACCTGTGTGACTCCATGGGCTAACTGCACTACAAACTATGGTTTATATTTATGATTAACATTGTATTTGGTGTCAAAAGAGACAGATAGTATTAGTGGGTATTCTCTAATCAATCTGTTGATTGTTCTGGTTAAAAGTATGTTCCAAGTTAAAATTTCTTTCACTTAGACCCACCTAGTACATTATGCCACTTGGAAACGATTGTCAGAGATAGAAAATCTTCCACTTTTATTTTCATGGAGGGACAAATATTTGGGTGGATGGTATAAAAATTCTTGTCCATTTTTTCTCTCTTGAACTGGATTAGTTTTTAAAATAGGATCTAAATATTGATTTGTTTCTAATCTCAATGAATTATTTTCAACCAACACTGAAAGCAACCTGAAACTAACACAACATTAAAATTCAAATTTTAAAAAGTGAAGAAAATGTTATTATTTTGAATTTTTTCAAGGAACTTTTGCTTTGTGATATCACACATCATGTAGTCTCTGGAAAACTCACTGTTCAACAGTGGATGAAGAAGGTAAATCATGTGCTAGCATTGTTTTGGCTTGCAGTTTTGAGCTTAAGAACACCCTAAAAGGAGACTGAAGAAGCCAGCAGGTACCCCTGAGCACACACTGAGAAGTGATGCTTTCTGCGAGCGTATACAAACAAATGGTTCTCTGGAATACAATGGAAGAGGCTGCGTAAGTTTCAAGCCTTTGAACATTAATGGCTACTGCCAATTTATTATTTCAATACATATCCAAGTCTGTATTCTCCAAGGTCTGGGGATGTGGTATTGTTTATCTTGGGAAGAAAAGATAGTTTTCTACCCATTAAAACAAGAATCTTTCTCTTCCCAACAATTACTGTGCCATTTTAGAAAGTCAGCTTTGCCTTGCTTCTCTCATTGTTGTTCATGGAACCAGCTCTGAAAGCACAAAGTTTAAAATTAAATGGAGGAAAATCAGATTTGTATTCACCTAGTTTTCCAGGAAACACTCTCAGGAGATATAAGGTCACAATAAACGTGAACGAAAAAAAGAAAAAAAAAATTGCCATAAAGTATGTTGCTTAGATATTTGACTAAGAGTGTTGTAAATACTTTACACTTCAACTGATGATACAAAGGAAAATAGACTAAAATATTTTAATTAGAAAACAAATTGTTCCAGAGAATTGTTTCCAAATTACATGAAAAAACTCAGGATGAAGTTGCTCACAATTCAGCATTCTTTTCCATTAAATTAGAGTACCATGGTTGTCCAGGAAACAATGAAATCATTTTTTTTTTACTTTTTAAATTCTAAAAATAGAGAATGTCAGTAAACTAAAACTTATTTACAAAGAAAAGGACACGAACTCTCTAGTGTTAAACACATCTGATTAGCGAGTTAATGAAAGACAAAGTACCACAGCCTAATACAATTATATCCCATTTGTCTTTGTGTTTAAAGCTCCAAAAACAAGATTTAGCACAGAAGTAGAAAAGATGCTAATTAATGACCTTCAGTGATTACCATGTGCCAGACACCTTATATACACTGGCCAATTTGTTCCTCAAAACAACTCCTGGTGGGAGTTACTGACCTCATTATATGTGTGTGTATGCTCAGCCATATCTGACTCTTTGCAACCCGATGGACTGAGCCTGCTAGGCTTCTCTGTCTGTTGATTTCCTGGGCAAGAATACTGGAGTGGGTTGTCATTTCCTCCTCCAGGGGATCATTCAGACCCAGGGACTGAACCCACATGTCCTGCACTGGCAGGTGGATTCTTTACCACTGTACCACCTGGGAAGCCCTCATTTCACAGATAAACTAACTGCAGCACAGAGAAATTTTAAGTCTGAAATCAGAGTTTGAACCCAGGCAGCATTTGACTTGAGACCTATTGTCTCTACCACCAGACCATATCTCCATACACAGGAAAGAATGAATATGTAAATGAAGGATTAAGTTCCTGTCATTTTTATTTAGTGTTAATGTAAACTTGTTTTCTCTGTATACTGTATACAAGGAAACAGTTGATTCGTTAGCAGAATAGTTAATTAAAATGAGCCAATAAGTCAACAGTGGAAATTCTAAAGGCATCCTAACCATTGGCTACTACATGAATCAAAAACCAGGAAACCATGCTACATTCCTAGCCCCACCAAAGAGCTACTGGCTAATTCTTCCTCCTCTATCCCAGTCTCCAAGAAGAGCAACAACTTCAAAATAGTCTCTCTCTTGGGAGACTTTTGAGACACGCTCTTACCACTTTGTCTCCCAGTCCCAATCCACTTACCTGCCAAGTGTTCAGTTCTGCAGATTAAACAGCTGTCAGCACGTCATCCCTGCCTTGATTTCAACTCAAGCCCCTGGCATCAAGCTTCTTATTACCCACACAGACTCTTAGCTGGTATTTTCCTCCCCATTCTGGCTCCCCTGCCCCACCCCACCCCCGACATTTCCATCACCAAAGATGATCATCCCAAGTTACAAATCTGACTATAGCCCGCTCTGACTCCAAATGGAATCTTGATACATCCCATTTTCACAGGACAAGATCAAAACTATGTATCAAGATACACAATGCCGAGTGCCATCTGATCCAGCTCACGCCTTTTCAGTTTTTATCAGCTTCCTCTCTTCTCCTTGATAGTTTGGAAAAGGAAAATGTATACTCCATGAATCACCTTTTTTATATGCCTGCGATTTTTCCACCCAGCTCCTCCATCTAGCTCCCACTCGCTCTCCATAGCACATCTCCGGACAGAAGCTTCCTCTACTTTTCCTATCCCGTGGCCTTTGTGCCTCTCCTAGGCTGGTTAGGTGTCATATATCCCCAGGACAAGCTTTGACGCAGAGCTTGTTGCTCCATTTACTTGTCTCTTCTCTCCACTTACTGAAAGGAATGCGACCAATCATCATTGTATTCCCCAGGGCGTGCTGCCGTGCCTGACAGGTAGTAGGTGTTCAGTAATCACTTCTTCTTAAAAAATAAGCTAACATTATAAATGTTAAATGAACATCACTTTACTTTACCTTTGCTACACTTTACAAAAGAGAAGATAAACCTGCATGCTGCAGAGCTACCCATATGTTTATTACCTAAGTGACCCTAGTTACTTCACGGCAAATAGATGGGGAAATGGTGGGAGACTTTTTTTGGGGGGAGGGAGCCTCAAAAATCACTGTAGATGGTGACTGCAGCCATGAAATTAAATGATGCTTGCTCCTTGAGAGAAAAGCTATGATCAACCTAGGTAGCATATTAAAAAGCAGAGACATTACTTTGCCAACAGAGGTCCATTTAGTCAAAGGTATGGTTTTTCTAGTGGTCATGTATGGATGTGAGAGTTGGACTATAAAGAAAGCTGAGCACAGAAGAATTGATGCTTTTGAACTGTGGTACTGGAGAAGACTCATGAGAGTCCCTTGGGCTGCAAGGAAATCCAACCAGTCCATCATTAAGGAGATCAGTCCTGGGTGTTCATTGGAAGGACTGACAGTGAAGTTGAAACTCCAATACTCTGGCCACCTGATGCAAAGAACCGACTCATTGGAAAAGACCCTGATGCTGAGAAAGATTAAAGGCGGAAGGAGAAGGGGACAACAGAGGATGAGATGGTTGGATGGCATCACTGACACAATGGACATGAGTTTGAGTAAACTCCGGGAGTTGTGATGGACAGAGAAGCCTGGCGTGCTACAGTCCCTGGGGTCACAAAGAGTAGGACACGACTGAGTGACTGACCTGAAGTGACTCTAACTGAATTCTCAGAGGTGTCAATAATAACTATTTTTAAAAATTCAGGTTATAAGTTTAATATTGAATAAATTAAACAATCCACTTTTAAACAATAGCTCAACTGTAATGAGCTGAAAAGAATCAAGTAGAGTCTCATTTCTAAATTCAAATGAAATTGTTGCAATTGCTGATTTTTTTTTAAATGTAGTACCCTCTGCTCCCTTAGCAACATTCTGAAAGAATTTATTCATCAATTCATCTCAAAAGAAAAAAGGTTGTCAAAGTGTTAAAATGTTTGATACAGCATTTATAAATACATTCTAAAATGTGACTGCCATTGTTAAAGGAGTTGAAATTTTCCAAAAATGCTCAAAACCAGTGCAGTGTTTTGATCACTGGTTCTAGAGTTAGCCTTTTCTGGGTTTAAATTTTGGTTCCGTAACTTCCTTACTACACAGCTTGGGGGAAGATTACTTAACCTTGTTGAGAGTGTTTTTTTTTTTTAAAGCAGTAAAGTAGGGTCAACCATAATCTCTACCTCATAGTTTGCTCTGATATTGGTATAAGATAAAGCACGGGTATGGTGAGGTGCATTGCTAATCATAGTAAGGCTCTATAAGCAATTTCATTTATTGGTTTATTATTTTTATACGCTTATTATATATTCAAAATTGACACTTTGAGGACACATTCTACCAAGTTTCACTTGTTTCATAGCCCACAAGTGGCTGGCAGTACTCCTGGGCTGCAGCACGATCAGCTATGTCTTAAGAAGCATGGAAGTATCTAGGACATCTGGCTATCTCATGAGCCCTACCTCCTGGTGTCCAAATTTCCAAAGTCAGTATGAAGCTCACAGGGGATTCATGGAGAAGACAGAGCTGACATTGAATAAACTGTACTTTATGATTCCACAGGCTCACAAGTCACCGTCTTCCTCAAGAAGATAAACTCTGAATTTAACAATAACGGCTTTTGCCTCAATTACTCTATCAAGACTTCTCGAGATGGAATCTGTACTTAACGCCAGTGTAGGAGCACATAGCTAGCACTGTCTTCACAAAGAATGAGTTGATTTCTTTGGGGGATAAGGATAGTCTGGATAAAGGCCAAAATAGGCTAACAATGAGGTTGGCAAGCCAGGTATACTGCAATTATGATCACATATGACCCCTGATTCCAAATAACTGGTATCAGAGTCAGACAAGAATTGAAAGAAAACCAGAAAGATGGAAGATGTTTTGTTATTCTGTTACTCTTGGTACCTACCCTTTTGTCCATACCACAGTCCTCCTTCTATTAGACTATTTGTGTAACTATTTTATCAACATTTAGTTGTGAATTCCATATAGGGTTTCATGCCCGTGCTGCTATGTGAGGACTGACAGAATTTGCCCAAGGAAGATGAGTCCATCAATTATGAACAAAATGTCCACACTCAAAGCCAGCTTAAAATGTAATGCCAAATTCAGATATGGCTTAGATATTAGCCATCAAACAAGGTACATAATTATGCCAATTGGAAAGCCACAATAGGTAAAGCTATTTCAATAACAGAAGATTGTCATAATTTATATTTCATATTTAAATAAGAAGAATAAAAGTTAAAAGTAATGTCTGGAGTAACCACTTGTCTACAGTATTTAATCAGAGTAGCAGAAACAATCTCTTGAATGGATGTGCAAGTGGCTGCCTCTCCAAGGTGCCATTCAAGATATTCTAAGGGATGGGATCAGGTTAAGTATGGAATTTTAGAGGCAAGATAGAAATTCTTTTGCAGGTAACTCACTTGCAGCTGAGGAGTATGTATTAAAAAAAACCAGGGGCATCAAAAACCCAGTGTCACTGTTCCCCTTTTTTTTTTTTTTTGGTAGCATTGATTGACTAAATGTCTCTAGAGAAGAAATGAGAGGAGTAAAATCTGTGAAAAGAATGTAACAAGGTCTGTAAAATCCCTCCAGACTAAATGGGTTTATAATCTAAATTAGATTAACAAGGTCTACACTCAATGGAGGTTTCAATTAGGCAAGATCAATTATAACACCTGCACATTTTCCATAACTTAAGAGGGGCAAAACAATATTATATCTAAGTTATATGTAACTAAAATTAATTTACCTTTCATGGCAAGACTCTCAGAGACAGTAAAATCTGACAACAGTATTTTAGTATCTTGAGACTTCATAGACACTATTTTTATGAATGTACTTGAGTTCCTAATAGGCATTTATCCATATAAAAATATAGAGCTAAATTGTAAGTAATTTTTTCAATTCAGGACAGCTAGATAAAGTAACTGGCCAATTGTTTTGCTTGGTTAAACATCTTTTTTATGCATTTTGAAAGGAATTCATGGGAATTACATCCTTTTCAAAGGCAGAAAATTGTTTCACTTTATTCCTTATTCTCTATAAATCATAATCTCTAAAAACAGAGGTTTCTCCCATACTTAGTAAAACCTAAAGATTTTACTAATGTTCAGTCACATGTTTACACATGTTTACACATGTTCAGTCACATGTGAATCTTTTTAAAATATTGATCCTCTATATCCAATTGCATTTCAAGGAGCTATTCAAGATTTATACCAATTTTCTAGAAAAGATTCCATCTCCTAAAAATAAAGAAGGAAGGAAGCAAGGAAGGGAGGGAGAGAGATAAGGGGAAGGAATTAAAAAGAAAGAAAAATAAGAGAACAATGAAAGTTAATATTTTAAAACAGAATTTTAATTAATATGTCTTCTATGGGAGCAATTGGCAAATAGATTAGCTAAAGAACAGGTAAATTTTTAAGATTTTTCTTAATTTGCTTTTAAAACAAAGATCTTTAATACCTACTTTATTGAGCTAAATCAATCATGTCTGACCATTTGCCATCCATGAACCGTGGTCTTCCAGGTTCCTCTGTCCATGGGATTCTCCAGGCAAGAATACTGAAGTGGGTAGCTGTTCCCTTGTCCAGGGGCTCTCCCCAGCCCAGAGATGGAACCCAGGTCTTCTGTGTTGCAGGCAGATTCTTTACCATCTGAGCCACCAGGGAAGCCCAAGAATACTGGAGTGGTAGCCTATCCCATCTCCAGGGGATCTTCCCAACCCAGGGATCAAACCAGGGTCCCCTACACTGCAGGCAGATTCTTTACCAGCTGAGCTACCAGGGAAGCCCATGTATATATCAGCTACAGTTTTACGTAACATAGTACTTGAGATGTTGGATTTCTACCCCTAATATTTAAGAGTACAGTTTACAGTTCTTCCTTCCCATACAAATCTCAAATATGACATTTAAAAAGGGGTAAATGTATGAAAGAAGCTTATGCTCTCTTAAAGCAAAAACTGAAAAAAACTATTCACTGAATATTGCTTTGAATTTTGTGAACGTATATAGATTGTTATGTCTCTTTTGACAGGGAGATTATAGAATCCAATGATTCTCAAGCCACTCTAGACATACAATTTAAATACTTAATAATATGGACTCATTTATTTCAAACTGTAATGACTGTGACCCAGAATAAGATATATAATGTACCCATTGAAACCTAATGCATACACATCCCATAAAAGTTTTATGAAACAATATATAACCTTGCCAAGTGTAAAGTATAATGTTTTTAATTCTACATTTTCTATTTTAGTCCAGTCAAAGCTGTTCATTTTTATAAAAGTGTTTTTAAAAAATGAAAAAATTCTTCTACAACTCCATTAAAGATATGTGAACTCAGTGGGATCTAAGGTCCATTTATAAAGGCTATGTGTTCTCTTTGTAAATGGAAAACTCTGGAAAAGCCACATTTAAGATTCAGAAGATGAATTAAAGGCTGATTCCAAATGCAACCTTCAGGCACTGTGCAACAGAGAAATCTTGATTATAAATGAAACAGGAATTTAAAAGAGCTTTAAAAAATATGATAAGCATGTATGTAGCGTTTACTATGTGACAAGCCCTGTACTAAGTGCTCTGTGGATCCTGTTTCTCTTAATTCTTCTGCCAGTTCTTCATGAGGTCTCAACTCATGGGGAGAGAATCTGAGGTACAGAGTGTTTAACATACAAAGGGCTGTCTGTTTATCAATGGAGGCTAAGTTTGCAAATAGAGTATTAGCAATAAGAGATGCTGAGTGATGCGTCCCGAGGACTCAGTTGTAAAGAACATTTTGATAGTGCTTAGGAAATCTAGACACTTTCCAGAAGAGCAATATAGGGAGGATAGTATCATTCTGGGGCTTACCAGGTGATGCGAGGGGTAAAGAACCCTATTGTCAATGCAGGAGGTGTAAGAGACACGGGTTCAATCCCTGGGTCAGGAAGATTCCCCTGGAGGAGAGCAGAGCAACCCACTCCATTATTCTTGCCTGCAGAATCCCACGGACAGAGAAGCCTGACAGGCTACAGTCCACGGGATCGCAAAGACTCGGACATGACTAAAGTGATTTAGCACACATGCACAGCACTGTTCTAGATTAATCTGGCATAAAGCAGGGACTCACGGAGTCAGGCATGTGACATTAGTCTTATTACTAAGGAAATATGGTGTCAACAACTATGGCGGTAAGAATGGTTAATGTATCCCACTGGTTTCAAAGGTTGGCCTGGAGGTCAGAAGATTTGCAGATAAAACAGTAAAGTATTGGCATGAAAACAGACGCAGAGGTCAGTAGAACAGAACAAGGGACCAGAAATAAATGCACACATTCACGGTCAAATAGTTTGTAACAAAGGAGCCAAGAATATATAATGAGGGTAGGACAGACTCTTCAATAACTGGTGCTGAGATAACTGGAAAGCCACGTGGAAAAGACTATGGCCGGTGATACACACACACAAGTTAGCTCAAAACGGACCTGAGACTTGAATTTACTTACAAGGACCATCCCTAATACCAGAGAACTCCAAGAAGAAGACACAGGAGGTAGCCTTTTTGACATTGGTCTTGGTGATTTTTTTTTAATTTAGCATAAAAAGCAAAACAAATACAATTTCAAACTAAAATGCTTCTGCAGAGCAAAGGAACCAAATGAAAAGGCTATCTACTGAATAAGAGAAATTATTTTCAATATCTGAGAAGGAGTTAATATAGACAAAGAGCTCACACATCTCAGTGTAGAAAACAAAATCCAGTTAAAAAATAGGTAGAAGAACTGAAAGACATTTTTCCAAAGACAACACACAGATGGTCAACAGCCACATGAAAAGATGCTCAGCATCACTATCAGAGCGATGCAAATCAAGACTATAATGAGGTATCATCTCATACCTCTTAGAACAGTTAATACGAAATAGACAAGAGATGAGTGCTGGTGAGAATGTTCAGAAAACAAAACCCTTGTGAACTGTTAATGGGAATGTACACTAGTGTAGCTACTGTGGAAATCAGTATAGCAGTTCCTCAAGAAAATAAAAGGAAAACACCAGATAAAACAGTGATTCCTCTTTGGGGACTGTATCTGGAAGACAAAAGGAAGACGCTAACCTGGACTATATCTGTACCACTATGTTTATCATAGCATTGTTAACAGTAGCCAGGATAATTTAACAACCTAAGTTGGATGAATGAGTAAAAATGGGTTGATATATACAACAAAATATTATCCGGCCATAAAACAGTTGAAAGTTTGCCATTTCCTACCCTGGATGGAACTTGAGGGCATCATGTTAAGTGAAATAGGACAAGAAAGAAACACCTTACAATTTCACTTAGCACGTGGAAACTTAAAAAGTGAAACAACACACAATGAAAACTAAGGGATACATGGATCAGATAGGTAGTTTTCAAAGGAAGAGGACAGAAGGTGAGTGAAATGGACTAAAGTGGTTAAAAGGAATAAACTTCCAGTTATAAAGTCATGGGATGCAACACACAGCATGGTGATTATAAGAGAATTTCCATCACAAGTTTCCATCACAAGGCAAAGAATTTTTGTAACTAAGTATGCTAACAGATGGTTAAGTTACCTAGATATATTATGGTGATCACTCTACAACGTATACCAAAATCTAATCATGCTGAACACCCAAAACTAATATATTAGATGCCAGTTATACCTCAGTTGGAAAACATCCATGCCCTTTGACACATTTTTACCTCTGCTTCTTCACTTGTAAAGGGGTACAATGCAAATTAATTTATTATTGAGGACTGTCATGAGAATACGTAAAGCATCCAGTAAGTAACTTTGTATGCAGGAAAACCATTATAAATGGTTTACAATCTTTTTTATTTTATTCTCATTCTTGTCAGTTCTATAATTTGTGTTTTTTCCTTTTCCCCAAGCCTGAAATTAAATTGTGAAATGAAACTAAATCTACAGGAAGAAGGTTAAGTAGCCAAGCTTTAACATAAAAAGACAGGAAGAAGACTGGATTCATGTATTCATACTCTGCAATGACTAACCTGAATTTCTCAGTTGAGAAGATTTACATTTTTTGATTTCACAAATGTGTGTGTCCATCTGCTTCTGTGCATGTTATTAAATATGTTTGATAAGAAACAAGGGTAAGAACAATGTTTCTGCCACTTTCCAAGGAGAGGGGGGAAAGGACTACAATGACCTATTTAAATCTGTCAGGTTAATGGTATTTTATGATGTAAAGCTTCAGTTTATCTCTTCAAAAAAAAAAAAAATTAACAAAATACTCCTTAGGGCTTATTTCCCAGAGAAACTTGAGTTTGGTATTGATGTCAGGAAGGGTGCAGTCAACTTTGTATTTAGTAAATAATTTTGATTTCTTGCCTATTTTGACAGTCCTTCAAAAGTTTTATCCCTTGATTAGAGCCATATAAGTGAAAATGCAAGAGAAATAAGAAAACATTGGAAAAAAATTACTTCATTTTATTTCTTTGCCAGTGAACTGAAGATATGATCAAGAAACATGGTTACACCCCTCCCTAAGCAGAAAAGTGACAGTAAAAACAAATAACTAAGGGAAAAAATCAATAACTTTGAAAACATAATTAAAATATTTTGTAAGCAATAATCATGAAATAAATGAAAGTCAAGTGACATTTTTGGAAAATTATTTGCAACAAGTATGCTAACTGGGTTAATAATATCTTCTATACACAAATTCTGAGAGATAAAAATGTTAACACCAAAACAAACTGGACAAAGAACAAGGTTAAATAATAAGCAAAGAGATAAAATGCTAAGAGTTTGACTTCATTCGCCCTCTAATAAATGAAAAAGTGAACAAGCAAGTTACCATTATCACCAAAATGACTTTTTTTTGTTTTTTTTGAACTGCCTATAAGTCTGAAGTAAGTATACAGAGACATATATGTCCATATATTACTATGGATGCTTTGAAAGTGAAAAAAAAAAAAAAAACTTTTTAAAAGCTGTTACTTGTTAATGGGAATTGTAGACAGATTTAATGCCAAAATCACTAAGATTGAGGGTAGGCCATCTGGAGCAGAAAATTACAGGCCCATGTCACTGATTTCCTTCCATACCCCTTTGGTTTGTACTAACATTGCTTTCTGCTGCAAGAAATCATGTGTGGTGAAAATTTCCATCTCAGTAAGTACCAAAGGATGAGAGAACAAAGATGATCTATTCATTCCAAACTAGAGGTCCTAAAATCAAGGTATCCTTAGCTAAGATATGTTCACCCAACCTGCAGCTCCTGCAAAAGCTTCTAACTTCCTCTCCTATTTTGTTCAAAGAGCCAAGGATGAAGGTTTAGAAGGCTATGTATGTAGAAAGAGAATCCTATTTTTCCACAGAAAACATTAGGAAATCTTTTATCCTTAAGTATAGACTACAACTGATGGACCTAACAATGGCATGAAAACCAGGCTTACTTCTGAACCACCAAGGGCTTTTTTTAAGGGAAATCCTTTAATGGTAGCTTCTTTGTCCTGTCTTGGTCTTCCTCTAAGATTTTACTAAGTAAACTGAATTTTAAAAATTCAGAGATAACATGATCAAACCTAATATTATAAAGAAAAACAATAAAATTATCAAAGCTATTAACCAATTGGCAAATTATTAAAAAGAAAAAAAAAACCTTCAGAAAATGAACCTATTTTACAGATATGGTGATCAATGTCTTTGCTGGTCTGGCGATTTCCCAGACTTCCCACTGAAATCCCTGCCTCTCAGGAAGTCACTCTATTCTAGGCAAACTATGACAGTTGGTTACCTATGACTTGAATTTTAATATAGATTTATTTGCCATTTAGAAAATAATAACCTACCTTTAGACATGAGAGGCTATTGTTTAGTCACTTTAGTCATGTCCTGCTCTGCAACCCCATGGATGGCAGCACTCCAGGCTTCCCTGTCCTTCTTTATTTCCTAGAGTTGGCTCAAACTCATGTCGAGTTGATGATGCCATCCAACCATCTCATCCTCTGTCGCCCCTCAATCATCCCCAGCATCAAGGTCTTTTCCAGTGAGTCCCCTTTTTGTTACAGGTGGCCAAAATGTTGTAGATCAGCTTTATTAAGCTTTACTATTTACCAAATAGTATACAATGAAGTGCTTCTCATAGGGTAAATGGAAATTCTCTATTCCTAATACCAAGGCAGGCAAGGTTCTTGATTAACCACTGTCTCATTTAACTCGTGCATTCACCAGGTCTCTGAGGGAAAGAAGCCATTCAGTACACATCTCCCTCTAAAATGAGGGGAAAAAACAAAAACTTGAGCTAGAGCATTCCATCTCTTATGAGATTTATTCAGAATGCAACTCTCAACCCAAATAATTCTGGACCTAGCATACTGTTCAAGAATATCTCTATGGTCTTACTTTTTTTTCAGTATATTTATTTAATAATGTATTTAGACATGTAACTGCATTAAGAACTGGCACATAAAACATAATGGAGCTCATGGCTGTTCCTGATAAAGTATTCTGGTACTTTATCTACATTTCCAGGATCTTTAAAAAAACTATAAAATACTTCGTGGCATACT
The DNA here is from genome assembly GCA_007570785.1 of Antilocapra americana. Taxonomy (NCBI): domain Eukaryota; kingdom Metazoa; phylum Chordata; class Mammalia; order Artiodactyla; family Antilocapridae; genus Antilocapra; species Antilocapra americana. The sequence goes on along the minus strand of ML660774.1, from coordinate 3,736,548 downwards.
AAACTATACAGGGACAAAACCTCCTGCCCACTTGGAGTTCTAAGAAGGGAGTTATTGTAGAATTATGTTGTATGACATCAATATCATTTGATTTGAATATTTCTTGATCAATTAAATTTCTTAGTTTATGTATTAAAATATCTGATGTGACTCGACTGACTGAATATATCAAGCTACTTAAAAGTATCTCTATGTAAAAGTATATGCAAATGAATTATAAATATGGGAAAATGTATAAACTTTAAACTACTAAGGCGTATGAAGTAAGGACAGATTATTAATTAAATGGGATGGGTAAGTGGGATAGACAGCTTAACTTTGTCAAATGGAAAGACGTTCTTGTCAAAGTTGTAAAAGCTCAACTTTTTCCTCAGACATTTTAGTAACATTCAAATGCACGGATATTTGGATTCACCATGTAGATAAAACATCCTACTGATTGTTTAAATTGATTGACATTTATTCACCTCTTTCAGATGACAACATGATATGGGCAGACTGAATTTTCAACAGTTTGCCTAATGACAATCTTGAAAATGAAAGAACTTATCTGGAATAGATTTTTCTCAAAAGGCGATGCTTCCATCTTCTTGCTTCCATTTTCTTGGGCATCTTCAGATGCTGAAAGTGACATTCTTTTTTATGTTGTTTAATTGAGATAAAGGATTAAGAGGCTGATACAGAATAGTTTACCCTGGCTATCTATAGATTTGAGCAGATTTTGGCATGATTTATTTTTGAAACAAAGACTGGTAAGATTAATATTATGGATTATAGTTTTGTTGTTTTAAGCTATTCAATGACAATTTCCTGATTGTTGAACATAGATGTGAAACAGCACTGTTTACTGTCACTGTCCTATATTTGTCCCTAATTTTGACATTAATATTTCCAGATTGGACTTCACTGTGACACTAGTGTTAAATGAGAATTTTAGCAATCAGTATTTTCAGAAGAAAATTCTAGAATCTCATATTAACAAAAGCATGAAAGATGGCCAGAAGATAACATTCCTTGCTGAAGGAGACCAAGAACCAGGATTGGAGACAGAGGATATTATCACTGCTTTAGCTCAGAAGGAGCATGTTTTTACTTAAGGAGGAGAATACCATCTCGTGTGCATGAACTTGCAGCTGGCTGAAGTATTGTGTGGCTTCCAAAAGGCCATCTACTCTTGACGACCAAACCATAATCATCACTTCTCATCCAGGTCAGATTGTCAAGCATAAAGACATCAGGCGTGTGCTAAATGAAGGCATGTCAATTTATCATAGACTATGTGGAAAGGGCTGCCTAGTCACTGAATTGAGGTTAAACTTCCCCAAGAATGGCTTTATCTCCCCTGATAAACTCTCTTTGCTAGAAAAACTCCTGAGAAGAAGGAAGTAGAAGAGATTGATGAAATGGACCAAGTAAAACTAATGGACTATGATTCAGAGCAGGAAAGATGGAAAAGCATATGAGGGTGATGATCATTCTTGAGGAGGTGCTCAGTGTCACAGTTCTTACCAGGGCCTGGAATTAACCTCACCGCTGACATTTTATCTTTTAATACTAATGGATTGAAGGACTATAATCATCATACTTTCACCACTGGCTATTATTTTAATATTCACATATAGCAGTGGTTTAAAAGTTAAATGACAGTATACTTGCATATAAAAGTTTAAAATAACTCAAAATATTGGATACTTCAAAATACTCAATGGATTGGCCTTAAATGCAAAAATGAATGTAGAATATTCTATTCTACCAACATTATTAACATTATGTTCTCATACTTTTCAGCATAAGATGTGGTTCCACCTCAAAATAGGGGAAAATATCTTAAATATCCATTGGAAGGGCTACTGCTGAAGCTCCAATACTTTGGCTGCCTGATGCAAAGAGCCAACTCATTGGAAAACTTTGCTGATGCTGAGAAAAAGATTGAAGGTAAAAGGAGAAGAGGGTAGCAGAGGATGAGATGGTTAGATAGCATCACTGATTCAATGGACATGAATTTGAACAAACTCCAGGATGTAATGGAGGACAGAGGAGCCCGGCATGCTGCAGGCAGTCCATAGGGTCACAAAGAGACAGACATGACTTAGCAACTGAACAATAACAACATCTTAAAATATACAAAACCTCAAACTATTATTTATCATTTTAATTGTATTATAAATAATTTTTTGTTATGAAGACAGAGTAACTTTCTTCCAAAAACATTGATTTGCATCAAAATGCTTTTGTATTATAAATAATTTTTTGTTATGAAGACAGAGTAACTTTCTTCCAAAAAACATTGAGTTGCATCAAAATGCTTTTTACACAAGAACTGTACATTTTAGAACCAGGTAAATGAAAGAGATTATGAATTAGTCATTTGCTCCACTTACACTGGAACCATTCCAGCTCTCTCTCTTTCTAATTCCACTGTTGTTCATTTATAGAAATCACTATTTATTATGAGTTCTTGTGATATTAGGAAGCTCCCTCCTTGTTTTGATTGCACATATTTTGGAAGCAAGTCATGCCTTCACTTGAATCCAGCTTCTTTATATATTGTTTTATAGCTGGATCAAATTGTTATTTAGACCCCAGCTTGGATCAGCAACATAATCTGCTGGAAAACACCATACTGGGAGAACAAAGCATTAATATTTATCGAAAAGTTTGTAGACAGTGGCCTCAGTTATATGTCTTTGACTATGTCCGAGGTACAAAAAATCTGTTTTACTGATGAGAAAATAAGAACTAACTCTGAGATGAGAGATATTTAGGAACTTGTTCAAAGACACAGTGTCAGGGTTGACATGCAAACTATGATCTATCTGGATTTCAAAAGTCTGTATTATTTCCATTGTTTCTCACTGATCTTCATTCTAGGAAGTCCAAGTAGCAAACTAAGATGACATAAGTTTCTTAATCCTTTAGACTGAGATGGAAGTTATCTGAAATTCTTGGCCCCTGTGAATGCTTCATGAGCCTACTGAACTACACATTACCATGATTCCCACCCTTGGCCTTTTGCTAATAAATAATGTGACCTTGAACAATTCATTTCATCCTTTCTAAACCTGGTTACAAATATATACAATTTAAGGAAAACTCTTCAAACATGAGACTATCATTACATCTGTGATATATTATTTTATCCTTATTCTAATTCCAAAGTAGGATTTTAGTGAAAACGTTAATTGCATTACTTTTTGTATTTTTCTATCTTTGAGTACAAAGGGTTATCATTGTTTCCATTTACTGTTTGAGTGTCCTGTTATTTGATTCAAAATAATATAAAAGTTTACATTACTCAAAAAATGTCAAATTGACTATGTATATTTAATATTAAGAGAGTCAAATATCCACAAATGATGATCAAGACTCATGAAACTCAGTCTCAAATAACTGCCAGAGTATAATTCAGAGTTTTATAATCTTCATGTAATGTGCCCACCCTAAACAATGAAGAGCTAATTTATAAAATTGATATGTACTAAGCCCACAAATTAAGTCACATTACTCATCATGCAAGTAAAACTAATACAGTAATTGTCATCACCCATACCTCTCTATTAGAAGCAAAGAGAAAATGCTACTGGCCATGGCTAGTATACTGAGAACACAATAATAGTTGAGATTTACAAAAAAAAAAGAAAAGAAAAAACAAAGTAAATTCCAATGTTTTCCATTACTAATTTCTCTGTGCAATTATCATTTGTATTTTTAATTTAACTTTTCAGGTTATATGGAAGTAGCAAGTAAAGTTTCATAAAAGTTTATATGACTTCTCCCAATGTAGTTATTACTGTAACAATTTGGTAAATCAAACAAATGACAAACAGAAAGAACATACAGGTAAACAGAAGTTATTTAGCTGGGTGGAGGGCTCACAACTATTCACATATTATTATGTTCAGTTAATCTACTACTCAGTATATTATTAAAAACGCAAATATTTTTCACAAAACTAGAACAAATAATTTCACAATTTGTATGGAAATGCAAAAAAAAAAAAAAAAACTTTGAATAGTCAAAACAATCTTGAGAAAGAAGAATGGAACTGGAAGAATCAACCTGCCTGACTTCGGACTATACTACAAAGCTAGTCATGAAGACAGTATGGTACTGGCACAAAGACAGAAATATAGATCAATGGAACAAAATCGAAAGCCCAAAGATAAATCCACACAACTATGGACACCTTAATTTTGACAAAGGAGGCAAGAAGATACAATGGAGAAAAGATAATCTCTTTAATAAGTGGTGCTGGGAAAACTGGTCAACCACCTGTAAAAGAATGAAACTAGAACACCTTCGAACACCAAACACAAAAATTAACTCAAAATGGATTAAAGATCTAAATGTAAGACCAGAAACTTAAAAACTCTTAGAGGAAAACATAGGCAAAACACTCTCTGATGTAAAACACAGCAAGATCATCTATGACCCATCTCCCAGAGTAATGGGAATAAAAGCAAAAATGAACAAATGGGACCTAATTAAATTTAAAAGTGTTACACAATGAAGGAAACTATAAGTAAGGTAAAAAGACAGCCTTCAGAGTGAGAGAAAATAATAGCAAATGAAGTAACTGACAAAGAATTAATCTCAAAAATATACAATCAATTCATGCAGAAAAATAAACTATACAATCAAAAAATGGGTCAAAGAACTAAACAGACATTTCTCCAAAGAAGACATACAGATGGCTAAAAAACACATGAAATGATATTCAACATCACTCATTATCAGAGAAATGCAAATCAAAACCACAATGAGGTACCATGTCATGCTGATCAGAATGACTGCTATCAAAAAGTCTACAAACAGTAAATGCTGGAGAGGGTGTGGAGAAAAGGGAACCCTCCTACACTGTTGGTGGGAATGCAAACTAGTACAGCCACTATGGACAACAGTTTGGAAATTCCTTAAAAACTGACAATAGAACTGCCATATGACCCAGCAATCCCACTGCTGGGCATACACACCAAGGAAACCATAACTGAAAGAGACACGTGTATCCCAATGTTCATCGCAGCACCGTTTACAATAGCCAGGACACGGAAGCAACCTAGATGTCCATCAGCAGATGAATGGATAAGACAGCTGTGGAACATATACACAATGGAATATTACTCAGCTAGTAAAAAAGAACACACTTGAATCAGTTCTAATGAGGTAGATGAAACTGGAGCCTATTATACAGAGTGAAGCAAGTCAGAAAGGAAACACCAATACAGTATATTAACACATATATATGGAATTTAGAAAGATGGTAATGATGACCCTATATGGGAGACAGCAAAAGAGACACAAATATAAAGAACAAACTTTTGGACTCTGTGGGAGAAGGTGAGGGTGGGGTGATTTGAGAGAATAGCATTGAAACATGTATATTACCATATGTGAAATAGATTATCAGTCCAAGTTCAACGCATGAAACAGGGCACTCAAAGCCTGTGTACTCGGTCAACCCAGAGAGAAGGGATGGGGAGGGAGGTGGGAGTTCAGGATGGCGGGACACATGGACACCCACGGCTGATTCGGGTCGATGTATGGCAAAACCCACCCCAATACTGCAAAGTAATTAGCCTTCAACTAAAATAAATAAATTAATTTAAAAAAACAGAAATATAAATGGGTAGATTGATTTCTGTGATAAAAATGTGTGATACATCAAGGAAGAATGAATTCTTAAATACTAACCAGCTTGAAATTTATGTTTCATTATTTTTGTTTACCTTACAATTTTGATCTAGGGAAAAGTTAAATGAGAAGTATAATCTTTTTAAATAGCAGTTGGCAATAATAGAATTTTATTTAGCAAAAAAAAAAAGAATAAGCACATTTGTGTAACTATGGTAGATAAATAGACATTAAAATACATATTTTCTATATTGTAAACTCATTAATGTGCATAAATTACAAGTTAATGATATTACATATTATAATCATCAAACATAAATTTAGTATACTATTGACAACTTTAGTCATAGTGTCCAAAATTTAACTCACAGTTTGTGATTGTAAAGTAAATGTCCTCTTGAAATAAAAGATCATTTTACTCTTGTATAAACCCACTAGAAGGTGAAGCATTTTAATATATAGATACATTAGGGATGAGGTTATTGATTGAGGAAAAGTCACAATTTGAGAGCAGGATGTGCTCTGACTCCCCTTTAAAATACATCCTTAATAAATTAAAGAAACATCTAGGTATTCCTTTGTTTAATTAAGTAGGTGTTAATTTAAGTCAGCGCTATAGCATTATATCCAAGTTCTACTCTGTGTAGAGACTCTAAGACATTCTTGCTTTATCATTATCGTCAATGATGATGATATTCTTTTACCACAAATTCTTTACCATGATGATCACCATCTAAATTATTATACCACTAAAACTCTCATAACTCAAAGACTGTAGTGTTAAGAGCAAAACTAAGTCAACCCAAAGTGTAGAGGAGAAACAAGTTTAAATATCATTTTAAACAAAGCAGCATATGCCACTTACTGCTAGGCGATGGCAGCATCATGTGGCATGCAGGAATGGAGGTGAACATCACTCAAAGGCAACAAAGGTAGAGGATAGATTCCAAAGTGAACGAACAGAAATAAGAGCATTAGTTGACCCTGCAAACCGCAGTCCCAGCTGCTACCCAGAAGACAGCCTGCAAGTGAGAAGTAAGTTCTCAAAGCTATCTGAATTTAAATCAAAAGAATAGAAAGCAAACTCACCTTATGCTTTGAATACAATTATTTTAAAATCAGTACCATGTTCAAGGCCATGTACTGTATTTTTATCAAAATACAATTATTTGCAATATGATTTAATATTTAAGTTAATACATAAGGATATATAAAGGACAGAAATGGTAGAGACCTAACAGAAGTAGGAGATATTAAGAAGCAGTGGCAAAAATACACAGAAGAACCGTACAAAAAAGATCTTCATGACCCAGACAATCATGATGGTGTGATCACTCACCTGGAGTCAGACATCCTGGAATGTGAAGTCAGGTGGGCCTTAGAAAGCATCACTATGAACAAAGCTAGTGGAAGTGATGGGATTCCAGTTGAGCTATTTCAAGTCCTAAAAGATGATGCTGTGAAAGTGCTGCACTCAATATGCCAGCAAATTTGGAAAACTCAGCAGTGGCTACAGGACTGGAACAGGTCAGTTTTCATTCCAGTCCCAAAAAGGCAATGCCAAAGAATGCTCAAACTACCACACAACTGCACTCATCTCACATGCTAGTAAAGTAATGCTCAAAATTCTCCAAGCCAGGCTTCAGCAGTTCATGAACCCAGAACTTTCAGATGTTTAAGCTGGTTTTAGAAAAGGCAGAGGAACCAGAGATCAAATTGCCAACATCTGCTGGATCATCAAAAAAGCAAGAGAGTTCCAGAAAAACATCTACTTCTGCTTTATTGACTATGACAAAGGCTTTGACTGTGTGGATCACAATAAACTGTGGAAAATTTTGCAAGAGATGGGAATACCAGACCACCCGATCTGCCTCTTGAGAAACCTGTATGCAGGTTAGGAAGCAACAGTTACAAATGGACATGGAACAACAGACTGATTCCAAATACGAAAAGGAGTACCTCAAGTTTGTATATTGTCACCGTGCTTATTTAACTTTTATGCAGAGTACATCATGAGAAACGCTGGGCTGTAGGAAGCACAAGCAGGAATCAAGATTGCCAGGAGAAATATCAATAACCTCAGATATGCAGAAGACACCACCTTTATGGCAAAAATTGAAGAAGAACTAAAGAGCCTCTTGATGAAAGTGAAAGAGGAGAATGAAAAAGTTGGCCTAAAGCTCAACATTCAGAAAACTAAGATCATGGAAGGACTGATGTTGATGCTGAAACTCCAATACTTTGGCTATCTCATGTGAAGAGTTGACTCATTGGAAAAGACCCTGATGCTGGGAAAGATTGAGGGCCAGAGAAGAAGGGGACAAGAGAGGATGAGATAGTTGGATGGCATCACCAATTTAATGGACATGGGTTTGGGTGGACTCCGGGAGTTGGTGATGGACAGGAAGGCGTGGCGTGCTGTGGTTCATGGGGTCGTAAGGAGTCAGACAGGACTGAGGGACTGAACTGAACTGATATAGTTAACATATAAGAAAGCATCCCAGGTTACTCTAGTATTCTGAATCACTTCAAATCTGATATATTTTTAAGTTTTCAATATCTAGGTTTCATGTCCTGCTTTGGCAGATGTTTAAAATAGCTGTACCATATGGTTTACTAAAGATAACATTATCAAATTCAGTATGTAACTCCTCGTGTTCAAATATGTCCTATTCAATTATTTTAAGTCACAATGTCTCCTTAATTGTCTACTGGAAGAAAAATATACAACCTTACAACTTACTGGTGTCTGGGATCTTTATAGGTGACCCATGTACAATTTTGCACAAAATAATGTTCCTGCCATAAGAAAATAATATTCTAGAGATCAATAAAGACAAGACAAACAAGGAAAACAATAAGTAGTTACATTGCATTAGTCTAACTGCATTAGATTAAGATGTTGGTGAAGACAATAAACAGCAGCTGAACGGCAATAACTTTTCAGTAACTGATTTGCACTAGTGTTTGAGTGCATGATTCCATTTAGCATGATGAGGGAGAAAATAGTTTACAGCTTTGGCTTGGACACACTTTATACGAGATGGCCATAAAACAAACAAGGAAACTGAGTTGTGTCTACATATGCAAAAATCAGAATAGTTGTCTAGGCTGGCTCTAAAAAATTAGGAATTGTCAACAATTAGGTGATATTTAAAACCTCAGGAAAGTAGATGACAGAGTACAGTTTGAGATAAAGGTAGCACGTGGTAAGCGACATGCTGAATCCAGAATTTCAGCCTGCAAAGAACGGGTAGAGGAGAGACAGAAAATAATGCTAAAATAAGCAGCCAGCGAAATCTAAAGGATGCCCTGGCTCCATGAAAGTGTTTCAAGGAAGAGGAAGTTACTGACTGTTGAGTCCTGCTGGAAAAATCTATGCAGATATAATCAGGAAGCTCAGGGTAAAGCAAAAGTCATTGCTGTTCCTGAGGAGAAAAGCTTCAGTGCATTGTTAGGAAAAGAACTCAGTTTGGGGTGGATGGAGTGGTTAATACAGAGGAAAAAGGGATACAGAAAATCTAGAATATACTTTTGAAGACAAGTTAGGAGATGGAGAACAACAGGGGAGAATTCTTTGAATAAGGTTGGGGAAATGAGATTCAGGATATTCAAGGATTCTTAATAGGAGGAAGGTGAAACGATCGGTATAGATGTAAGCTTGCGTTTAACAGTCAACAACCAGGAACGTGTTGGCCAGTAATTTCCATTTCTCCATCTTGTGTGAGGAAAGGGTACCCTGGAGTGAAAGGGATGGGAGCCTTTGTCAAGGATTTGAGGAGACAGGATGCAACTGGTCATCTCAAAGTGTGGGACAGGTAAATATGAGACAAAATAGCACGAATGCAAGGAAGTGTTGATTATTCACTGAAGTTTAGTGTTCTGTGAATTCTAATAATAATAATAATAATAATTCCTCCAGAACTTAAAGTTGCTAATGTTTCAGAACTCTAGTTGCGATCTGGACATTCTCCTATGCCTTGCCAAGTACCAGTCACCTCTTACGAGCCTACCCCTACCGGTTGCCCTTTACAGATATGCTATTTTCTAATTCCTTCTATGCTTTTTTAAAACACATGTCATTTGTTTCGTCAGGGCTTCCCTGGTGATTCAGATGGTAAAGAATCTTCCTGCAATGCAGTAGATGCAGGTTCAGTCCCTGGGTCAGAAAGATACCCTGGAGAAGGGAATGGCCACCCACTCTGGGATTCTTGCCTGGAGAATTCTATGAACCGAGGAGCCCAGTTCATGGGGTTGCAAAGAGGGGACATGACTGAGTGACTAACACTTTCACTTGTTTCATTTTAACTTGTTAGGTCTCAGTAGAAAAAGGAAAAAAAAATCAGTATATATGGATCTATATATCTGTTTACCCATTATTAGGATATGTGTATTCATAGAACCCTCTGTGTTAGACTTCACTCTAAAATTAACAATTGTGTAATATGGTGATTATACCTCCCTTTAAAATCTCTCACTGAATTTTGGCATCTCCAGGATGGATTTCAAACACCACAGTTTTTAATTTAAGGCTTTTATGTTCCCCAGTTATAGTCTCTTTCACCCTGATCACCCTTTATGCAACATAGAAAATAAGAATATGCACATCACTTTTAACTATATCATTTTAAGAATCACATTAAATATTTTTATTTAAATGTGTATCTATTCACCTAAGATATTCATAAATAACTGCATTTCTTTTTTCACTTAGCCTTAAGTCATGGATATTTCCACATGCCACGGGCCATTTCCATACACCGAATCTCTGCTTAGTGTTAACGCCTATGAAATGTGATGATTTATCTTACACTACGCTGCTTTGGGGGCACATGCATCGCTTTTAACTGGGCACTTTTATCAACAATGCTGGGATAACTGTTTTCCCTGAAAAGTTTTAATTCCTCTCTGATTGTTTCCTAGAATGCAAGTAACTTGGCCGAGAGATAGCAAAATCTTAAACACACTGACAAATTACCATGTCAATACCTTTTACTGGGTAACATTCCCATCAGAACTAAATGAGATTACCTGTTTCCTGCACCACTGTCACCTCATGTTAGGATTTTCAAAACACAACTAATTTCTCATGGAAAAAGAGCCAACACCATCTACATACAGCACTAATCTCTCTTTATGACTGAAGAGTGTGGAGTTCAATGTGGGCATCTGTTATGTCTGACTGATGGTTGTATAATTTCATATGCCTAGATTAAAGCATTAAATAAAGATCTAATGTTTGAATAAATAAAAATTTCCTGACGCTTAAGTCGGTAACTATCTATGCTACAGCTCCCTCTGATGAGCGGCAGAAACCCAAAGCTCAATATACTAGAAGTTAAACTCACATAACTTCCCCAACTTTATTAGATCCACAATCATCCCCAGAGTTACCCACATCCAAAAATTTCAGAGTCATTTTCCATGTTTCTATCTCAATCTACATTCAACAAGCTACCAATCTGCACAGATTATTCTTCAGTATATCCACTGAGTCTCCTTCTGAAATTCCTTAGTCTCTTAATTCTGGTTTTGTTTTCTATCTGAACTATAGCATTAGCCCCCTAAGAAAGCAGTCCACCATGGACAACTCTTTCTAACCGTCCCATAGGCTACATGGGGGTTTCTCAGCACTACTTCTATGGAGGCGTAGGTATTCTTTGTTGTAAGGCTGTCCTTCACATTGCAGGGTGCTTTGCACCCCATGCCTCTCTGTTCACTAGATGCTAATTAGAACATCATCAGCCATGACAACGAGAAGTGTCGATTGTTACTGGTTAGTAGCCAAGTTGTGTCCAAGTCTTTGTTACCCCATGGGCTGTAGTCCAACAGGCTCCTCTGTCCATGGAATTTTCCAGGCAAGAATACTGGAGTGGGTAGCCATTCCCATCTCCAGGGGATCTCCCTGACCCAGGAATCAAACTCACATCTCTTGCATTGGCAGGCAGATTATTTACCACTGAGTCACCAGGGAAGCCCAGAAATGTCTGTAAATATTATCAAATGATTCCTGTGAGGCCATATTGTCCTCCACATGCCCCCCTGAGAATCACTGATCCATACATTAAAGCTCGCTGTTCTTATAGGTTTTCTTCATTTCCAGAAGACCAAAGTCCAAATTAATCATGACATTCAGGTTTCTTGAAATCCAACATCTTTCTACTTTTCCCTGCTTCACTATTTTTATCAACTCTGTTTCTTTCCTATCTTTTCCCCCAAGTCAAGTAGAATATTTTCATATTCCTAGAACATACCATGTGTTCTACTGTACAAAGATCCTACCCATTTTTCAAGATTCATCTCTCTTGTCATCATGTTTATGATTCTTTTCCTGATTCTCATGTGCTTCAGTAGCTCTCTTACAGCACTTAGTATTTTGTTCCTTATTATTGATATGTGGGCTACTTCTTGAGAGCAAGAACTGCTTTCCATTGATCTTTGTACACCCAATTCTGAGCACAGTGATCAGCCTATGGTGGGAGTTCAATAAATACTTAATGAATTCGAGTTGATTGTTTGTTTGATTGATTGATTGTTTCAGGTGTACACACTTACAAACCTCAGCACAGCTAAAGTATAGTGCTTGGTTTTTAAGAGAACAGCTGTAAGTTCTGGAATCATATAAGAGCACCTCACTCTAAATACTTCTACAGTATTCTTTGCATATTTTAAAGTATTTTTATATACTATACATATATATACTTTTCTGATTCAGTCCTTTAATTATTTTATATAAGGGTTAACTATATAGAAAATGTTGTGACATTTTCACTAACATAAGTTATGCCTCACACACATAAAAAGTCCCATTGTATACATACTGTTTAGTTACATTTTTTCACTCATCTGACTCTGGCTATCATGTCTCTGAATTTCCCCCTACTCAACCTGGATAAACTTGTGTGGTGCAAAATTCCACTTTTTGATTGAACGCATGCAAACTGAACACTTAGCTGACTTATTCTGCTTAACTGCAAGAGACAGTTTAAGAGGAAAATGGGAAATGAAGATAGCTCCAGAAGCCCTGAAATATTCCTACTGACTATTCACAAAGAGTAGAAGAGATAATGATGAAGTACCTCTAAAGCATATCAGTGGGTTTCCTTGAAAAGGAAGGAGATTGTTAGAAGCAATGGGTTGCAGAAACACATCAACAATTATTTCATGGAAAAAGCCATCAGCCATTATCTGGGTTTGTGCAGAGGTCAACATCGTAACAGAGGTGAGGTCACCCTTGAGGCATTTTTCTCACATACCATTATCTACTGGTGTACACAGTTTAAGGCAGTAGTTTAAAATACTCAATAAGTATTAATAATTTATTAAATTGCCTACATTAGGGAGGTGAGAAATGCTGTTATTTTCACATAGTCAATAGAGAGGTACAAGAAGATATTAAATGACCTGATCATTGAAGCAAAATCAAGTAGGGTTTACGTTAGAACAGACAACTTTGAATAATAAGCTCCTTTCTAGAGGTCAGTGATTGGTCGTTAAGCATTTAGCATCTAGGGTTAGATCAGAGGGATGGAATCAGGAGGGAGGTGGGAGGCAGGTTCTAGGAGGAGGAACACATGTATACCCATGGCAGATTCATGTCAATGTATGGCAAAACCAACACGATAATGTAAAGAGAATAAATAAATCAAATAAATAAATATTTTGGTGGCAATAATCCTCTAATTTCTCTGTAAAGTCCTCACAGAGACTTCTCCATGTTGAGAATTTTCAATGAATAACCTTAAATAACAAGGGAAACAAGGCCATCCACAGTACTGCCTCTTAACAGATTAAGTTCATTATCTCTGGTAACAAATCATTATTTCATTGCTTCAGAAAATTCAGATGTAGAAACCATAATCTGGCTAGTAGAGGGAGAGGAGACATTTGCTCAAAGTCTGATTTTAGTTCAGCTCCCACCTTGACTACTGATCAACTAACATCTAGAGTGGCCACTTTAGAGATTTCAGCCATTATACATCCCTACTCCTCTTGTTTACCCAATTTTGGGTTAAAAGGCAGAAGTCACATAAAGGAGAAAAGAAAAACATAATCATAAATGTCAAAATCTCTTGGGGAAATGGAGCTATGGAAATTTCTTCACCATTCAACCCTAAATTGTGATTGTTTAGATGGTACATGGTGTTTTTGAGAGTGGGAAAGGAAGAATTGAACTAGACAGCTTGAAAAAATTAGGTAGATGATAAAATATAAATTTTGCAGGAAATATATTCACCTCCTTTCAGTGACAGAAAATGTAAAAATCATGTGTGAAATTTTTGACATGTCTAACTATGAAAGAACCATGAGTCTCTTTAATCCAAAAAATATATCATACTTGGAACGGCTTACAGGTAATGAAAAAATGTAAATGATAGAAACAAAACTGATGACATCATTTAGGGTTTAACAATGGAAAAAGAATGTTCAAAGAAGCCAGTTTCTACAGGTCAAATCACAATTTCTCGTTAACTGTAATTGCAAATATTAATTCCCGAAAACAACAGAAAATGAACCAAAGAGAACAATACCTTGGCAATGCAACAGTCAAAGAAAGGTAATGCGTTTAAATAAAATCGCATGCATGTGTCCATTTGCATTGTAGTTGAAATCGTAATTTGAGGACTAAGCACAAAATTATCTTAGGTATAGAATATATACCAAAAAAATTATAATTCTGGTCATAACCTGACAGGCTTTTGAAATACTCAATGTGAAAAGATGGATGCTTGAAATATGAGAGAAGAATGGAAGGCAGAAAGAGGACTGTCATTTCACTTCTGTGGTTATTTTCCTAATTATTTTATTCCCAAGATTAGCTTAAGTGAAATCCCATTATTCATTATGTAGAACCTTTATTCTTTTTAAAAGGATAAAGGAAATACTTATTTCTAATTCTCAAAATTGCCTTCTATGGTTTTTCTTATATTGTAGACTTAAATGTTAAGAATACCTCTTCAAAAAAAAAGTAACTTATCAATGAAGTACAATTGAAAGTGGGTGAATATAGAAGGGTAATCAACAGGCCTTAGCCATAAGGTTTCAGGCTTTTTTTTTTTTTTTTTTTTTTTAGTACCTTGAAAAGGGATCATACATGACAAGGTACAAATTTCAAAAGTAATTTTGCTGACTCTTTGACAAAGCCCTGTTATGCGATTTTCTTCTGGTGGGAAGAAGAAAAAGTTGAATAGGTAATTATATTTTTAACTTTAACTTAGGAAGTTCAAAGAGAGTATATGAGCCTGCTACATATACTACAAGTATATGAGAGACCATCCTCATTTATCCTCAAAAGACACCATTAGGGGTCACTCAATAGCACTAGCCTGCTGACTGTCTCTCTTAAATGAACTGCATGCAGAATTCTGTGCAATTGTTTGAGCATTTTAATCCTTGATGGGGCTCCATGCTTTGTCCCCAGCAAAAAACAAGGGACATCTGAGCTTCCCTCTGGGAGCTGCTAAAATGTATTAAGTACCCACTGTGTGCAAAAAACCCTCCTGAGCATTTCATTTATATATTATATGATGTTTTTATATTATATGATGTTTAAGAATTATGAGTGAGGTGAGATTAACTCATTCCACATAGACTAAGGCTCCATGAGATTTGGTAGATGGCATGAGGTCATATAAGTCACTGAAGTAAGGGGAGGGAACAAGATTTGAGCTAAGACTTCTTCTCTACAGCTTTAACCCTTTTAAGCTAGTATACTTTGATGACTGGTGCATGATTAGGATTTAAGAGTTTCCTATATTGAGTGTGGCTTCCCTCATAGCTCAGCTGGTAAAGAATCTGCCTGCAATGCAGGAGACCCCGGTTTGATCTCTGGGTTGGGAAGATCCCCTGGAGAAGGGAAAGGCTACCCACTCCAGTATTCTGGCCTGGAGAATTTCATGGACTGTATAGTCCATGGGGTGTCAAAGAGTCAGACACGACTGAGCGATTTTCACTTTACATTGAGTAACAGACCACTTAACATTATAGATCTTTGTTCCTCATGACTAAATGTGGAAAACTTTCCTGCATTTGAATTCAACTGAACTAAAAGGTCTTCATCAGTCATTGCCATATGTAGATAAGAAGCTAAGAGCAGATCGGGTTTTGTTTCTGAGCATTTGGGCAGCATAGTAACTATCACCAGTAGAAGTCAGAAAAGGTTTACCATACATTAAAAGATTTGACCTAAGTTATCAGGACGCCACAACCATATTCACCTCTGCATGCTGTCAGGCACACAGGGTCGTAAGTTACCGTATCCCTAAAGCAACATTTGAAGAAATTAAGTGCCTAGAGGAGCCTGGTGGGCTACAGTCCATAAAGTCTCAAAGAGCTAGATATGACTTAGCAAATAAACAACAACAGTCCTTTATTTCCCACCTACACAGATTGTCAATGACAACAATAATAGTAACAGTGTTGTTCCAGCCTAGCGTGGTGTTTGCTTGTAGGAAGGCAGTGCTCACCCACATAGCCCAAAATAAAGGCTGGGAAACACTTCCTTCTGCTAATGGGCTACTTGCCTCATCAGGCACTGTCCTAGTTAGTACACTTGGTGCTGCCTGCCTTGTTGGGATGCCCTCTTCTCATGATCACAAAATATCAGTGTAAGGGTCTCTTCCGCAGACAGTAGGCAATTCCTAAGCTTCACTCTGACCAGACCATTTCAGGCGATATGCCCACTCCTGAGCAAACTGACCAGGTTTCATCTCCATCCCCCACCCCTGTAGCTAGAAGCAGTCAGCTTCTCTTAGGCACTTGTGTGTTGTCAGGGAGGGACCCAGCCAGCAGGGGACAGCTATGTAAATAAAGGAAATCGAGGCTTTGTGACCTAGAGTGACAGGAAATGGTATCTAGGAGGCAGAATTTACAATATGTCTGCTACACTAGAGACAAACATGAGGAACTCCAAATTTAGTTCTCTTTATTGCATAAGATGTTTTTTAGTAAAAGAACTAGACTGTGTCTCAGTCTAGACTATTCTCTATAGAAATCTTATGTTCCAAAGGAATTCTGAAATAAAGGTTTTCAAAATCATATTCATTAACTCTGTGGCTTGACTGCTGTATATATTCACATATTCTTCTGTATTTGATCTAAACTATAAAGGGGTATTCTTGATTACAAGTGCACGTTGTTTTTGTATAATTACTGTCATCTTTTCAGGATCTTTGTTTTACTTCTGTCTATCTGGCATTATTAGGCAGGTATGTAATAGATGGTGAGGGTCTTTGCCTGTGTAGCTGAGTTTATTCTTCATTTTTTTACAATCATTCCATACATGTATCTGCTTATAGAGTTCTAACAAGCATTTGACTGTTAGAACAGTGACAATATGATTGAGTATTAGTAGTATTAATACCATTGTATTTAATAATTTACAAACTTGTCTAAGAATATTAATACCAGCAACATAATCGATACTCTATAAATACTTCTTCAAACCATGATCTAATTTACTGAAGTATTTCATCTCTTAAACAGTGATTTTTCTCTTTAATTATTTGGGATTCTATAGAGCAAATTATTGGAATTTCTTAATGTTGTTACATTTAAACAGGTTTTCATGATACACACAACATAGGTAGTTTTCCTTTCTGCAATATGACCAAAAAAAGAGAAAAAAGGAAAATATTAATTAGAAAAAGTACACACACACACACCGCCTGCAAAGAGCCCCTGGGAAACACGTTGGTTTTGGTCTTAATGGTTTTTCACTGAGACCGTATTTCCCTCACCCCCAGCAGCCAGCAGGCAGTGTCTCCAGACACTTTTGGTTGTGAAAACTAAGGGGAGATGCTACCGTGCTACTGGTATCTAGGGGGTAGGAGTCAGGAATGTTGCTCAATATTTTTAAGCTCAGGACAGTTCTGACCCACAGCAAATCATCCAGGTGTCAATTGTACCAAGGTCGAGAAACCTGGTGTTGACCTTGTCTACAATTTATGTTTAAAAATTAAAGAAAGCTTCTATGAGAAGTGATAAACCTAAGCTGACCCCAACATAGATTTGAGACCTAAATTCACACTGTAAATGAAAACATTCAATGTAAAGAACGCTCTCAAAGCCATCTCTTTGATAGTTAATTTTGTAAGGGGTAGAACTTTGAAACTGAAAGACATTGTATTGGCTAGGCTTCTCAGCAATAATCACAAAGGCAAGAAAACATTGCAAACATTTGAAAATATCTAAAGTTTAATTGAATTTAGGGTGTTTACATTTAAATATATATATATATATATACACATATATATTTAAAATACTGGGGAAAAGTGGTATTAACCTAGAATGTATACATGAATAATATATTCATGTATATCAAATGAATGTATTTGGTATTAATAAAATCAACAGTAAAAAAATTCAGGCTAAAAAAAATGGAGGGGGTTTAACAAAAATAATTTAACCCTAGTAAAGAAACATTCATAGACATGTCTGAGGAATAAAAACTATTGATGATCAAAGAAAATTCATGAACAGAAACTTAAAGGGGATGAATTAAATTCAAATAGAAATATGAGCACTACTAATAAAATGAAATTAATTCTCCAAAGCATAATGATGGACAGTTAGAAATCCAGTTGCATACATTCCAAGGAACAAGCTTATATAATATGACCTTGTTCTACATGCATCATTTCAAAAACAGTACAATCCACTGCATGTGCCTCCTATCCTGAAGCCAGCACTAAGGTCCTTCGGTAAAAACAGAAAATAGCTTTTAAACACATACAAGTGGAAAGAGAGAGAAGCGTCATGTGTGCTCACGAACTGCTCTTCTCCCAGGGCTTTCAGAGAACCTCCAGGAAGCCTCCTTATAAAAATGCTGGAAACATCCCTGTCTCCTGATACCTTTGCATCGGTCTCAGGCTGAATAAAACTTTGCTGAAGGACAAGATGAAATGCTCAAAACATGCCATTTAAAACCCTCACTTGCTATTTCCTTTGATAATGACAGGGCACCACTTACTTAAAGAACACTTATCCAAAGTGGAACCTCCTTCACATTTTCACATTCGCTTTCCTTGTATCGCTGACCGTTCTCGGAAATGCAGGCAGCCCTAAGCAACGTTAATGCAGCTGTCTCCAGAGTCCAGGTTACCACCAGAATGGTGCCAGAGTCTCGGGTCTGGAGAAGAAAGCAGGGCGAGTCCCGCTGAGAGATCTCCCACAGCAGTGACAGCGGGGAGAGGAGTCAATACACGATGAGTGTAGAAGAGCATGGATTAGAAAGAAGGCAGAGTGCATTACAAAAAAAACAAACTACACTGGATACCCAGCCATCAGAAAATGGTAGTTAGGTAGTTCCTGAATGGGAAAAGTGAAGACTTTAAAAAAAAAAAATGGGGTGCCATTTTCCAGGGCAAACTGTTGTAAGTAAACTGGGAGGATGTTTTGTATCAATTCCCTGTGCCCATTGAGGGAAGGATGGGGCTTACGGAAAAAGTAAAATGGAACCAATAAATACCTTCCCTAGAAAATTTTTCAAAGACTGAGAATCCATAAATTTCCTATGAAAGAGTAAATTTTCTATTTATATTTTGCATAGAAGAAAACCTTAGGAAAAATATAATTTGGTTTTCTGAGAAAACAAAGGCTCTATCCATATCTATTACGATGCGTTTTTTCCCCCAATCAGCTCACCTAAGTATAACTGAATATTGTGAATACAGTTAAGTAGATTCCATGAGACTAACATTCTTAGGTATTGATATTACTCTCAGCTATTTGGGGCTTCTCTTGTGGCTCAAATGATAAAGAATCTGCCTGGAATGCAGGAGACCTGTGATCAATCCTAACTTGGGAAGATCCCCTGGAGAAGGGAAGAGGTACCCACTCCAGGGTTCTGGCCTGAGGAAGTCCATAGACTGTATAGTTCATGGGGTCACAAAGAGTCAGACACGACTGAGTGACTTTCACTCCCTCACTCAGCTATTTGAGTTTAGTTAGCGGACCCTGAAATTATACTCTGTTCAGTGGTTTTCTTTGGGACTTTTTCTCTCAATTTTGTGTTCAGTGTTGAGAACTACATTTTTTTTCTCCCAGTATGACAAGTATATTACAATTCAATTGGAGTTAAAGTGGATCTATTATCCTAAGATTTAGTTCTGTTATTTAGAGCTTAACCTATTTAATTTTTTTTATCTGTTTATAAAGTATATAACACCTACTACAGAGTTGTGAATTGCAACTCCGATTTCTGAAGTACATGATACTTGACTTTCTGGATAGTAACAGTGGGGGAGAGGTGATGCATGCAGCTTTAGCCGTCTCTTCTTCCTACTGCTAATGCTGGCCATCTGCTCGCTGTAGATGATTTTTCCTTGTGCTGAATCCCAACCACCCAGTCACTGAAAAATCCATATGCTGGGCTCACCCATTTGCATGTACCTGTCTGTTTCCATCAACTATGGACTTTAAGGCTCAAAAAATATATATATTCAGTTTTTAACAAAAAAGAAGTGAAAGAAAATCTTCTATCTTTGCTTTCAGATACTGCTGTCTGCAATTGAACTGAAACCTAAAAGAATTTACACAAATAACTTGGTGTTCTGAACTCTCTTGATACTCTTGAGTATCACCGTGTGTAGTTTTTTTTTTTAACTACATGATATTCTACACAATATATGTGTATATATCATATTATCATGTTTTGGGATTAAACACACTCTCTGCAGTGAGAGCACAGAGTCTTAACCCTTGGAATGGTAGGGAATTCCTGTCCCCTGATTCTTAAATCAGAGGTTGGCAAGTGTGAAAGGGTTACTCAGTCTTTTCCAATCCTGAGATCCCTTGGATTGTAGCCCACCAGGCTCCTCTGTCCATGGAATTCTCCAGGCAAGAATACTGGAGTGGGTAGCCATTCCCTTCTCCAGGGGATCTTCTGAACCCAGGCATTGAACCTGGGTCTTCTGCTTTGTAAGCAGACTCTTTGCTATCTGAGCCATCAGGGAAGCCCAGAGATTGGCAAACTTTCTGTCAAAAACCATATAATAAGTATTTGAGAATTTTCAGCCTTGACTGCCTGTCACATCTACTTATCTCTGCTGTTTCAAACAAAGGCAGCCACAGACCACAGGTAAATGAAGCCAGTCTGTTTCAGTAAAATTTTAGCTATAGTCACCGAAATGTCAATTGGCAATTGTAAATCATTTGCAGTGGTAACAAACTATTTTTTAACCTTTTAAAATTAAAAAAAAAATTGCAAGCCATAGAGAAACAAGCAGTGACCACACTTGGCCTATAGGCTGTAGTTTCTAAACTTCTGCTCTTAAGTCCAGTATCTAAACCTCCAAACCTTTCACTTCTTCCATCAGAAACCTTCCTGTCTACACTTTACATCTGAAAACAAGGCAAAAACATGAAGCATCCCTACAACCTGTTTCTACAAGAGAGAACAGGCAATGTTTTGAGTACTAAATATCACTATTTATGTATGTGATATCTCTTTTGGAAGCGTACTTCATCCTGGAAACACTGAAGCTCTCTGTCCAAGTTTCTGCATAAATAATACATCTTATTTCTCTGACTGAGTATTGTGAGTACCTTTTTAAGATGGTAAGAGTCAATTCTGCATTGTGATCAATGCAAGAAACATACCATTTGCACACGGCTCTCCAGCAACTTCAAAGCAGCCTTAGATTTTTCAACATATACCCAATATGGGTGGAAAATCAATAGAGAATCAGGTCCACAATGAATCCTAACAATCACGCTGCTACTGTACATGCAGTAACAAATTCAAGATCAAAGCTGTCAGAAATTAAGTTCTCTGGTACCACGACATCATGGCAATATTTTTCTGGGGAAGCCTCAGGGTTACACAATTGCCTTGTCTCAAGGTATCCATTTTTTCCTTCTGAACTGCTGATAGGATTATCATTTGTATCTTTGCCATGACTAAATAAACTGTACCTTTAGAAATTAGTGCTTACCCCAATGAACTCTGCAACAAGGAAATCTATAAATAAATTGCTGAAGGTTACTTGTAAAAGCAGAATGCAAAGATCACGCTTCCAAACTTTAATCATAAATGCCTTCCTAGCATTTCCATCTTTTTTATTGTATAATTTATATCCTTGATAGGAAGTAACCATTCTGTTTTTTCAATGGTAGATGGCAGCCCGCCAGGCTCCTCCATCCATGGGATTTTCCAGGCAAGAGCACTGGAGCGGGTCGCCAGTGCCTTCTCCAGAAAGCAGCAAGAAAGGTGAATCTGATGCAGCCCTGTCTGCATATACAAGTACCATTCTGATGTCTCCAGCTCAGTGTCCTCATTGGCAAAGTCGACTGGCAAACTTCATCAGCGATAAAAGAAAGGTAGTTTCGAGAGTTATAAACAAGAGTAATTAAAATATTAACAACAGCATGAATGAAATGCTAAGTTACTGTTTGTGTGCTCCTCTGCTATGCTCCACACACATTTTACCTTCCTTCCCAGAGTTTGCATGTGAATGAGGCTCTGCCCTGGATGGACATATTGCAAGGCCTTGGTTCTTTTCCCCATCTCTTCAAATCACTACCCAGCCAACATCAGCCAACAGGTCTTCCCGAACATTCACACTCTGCTCTAGGAGGAGTTCTTCTGTGCTATTCCTGCACTTCTTTCCACCTAAATCTAGCTCGTCAGGAAATAGGAGTGGAGCAGTTTGTATAATTGTTAGAATGGAATCCATTTCAAATTACTCATCATCCACAAGTACATTATGAAGAGAAAAGATAAAAAGCTAAGCAGAGAGGAAGAAGTGCAGTTATCAATGATGATTCATTTCAGTGTAATACTGAGTACTGGCTTATCTTCTGCTCTTCTGTAAATTACATTTGTGAAAGGCGAAGAATCTTGTTATATTTTAGTTAAGTTATATAAGCATGCCTTATACAAGTTAATGAGAATGACATAAAAGAAACAATAAATCTCTTTCTCAATGAAAATGATTATAACTATGTCAAAAGATGTAGCTTTTAAAATGATTAAATAATATTTTCATTTAAAAATTATGTTCACATTTTAGTTATTTTTAACAAGGTCACTGAAGAATGTTATACTCTATCCTAGTTAATATTAAACTGCAAAATAACACCATCTAATGTGTTGGTAGGAAATTTTATTTCATTTTAATGTAGAGAACACATTTTTAATGGCACTCTCAAAATTTTCCATAATGATGCATTCACTATGCATTGCAAAAATGTAAGTTACAAAAAGATATCTTTGGTGAATTTAAAAATTGAGTTTTTACTTCAAACATCACTGAAACTATTTGAAACATGCACAGTATCATTTATAGCTCAAATTTCCTATCATTCCTCTAAAGAGTTCAGAGTGAAGAATTTTTCTTTTAAATATATATTTCAGGTTAATCCATTTAAATTTTATTTAAAGCCATCAGCTGAATTATATACACAAAAACTTTAAAATAACAAATTAGAAATGTGTATACAGGGCATTATTTCCAATACATTTATCAGTTGTGTAATTACCACTCTAGCTCCTATTACAATAAATCATTGTGTCCAGGTAATCTTTATTCAAAAAGTACAGTCAAAGAAATTACTACTCTATTGCCAGCTGTTCCTACTTTATAATAAGATGCATTTCATGTACATTAACACCCCGATGAAAACAGATGGCAGTAACTCGTTTTAATATTTTTTAAAGTATTATTTCAGTTTAATTTCTGTTGTATTGTACAATGGGCATTTTAAAAGGTACCATGTTCAAGCTCAGAATGAATATTTGTAGCTCATTTATAGCAAAAAATGATAAATGAAATTCTACTGTCATTTTACTTAACTTACTCTGGATCCATCTAAACTCATCATTATTGATAGCTGTTGTTATAAAAATTCTCTAATAACGCTGTATTTTGCAAAACAAGAAGGAACCCTAATCATTCTTAATAATCAAGCTGAAATATCTTCTGCTACATCTTAAAAGCAAAGCTGTCCATGGAGTCAAATATTAGACACACATGAAATTTGAGATAGCTCTTAGCTGTTTACCTTGTTATGATAAAAAAAAATCTCTTTTTTGTAGACTACCAAAAAATTGAAAACTTTTATTTCAAGATTTGATGATTTTAAGTTTCTTAGTAAACTAACTGATGACTAATATTTAATATTTATTCAGCATTTAGTAACTGGGCTAAGTTCTCTGCTTATATTTAACAAACTTCATATTTTATTGAAGATATATAAACTCATGACTAACAATGTGTTGAAAACAAAATCTCAAGAATCATTAGGGTTTGGAAAATCTTGTTTTACTTAAATTACTGAAGAAAGATTAATGCCTGAAAACTAGTCATTAAAACCTCTGTAGCAGATTATCTAATACTTGAAGTGCATCCATCCACCCACTCACCCAGTATATACTAGTGAAGCATCTATAGTATGCTATGCATCTTCCTAGCCACTGGAGACAGTGTGGTTGATAAAATCTCCAATACCTCTCTCTTTACTCATGCAACTTATATTAGGGGCAAGGTAAATCCTAAACAAATTCACAAGCAAAATATAACATACACAAGTGATAATGTTTTCAATATTTTACAATCAGGATATGAGAACCAGAAAGCCCTAGAATAATCACTGTTATTTTTGTGAAGATCTCACAAATTTCACAAATAAACATTGTTCATCTCCTCATAATCTATGGAGAAGAACCTGAGACCCACTAAAACATATGCTAATTAAATGGATGAGGCTGAGTCCAGAAGGCTATTCTTTCCTTTGAGAAAAGATTGAAGCTTTCTAAGAAAGAAAATTATTTCAGAAGCTTTGGGAAGAGGGACTTAATCATTTTTTAAAGAATTTTTCCCTTGGCCTGGGCCTTTAAGCTTATTAACCTATATCTGACTTCTCAGACCATCTCCCATTTTGTTAAATAAATTCTATTTTCAAATTGGTGAATGAAAATTAGCCACTCTGCAGTAAGGATATTATGCATTCCAAAATCTTATCAAGAAGTGTCTCAGTAATTTCCACAATATTCTTTTTAAGTTACTATTTTTTCCATTGTGTAGAGAAGAAAATTTAAATTACAAGTACCTAAGTCATTTTTTCACCATCATATAGCTGTAACCATGGGACAGACCTGGCATTTAAACCCCATCTCTGGTTGACTTCAAATATTACAATACACCAAACTTGAGCTATTTTATTAGTTTCAGTTGTAGTGCTCATGAATCAATGAACACTTGTTACTTAATAAAAAAAAATTGCTTAAAAACTAAATATTGAAACTATAGCTTTAAACTCTTATATGTAACATAAAGCAAAAAGCTCAGAAAAAGAGGATTATGAAACAAAGCCAGAAAAAAATACCAAAGCAGATTAAAGAACAAAAATCCTTCAAGAAGGCAAAAGGTAAAAAGACACTGGTGAAAAAATTCCAACACTGGGAGAAGGCAGGCTCAATAACCAAAATCCAAATGATGAAATGATCAGATATTTAAAAAGAAATAAACAAGCATGAAGACACAGGCAAACACAAGAGACTATGACCATAACCAGTTTGACACATATTCATTATTGTATCCATCACTTGTGCATTATCTAGCAATGA
Source organism: Antilocapra americana (assembly GCA_007570785.1). Lineage (NCBI taxonomy): Eukaryota > Metazoa > Chordata > Mammalia > Artiodactyla > Antilocapridae > Antilocapra > Antilocapra americana. The sequence goes on along the minus strand of ML660774.1, from coordinate 3,711,350 downwards.
TAAAGAAGACAATACACACACACACACACACATAATTAAAGTGACATTCTGCCTGGACTCATACTGTGTGAGGCATATAGCTACCAAAGTGTCAGGCAAGTGACAGGTCACAATGACAGCTGCAGCAGGAACGTGATGGAGTGTCAAGTTCAGTATCAGAAGGAGTCAATGGGGCCCCCAGCCCAGGTGTATCATGCACAGTCAGGCTTTATATTGCTCACTGCATATGTTGTCAAGAAGGCAGCATAATTGACCAGATGATGGACTTAACCTAGGGTAAAGACATCAGAGTCCTGGAGCTGAACCTGCTCTCATCTCACTTCAGGTATGTGACTACCTAGCTTGAGCAATATATAAAAAGAGGGTTGGACTAGATAATCTTGGGAATCTTCCTTTGTAATTAAAATATTTATGTATATTTGTTAAATGTACCTGCATATAAATGTATGTATGACATTTCAGTGGTTTTCTTAAAGCTGAAAAAAGTGAAGATATTAAACACAAATTAGTTTTCTTTCCATATAGTGAAATAAGTTCCTGTAAGGACTCAGTGAATGAACTTGTTTATAATTCTGCTGCTATTTGTAACAGGATTTCATGTAAATCATGAAGAAATTAAATGAATATGGAGCAGAAACACCTGAAAAAAGCTTATTAAGAGGCTGTGGTGCTAAAGGAAGTAGGAATGTAATTGAAGAACTTTTAATGTTCATTTTATGAGCATATTTGTTCTTGCAGAGGCTCATAAAGCAGAAAACTAGCCAACACCATTTCTTTAGTTCTGAAAAACAGAAAGGATCCAAATATACACTGGACTATTATTATATAAATTAATGACCACTGTGGCTAATGTCATAGAAACCATTTACCAAAATCAATTGGAAAGCATCTTACATTTTGATTAAGGTAAATAGAAGGTATTCCTCAAAACTCACTTTTCTTAGATAATGACATTTCTGTATTTCTAGCACAAAATAACCGCATCGCATGAACATTCCCCAAAGTGTATTTGACACTTTCAAGTTGAGAGAAATGCTGAATATTTAATGACACTAGTCATTAAATGGAACATCTATTTTCAACTTTTGTAATGTTACCTAAATCTTCGTTTGAAAACACATAGGGAATTTGTCCCTCAAAAGTTTTTATTATAGATGATAAAACACTCTAGAAAGTAGCTTGACTATCAGGAAGGTAAATGATTATAAAATGAAGCTATAACATTTTGAACTACTATAAAATTGTTCAAGTTATCTATAAACCAAATAAACTTTTTATAAACCAAATAAATAGTGAGATCAGTCAGTTCAGTCGCTCAGTCATGTCCGACTCTTTGGGACTTCATGAATCGCAGCATGCCAGGCCTCCCTGTCCATCACCAACTCCCAGAGTCCACCCAAACACATGTCCATTGAGTCGGTGATGCCATCCAACCATCTCATCCTCCGTCGTCCCCTTCTCCTCCTGCCCTCAATCTTTCCCAGCATCAGGGTCTTTTCCAATGAGTCTGTTCTTCACATCAGATGGCCAAAGTATTGGTGTTTCAGCTTCAACATCAGTCCTTCCAATGAACACCTAGGACTGATCTCCCTTAAGATAGACTGGTTGGATCTCCTTGCAGTCCAAGGGACTCTCAAGAGTCTTCTCCAAAAATACAGTTCAAAAGCATTTATTCTTTGGTGCTCAGCTTTCTTTCTAGTCCAACTCTCACATCCATACGTGACTACTGGGAAACCATAGGCTTGACTAGATGAAACTTTGTTGGCAAAGTAATGTCTCTGCTTTTTAATATGCTGTCTAGATTGGTCATATCTTTCCTTCCAAGGAGTAAGCATGTTTTAATTTCATGGCTGCAGTCACCATCTGCAGTGATTTTGGAGCCCCCAAAAATAAAGTCTGCCATGGTTTCCACTGTTTTCCCATCTATTTGCCATGATGTGATGGGACCAGATGCCATGATCTTGGTTTTCTGAATGTTGAGCTTTAGACAAACTGTTTCATTCTCCTCTTTCACTTTCATCAAGAGGCTCTTTAGTTCTTCTTCACTTTCTGTCTTAAGGGTGGTGTCATCTGCATATCTGAGGTTACTGATATTTCTCCTGGTAATCTATTTCCAGCTTGTGATTCCTCCAGCCCAGTGTTTCTCATGATGTACTCTGCATATAAGTTAAATAAGCAGGGTGACAATATACAGCCTTGACGTACTCCTTTTCCTATTTGGAGCCAATCTGTTGTTCCATGTCCAGTTCTAACTGTTGCACCTGACCTGCATACAGGTTTCTCAAGAGGCAAATGAGATGGTCTGGTATTCCCATCTCTTTCAGAACTTTCCACAGTTTATTGTGATCCACACAGTCAAAGGCTTTGGCATAGTCAATAAAGCAGAAATAGATATTTTTCTGGAACTCTCTTGCTTTTTTGATGATCCAGTGGGTGTTGGCAATTTATATTCTGAAGTTAAAGACAGGTAGGGTATTTATTGGGCTTCCCTGGTGGTTCAGACAGTAAAGAATCTGCCTGCAATGTGAGAGACCCAGGTTCGATCCCTGGGTCAGGAAGATCCCCTGGAAAAGGCAATGGAACCTATTCCAGTATTCTTGCCTGGAGAATTCCATGGATATAGGAGCCCGGTGAGCTACAGTCCATGAGGTTGCAAAGAGTCAGACATGACTGACTAACAAACACAAAGGGTAGTTATTGAGCTTCCCAGGTGGTACTAGTGATAGACAATCTGTCTGCCAATGCAGGAGACATAAGAGACACAGGCTCAATCCATGGGTTAGGAACATCTCCTGGAGGAGGGCATGGAAATCCACTCCATCGTTCTTGCCTAGATAATCGCATGGACAGAGCAGCCTGGTGGGCTACAATCCATAGGGTTACAAAGAGTCACACATGACTGAAGCATCTTCACAGCACAGCACACCAAACAGGGTATTTATGATTTTAAGCTTCCTGCTCTGATTCAAGGGCTTCCCTGATAACTGAGTTAGTAAACAATCTGCCTGCAATGCAGGATACTCCTGTTGGATTCCTGTGTCAGGAAGATCCCCTAGGTAACCCACTCCAATATTCTTTGGCTTCTCTTGTGGCTCAGCTGGTAAAGAAGCTGCCTGCCATGTGGCTAATCTAGGTTCAATCCCTGGATTGGGATTCAAAACATAGAGTTTAAGTGTCAGAAATATATCCTTTTAAGAGGAAGACTTTATACTACAGTATTAAAAAGACATGATTTCCAATCTTAATGAAAATAATCAACTAAAAAAGGATGCACAAAAAGGAAAGAGAAAGTCACATCCTCAATCAGCTTGAATATAAGTATATAAAAGTTGATTAAGTTATGTTGAACATAAATATTAATAATTAAGAAATCTACTGATATTGACCAAGCAAAAAATGATTTCATGAAAAATAAAGATTTTAGGTTTTCAAGAGTTACTGCTATAAGTTTCACATTATGTATTCTCTTTCAAATCAAATCAATTCTAGGAAATATATATGTTCATGACAACTTCTGGCAGCCTCAGGAGAAAAGCAAAATCAATACCTGACAATCACTATTTTCAGTCTTACCTTACAAAAAGTTTCTAAAGTAATCTGGTTATTTGTTCTAAGAGAGTTTAAAATGTGAGAGCAAAGATACCTATATAAAGGTCTAACTAGAGGATACTTTATCCTTCCATTCCAAGTGAAAATGCACAATCTTAATAGCTATGGATTTTCCAAATGGAAATGAGACCAGTACCACCTATCTCCTTTACCCCTGGTTTCCCCACCCTGAGACGGCCAAGAGTTAATAGAAGAGGTATCTAAATTGCTTTCATTTGGGAGAAATCTTTCCTCAATTAATAATGACACTTCAAAAAAGTTCACAATCTACTTCATGAAAGATTTGCTTACATAAAAACAGAGACCCTGCAGATGTATTTAAGCTTTGTGTTTTCAGATGGGAAGGTTATGTTGTGACTATTCAGGAAATCTAGAATAATCACAGGGGTCCTTGTAACAGAAACAAGGAAGCCAAGAGTCGGGCTAGCTGCGACACTAGAATCAGAAGGAGGAGAGCTGAAGGGCAGGGGCCAAGAAACAAAGGCAGCATCTCTGGGGTTGGCCAAAAGTTCTTCCGGATTTCTCTGTTACACAATATGAAAAAACCTGAAGGAGGCTTTTGGTCAATCCTATAGATGCTAGAAATTGCACAGAAATGAATTCTTCCCTGGAGTCTCCATGAGAGAAGCAACTCCTCCTATCATCTTTGACTTGGTCTCGAGAACTGCAAGATAATAAATCTGAGGCATTGATTGCCATTCTAAATTGATTGCAGTTATTTTGTTACAACAGCCATCAGAAACTAATATTTAAACCGCCTATGTGACAAACTAAACCCAAACTGGGTAATTTGGATCCTAGTTCTTCATACCCGTTTTCACATTTAGCCTATGGACAATATTCCTGACTTCCCTGGTGGCTCAGACAGTAAAGCATCTGCCTACAATGCGGGAGACCTGGGTTCAATCCCTGGGTCGGGAAGATCTCCTGGAGAAGGAAATGGCCACCCACTCCAGTACTCTTGCCTGGAAAATCCCGTGGATGGAGGAGCCATACAGAGTCGGGCATGACTGAGGGACTTCGCTTCCTTCACTTCACAATATTCCTGCATGATGACTTGTGCCATAAAGACAACTGAGGGATAGTAAGTAAACTGTAAATGAAATACTTATTTTTTATTTCATGATTAAAATAGCAATTGCCTGCTAATTAATGTTTCTCCTTACAGCCAGCGAAGGCTAAAAGACACTTCAGCCTATTATATGAAAACAGTTGTCAAAGAGGACATTCTTTGAATTTAGGGAAAGCTGGTTTTAATGGGTTTTGATTATACTAACTTATTAAATCCAGTAAAGAAACATAATCATATGCTATTTTTATTGCAGAAATGCTCGGTGAGAGCTATATTTTCAAGTACAATATACAAATTATGAATTTTTAAGCGTTGTTAGGTTCAGTCTTTGCCTTAATAATATTGAAGAACAGGTAGCACTGACAGAGATAAATCTCATGTCAGCAAAAATAATTCAGCACAGCATGTATTGTTAAAGATTTAAATAAATAGCGGTCAGTATCCCAGGCTTCTCAGGATTGGACATGAAGATGAGCAAAACATGGTCTTTCTTTTTTTTCTTTCCCTAGGTATTCACATGATCATAGAGGAGCCTCCAGATAAGGTAATAGAATACCTACTAGAAGCACCAGTTGTTAGAGCTTTTCCAAGGAATGCTTATGCAGAAGATAAAATGAAGAAAACGCAGGAACTATTATTAATGAAAAGCCTGGGGCAGGAGAAACCTCTCCACTCATGAACTTTTCCCTGACTCCTCACCAGAAGTCACCTATGCCACTTTGGAATTTCTCCCAAAGTGAGCTGGTGTGACTCCAGAACACACAGGCGACATAGCCTGCAGGAAGATGTGCTGTCTGATCTGCCCTCATCCAGATAGTAGGTTCCTGGAGAATGGGGATTTTCATTTTGTCTAACCTGTAGACTATTTTGAAAAGTCTACAGGTTAAGAAGTCCCACACAACTTGGGAGTCGTGTTTTGCTGGTTATCATTTTTTAACACCTATTTTCATATTTTATATTTACCCTTATCAATGGTAACAAATGCATGTAGTTGTCACACACAAAAAGAGTGATTATGAAATAGTCCAGTATTAAAGTCATGACAAAGAAAGGTTTTCTTTAACTTTGCTACTTTTTTGGTGTACATTTAGAATCAACAAGGAATAAGTCTCTGTAATGTTTCCACAAATGTAGAATGTGCAAATGCTCCATGACTGCATAAACCAGGACTGTTGAATAGTTCAATTATATATGTTTCTTCCCTTTGAGTCATCTACAAGCTGAAAGAAGTTATATTATTTTATAAATCCAAATTGCATTTTAGGGGCAATACCTTAGATATTTATCAATTGCATTAATAAAAATATTAGTTCAAGCAGTGTTAAAAATGTCTGATATATAAAATTAGCTCTGGAAAGTACATTCTTTTATTGTTACCATTATTTTTTCACTAAGATTTCTTGATTGTTTGAGCATAAAATTTCAGTAACCTTTATAACAACCACAGTAGGTTTGCACTAGGTAATCAGCCAATTTATATATGCTAATATGGATTTTTTAACATTAAGAAATACTTCAAATCTAATTGCTTTCCTGTGTGTCACTGGGATGTCACATTCTTATTTTCAGGGGTTTAACCAGACTGATTTGTTCTGCTTTCAGACACAAGCAGAAAATGTCAGGTTTCCAGTTCAACAGACTACAAATAAATACCAGTGTGTGTATGTGGGCACGCATACACACAGACTCAATTGGAGGATTTTTTTTTCTAGATGAACTCTAGAAAACACAGCCTAAAGATGACTGATTTCTGATGCTAATTGCTGTTCTGCAGGTATCATACTCTTCTGGGTCTAGACAGTTATGACAGAAGAGGTGCTACTTCCATAATCGGCTCTGGCAGGAGGGATGCGCGGTTGGTAGATGATGTGGAAAAATATGGACTAGACATTTCATCCATAATTGATTACAAACCTAATGTATTATTCCCCAAACCACAAGTCTAGTCATAGCTCATCCCTGTTAAACTGCTTTTTTTTTCCTGTTGCTGTTTTGCTCTTCATGGAGTATTTCCATGACTTTCTAAAATTAAACTATTAAACTAAGACAAAGACCTCCTATAGTGTCTAGAGCTGCTGAGTGACTATTAGTCTACAGGTTTCCCTGAAATACCCACCTCTGTAAACCACACATGAATAATCCAGTCTCCACTGGAGGATTTAGAACATTAAAAGATTCAGTTTTACTTGGAACCACATGGGAATCTTTTTTCCTTCATGGATACAAATATATTAACCTTTGAAGACAGTAGATGAATCACTGCATTTGGACTATGAAAAATACGTATCTGATAAAATGCCATATAGCTCTTTTATTCTAGTTTTTGTACTTGGCTATGTAATGTTTAAGAAACTTTGTTAATTCTCTGCAATTCAACTTAAACATACATTAAGTTAGCTTATGTAACTTAGATTATATAATTTTCCAAATACCTCTAAGAAATTTAAAACTTCTAAGCTCCTATGCATTCTTCCTTTCCATTAACCAAGGGGCCAGGTGATCAAACATTTACCAATGACCAATGGGTCAGAAACAATCAATTTTACTCAAAAATATTATGGAAAGAATCAGTGTTTGGTGTACAAAATGAATTAATAACTAAAATTGCCTAGTTGTTGTTCAGTCACTAAGTCGTGTTCAACTCTTTGAGACGTCATAGACGACAGCACACCAGGCTCCCCTGTCCTGCACTATCTCCTGGAATTTAGTTACCCAATTATATATTTGTGCATCTTTCCAGATATGGTAGTTTATTTACTCAAATATTTACTGCTAAATGTGCCCTGTGTTCAAGGCAATCTGTTGGGGACTGAGAAGTAAAGCATGTGCCAAATACACTCACAGACTGAGAGGCTGGTAGGTAACTCAGACCAGCACCTTACAGTTCCATCAGTGAAGGGTAAGAAAACTGAAGCACTGTAGGAAATGAGGTTTTTGCAGGGAAGGGGAGACTACATTGATGCCTCAATGATGAGCAGGTAAGGGCCAGGTGAAGAAAAGACACATGGGTGGAAGTGACATGACTCCCAGGAGAGAAGGGCATGTGCAAGTATCTGGAGGCAAAAGACAGTGAGACACATTCATTGGGTTGAAATAAAAGTATGTTAGGCTGGAATACACAGTGAACAGGAGACCCTCTAGAAAAATCATTACTTGGGTGTCAGCAAGAACTCATTTTTATGGACATGTTAGGCAAACTAAGAAATTCAGACTTTTCCTATGGGCAACCAGGAGCAATTTAGCCTTTTTTAGAAGAAGATTACAACCATTAGATTTGCACCCTGGAAGTGCAGCAAAGAGAATGGAAATCATTTCAGCCAGGGAAGAAGTGACCTGTAGTCATTGAGATTTCTGTTGTGCAACTTAGCTCCATCCAATATGCCTTCAACTAAATACATGGTTGGCAACACTATGAAATAAAGAAGTGGCAATTGTTTCCTGCAATTAAGACTTTGGGAAATTTATATTATCCCTATTACTAGTAATTCCATAAAAATTAAGCATGAACAAATAAATAAAATGCTAACCTTCTTTCATTCTGAACTATATTCTTCACCTTTTCTCAGGGACCATTTATAGCCATTTCATAATTTTGACTTATTAACACTTGAACCATATTAATAGATAATATTTTAAAGTACACAGTATTTCAAATCATGATCATTATTTTTCATAATGGATAAAATAAGGAAATTGGGATAATAAAACTTCAAACTATTTTTAGAAGTCTGAAAACATGAATGTGTATGTTTACATGTGTTATAGATCAATCTATCTAGTTTTCTAGGCCAAGTCAATAATTTTCATTGCTCCAACAACCTTAAATATACCGTCATACTCTTGAGCTTATAAAGAACAGCAAATTAAAATATTAGATTCTTACATATATTTATGCTGTACTAATTTTGTAATTACTAACTCTATGAAACTCGATAATACTTGTTTCTGACATCTCTAAGGTTCTTAAAAAATTTAAGCCTGTCTTCAAGTATATTCTCTGGTTCTTTGGGCATTCATCAAAAACTATACACACTCACAGTGCATCGTGAATTTATATATGTAAGAAAAAAGTGCTGACAGAGGAAAACTAGAATACACATACCTGAATTCATTATAGCAATGATAGTCCTTAGCAAAGCAGGATTTAAAAGGCCATAGACCAGCTCCTCTGGTGTCCTAACATTACTGATACTAGTCATATTTATAAATCAGACACTTTTGCAACAGGGTATATGCCTTTGGCATTGCTACTTTGCTGTTGCCATTAATATTTTTTAAACGTTCTTGAATGATGATACGGGATCTTACAAAATACAAATAGAAAATGTATCAACAGTTCCAAGTATCATAACTATAAGGCCGGCTGCAAGAGCAAACAGCGCTCCTGGATAACCGTGTCTAATAAACCTCGTAAACGGCAGCAGATACTGTCATTCCGATCTGTCCGCCTCTCCTCTGTTATCTACCTATTATATATCTCTCAGGTGTACTGTATGTTTATTTATGCTTTATAGTCTTCAAAAATGCTTAATATACTTTACAGAAATATGCAGTTCAACTAGATAAAATGTAAAAAGCAGTAGGAAATTGACAGAGAGAAAGAGGTTGATTCTGGTTGTGACGCCAACAGTAAACTAAATACTAAGATCTTGGACCCCTGAATAGGTCAAAAACCTAAGCCTTCTGGTCCAATCAGAGATTCAACACATCAGACTGACTTCCTTGGGAACTGTCTATTTCAAAGGTAAAATAAAATCTAGGTCACAAGCCTGAAATTTCCTGACTTTTACTTTACTATTATATTTTCAGTGATTATTTACATTTCAAACCTTTATTTTCAAAAGGTGACATTGATATTCTTCACTTCTAAAATCAAGAACTAAATTGTTCTCAGTTTTCCAAGCCAGATGGCATCTCAACTGTCTTTTTCAAATAAGGTATAATGAACCTAGTGAAAAAAAATCTCTCTTTCAGAATGTGATTATAAATGCAAACAAGAGGGGAAAATGCATTTTTTATCCTCCTCAATAAATACTTGTAAGTAGAAAACATTTCTAATACTTAAAAAATAGGGTCAAATATTTTCATGGTGTTAATTAAGGATCACTGCTAGATATGATTCTGAATTGCTTATAAAAACAAGATATTGTCCCCTTAATTTCTCTGAAAATTTGCAATAAATGATTAGGAGAAAAATAACTTTTTATCTTCACTTCATTTATCAGGGAAGATCACCTGGAGGAGGGAATGGCAACCGACTCCAATATTCTTGCCTGGAGAATCCCATGGACATAGGAGCCTGGTGGCCTACAGCCCATGGGGTCCATAGAAAATGTATCAGGCATTGTGGGTGTATACAATGTTATATGATTAGATAAAAGATAACAGTATGAGTGAACACTGAAAGATCCTTCTTAAAGATTATATAGATGAATGCTGCATGCAGGTATTAATTACGGCTAGAAGAGGATGAGCCATTCCAATTTGAATAAAGTTCTGAAGAATGAGTAGCTCTCAGGGAGGTTGACAAGCGGAGGGGAGGAGAAATTCTTAGAATGAAAATTAAAGAGAGCCACAGTGTATATTTGGCAAGCATTGGGGAGATCATCTTAAAGTATCGTATATAGAAAAATTTGGAATTGTCAAAATATTATGTAAAACAAACATCTGAAAGAGTTTGAATTTTGGAGGCAAACCATAAAGGCAGAAACTATCCAGGAAAAGACTGTCCATAGGTTTGTAAAGAAGTGATATTAATAACCAACACTCAGAGGAAACATTAGTTTCCACCCTAAGCCTTCCTGTTATTACCTGGTCTCTCCTTGAAATTTTTATACAAAATATTGAAACTTCCACATTCACATTAAATCACTCTATCACTCCTAAAACCATTTAATTGCTCACATGTGGGTAAGCAAATGATAGAATTTAGTGAGATTGGAGGATGAATTAATTTCCAATGAGTCACCTTATACTTCTGATTAATAATTAAATGTTAACTGAAAAGCAGGAACACAAAGCAAGTGACCAATAGTTGGCCTTTTCTAACTATAAACCATGTCTGACATTTACTGAATGTCTATTTTATACTAGGCTATATGCATTACCTACATATCTCATTTATACCTCATAGCAGCTCTTGGAAGTAGCTTATTGATATCTTCACTTACAGGTAAGTAAAATTAAACCTCAGAAAAGTTAAGTGAATTGTAAAGACTGAACCCAGGATTTGAACTCAAGTCAAGTCTCTGTACAACAAGGCTATTAGTTATTCTGCTAAATCTACAGACTTTTTAAAAAGGATTTTTCTTGATGAAAATCATCCTTCCAAAACATCTGTTTGAGAATGTGGTTGGTAAAACATTAATTCTACAGTTGTTCAGGAACCACTGGGAAATAAAATGTTGCAAAATATTCAAACACTCATAATAGAAAAACATGTGTATAAAGAGACTATGGAATTAAATTTATGTAAAAGATGTATTTCATGCTTGTAATGTATATAGTATTTGCATTTTCATTGAATAAAAGTGGTTGACAACATCTTCACAAGTTCACAGCAAAATCTCATGAAAATTGCCTGTGGTAGGGCAACATTACACTCGACTTAGTTTTTTTCTGCCAGAATAATACAAAGTTACAAGTGTCAGATAACCCTTTGAAGTATTGATACTTCAATCCCAAAGCAATAGGCTATTGTCTCTGGAGTAATATTTTCTAAGTTGATTTTGGTTTTCACTATCCTAAGGTGGGCATTTTCATATTACAAAGTCATTACCTCTTCACTGCTATAAATTGCTTAAGTATGACTATTTTCCCACTGGAGGATGAAAGGTACACTATTCAGTCTTTTCTCCCTTTTATCAATACCTGTCTTTGGTGTCGTGTACTGAAACCAGGATACCATGTGGCTCCTGGACACAGAAGTGTTTCTGTGTCCTTGTCCCCCACTTCTTGTTTGTAGGGAAAAGACTACAGTCTCCATGACCCTCCCTGAGACCTTGAGACAGGATCCTAGTTCTGCCTCATTTCAGTTCAGTTCAGTCCCTCAGTTGTGTCCAAATCTTTCCAACCTCATGAACTGCAGCACGCCAGACTTCTCTGTCGATCACCAACTCCTGGTGCTTGCTCAAATTCATGTCCATCAAGTCAGTGATGCTATCCAACCATCTCTTCCTCTGTCATCCCCTTCTCCTCCTGCCCTCAATCTTTTCCAGAATCAGGGTCTTTTCCAATGAGTCACTTCTTTATATCAGGTGGCCAAAGTATTGGAGCTTCAGCTTCAGTTCTTCCAATAAATATCCAGGACTGATCTCCTTTAGGATGCACTGGTTGGATCTCCTTGCTGTCCAAGGAACTCTCAAGAGTCTTCTCCAACACCACAGGTCAAAAGCATCAATTCTTCAGTGCTCAGCATTCTTTATGGTCCAACTCTCACATCCATACATGACTTCTGGAAAAACCATAACTTTAACTAGATGGACCTTATCAGCAAAGTAATGCCTCTGCTTTTTTATATGCTGTCTAGGGTTGTCATAGCTTTTCTACCAAGGAGAAAGTGTCTTTTAATTTCATGACTGCAGTGCCTCAAGGGAAACAAGTAAGAATATCTTTTGAGCTCCTTACAGAAATGAAGTGCTAGTTGCTCAGTAGTGGCTGACTCTTCGCGATACCATGGGTTGTAACCTGCCAGGCTCCTCTGGACCACAACTAACTCTGGAAAATTCTTAAAGAGATGGGCATACCAGACCACCTGACCTTCCTCTTGAGAAACCTGTACGCACGTCAGGAAGCAACAGTTAGAACTGGACATGGAAAAACAGACTGGTTCCAAATCTGGAAAGGAGTATGTCAAGGCTGTATATTGTCACCCAAATTTAAGAGATCAACTTAAAGTATTGTGAGATATACTTATCATGAGTATATCATGAGAAATACTGGGCTGGAGGAAGCACAAGTTGGAATCAAGACTGCCAGGAGAAATATCAATAACCTCAGATGTGCAGATGACACCATCATTATGGCAGAAAGTGAAGAAAAACTAAAGAGCCTCTTGAAGAAAGTGAAGGAGGTTAGTGAAAAAGTTGTCTTAAAGCTCAACAGTAAGAAAACTAAGATTATGGCATCTGGTCCCATCACTTCATGGGAAATAGATGCGGAAACAGTGGAAACAGTTACAGACTTTACTTTTTGGGGGCTCTGAAATCACTGCAGATTATCACTGCAGCCATGAAATTAAAAGACACTTGCTCCTTGGAAAAAAATTGAAAAGCAGAGACATTACTTTGTCAACAAACAGCTGTCTAGTCAAAGCTATGGCTTTTCTAGTAGTTATGTATCAATATGAGAGTTGAACCATAAAAAAAATGAGCACTGAAGAATTGATGCTCTTGAACTGTGGTGTTGGAGAAGACTCTTGAGAGTCCCTTGGACAGCAAGGAGATCAAACATGTCCAACCTAAAGGTAATCAGTCCTGAATATTCATCGGAAGCACTGATGCTGAAGCTGATGTAAAGAGCTTGACTCATTTGAAAAGACATCGATGCTGGGAAGAATTGAGGGCAGGAGGAAAAGGGGACGACAGAGGATGACATGGTTGGATGGCATCCCCCACTCAATGGGCATGAGTATAGTAAACTCTGGGGGTTGGCAATGGACAGGTAGGCCTGGCATGCTGCAGTCCATGGGGTTGCAAGAGCCCAACATGACTGAGCAACTGAACTGAACTGAGGCTCCTCTGTCCATAAAATTCTCCAGGCACGATTACTGGAGCGGGTTGCCATATTCTTCTCTGGGGCTCCTGTAGGGGAAATTAGAACTGGATGCTGGGTATGTTTGTTTTTAGACTGTCCCTCTCCTTTGTAAAGTGCTTCTGACTGCCAGATTGTTTAGCTGTGAGTCACTCAGGGGTCATTGCTGTTCTGATCTTAACATATTTAATGTGCACTCCAAAGATCTTTCTTTGGATAGGTGAAATATTTCCCATTTTTATAAGCTTTATAACACCAAAACACAAAAGATGCACACAAATTCCAACAAAAACAGCACAAATAGATTCCAGCATGGATACATACAGAAATGAAATCCCCGGTAACTAGAAGTAAGCATTCTTCAGAGAAGACCATCTGAGGCCAGATTAAAAGGAATCAGAAAAGTCCATCAAGAGATTATCTGCAACCAAGTTAAAGGAGTGAAGATTCTGCACACATTCTCATCAGCAACTCTGCCATTGAATCAACGCTATACAACTCCTTACCAGATCCTCCCTGGTGGGGCATTGGCACACACCCTCTGTTTCCCCCTTTGCCTGGCAAAGCAATAAAGCTATTCTTTTTTTACTCCACCCCAAACTCTATCTAAGATTAAATTCAAACTCACTGTCTCAGAATCAATTCAGCACCAGTGTGGAGAGGCCAGGCTTCTGGCATTAGTCCTCTGAGAACCAACAAAGGTCCGTATAGTCAAGGTCATGGTCTTCCCAGTGGTTATGTATACTTGTTGAGAGCTGGACCATAAGGAAGGCAGAGTGTGGAGGAATTGATGCTTCTGAACCATGGTGCTGGAGAAAACTTTGGAGAGTCCCTTGGATAGAAAGGAGATCAAACCAGTCAATTTTAAAGGAAATCACCCCTGAATACTCATTGGAAACACTGATGCTGAAGCTCCAATACTTTGGCCACCTGATGCAAAGAACTGACTCATGGAAAGATTCTGATGCTGGGACAGGGTGAAGGCAGAAGGAGAAGAGGGTGACAGAGGATGAGATGGTTGGATGCCATCACCTATGCAATGAACATGAGCTTGAGCAAACTCGGGGAGATGGTGAGGGATGGAGAAGCCTGGTGTGCTGCAGTCTGTGGGGTCGTGAAGAGACGGACACGACTTGGTGACTGAACAACTTTGAGAACACCACCAAAAATATTCATGCAAATTATCTGCAGAATAGCAAGAGATGCTATTTCACAATCAAGTGTCTGATTAAATACGCCTAGTGACTTAGGGTTTCTCACTTAAAAACTAATGACCACCATATAGTTGACCTTCGAAAAACTCAGATTTAAATTGAATGGGTCCAGCTATATGTCATTTTTTAATATAAGGTAATATTATAAAATTTGTGATTGCTAGATTTTTAGATGTGGAACCACCCATTTGGAGGGCCAAATATACATAATATACTGATTTTCAACTGTGAACAATCAGCATCCCCAACCCTCTGCATTGTTTAAGAAATAACTCTGAATATCTAAAAAATTCTCTCAGTACTACTATAAAGACACAGGAAATAGCATGATTATGGTGATTTACAATATAACTTAAGAGGAAAAACTGAGGAAAAAGTCATCAGTACACTACTTGTCTAAATTTTAAGATATAAAGGTAGCCCTTTAACCACTTCAACTCTGGATTTTGCCTAACTTTTCCATCAGAAGTAGTTTTTTCTACTCAGGATGTTTCCTAAACATGTATCAAGAGATGAGCATCAACTGAAAAGAAATCAGAGCCACTGCTGAAGTTACATTCATCCCTAGCAGTCTGATGAGGTCAGAATTACAAAGTTTCTCTTATTTATGAACATCAGTCTATGTTGCCTCCAGCTACTACTACCTAATGAAACTCTTTGCCCCTGGTTATGCATTTCAAGCTGCCAGAATATGTGGCTGAAATAGAAATAAAATGTTTGTTTAATGCACATAGTAAGCAGTGGTTATCACTACTCTAAACAAACTATGTTTCCCTTCCCCCACCCTCAGGAGAAACAACTCAATATCAGTATATCACTGAGAGTCTCAATTTTTGGTAAAACCTTAAGTCAGTTTTTCTGTTAAACCTATGGTTGAACCTTATGTTCGTTAACATATACGGTTGAACCTTGTGCTCGTTAACATAGGACGTTATGTTCTGATAGTTGAGAAATTTCATTCACGTTTTTGTCTACAATGTCTCTATTCGTGTAATTTTGTTTTCTAGGTCACGTCTTTAGAAGTTTTTAAATAATGCTTAAAAGATACACAATCAAAACTAAGATCCACCTCTAAATAATCAGAGTAACTCTGCTTTGCCTCAGTTACCATCTTGTAGATTGCTTTTCACTGAATTTTGCATGAGTTGTTTGCTTACTAAAGTGATCAACCTAAGTAGTAACATCAAAGGAGTCTTTTTCAAAAACAGATTTTAGCTACACTGACTCTTTCCTGAGTGAATCCACATAAACAAACCTAAGTTACTATATGAAAATATTGTTGGTGATAACATTTTAAGGGGCTAGAAATAGTGTGGTGAGATCTAAAATTAAATTAATTCAATCAAATCAAGTGGGGTCTGAGATGGCATTACAAATTTCAAAACAATATCAATGCAAATCTAGAAGGAGAGCAGTTGAGCCAGCCAGTTCTTATAACATAGTATTAGAATATAAATTACTTTGAAAAATTGGGAAAGCAGTCAGAAATAAATTTGATGCTGCTCGATCTAGATAAATGTTGAGAGGCAAAAAAATCACTATGCAAATCCTAAGGGTAAATAAATAGGATGATATCCAGCTCATCACTGAAAAGGTTTGAAGGTAATTCATGGGCTTATGCAGGATTTTAAACCCTTTCAACTCACTTTGCTTTATTCTTGGTTACTATGAGATAAACCTGTGATGTGAATGCCTATTTATTCACATCAGACCTAACTCAGAAAAGATTATATTGTCTAATAGAATCAGTTTTTTACACATCCATTGAGTATACATGACAATTAAGTTTGCTTACAACTCTTAAAATTACCTAACTAGAGTCAGTTTAAACATCATCTAAAAAGCTGAAAAGCAACTATTTACCTTAGGTAACTCTATTGCCATTTTTTTCTTTTTTTTTATAATTTAAGAATGGCAATTGGGGTGTCAAGAAATGGCCACATTGTTAATACATAATAATTCTGATTTTCATTTTACCTGTAAGTTTCAAGTCATGAGAAATTGCCAGTATTAAACTTGTTTGGGCTCATGAAACCAGTGACCTCATGAAGTTCAACATAATACATTATCTCCCTCAAATCATGATCACTCTCTCCCAAAGTAGATGAAAATAAAGGTTTGCAAATAAAGGTTTCCTATAGCACTTCCATGGAATCTCTACCGTTTGCCCCCACAGTAGTGAAGGCTGCTACAGATTCTCCTGACTTGTTCAACAGTGAAATATTTCCTCTACATTCCTACTGTGGTTTGAATTGAGGTCCCTCCCTTCCACAAATGCATGCTGAAGTCCTAACCCCTAGCACCTATGAAGGTGACCTTGTTTGAAAATAGGGTCTTTGCAGACGCAATCAAGTTGAGTACATCTTCGATTAGGGTGGCCCTTAATCCAGTGACGGGTGCCATAAGAGAAAACGAACACAATGACACGCAGATACACCTAGGACAGCAGCATTTGACAGCAGAGGGAGGGACTGGAGTGCTGGGTCTACAAACTGAGGATCGCCAGAAGCTCTAAGAAAGACACAGAAGAGATTTTCCCTCTGAGCTTCCAGGAAGGAATCAACCTTGCCATCATCTTCACTGTGGACTTCCATCCTCAGGAAATCTGAGAATAAATTTCTTATTCTAAGCTGGTAGTAATTTATGATAGCAGTCCTAGGAAACTACTACTACCGTTCAGGCTCCTTCACTTGAGGCTCCTGGAGCCACCCCAGTTGTCTTCCCTTTGGATGTGGCCTCTCACCCACCAAAAGTTGCAAGAACAGCATAGCACCACCACTTCAGGTATCATATTATATTTTCTCAATAGGTGGAAACCACATCACATACTACCATGAAAATTATGTTCTCCCCAATTTTCCTTATGCTCTATTAGATGGGAGCAAAGCAACGGTCCTTGTGCTCCAAAAGGCTTCCAGTGTATTATGGAATGAATGGTTGCATTTCCCCAAAATTATTATGTTGAAATCCTGACTGCCTCATGTGATGGAATTAGCAGCTGTGGGCTTTGTGAAGTGATTAGGTGGAATACTCCGGGATTAGTGCCCTTATAAAACAGACACCCCAGGGAGCCGTCTCAACCCTCCTACCACGTGAGGACACAGCCCAGAGAGGGGAGTTCCTCACCAAACACCAAATCTACCGGGACCTTGGTCTCAGACTTCCCAGCCTCCAGAACTATGAGAAATAAATATCTGTTGTTCAGTGTACCCACTCTAGACTCCTTTTCATAGTATCCAAGCAGATTCAGACACAGTGAGCCAGTGACAATAACTGCCCCCTGTGATTGTTTTGTATCATTTTTACCTGCAGTCCCCTCTTCCCTAAGACATGTAATAAGCAGTTGGTGGCTGAGCTAAAGGACAGTCACCATGTCATGTGCAACATCCGCCCTTTCCCATCTCTGTGTGCTTTTCTTTTCCTTAATAGCTTTGCTCATTTGCTCAGTTGTATTCAGCTCTTTGCAACCCCATGGACTGTAGCCTGCCCGGCTCCTCGGTCCATGGGATTTCCCAAGCAAGAAATACTGGAGTGGGTTCTGTCCTTCTCCCGGACATCTTCCTGATCCAAGGATAAAACCCACGCTTCCTGTGTTGCAGATGGATTCTTTTCCTGCTGAGCCATTGAGGAGGCCTCTTAAGAGCACTTATTTCACAACAAACTTATCAACTAGATTGACAGTGAGGAGGTGATGGGGTAAGAAATCACCTTCCAGAAATAAAGTGTAAGTATGAACTGTATAGCAAATATAGTGTAAACTCAGCTGAGAATAAGTCATTTCTAGCAGAATCAACTGTTTCTACTTTATGAATTTTCTTGGGTTCGTAAATATCTGCAAGTGATTTTAAATGTTAACACAGAAGTAGGAAAAAGGCAGGTATTTATTAGGTAGATGCTGGGTACATAAAATGCACAGAAAAAATATCTAAAGGGAAATTTTAAAACATTAAAATTTTAATTAAATATATATGAAAATTAAAATGCATTTTGCATGGTCAACTATCAGAGTAAACAAAAAATGTGGGGGGAAAAGGACACATCAACAAATCTATCCACGCATGAGCAAAGCTAATAAAATTCCCATCAATTTCAGGAAGCTAAACGTACACTTAAACTCAGAGGCTCAAAAAACGAATAAGATTCTAAGAATTTGAATCATAATATTGAAAGGGTTTCTTCAATATAATTTTTCATATTGAAGGCAAGCAGAGTATGCCACCCCCAAATGTGCTACTCTGGAAGGTGGATTCTTTTGATCTATAGCAATCAACAGAGCAAACTCAAAAAACTGTTACCTCCCCCTTAACTGGTTAAAATAATTTCAGTAGAGGCCTTGTTCCAGAAAAAGAGCTACTACCTGAGGTAATTTTTTATCATCTGACAGACTTAACTGCGTGGCTGGGCAAATATCTAACGCCAATCATTTGCCCTGATCTTCCTAAGAATCATCTTCCTCCCTTTTGAAGCCCCAGGCCCCCATCCCACTTCTTAGCACAGATGGCATACTCACTTCAATGGCCTGACTTGCCTTTGGGTCTCACATTTTATGCTATTCCTTAAGTATAAAGTTAAGCTAGTTTTTTTTTTTCCCTGTTAGTCTGTCTTGTGTCAATTCAATTTTTAGATCAGCCAAAGAACCAAGAAGAGAACATGTTCCTTCCTTGTGATATTGAAGAATTAGTAAAACACTTTGAAGTTTGTAAGGATGCAATGTATATCAAAGGTCAGAAACATAAATCAGAATATATGGGTTTTTAAATAAAAAAGGAAATACAAGTATGATTTTTACCACCAAATGATTACATTTAGATTTGGAAATGATGGACACGACTGGAGACAGAGCTTACAACATCCTGAGATAAATTTTAAAAAAGACATAGATGAAAATAAAAAACAGATGAATCAGTAAGCCCAGTTCATGGTAATCAGGTAATTTTAAAGAAACTAACAGAGAGCTTTGCAATTGCTATAGGCTGAGATCCGACTTGAATGTAAGTTTTTTCAGGCTGCCTTACATGTAAAAAATTGACATGTAATGTGCTTCCAGAAATTTTTTTTACACCTACCACCCACTCCCTGTTTGAGGCCCAGGTCTACTTGGCTTGTTTATGAATCTCCTAGAATTCATTGACTTCTGACATCCAGGTGCTGAATGAGCTTCTCATTGTTAAAATAGGTGCAGTGCTGGCAAAGAGGAGGACTCTTCATGTTTATTCATCAATTGTACAGGCTAGTGGGGATTATAAGGTACACCTTCATTAATGATAAATGCCTTACTGGGGAAAAATGTTTAAGAGAAACAGAATCATCGTAACCGGGCTGTAAGAAACATATTGGAATTATTTCTAAGACAGAGGGCTATATAAATAGTATTGAAAGATTATAGCTTACTTGAGTATCTTTTAATTCATTCATTTTCCTGTCAATGACTGTTTAATAAATGCAATAGCCAAGGGCATTTGCAGGAGAGGGATCCTTTCTTCGTAAGTAAGAGCACTTAATGGTAAAAAAGAAACAGACAGTCTCTATGGCCATTTCTTTGCCTAAGAAATATAAGGAATAAACCATGTTGATATAAAAACCATTAGGCTAATTAGATATGAACATAAGGTAAACATTTTTACTCTTTATCATAAATATGCCCTATTCAATGGAAATTAGGTCTGAATAGCAGTTTAAAAGCTAATGAGTCTCAGTTCCTGCTTTAGTGAGGTTTATCCTCTGCAAAGCAGTTCTGCCTGTGGGGCCACTGCACCCAGGAGTTAATTAGGCCTTCCGGCCACGAGAGTACTGGGCAAAAGAAGGCACCGGTTTATCGAGCCCTCTAATGAACGCTTCATATCCTAAATTTTAAATATATTTTGAACATCTCGTCAGGACTGCATTTAAGCAAGTCGGACTGTTGTTTAAATGTTATCCCAATTCCAGAATGCTAAGGAAACTCATTTTTGTCACTTGTGTAACGTTTATCTAACTGGGAATAGCCTTGTTCAAAGATAATAAAAAGGCAGAATCTTTGAGAGTTTCCTTCGGCCACGCACGTGGGGGCACTGGGGGAAACCATTCATCTATTCAGCCACCATATGAAAACTGTTTCACATCCTCCAAAAACAGAGGCGCTAGGGGAATACTAATCATCTCTTCATTAAGGTCCCAAGCCTGCTCTGTATTATAGCTTTCTAAAGCAGAAGATATGCAAACCCCATATCCTGCGACCACAGACCATAATTAGCTGGGTGTCAACACTGTCAGTCTTAATAAATACATGAATAAGTAACACTATATTCACATATGATGGCTACTGACAAAAACTGAACTAAAACTTCTTTGATATGGATTTCCCATGGTCTGTTTATCAGATGTTAAGTGAATTCCTATGATAAACTCTTCTTAATATTTTGCAATATACTTACTAACATGTAAAACTAACTGAGTTGCAATGTCTTCTTGCATTATGAAATGCTTCTCAAAATTCTGAAGTAGTTTTCTTATTGTCAGCCTTCTAGGTTATATTGAAATAAGAAATAAATCCTACATTTGACTTCAGATTATGAGACTGACCCGCTGCCTACTGCGCTAAGGAGGCAGGTTAAATCCTACATTTGAATGTGTAGAGAAAAGCCCGTCTCATATTGAGGAATTTCAGTTCTAAAAAATTTCTAGGAAATATTCATGAAAATATTCACAATTTGATGACAAGTGTTTGTTAACAAAATATACCTAATATTGGAAAATTGAAGATAAAATTTTCTTAGAAAACAAGCTAAATTAAGCATTCATATTAAGAGGCAGTATTATGCAGCCATTAAAAATGAATCTGGAGAAGAATTACTGATGTAAAAATGTAAATACAACTTAAAAAATATTAGATTAAAAACTAAAATTACAAGATGTAATTTTATGAAACACAACCAAAGGAAACTGTAGAAAAGTATATATTTGTATAGAAATTAGGTACTACAAGTATATTCATAAAAATGTAAATACAGTTTAGGCTTGGGTGCTTGAGTAGGGTAGTAATTGTTTTTAATTTCATTTTTTATGCATTAAAACATGCTTTCCCATTGTCTAAAATTAAAAAAAAAACATAGTGGTCTTTAATAAAGCAAGAATAATTTAAGGATTCCTAGCTCTTCTTTTTATCTTCATATATAAGATGACAGAGTATCATAAGACATGGTTTCCACACTGTAATTCTCTCTGGTTCTCAGAAAAATCAACTGAGTTATCACATTACTATATAGAAAATGGAGACCTCTGGCATAGATATGCATTATCTATTAATATTTCATCTGGCTTAAGTGAAAAGGGAAGAGCAAATAAGCCAGTACCAGAAGTCAAATTCAAACAAGGAAAACTGAGCTGTATTTAGCAAAGCCCATCTCCTAGAATGAAGGTACAACTTGCAAAACAAAACAAAAATAACATCAGCATAGTTATAAGGAGAGTTGTATGACTAAATACAAAAATTCCTGAGTCAAGGGTATGGAGCAAGTCCAGTCCCCCATAACAAGAAATGTTCAACATAGAAAAAAAAAAAAAAAAACTATAAAAATCCTTCTAACAGATTTATGACAAATAAAATGAAAACAAAAAGTAATATAGTCTGAGATGTTTTCTAGGATAATATATACTGTCAGTTGTCACATTTGTTTTTTATCTGGTCATTGAAAACATCTTTGTGTTCTATTTTCTAACAAAGCTGTGTTGAAAATGTTCAGAAATGCTTAGAAAATCTGTACTTTTTTCTCCTGTTTTGGCTTTAGGTGGGTATAGAACTGAATTGAAACAGCCAAGGCATGGATGGTTCAGGATTTTGTCTCTTTAGTCATCGATTTAGATTGCTCCATGCTCAATTTAACCATAATAAACCAATCCATCAAACTATACCTATCCAGTTGCTATGCTGCGACAGGTGATTTAAGTAAAATTGAGCAGAATCTCAGCAACAATTACCTTCCAATGTTAAAAAAAAAAAAAAAAAGCAACTCTTGCTCCTTGCACAGTCATCAACAAGATAAGATTTAAACCGCATTAAAACTGTTTACTCTCCTACCACTTGCTTGGGATTTTGCCATGTTTCTCCAATATGTTCACTTGGACAACTGATACTGTTGATCTAAAGTTCATGAGATACTGGTATTTCATTTTATGTTTCACCTAATTTCTTTTTTAAGCAAACTTGCCTACAACCTATACTATGTGTAAGGTCCTCGAAGGTGACAGAGATTCAATAACAGGGATGAGCACAGCTAAGTGCCTAAGGAGTAGAGGCAGGGGAAAATCCAGCTATCAACTTATTCGGAGAACCATAAGTAATGCAACAGGACTGTGGAAGAAATTGTGAGTAAAGAAGAAAGATTTGAGATTGAAGGCTAAGCAGGCATCAGATTTGAAGAACCACTGTCTGAAGTTATTATCCTGACCAAATCCAAAAAAATTTCTAAATCCACGTCTTTATTTCTCTGTTAGCTTCCCCTTTCTTTGTGGTTTCAAATTATAAAATGATTCATACTATATCTTTTTAAGGAAAATATGTGGGAAAAGTTTTCCAACAAGATATCAAAAATGCCTAAAGTACTAACATGCTAATAATGTTTCTTTCTGATGAGAGGATTTTTTTACTGATAAAAAATAATCAGTATATCTGAAGGAATTCAACTTTAATAATGGATCCAAGGTTTGTATGTTACATTTGTATATTAAAACTCATAAGTAAATGATATATAAACTCACAGTATTTAATTCTACTTATTTTTTAGTTATCAAAACATAACTAATTAATATATTCCTAACTATAGCATTACCAAAATATTTTTAGTATTTATTACTAAAAATATATTATTCATATATTTATACTTTGTGTTACTGATTAAAATACAACCTAAAATCTAAAAATTCCAATCCCAAATTTAAGTGTAATTATTAAATTTAAGTGAAATATATTCACATCTAGCAAAGAATGCACTAAAACCTTCTCATTTTGAATATGACTCATTCTCTTTCATCAGGCATAAAACAAAGCAAGAAAAATGACTGGTGAAGATAACTCAGAGGATAAGTATTATATGTTTAAGCCATATTTTGGGTTTCTAAAAAGCTAGATGTCAATAAATATTTGTCAAACTAAGTTCAAGTGATGTTCAATATGTATTAGTTCAGAATTAGTCCAAATCCTACTATTAGCTTTGGGTTTTGTTCGAATCGCATGAATATATAATAGTCAATTTAAGAAATAAAATCGGTACAAAAGATAGGCATTCTTCTCTAGTCCTAAGTATAGGGCCACAGTTTGAGCTCTAGGAGATAGGATGGAAGTGGAAGAGGTTATATCACATCTGTTACAAGAAAGGAATTTTAACACCAAAATTTTCAGGTTAAAATTCAAAAGTGAAAACGTTAATTGATAATGTCATGCAGACTCCTCAAGGTCCCTGACATTTGGGACAAGAGGAATGAACCCATTCTTGTTTCAGGTGCTCCCACATCACCTATGTCTTAATTTTTCTTACCTTCTCATCTTCTTTCTCAGGTTGGCTCTATGGCAGGGAATTCCCAAAAATAGAGGAAAAGGGTGCCAAAAATTAAAACCTAGTCACCTATTACGTGATGCTACTTACTGTGACCACTGAGATACACACAACTGAACTCCAAAAGGGTCTTTCAAGAATGTGTTGCTTATGTTTTAACTTGGCATTCAGCACTCCAAAACCAGTTAACAAAATATTGATATAGCCCATCTTCCTCTGCATATCCACTCCTGCTTACTCCTCATTCCTGGGAGAAGCCATGTATAATTTTTATTTCCTGATGTCTTTGGTCATGCCATTATCAGATTCCAATAGCCTGTGAATGCTCTCTCTTTGTCCTGTCTTCAACTAACATTGCTCCCAGGTATAACATTTGTAGTCACAGTAATTCTATTCACACATCAAGGTCAAACACAAAAGACTGACTTTTCTCCAGTATTCTTCAGCTCTTCCTACTTAATACCAAATTAATTGCTCCTTATCAATGTTTCCACTCTATTTTCTCATTTTTTGGCATTTTTTAAAATCTATATTTTAGTTCAGCCTCTTCATTCTTGCCTTTCCAACCCAATAGTCAGGGCCCTGAAGCTAGAAAAATGTCGTATCTAAAAGTACAGGCTTAATGTCCACATACACTTTAGCAAAAACCTTTTATGCTACAAGCTATGGCATCTGGTGGGTCATTTAGCTTTTTTAGTCTCCCTTTTATTCTCATGTGAATAACAGTGCCACAAAATAGTTATTATGAGAATTATATTCAATGATGTATTCATTTAAGTATGATGCCTGAAACAAGTATCAGGAAAAATTTTCTAAAGTGTATGCTACAAAAAAAAAAAAAACTTTTGCTGGAAGTAATAACCATATAATGAATACAGACTCACTGTGTGATTTTCATAAAGCCTAGCATAGTGTTTTACACATAATTTCACACTGGAGCCCCTTGAATTGATGTCTATAATGGGTTTCTCTAAATTCTGAAAGCCAAGAGCACGTTTCTTTCAGTGACAAAAGTACTCAGGAATCCTGAGGTTCAAAATTCTTTTATGTTGATACTCTTCTGTTAAGTTACATGCATGATTTTAAGTTTCAGTTGCATAAACCTTAGTCTCTGCTTGATATTGTCTTTTATGGATAAACACGTGAAATCCAGAGCAAAAAACCCCAGGTAGATAATAAAAGCAAGGCCTAGGCTTGGGAAAACACACAGCAGTTTAATACTACAGATCTCTCATTCTCTGTGGTGTGAGCACTTCTCATTTAAAGCTACCAGAAACAGGGAATCCTTAAAAATCGCTGAGGTTGGGGAGACACAGTTAACCTGCACCCTGCGCAGGAGAGAATCCACTGCATATTCTCTGGGCTGTGCAGGGCTGGCTGTGTAGATGGAAGGATAATTTCATTCTAGCTGATTTGGAATGAATGCAATGAAAACAAGTCTCTTTAGTGGACCCGAGTCTTAGGCTCATATCAACCTTGCAATAATAGTAAACTCTGATAATATACATTATTATACAGTAGTGAAGAACATGATTATATATATTAAACATTAAAATCACCCACTAGAAGCAAATCCTTTTAGATCTAAAGAGACACTATGGGTAGGTTTTAATCTTGTATGTCTTATTAACAAAAGAGTCAGAATTTTTGTTTTGTATTTATTTCTATATTTATTCTCCTGGCCAAATCCAAATATTTTCTCTATGTTCTTCTAAAATTAATGATAACAGTAGTCATAGCTAAGAACATTTTGGAGAACTACTATTTTCTCAATGAAGGTTTAAGTATTTAGACTGAGGAGAAGTAGTTTGAATAACAGGTGATGAGAGAGACAAGTAGAACATTTGAGTATCACAGAAAGAACCTAGAAATATCTTTGAAAATGTTTTCTTTAACAATTCCTTTCAAGCAAGAAGGGCGGGTGCTCTGTTATCAAGTGAGCTGGGAAATGGAGACATCGGTGTCAAATATATTCTTTACCAAAGTTTTTGAATGAAGGAAATAAACAATCTTGGACTTCATGAAAACTCAGATCTCATACTTGCTGAAAGACAATGTCTAGAGAATGAGAAGATAAGACATAGCCTGAGAAAATATTTGCCAAATATATATATATATATGATCACAAGTTTTTACCCAAAATGCACAAAGAACTCCTAAAACTTGGTAAGAGACAACCCAATTAAAAAATGATCCACAGGCATTAACAGATACTGCAAAGAAGATGTACAGATGACAAATAAACACATGCAAAGATGATCCCCATGCTATGTCAACAGAGAAATGCAAATTAAAACAACCATCAGATACCACTTTACATACCTATCCCAATGGCCTAAATCCAGAATACTGACAATACTAAGTGCTGACAAGGATGGGGCACCAGGGATTATCATACAATGCTGCTAAGAATGAGAAGCCATCCAGCCACTTTGGAAGATAGGCTGATGGTTTCTTACAAAACTAAACATTCTTACCATACAATCCAACAGCCAGGTTCCTTGGTATTTATCCATTTTCCCAAAGGAAATAAAAACTTAAACTGACGTGAAAACTTCCACGTGAATGTCTGTGACAGCTTTATTCATAACTGACAAAACTTGAAAGCAGCCAAGATGTCCTTCATAGATATACAGATGCACAAACTTGAAGCC
Organism: Antilocapra americana; assembly: GCA_007570785.1. Taxonomy (NCBI): domain Eukaryota; kingdom Metazoa; phylum Chordata; class Mammalia; order Artiodactyla; family Antilocapridae; genus Antilocapra; species Antilocapra americana. Next base: position 3,684,520 of record ML660774.1, on the reverse strand, counting down.
ACCCAGACAATGGAATATCATTTAGAGTTAAAAATAAATGGACAATTAAGCCACAAAGACATGGAGGGAATGTAAATACAAACAGCTAAATGAAAGCAGCCCAACTGAAGGGGCTACATATAGTGTAATTCAAATTATATGACATGCTAGGGAAGACAAAATCACAGATTCAATAACAAAGATATTGACTGACAGGGGTAGAGGGGATGTGAAAGGGCAAATAGGCAGAGCAGAGATGATTTTTAGAGCACCGAAAATACTGTTAATAATGGATATACATCGCTACATATTTGCCCAGACCTATAGACTGGATGACATCAAGAATGAATCCAAACAAACCACGGACATTGGGTGATAATGATGTGTCAATGCAGGTCCGTCAACTGTCACAAATGCAGCACTCTGGTGAGTTATATTTATAATGGGGGAGGTTATGCACCTGTGTGTGGGGAAGGGGGACATAGAAATATCTACAGTGTTTTCTCAGTTTTGCTATGCATTTGAAACTGCTCTAAAAAAGTCTGTTAAAAATGTGTGCTAATGCAAAGAATACAGTCTGAAACAGTACCAATGACTTTATCTCCTTAGGGGTTTAAATACCCAAATGAGAAGCAGCTGTAAATTTCTTCTAAGTTAGAGGTGAGCATGATGTAGCATCTAGGAGGACTTTTAAGAGATATTATTCATAGAATGACACAGCTAATATACTCAAGTGAATAAAGCAGTTGTTTTTCAAAAGACTATGCAAAGTTGCTTGGCATCACTGACTCAATGGACATGCGTTTGAACACACTCCAGGAGATAGCGAAGGACAGAAAAGCCTGGCGTGCGGCAGTCCAGGGGTCACAAAGAGTCAAACACAACTGAGGGACTCAACAACAGCAACAATATAAGGTTAGCAAGTTTTAGAATTACATTAAAAGTACTAAATTGACATCAGTTATTATCTTGGCATGATGAATAGGTAAATACTTAGTACTTTCTATCATACACTTCTCTATTTTCAACATTTTGAGAGGGGAACCTTTGGCTTTATACTAAAGGATATTAAACCAAATAAAACCAAGTGATTGTGATAAAGATTAGTAGGGAAGCACCTTCGGTTCAGATCTGTGTTTTTCTATTATCTCCCTTAACTCTAATTTCAGTTCAGTTGCTCAGTCATGTCCGACTCTTTGCGACCCCATGGACTGCAGCACACCAAGCTTCCTTGTCCATCAACAACTCCCAGAGCTTGCTCAAACTCCTATCAAGTTGGTGATGCCATCCAACCATCTCACCCTCTGTCATCCCCTTCTCCTCCTGCCTTCAATCCTTCCCAGCATCAAGGTCTTTTCCAAGGAGGCAGTCATTTGCATCAGGTGGTCAAAGTATTGAAATTTCAGTTTCAGTTCCACAATTCATCCAGCTTTCTTTTGCTTTTTATCTTTGTAGAAACAATTTTGCATCATTTGTTTTGCAAATTTGGCTGTGAATAACATGTGTGATATGAACCCAATGACAAAAGTCTTGGCATGAGTACCCAGCACTCTTCTGTCATGTGTCCAGTGACTGTTTTACTTATAGGTACAACTATATGCTCACATAATATTAAAAACTGAAAGGCAAGACACTGAAATATAGAAGATACTTGCATAGTGCTATGGTAATCTGACAAAATTTCCATATTAAAATATGATAGTGATATTCTAATTTAAGGAAAGTCAAATTGCAACTGAAAACTGATTCCTTATTTCAGATGCACAACATCTCTCAAAAATATATGCATCTGCCTGGTTACAGTTCTGCATGTGCTTCAGGAAGCTGATCTTCCCTCATGTTGCTATAGCTACACTTGTGTACCTTTAAAAGGATTACAAAAATGAATTCCATTATATTGGAGAACAAAACACCAGAGACATTTGACTTGACAGAAATTTTAAATTTATCTCCTTGCAGAAAAATCCGTAACTTTTAGTCACTTTGCAGGTGAATGACCCGTTATTGTAGTTATTCCATTCATTATATGCATTAATTTCCAAGACTCCTGCTATTTGTAAAGCACAAAAGAAATGTTTGCATGCTGGGGCATAATGATAATTCATCACAATGAAAAGTTTCAAAGCTTGTGTAAAATGTTTAGTTTTAATAAGCTTAGTTCTTCCATTGGGGAATATACCAAATTCTTTTGTAATCTCCTATAAGTTGGAAAGTCTCCCTTCACCCAGTGGAAAACGCCTAGGGACTGGGGGTTTAACCTCTGACTTGTCGTGGCCAAGAAACTGTGATAAAATGAAAGAGAAAAAAGGGATTTTTCTTCTAAAGTAGAGATTATAAAAATCAGCACTGCTTACATGCTAGAATAAAAATCAAGATTCACTTATCAACGTTTGTATTGTTGATGCAACTGTCCTACTGGTAATAGCATTTCAAGGTACCAGTCTAGAGTCATAATGTTTCGACCATTTTCAGTATATTATTTTCAAGGAATTCCTATATACTTTTTTTCTTGTACACAGGCATTGTGCCATATCATGAACATAACCCCTATGGGCTTACATCCTATCAGTATTCTTTAATAACTGAGGCTTGTTTTCCTTATCTGTTAAAGGGTGTTAATCATAGAAACTGCTTCATAGAATGCAGAGTTTTCATTTAGACTTCACTTAGCCCAGTAAGTTCTCAGCAGTGTTCACTGTTATTATTGTTGTTTTTTGCAGGAAGGAAACTAATAATAATGATAACTTGTGACATGCCAGATTCACAGTAAACAGAAGAGATAAACCGTATCTACCCTTATGACTTGAGCTATTAATAATCCAAATCTTGAATGCAGTGTGTTGTTTTCATATTTCCAATTAGCATTAACTCTCAAGCAAAGGTATTTAATCATTTGCAAAGAAAACACAAAAACAAACGCAAATAAAACATGTTGTTTTTCCCTAGAGGTCTCTCCTATATCACTGACCCTGAGGATAACATCGTAGTTTAAAAAAAAAAAAAATATGTTCAGTAATTCATCTAGTCTGCAGCTACTTATAGAACACTGTGTTGGAGGGAAAGTAATAAAACAGATAATCTGTGCCCTGGCAACACTTAGGTATTAATTATGTTTAGATCTAAGTTTATATCACATTCACATTTTTATCTACATAGGGAAATATAACTAGTCATCAGTATTTTAAAAACGAATGAATCAGTAAGCTCTCCATTTTTGCATATTTGTCATGTAATTGATAAAATCTTTCTCTTCTCCAAGGCATTAGGGTTAAAAACACCTCAGCCCTGACCCATCTGAAACTACTGCCCCCCCCAATCTTGTTTCTTCATACATTCTGCCTCTGTCTGTATCAGACTGCTCACACCACACACCAGCCTGTTGTTTTCCACTTATTTTGAGCTTTGAGTTTTATCTTCCTTCATGATTACTGACCATGATTTTCATGCTGCCCAAACACCAGGATGTAAAAATAGAGCTCTGCAAATAAACTTTGCATTTAAACATTTTTGTCTTTTCTTCTGTCTTTGAGACCTAAGTTGACAATCCACTTGGAAATCTCATTATTAAATGAAGCAGGTCTAGTTTACAGAAGTTAAACAATTCTTTTCTCCTACATCACTGTAGGTAGCATATCCTGGGAAAGCAGCCAGGAGTCAGTCTACTACATATTATAACATACAAAAGCAATTTTTTATTATTTTCTAGACTAGCCCTCCCTAGACTTTCATGTTTATGCAAATCACATGAGGAAATTGTTATAGTGCAGATCAAGATTCAATAGGTCTGGGGTGGGCCTAAGAAGCTGCCTTTTAACAAGCTCTGAGATGATCCTGCTCACACTAGTGTAAGGACTAGCACAAGAAATGCTTTGCCTATTCAGATCTGGTATGAGCATGTGTTCAGCTGCTTCAGTTGTGTCTGACTCTTTGCAACCCCCTGAATTGTAGCCCTCCAGGCTCCTCTGTTCAGTGATTCTCCAGGCAATAATACTGTAGCGAATTACCACGCCCTCCTCCAGGGGATCTTCCCGACCCATGGATTGAACCAGCGTCTCTTATGTCTCCTGAATTGGAAAGCAGGTTCTTTACCACTAGTGCCACCTGGGACACAGAGTGATCCCAGTCCCATTCTTTATTTTGATAATGATTCCATTCAACATTATATAAATTTAGTACTATCGCCTGTAATTTCTGTATCATTGATTTCAGCCTTCTAGATCACAATGTCTATCAGCATGCAAAATATCTTCTCTAGGTTTAACATTATCAAGTCCACACACATGTTCTAGCAGTCTTTCATGAATTCAAGAGACTTTAAGAATATCTGACTTTTATTTTTTTTAATTCAGCAATATCCTTTTTATTAATTTTAATTTTTTAAATCTATTTATTTTTTCTCTACATTATCATGTTGGTTTTGCCATACATTGACATGAATCCACCATGGGTATACTAACACATAAATATGGAATTTAGAAAGATGGTAAGAATACCTGTCTTTTAAAAACTGGGCCCGATACACATATGCACAGAGTAAGGGAAACTGACCGCCTCATCTTATCTGTGAGTGTAACTTCCTGATCCTAACACTCAAACCATCTCCTATCATTCCCATCAAAAGGCCATTTTAGGGCACTATCAAATGAGTTAGTAGAATAACATTAATACCAGACCTTTAAAATTCATTTCTTCTTCTTTCCACTGTTGGAGGGTATAAGGAGATGCACAAACAGTAAAACGTCAGGTCTCTCTTGTTATGTGGTGAGAATAGTGCCCAAACTTCAGAACAACAAATTAATATTGTTTTTGTGGCAGCATATGTTAATGATGTGATTTGTGATAATCCTTTCTGTCCTTCTCAACAAAGGAGAATGGGGACAAAACTGGGTTTAAATCCTAATTTTGGCACTCACTAACTTTTCAATCTTGACTGAATTCTTAGAAAAATTCCTGGAACTTAATATACGCTTAATAGTAGTTTTTAATATTAATCGGGCTTCGCAGATGATTCACTGATAAGGAATCGGCCTACCAAGTAGGAGACCTGGGTTCATCCCCCGGGTCAGGAAGATCCCCTAGAGAAGGAAATGGCAGCCCACTCCAGTACCCTTGCCTGGAGAATCTCATGGACAGAGGAGCCTGGCAGGTTATAGTCCATGGGGGTCACAGAGTCAGACAAGACTTAGACTAAACAGCATTAATATGAATCATCCTGGTATATTTCAGAAAACTCCCAACTATAGTTGTGGAGATGACTGCATGGCAAGAGTAAGTTAGAGTGGATGGTTCACTTAGTACAAACAAAAACATGAGTTTTTAAGAAGGTCTAAAGAACCCTAAATGGTCCCTCTGTTACCTTTCTTCCATTTCTAAACTGTCCTCTTACTACTAATCTAAGACGAACTGCAAGAAGATCCAACCAGTCCATCCTAAAGGAGATCAGTCCTGGGTGTTCATTGAAAACACTGATGTTGAAGCTTAAACTCCAATACTTTGGCCACCTGATGCAAAGAGTTGACTCATTGGAAAAGACCCTAATGCTGGGAAGGATTGGGGGCAGGAGGAGAAGGGGACGACAGAGGATGAGATGCTTGGATGGGCATCACCAACTCGATGGACATGAGTCTGGGTAAACTCCGGGAGTTGGTGATGGACAGGGAGGCCTGGCGTGCTGCGATTCATTGGGTTGCAAAGAGTCAGACATGACTGAGCGACTGAACTGAACTCAAGGACAATAGGATATCATGGATCACAGTCAGTGAGAAAATTAGCTATAGAAAATCAGCAGCAATAACTCATAAAGTGCTCAGATTCACAAACTGACGGAAAATGACAGTGATAAAAATTTCTAAGCTAATGACCTAGGTAAAACCAAAATAAGTTCTAAACATTTTGGGCTGATAATTGATGTAATTATTTTGTTAATTTATTCATCTATTTCTGAGACATTCCTAAATACATGAGGAAGACACAGTGTCTATATTTTTAAATGAAACTCAACAGAACTAAAATCATTTCACTTTTATTTTATGTTAGGCTTAATCAGTGGGTGACAGGGCTCAACTTAATTATGAAGAAAAGCACACTAATTGACAGGAAAACTACACACACACACATTTTTCTGTAAAATAATGCGAGTGTCTGAATCAAAATGAATCCAGAAATTCCACACTCATGAAATTTAATAGTTTCAGGTTTATTAAGATTTTGAGAAAATGTAATGGAACTGCAGTGCAGTTCTATTACACCTTCTCAAATATAACCATTTTCAATGCTGGATATAGCTAGATGTCAGTCAAATGTGATACAGATTTGTTTGATATCATAGCATACACATAAACTATTTACATTTGATCACTCAGCAAAAAACTGTAACTATATAGTGCTTTTTAAACAATCTCTTTTCAGTTTGTCAATTGGACTTTTAAAAGAAATTTTTCCATTTAAGAAAGAAACTTGCCATTTATTCTAGAGAATTAAAATATGCAGATGTGTTAAGATATGTATTTATAATTTGATTTTCTTCAACAGTGCAATAATATAAATGTGGAAACATTAGTTTCTAAATCTCTGGGGATGCATAATGTAAAATTATAAATAACTTTAACTACATTGAATATGTTTGAATATTTACTGCTGACTCTTTCTGTATTTCATTATAAGGCATAAAATGTATTTTTCCTCCAGGTACTTGATACTTTAAATAACAAATGCTATTTTTACAGTACATTAAAACATCATTTAGAATATGCATCGATTATGAATACTAAATTAAGTTACACATCATTCATACCCATAATGTTCATTTCTATACATTTCTGTCTTGGCAATGGCAAGAAGATGGGAAAAATCACTGAATATTTGATACGACAACAGATAAACCCAGACGGAAAACATTTGGCTCTGAACTGAATTGAATGCATCTGATCAAATCTAAATTGCTAGAACATAACATTATCTGGTAATGTTAACATAAAGGAGCTGCTGCTAGAATCCAGATTTACCTTAGAGATAGCACAGAAGTTAAGCGGTATTACTAAAATTTGAATCTTACAACGATTCTACAGGAGGCAAGTATATTCAAATGTTCTGTGCAATTTACCCCAAGATGTCTTTTCCAGTAATGATCATTTATAAGGCTTGTAATGAAACACAGAGAGGAGAGCACATGGTTATGTGGGTGTTAGAGCGTCAATTTAAATTCTGGGCCCTGGAACCAATTCTTGGAAAGAGCCTCCCTTTCCTGTTCCCCATCCCAGTTCCAAACATCTAATTACACTTCAAAAGTGGAAGGCTCATGTTAAATATGGGCAAGAAACTGTGTTTCAGTACTACTATCAATGTGCAATTATTTCTGATGATATGAAACACTCTGCAAATATCTACTTAAATATCTTGAGTTACTGGACAGGGTAGGAGTGAGGGTAGGTAAATGAGGTTTTAGTTTCAGTTAAATCTCTGGTGTACCAGTGTGATTCATGCTTATACTGAATGCTTTCCTTTCTTGAGACTCTTCATTAAGAATAGACTCTTTCGTACGAAAAAACAGATTCAGGTTAACAAAAAGAAGCAAGATATGTTGATGTCTGGCAAAAACCATCACAATATTGTAAAGTAATTATTCTCCAACTAAAATAAATAATTTTTTAAAAAGAAAAGATTATTTTCAAAAGAGCAGAAAGGCTATCATGTCTGGGCAGGGGTTTTCTGAGCAAACTGGCAGAACACCACCAAGAATATCCATTTAGAGTCAAGGTTGAAAGCAGAAATTCAAATATGTCTGGGGTGCAGACATTCGCAGGTGTTATAAAATCCCTCTTCACTCTTTTGTAAACTGATTCCTGGATTAAATTCTCTATATATTCCTTTGATTTTTTTCAAGTGCTTTGAGGCATAGAGAAATAAGAACAAAGTAAGTATCGCTGCGTTCAAGAAACATGCATGAATCTCCCAAATACAATATCAAAAACAGAAGCAAGAGAAATACTAATTGTATGATTCGATGTATAGCAGGTTTCAAACCTGACAAACCTCATCTAAGGCATCAGAATTTAGGACAGAGTTTACAGACAAATTGGGGAAGCCTAAGAGGAAGTAAAGAGAGAGACTTCTAGGGTGCTGGTGATGATTTCATCATGCTGATTCAGGTGCCGATTCCACAGGTAAATTTCACTCGTGAAAACTCTTTTAAACTTTAACAAAGTCTCTACTTTAATAAAAGTTTACATAAACATGATTTGGGGCAAAAATATAAGGAAGGAAAGATATTCCTCTATAGTCTGTAGTGGTGCGTACACTGAATACACTGTGTGAAATCAATGTGCCAACATACTTAACACAATCAGATCAGTGCATAAAGGGTCGAATCTTTAATCATAAAGCAGGCTATCTTGAAACTAAGCCCCTGTCTTAATTTCAAATTAAGACTTCAATTTAATCTCATTTGAGATTAAAAAAAATGAAAATAATGACATCTGAACTCCAATTGAGTAATGAAATAAATTCTTAAATAAATTCTTAAATCCTCATTTAAAGAATTTATCAAGAAATTCCACAAACACCTGTATACTCTGGACCAGATATTGTGTTGCATGCTTGGCCAATACCGAATTTTACTATCAGGAAAAAAAAAAAAAAGAAAACAACAGCAGCAGCAGAAGCACAGACTTTTGAAGAATCCCTATTTGTCAAAAAGGGGAAAATGAGACTCAGAAGATTCAAATAGTTGAACCTGAATTACCAGTAGAAAAGAGAGGTTAGCCTGACACCAGCTTTTGCATTTTAGGCTTCACCAGTGGCTCAGCCAGTAAAGAGTCCACTTACAATAGAGGAGACACAGGAGATGTGAGTTGATCTCTGGTCAGGACGATGCTCTGGAGGAGGAAATGGCAATGCACTCCAGTATTCTCGCCTGGAGAATCCCTTGGACAGAAAAGCCTAGAAGGCTACATCCACGTGGTCACAAAGAGTTGAACACGACTGAGCAACTAAGCAGCATCTCACCAGTGGTTCTCACTTCATTGTGCAGCAGAGGCTTGTTAATAACACGATTCCTGGAATCCACCTCTAAGACTTCTGGTTTCCTATGTCTACAGAAGCTGCATTTCTGACAAGCTGCCTGGTGATACTACTGCTGCCCCTACAGAACCAAAATTCTCCAAGCCAGGCTTCAGCAATACGTGAACCATGAACTTCCAGACGTTCAAGCTGGTTTTTGAAAAGGCAGAGGAACCAGAGATCAAATTGTCAACATCTGCTGGATCATTGAAAAAGCAAGAGAGTTCCAAAAAAAACACCTATTTCTGCTTTATTAACTATTCCAAAGCCTTTGACTGTGTGGATCACAATAAACTGTGAAAAATTTTGCAAGAGACAGGAATACTAGACCACCTGATCTGCCTCTTGAGAAACCTTCATGCAGGTCAGGAAGCGACAATTAGAACTGGACAAAGAACAACGGACTGGTTCCAAATAGGAAAAGGAGTATGTTAAGGCTGCATATTGTCACCCTGCTTATTTAACATATATGCAGAGTACATCATGAGAAACACTGGGCTGGAGGTAACACAAGCTGGAATCAAGATTGCCAGGAGAAATATCAATAACCTCATATGTGCAGATGACACCACCCTTATGGCAGAACGTGAAGAACTAAAGAGCCTCTTGATGAAAGTGCAAGAGGAGACTGAAAAAGTTGGCTTAAAGCTCAACATTCAGAAAACTAAGATCATGGCATCTGGTCCCATCACTTCATGGGAAACAGATGGAAATGGGAAATGGTGGAAACAGTGTCAGACTTTATTTCTGGGGGGCTCCAAAATCACTGCAGATGGTAATTGCAGCCATGAAATCAAAAGACGCTTACTCCTTGGAAGGAAAGTTATGACCAACCTAGACAGCATATTGAAAAACAGAGACATTATTTTGCCAACAAAGTTCCGTGTAGTCAAGGCTATGTTTTTTCCAGTAGTCATGTATGGATGTGAGAGTTGGATGGTGAAGAAAGCTGAGTGCCGAAGAATTGATGCTTTTGAACTGTGGTGTTGGAGAAGACTCTTGAGAGTCCCTTGGACTGCAAAGAGATCCAACCAGTCCATCCTAAAGGAGATAAGTCCTGGGTGTTCATTGGAAGGACTGATGTTGAAGGTGAAACTGCAATTCTTTGGCCACCTGAGGTGAAGAACTGACTCACTGGAAAAAACCCTGATTTGGGGAAAGATTGAGGGCAGGAGGAGAAGGGGACAACAGAGGATGAGATGGCTGGATGGCATCATTGACTCAATGGACATGGGTATGGGTGGACTCTGGGAGTTGGTGATGAATGGGAGGCCTTGTGTGCTGCATTTCATGGGTGACAGAGTAGGACACGACTGAGTGACTGAACTGAAGTGAACTGACAGGCCCACTCCTGGGGACCGCAGTATCAAGCTGCATGCTGTTTTCTCCAAAAGTGCTGGGTCTGGCCTCCTCTGAGGCACCACTCTACCCCCTCAGGCCTAGCAGAGCATAAGGTTGACAGGAGATATTTAATGAACAAGATACTTAATAAACATTTGAGTGAATAGAGGCTTGAATGAAAGTCTGTAAGACACAGGCAGCAACATAACTCCTTTTTAAATCTAATTAAGCATTAAAACCTGTGATAGAATTACAGAAGTAAGGCCAGCGTCATCATTTTACAGGTGAAGGAACACAGTTACAGAGCTTTGAGATGGCCCAAGTGTCACAAAGTCAAGGCAAGAACAGCTGCTTCCTAGTATTTCCCTTATTTAAAAGAACAGAACATGTTAAGGGAGCCAGAGAAACTCTGAGACCGAAGACCATAAACCACATATTTTACTATTTTATCTTTTGTACCAAATGGAGATTTGGAAAATATAACCGCTTGCAGTTGCTCAACGTATGTTCTACGCCTGTGACAGGGCAGCCCTGGTGAGACGGAAACATTTCTAAAACATAGCTGTTTCCATCAGAATGTTTTACCTTCTAGTTAGGGAGACAAAGTCACATGTGAGTCGCACAGGAAACACTAGACAGCGTGAACTGAACGTAACACTGCAGTTACTATCCACTCTGCCCTGACAGAGTAAAGGATTACTGGAGATAATAAAGCCTCACATAAGAGGAGCTTGAACAAGACTAAAAAAATTGGACTAGCAAAGGTAGAAGGAGGCAGGGATTGAAGTGGCCTGATCTACATGCACTGCATATAATATAAAATAGATGTGCAGACTTAGGAAAAGGGGTCAAAGATGCATCTGGGAGTCAGTGAACTAATGGAGCTATGTAGGATTCATACACTGACAGTCTTCTGGGAGCTCCGAGAAATCACCCAGTACTGTGGACAGGTCATGGTCACTCGGGAAGGGCAGACACACAGTCGGAGGAGCTTTTTCTCTCATCTCACTGCGTGCTCAGTCATCACTTCAGTATCTACTACTGAAGGCAAAAATATTTTTTAAGAGTGTTGGGATTTCAGACCCTTCCTCAGTGTTTAACTTATCTATGGCATCAATGCCATTACAAACAGGCCCAATCAGATTATCTTGCACCATTTAAGGCGTCTCAGTTCACTTGCCTGGACATGAAGAACTTGGACAGCTTAATTTGCAGCCGCTTCAGCGGTCCCTCCAGTTACAGAAAGCAGGCTCCTTGAATCCTCAACTGTCATGAACATTTGTGCATCCGTCTGTCTTACCCTCCACCAACCACAGTTGTTGTTTTATTGTTTAGTGGCACAGTTGTGTCTGACTCTGCTGCGACCCCATGGCCTGTAGTCTGCCAGGCTCCTCTGTCCATGGGATTCTCCACCTGGAGAGGGTGGCCCTTTCCTTCTCCATCTTCCCGACAAGGGATCGAACCCATGTCTCCTGCTCCATCAGGCCACCGGAGTCACTTGGGAAGTCCACAGATTCTTGGGCTCTGACCCAAAACCTTAGTCTATTCTTTAAGTCATTGTCTGCATGGTTATCTCAATCTCAGTGTATAAGACGCCCTGAGACTGTTCCCAGAGGGAGCCCTAAACTAACCTTTCCTCAGGTCTGCTTCCAGCCAGCATGTTCTCCCACTTGTGCCTGTGATTCAGCCAGTCCATCTGCTCCTGCTTTTAGTCATTTTCCAGCATACTCATCAGCTCAGCAGGCCCTCCAAGCTCGGCAAGACCACCCCGACTCAGTTGTTTATTCTTTGCCTTCTCTTATAGGAGTCTCTAATTGACTTTGAAAGGTTGCCTTTCACTCAGCTTCCAAGAGGGACTCACCCCATTCTAGGGTTCTACTGCCTCCACTCCACAACTCAATGTATTCCTCAGATATTTTATTTCACAAGATAAACTTTAGGTATCACTCAGGAATAACCTGTCTTATTAACCTTCTCCAAACTAAGGATGTTCTTAAATATTTCTTAAAATCTATATAAAGACTGAAGTACTTTTTAAAATGTGAGTTTACAAAGAGGACAAATCAAAATTGAGGGTGATGTTCAAGAAGACATCTGCTGTTGTTCAGTCTCTCAGTCATGTCCACTCTTTGCGAGCCCACTGGGCTCCTCTGTCCATGGGATTTCTCAGGCAAGAATACTGGAGGAGGTTGCCATTTCCTTCTCTAAAATTTGATTTTACAAAGTAGATCAAAACCAAGGATGATGCTCAAGACACCTGAAGAGCCTGGTATTTGTGGATGAGTCTGCCAATCTTTGTTACATTACTGAGTGGTTCCTGCCAGATTTTGTTATGCCAACAATACAGCATATGTTTTTACAGATTTTTAAAAAATGTAAAAATATATTTTAGTTTCTCTGAAATGTTATAGCATATGTATGTAGTTGCCAATCTTCCTGAAGATATATGTTAAAAAAAATCTAAGCAGTTGAAAAAGCAAGTATTTAGCTTGGAAATTACATAAAAGTTTAACACAGAAAAAAAAATTGACAAAGAACAAAGAACCACTTCCCTGACTTCAGTCCCTATGTATGTAAGTCACCAAATGAAATAAACCCATAGAATTTATTATCCTATTAAAAAAAATATATTTCTAGATAAGTGAACTAAAATTGTAACAAAACTGCATATGAAAACTGACTGAGCATTAATTGAGGGTTTCAAAGCATTATCTATACTGCCCAAATCTTTGTATTTTTGAAGTTTATTCATTTTTACTATTATTTTCTGAGTATGGGCTGTTAAAATAAGAAGTAATTTATTACTGTAGTAAATGCTTGATGTTGCTAACCAATAATTATTCTCAAAGACTTAATTAATTAGTAGTTTTATAAATCACAAGGCAAATTAAGTATTACTTGAGAAAAATAACATTTTTGTTATAAAGGCTTATTTTTGAAAGAAGTTCAGTGATTAAAAAACTAAAAATTGACTTACATTTTAAAATAGTAGCTCATAAATTTGAAAATACAATTTTATTATTTCTGAAAATATTTTCAAGTCTGCATAGTGCACACTCACTTCTGAATTTCTGAATGTATACTAGAATGACTTTTTTTTAAATATTGAAAATCTATTGAAGAATTATTCTCCATATGGGATAGCAATATATTTCCTACAATATAATAGTGAATAGGTTTCACTTTTGTATAATTGTGTATACATCTACTCAGTATCCATAACTTCAGGGATGTTTATTTCAGATAATAAATGTTGAAAATACTTGGTATCTTATAGCATTATCTAGCTATGGATAATTATATAGGAAAATGTTTTAACTGGTTAAAAGAAAAACTATTACATATTCTATATTGCTACGCTTATTCTGTGAAAAACATGAAAAAGTCAGTCACTCAAAGTTATGCTCAAGGGATGAACTGCAAGTCCTTTCCCTAGCCAGAATCTCCTCTTCCTCTTCCAGTGTGCACGTGTGTGTGTGTGTACACATGTGTGCATGTATGCGTGTGCATGCATGCAATATATACAGGCCATAAGAATAAGAAAAAATGGGTAGAAGCCTCTAAACTCATTTGTAATATCGATTTACCAACACACGGTTTCAAGTTTATGTCTTCCCCAAGGCAATGAGCCTGTGCAGATGTTATGGGAATCAACTTCCTACAGTGTTTGAAACACAAATCATTAACTTGTTACCGGTCTACATTGGAAACCAGAATACAAAACAGTTTCAATATGTTAACTTAGATGCAGTCAAGCTTTCTCCACATTCAATTGAACTGTGGAGAAGTCAGTATAAAACCCACAAACTTCCTATGCCTTGGAGGGTTTCTTTGTTCTCACAAGAATACAACACTATGACTGAACATGCTCTCAAGAAATTTATGCAATTCAACAATTTGATAGACACATTCACAGTGTGGAAAAATATATATAATTCAATATTAAAAAATACAAGGACTATGGAATCTTATTAGGTAATATGATACATACAATATATGTTCAATTAATTACTCAAATGATGTATTCTGAAAAATATTCACACTTCACCCTAGTTTAAGTGACTTAGCCCATTTAGGATAAATTCATTTAGCTATTATTTGTTAAGTGCCTGAGTGAGTGAGTGACATTTTCTCAGTCGTGTCTGACTTTTTGTGGCCCCCATGGACTATAATATGCCAGTTTCCTCTGTCCATGAATTCTCCAGGTAAGAATCCTGGAGTGGCTTTCCATTTCCTTCTCCACATTAAGTGCCTACTAATGCCAAAGCCTTTGACTGTGTGGATCACAATAAACTGTGGAAAATTCTGAAAAAGATGGACTACCAGACCACCTGACTTGCCTCTTGAGAAACCTGTATGCAGGTCAGGAAGCAATAGTTAGAACTGGACATGGAACAACAGGCTGGTTCCAAATAGGAAAAGGAGTACATCAAGGCTGTATATTGCCACCCTACTTATTCAAATTATATACAGAATACATCATGAGTAATGCTGGGGTGGAGGAAGCACAAGCTGGAATCAAGACTGACGGGAGAAATATCAATAACCTCAGATATGCAGATGACACCACCCTTATGGCAGAATGTGAAGAAGAACTAAAAAGCCTCTAGATGAAAGTGAAAGAGAAGAGTGAAAAAGTTGGCTTAAAGCTCAACATTCAGAAAACTAAGATCATGGCATCTGGCCCCATCACTTCATGACAAATAGATGGGGAAACAGTGGAAACAGTGGCTCACTTTATTTTTCTGGGCTCTAAAATCACTGCAGATGGTGACTGCAGCCATGAAATTAAAAGACGCTTACTCCTTGGAAGGCAAGTTATGACCAACTAGCCAGCATATTAAAAAACTTGCCAACAAAGTTCCATCTAGTCAAGGCTATGGTTTTTCCAGTGGTCATGTATGGATGTGAAGGTTGGATGGTGAAGAAAGCTGAGCGCTGAAGAATTGATGCTTTTGAAGTGTGGTGTTGGAGAAGACTCTTTAGAGTCCCTTGGACTGCAAGGAGATTCAGCCAGTCCATCCTAAAGGAGATCAGTCCTGGGTGTTCACTGGAAGGACTGATATTGAAGCTGAAATTGCAATACTTTGGCCACCTGATGTGAAGAGCTGGCTCATTGGAAAAGATCGTGATTCTGGGAAAGGAGAGGAAGGAGGAGAAAGGCAGGAGAAGAAGGGGACAACAGAGGATGAGATGGCTGGATGGCATCACCGACTCAATGGACATGGGTTTTGGTGGACTCTGGGAGTTGGTGACAGACAGGGAGGCCTGGCATGCTGCGGATCATGGGGTCACAAAGATTCAGACATGACTGAGCAACTGAACTGAAGTGAGTCCCTAAAAAGTATTCAAGGAATGCAAATTTTCTTTTATGGAAAAATAATTTTCTTTTACAGGCTTCCCAGGTGGCATTAGTGATAAAGAACTCTCCTGTCAAATAGGAGATGTCATTTTGATCCTTGGTTTGAGAAGACTTCCTGGAGTAGGAAGGAAAGGCAACCCACTCCAGTATTCTTGGCTGGGAAATCCCAGACAGAGGAGCCTGCGGGCTACAGTCCATGGGGTCACAGAGTTGGACACGTCTGACAGAATGAGTACAGCACACAAGATTCTAGTATATACAAGCTGGGAAACAAAATAATGTAAATGTAAGAATGTTAAATGGTATTAAACACAACTAAGGGTAAGGAAAGTTACAGTTTTAAGTAGGAAAAGGAAGCAGGTCTCAAGGAAAATGGAGAAGAGAGATTAACGAGAAGTAAGCCAAATGGCTCTCTAGAGAAGAAAATACCACATAGAAGAAAAAAATGTATGGGCAAAATTCTTAAGATTTATAATGCCATGCCATTTTTTTCTCCATATAGCTTGTTCAATTACTGATTATCAGAACTCTCATGCCCAGCATATCATAGTTATATTGGTTAAATGATAAATGCTGGTAAAGAACTTTACCCAGACCCTGGAAAACAGGAATAATTGTAGATTTTACCCATTGTTCCAATAAGCTGATACGGTATAGTAGCTTGGCTTTCAATCTTTTTCTAAGATACCATTACCCTAAAGAGCCACTTATCAAGGAACTGAGGTATATGTTCAGGAAATGGCAGCATAAGACACATACTGAACTGCAAGATTTCCATTCTATAAAGACAATAAATACACACAGTCATGCACATACAATCATAACACAGAGCCTATATGCTCAGAACTTGGTTAATGTAGTACTATCAATATTTGCAGTTAGCTGTCCAGCCATGCCTGAAGACAATTTCAAATTTTAATAGTTTTATAAGGTAGGGTTAGGATCCTAACAAGATGACAAAATTCACCAACATGTCTTTACTTGACCTTCATATCATAGCACACCTATAGATTTTGCATAATCTACTACAGCTTTGAAATGCTGATGGAGAATTTCTTTAACACAAATCTGCTTTCTATGTATGATTAAAAAAAAAATCACTGAAGACATTGATTCCTTATTCCTGGAGTAATAAGGAGGGCTCACAAAATCAATACCCATATTATCAATTGGAGCTAGGTGGTGAGATCGACCCATTGTCTTTGCAGACATTGCTTCATTTATGAAGAAATAAATAAAAGCATTCATGTTAGTAGCACAAATACCAGCCCGCCTTTCAAGGGCATTGACTTACTATTGATTTGGAAGAGACAATTACTACTGAAAGAACTACATCGGCCCATCTCTTGTTTACTTAAAACCTAGCCCCTTAAACCCCATGTTTGCATTATAGTTTCATTTCAGGTGGCTCATGGCCAGTACCCACTTACTTCATACTGAAGATGCAACAGTATTTCACCTTCAAAGATAGAAAAGATACTGGTGTTATTCGGCACACTTAAAGTGCAGAAACAAAACACTAACATCCTAAAGATACTGAAGGACCGCAGAATAACAAGGCAGTACAGACACCTGTTCTCACATAATCAATAAATTTGAGTACAATTAAGAGTATTTCAAAATCACAGAGGACAAAGACAATATTTGCAAAATGCTCTAAGAATCATTTATTATGAATAGCCATTGCAAGAGGCACATTTCTGTGTAAATTTTTGTGGGAACTATGGCTTGGCTATGCTTACAGCTTTATAGAGAAAATGTAGATAATGCCTTTGTCAGCATCCATCCAATTGAAACTATGCTTTTGGGGATACTGTAAGTGGGCTAGATATTTTATGACTGCAGATAAGGTACCTTCCTACCTTTGTATACACCATGGTCAAGGTGGAGAACTTTCTCTCCCACCCCGACTAAGGTGACAGAGTGATTAACCGAACAACTCTGACTTTTCTCTGCCCCACCACTCCACTGCACCAGAGGGAGACAAAAGATGAGGTTGGTAAATCTGAGATAAATAAACTGTACAACTTCCTCTGAGCTCTATTTTTCTCCTTGCTTGCATCCTTCCTGCAGGAGAAAGGAAGCATTATGCCTGTTGTAGCAGGCAATTCCTTACCTGGAACAGGCTATTATTTTCCTGTTAACAGTTGAGTTTTAGCCTCAATCTGCTGCACAGTAACTTGTTTGGAAATGGTGTGGGGAAGATGGTTGCTTTTCATGAGGCCTTTTCCAGAGATCTCAATCACCCTGGCTTTGGGTCTGCAGAAGGATGGCTATTGTAATTAGCCAGGAGAGAGAGTGAGCTTTGGCAGTGTTTCCAGTTAAATGAGAAGACCTGCCTTAATGCTTCTTGGCCAGAGACAATCCACTGAATTACCACAGTAATAATAATAACCTAACGATCATTGAGGGCTTACTGTGTGTGGAGAATCATTCTAAAGACTGTTTCTGTAGTAACCCATTTAGTTCCCTTGACATGATCTTTGAGATGATGGAAGTGAAAGAGACAAGTTGAATAACTTTCAAAGGTCAATCAGAGAAGACAGAAAAAGATCTGTACTCAGGGAGTCTTCGTCTAGTGCGGCAACCTCAAATCAAGCCTGTGCTACGCAACTAGTAGCGAGAAAAGACCCACTCCCTTGTTTCGGTCGACAAGCCTCGGCAGAGTGAAGGCACAGTCATGTCAAGTCTTGGGGTCATGAACCCAGAGTATCAGAAACCTCCCTAAAATGAACGGCTGACTGCCTCTGAGGTGAAGGGACTCGACAGGAGATTTAAAAATGAGACCGAATCTGATGAGCTTGAAATCTCTCTCATGCCATATTTATTTACAGCATATCCAGGGCAAGCAAGTGTGGGGATGCCTAAGATAGCAGATTTTCTCACAAGAAAAACCTGCCAACCTGATTAGCTGGAAAGGACTCTCTTGACCACTCAGCTGAGCAAAACTGTAGACATTTTCTGAGTCCTAAAAGAAGCCACAATGTCCTCAAAAGTCCTAGAGGGCAGAGTCACACGTAAGATAATTATTATCTTATATGGCATTTAATGTATTAAATTAAAATATTCAACTAAAGGTGTGATTTCATATAGAAAAGCTCATCTACAATGGATAGCATAGGCTGAAAATAAGACAGGTTATAATTCAAAGTCCTTGTTTCTCATAGCAATCTATACCAAAATGTGCTATGATTTCCGTGTTTTATGTGGCTGCTTGTAAACCCAAAATCCCATATTGTATTTATCTGGCAATTATCTGAGGTGAAGAGTACATGGAGATATGAAAGTATTATTAATAAATATATCTGGAATATTTGAATGATTTTGCATTTGTTACTAGTTTATAACTATTCTAGTGCCCCAATTATATGCTAATGAGATGATTTTTCTATGCACAAGGGCAAAAGAATCCAGGCATAACAAATATGCTTTGTCTGCATGAATGCTAAACTCGAGGTCACTACTTAGCAGAAGACTTATTACTTCAAAGATGCTAAAGGGAATGATCAGCAAATTCCTCATAAATAACATGGGGAGACCTCGCTAACCTGACTTCAGTATGCAGGGACAATGGAAGTACTTACGTCCATAGGAGATAATTAAGTCCAGGTCTCCTGCACTGTGGGAGACCTGGGTTTGATCCCTGGGTTGAGAAGATCCCCTGGAGAAGGGAAAGGCTACCCACACCAGTACTCTGACCTGGAGAATTGCATGGACTGTATAGTCCATGGGGTTGCAAAGAATCAGACATGACTGAGTGACTTTCACGAGGAAAATAAGATTTTCACTAGGCTTAAAATTAAAGGGTATCATCTCTAGAGCATTTTAGGGAAAATCAAAAGTACCCAAAAGTCTTAGAATCTCCACTACTATGTTCTTGTCTTCTCCCCACTTTTCAGCTGACATCAGAATGGAAATGTCATTCATTTGGAATGAACTGTCCAGTCACTCCCATGGGAGTTCTAAATATGACATCCAAACAGGACACACTGCTTCCATCAAGCCACATTTGGTCTCCAACAAGACATTTGCTCAATCTAGATATTCTTGGTCAATTTATCTGTTTCTAGTGACTAAAACCTAGAAATATCATTCCAGGTTACTTATACCTAATGTGTCTGCTGTGTGCTCAGGTGTGTCTCTTTGTGACCCCATGGGCTATAGCCTACCAGGCTCCTCTGTCCACAGTATTTTCCAGACAAGAATCCTGGAACAGGTTGCCATTTCTTTCTCTGGGGGTCTTCATGACACAGGGATCAAACTTGTGTCTCCTGCTTTGGCAGGCAGATTCTTTACCACTAGTGACACCTGGAAAGCATTGCTACCTAAGAGACAGGTTAAAAAGAACAAAGCATATCAGATTGGCATATACTTGTCATCCACCCCAAAATAATTTATAGAGACAAATTTTGGTCATAAAAATGTATCATGAATATAAAAACAGAATGTATTTTGAATTTCACACGGGGAGAACAATGTAAATTAAAAGTGTTATCTCCCATTCCATTGAGAGAAATATTTACAAAAACTGGTGTTTTAACTTTTCATTTCATCTTTTATACTATGAAGAAACTGCTATAATGAACACAACTATCAGCTTTAGTCAATAATTTGGTGGCTCAAATGGTGAAGAATCTGCCTGCAATGCAGGAGACCCAGGTTCAATCCTTGGGTTGGGAAAACCCCCGGGAGAAAGGAATGGCTTTCACTCCAGTGTCCTTACCTGGAAAATTCCATGGACAGAAGAGCCTGGCGGGCTACAGTCCATGAGGTCACCAAGAGTTGGACACGAATAAGTGACTACCACTTTCACTTTTTCCACATTTGTTCACTGAGGACACTTTCCTTCATTTTATTCTACCTGCCTACATTTAAGGTAAAATGATTTCGTGAAGTCACCTATTGCTGAACGAGAATAACCAGATTTTACCCAGTTTATTATATTTTACAACAACTTAAGTGATGCCCATCACTTGATCAAGAGAGCAGCTCTTCTTGAGAGTTCTAAAGCCAGAGTTATAATGTTAACCAAAATAAGTCTAGTTCATAACTGACTCATATAGTTTCACTCAGGAAACAGCATTACAATCTCAAAAATATTACCTAAAATAAACACTGAAATGTCAGTTTCAAATACAGAATTGATTACACATGTATAGTGAACCTATGGCAGTAGCATTTAAATATTTTGGAATTCTGTTAGTTGAACCATTTCCATTACATTCATATCTTTGTATTTTAAATGGAAGTATGAATATGCAAAATCAATTTTTCATATCTACCACTATATACATTTAAAGTGTCTATTTTTCTGAAAGAGAAATTGTGTATCCATTTAGTCTAATATCATTTAACTTCTGATTCAACTCAGATTTAAATTTTATAAAAAAGTACATTCTTAAAAGTAAAACATCTTTGGCACAATCCAACCTAAATATGCAGTCCATAATTTACTATCCATTGTCCCAATGATAGTCACTATATTCTAATTTTTCATCATTTATTCCATTATTTAGAAACACTTCTTTGGTTATAATCCTCTTATTAAAATATATGTGAAAATAACTGTTGAACACTATAGCTTTGTCTCTAATAGAAGAAAAATGTTTACTTTTCCTGTCATTAATGAGTATGTTCTCCTCAATTAAAAATGCATGGCATTTGCTATGCTTCTCTGTTTTATAGTATATCAAGCAATGCCACTAACTGGAGACACCCATAACACATACCAAGGATTAGAAAAATTAACTTTCAAAAATATCCTTATTGGACAATTTCTGTCATCAAAAATAGATTTCTAATTTCCAATAAAATGAAAAGGTGTTACAATAGCCATAAAATGGCAGGGTAAACACCAAAATAAATAGCTCAAATTGAAGGAACAAAGTCAATCAATACCTTTAAAAAATAATGCACCCTGAATAATTGTGTGGAACACATAAAATTACACAAAAACTTACACACAAAATTATATTCACGCAACATGTTGGAGGGAATTTTCATGGTTCCAGTTAGCCAAATAAAATGTCCTCATTTTAAAGGTGCTACACATAAGCCTTTACATTAGAAATTTGAATTCCTGGCCTGTAAACTACATTTATGATGATGCTGTGACTGGCATTATGAAACTCCATACTTTCGTCTGCTTCCTACTACTACAGTGAGGACTTTAACTGAAGGTGTCTTCTTCGATAAAAGATTAACTTTGCTTAATCATTTCTTTTATATCACTCTTTCTTTACTTTTGGGAAAGGATAGTGTGCAGAAATACTATACTCCAAACTAATATATTAACTCTTCTTTGATTAACATTGAGTCGTTTTCATTTCTGTTTCTTTGTTCCCATCATTTCCATTCAGAAATATCCTCTCTTAAATTCAAATACAATGTATCCTTGTGACTCACCTCATGACTGCCTTCTCTGCTGGTCTTCCCACTGAAATGCTTATCAATACATGTAGGTCACATTTATTTAGTATTTAATGATGTGCAACCCTTTTCTTATGTGTATGCAACTTTCCTCATAACCCTGTGGAAAACTCCTTTAAATAACTAAGTATTAAATAACTCTGAGATTCTAAGGAATCATTCATTCAACTTAACTTTTCAGTTGGAGAGAATTCACATCATAGTACTCGAAATACAATAATCACATTAAAAATAAGCTAGCATATTTTAAAACTAGGACTGTAGATTTGGGGAGCTAAAAGGTATTGGTGATAGTTCTCATGAATATTGGTAATGAATGTAGAGTCCATAGGAAGCTATGATTGCTGTTTATATCCAAATGATTTAACAACTTATAAACCAGAGACATATTAACACATCTTTTGTTACCTGAACATTATTGACTACAGTGTTTCAATATTCATTTAGATAACAAATTACTGGCCACAGACCTTTGTTTCTGTAAAACTCCCCCCAGTCAATACTCTTAATATTTCTAGTAAGAGGCAGAAATAGTACTGCTAAATATGTAGAATAAACTAAGAGTTAAATAATGAGATATGATACAGTAGGTAACTGCAACATCAGTTGTTAATACATAAAATTACGAGTAATGGAATGAACTCTATACTTGGACAGGATCAAAAACAAAGTTTGACAGGTTATATAGCTCTGTTTAATAAGAGCAGCATCCCATTTTGCAAATGAAGGAAGAGTTATAAAATAACCAAAAACCTATAATGGTCAAGACAGTGACATTTTGTTATTGCTGTTGACTGTTCAGTCGCTAAGTCCTGTCTGACTCTTTATGACCCCATGGAGTACAGTATGCCAGGCTTCCCTGTCCTTCACGGTCTCCCTGAGTTTGCTCAAATTCATGTCCATTGAGTATATGATGCCATCCAACCATCTCATCCTCTGTCGCCACCTTCTCCTCTTGCCCTCAATCCTTCCCAGTACCAGGGTCTTTTTCAGTGAGTTGGCTCCTCACAGCAGGTAGCCAAAATACTGGACCTTCAACTTCAGCATCAGTCCTTCCAATGAATATTCCATATTGATCTCCTTTAGGATTGACAGGTTTGATTTCCTTGCTGTCCAAGGGACTCTCAAGATTCTTCTCCAGCATCACAGTTCAAAAGCATAAATTTTCTGGCATTCAACCTTCTTTCGGTCCATCTCTCGCTTCCATACATGACTAGTGGAAAAACCATACCTTTGACTGTATGGATCCCTGACAGCAAAGTGATGCCTCTGCTTTTTAATACACTGCCCATCTGTCATAGCTTTTTTTTCTAGAGAATAAGCATCTTTAATTCCATTTTACTATTATCATTTAAAATTCCTAACAATCCTATGAGATATTATTTCCCCTTTTTCAGATGAACAAATGGAGTATCAGTAAGGCTAAAAAGGTAGTATGCATTCTTTTTATTCATTAGAATCAAAGCTTGTTCTTGAACTCAAGTCCACTTAATTTCAAAACCACCTAAAATTTTAATGAGGGAGAGACAAGGTGTCCCACAGGCAAGAATAGGGAGGTGCTTATCAAAATAGCTTTGGATCTATTCATTGCTTCAACTCTGAACCATAGTTTTTTGGGGAAAAGAAGGACAAAAAGTGCCATTTCTTAGAAGAGTTTGAAGTAGAGTTGTCAGTTGCCTGCTTTTAGCATTAGAGGATGGTTAATATGACTCCTGTGGAACATAAAATCTTGAGCAGACTGTTTCCCAGTGGGTTTGCCATGATAAATCATCTGCAAGCCTACCTCTATACAACTAAATTAGTTAACCTATTGAATCGAGTTGCTTACTGTTATTCATCTGGGTGACAGAGTGCCAAAAATAACGATTTCAGTTTTGGCATAATTTATATTTAGGTCTTTCTCTTCTAAAAGAAACTGGCCAAGAATTTTAGTTGAATCTTAAAGTCAGTATGGCAAAATAATCATTAAGACCATTAATATTAGCCTCAGGAGAATGTGTGATTGCCTGTTCGCTCTGGTAGGGGAATAACCAGTTATCTAGAAATCGTATAAATCATGACTCCTTATTCCCACTGATTAGTATCATTCCCATTGAATTTTCTTTTTGTTTCTGTAAAGATATTTACTCCTGATTGCTCTGATCCTCCTGGGTGTACTTTTGATGATTTTGCTTTTTCATGGTGCTTGTCAACTTGGAAACTGAGCACCACCAGGTACAGTTCTGAGTAAACTAATGAGATGAGGTTCCAGTCCATAAAGCAAGGGTGCTCTGAGTTTGGGGCCAATTCCCAGATAAGTTGATTTATCTTTTATGCTCTGATAATATTTTCTGCAATTCTTTCCCCCAGTGGCAATCATGTCAGACTCTTACTGTGTACAATCTCCTCACTATCCCATCAGATTTTAAGTACCTTGAGGGAGGGAAGTCCATGTCATTTTTCCCTGTATATCAAAACATCATCCAGAGGAGGCTCAGACACAAACATGATGAATAAATTAATGTCACAAGATAAAGTTAATCTAAACAAAATCCACACTGATCAAAAAAGACAGGTGATTGTCAGCTGTTCAGTTCTACTATGAGCAACAGTAGAAAAGCAGAGCTGTTAGGACTAGCTGTGCCCCAGAGATTCACACAGAGGCTTTAGCCTAGAGTTTATACATGAATTCAGACTCAGTTTTGTAGAAGTTTCCAGCCATTCATTGGGCATTGGATGATTGACTATCTTGTCAGAGATGGAAAGGGCAGAAACTGGAGAGAAAGATATATAGCGATGATATATGTAATTATATTTAAGATATTTCCAGTATTTCCTCACTATAATTTTCTCTCAGCTGTTCCCCAAATGGTAACAAAATAGACCAGTAAAAGTATATTAGTCATGTGACAGGTATAAGTATACATTAAGGAATTTGAAATATTTAGTTTAACAGCTGAAGTGATGATCAGCTATTTAAAAAAAAATACATTTCATGAGAAACTCTCCATATTATGAACTTCCCAAGAACTGTTTCTACCCTCTACTCCAGGTTTTAGCAGCCATTCATATCAAATTAGAAAACATGAAGTGTGAAACCAGAGGGAAACCCTAGTACGCTAATGCTTCCTACCCACTGTACATCCCACGGTCATTGTCAAGAGTCAAGTGGTTGATTGGCTGGGAGTGATGGATCTGAGATCAATATAATACCATACACTTCAGGGAGAGGTTGCAATTACTGCCTTGGTGAGCACTCTAGCCTAATTTCAATATTAAGTCAGTGCTCTAAATGCCAGGATTTTGATTGGTGTTACACTAGCTCAAAGGAGAAAAGATATTTTAAGCTGATTCTTAAGACAGGTTAATGTGTATATATGGGGTTGGCTGCTATTAAAGATGTAAAAACTGAGGAAGTAAGGTAGCCAGCTCTAAAACCACTTTTCATGAGACAATATTTATAGAATGCAAATGAAGTGATGTAAAGCATCTCAGATGGGCCAAGCACTATTTTGTCATTTTCATTTCAATCTATCCCACGATGCGCAAACATGCTATAATTGCACCTTTTAAAAGCCTATTTATCGGACAATGCAAGAGAAATAATATACTGTAACACTGGTTGTAGAAAATGAACTGTCTAAATGTGTTGGGAGTAGTTACAATAATGATACTTTCTTTCTCCTCAATAAGTGACCACCCTCCTTTGAGTTCTAAAGACCCTGAAGGACCTGTTAATCTTGTTAAGATGCTAATTTGACGTGGCTGTCTAGATCACTAGGGCTTTCTACACAGTCATAAATAGTTTAAAATAAGAAGAATCATGCTAACAATAAAAATGCTTCAAGCCTCTATATGTATTCTTATCAGAAAAATGCTGAGGTATGTTTTAGAAAGTTTTATTTTCAGCAAAAATGTCAGTTGCATTCTAATGAATGTCATGCTCAACATTTTCTTTTTCAGATGAGTTTTCCTAA
Organism: Antilocapra americana; assembly: GCA_007570785.1. Classification (NCBI taxonomy): domain Eukaryota; kingdom Metazoa; phylum Chordata; class Mammalia; order Artiodactyla; family Antilocapridae; genus Antilocapra; species Antilocapra americana. The sequence continues at coordinate 3,658,396 of ML660774.1, read as the reverse complement.
CATTGTAAGTAAAAGTAGATGTGAATTGAGCCAATGTTAATGTCCTTACTGACAAAGGCCAGAATGCCCTATTTCCTGAAAATAGGACAGGTATTTTAACTGGAAGAAAACATCTTGATTTGTAAACAAAGTTTTAGGAAGTACATCATTTGATCAAGTATTATGTTGGGGAAAAATATAAATAAACCCTGCATACCTATTTGTTTATAAATACCATTTTGGTAACTTCATAGGAATGAACACAAAGTATTTGTGGGGCTTTTTAAAGCTTAAGGTTTATTAAAGTATTTAATAAAATTCATTGAGATAATTTTAGTTAATGTAAGATGCACACTATAGAATAGGAAGAACATGGAATTTTGCTTCAGACAAAGCAAGATGTATATAGTCTCCACCACTTACCAATCCAGGTCTGTTTGGTAAACTGAATTTCTGAGCTCCTGTTTATATACTTAGATAAAAATTGCAATTATTAGCTAAAGAAATATTGTGAGAATTGAATGGCTAATACAAACAAGTTACCTAACAGTTCCCATGGCTCAGTAGGCTCTCAGTGAATAATATATATAATGCTGCTATTAGAAAGATGAATATAATCAGAGAAAAGGATGATACAAAAAGTAAGGTTTTCTTTTGAGTAGTAAATTTTTAGCTTATGCTAGATTGAAGTCAAGTTAAAATATAGATGATTTCATTTATGTATTGATGACTGACAATATTAGCTGTCTTAGCACTCTAGTTAATGTTACTCATCTGAATGAAAAACTAAAATATCATTAAGCTGTAGTCTACTTTCAAATCTACCTTTTCTCAAAAAAATCCAGACTAGGACACTTGGAACACTTTTGTCAGGCTGGTGAAATGAAGAATGTCACATCAGGAAATATGAATAGATTTGGGATCGGTTTAGTGGATGCGCATGTGGACATATCTCCTGGCAAGAAAGGCTTTTAGGAGTTAATTGATTGCCAGATTTCATTTTCTTAGACTCCAAAATCAAGGCAAATGGTGATTACAGCCACTAAATTAAAAGATGCTTGTTCTTTGGAAGAAAAGCTATGATGACAAACCTAGACAATGTATTAAAAAGCAGAGACATCGCTTTGCCGACAAAGGTCCCTACAGTCCAAGGCATGGTTTTTCCAGTAGTCATGTATGGATGTGAGAGTTGGAACGTGAAGAAGGCTGAGTGCTGAAGAATTGATGCTTTCAAATTGTGGTGTTGGAGAAGATTCTTGAGAGTCCCTTGGACAGCAAGGAGATCAAACCAGTCCATCCTAAAGGAAATCAACCCTGAATATTCACTGGAAGGACTGATGCTAAAGCTGAAGCTCCGTTACTCTGGCCACCTAATGTGAAAAGCTGACTTATTGGAAAAGACTTTGATGGTGGGAAAGATAGAGGGCAAGAGGAGAAGAAGGCAACAGTAGATGAGATGGCTGGATGGCAGCATTGACTCAACAGACACGGGGTGTGAGCAAACTCAGGGAGAGAGTGAAGGACAGGGAATGCTGCAGTTCATTGGGTCTCAGAGAATTGGACACGACTTAGCAACTGAACAAGACTGGTGATCCCTGATGGTCACAGAAATAGTTCAAGCTAAACCCAAGGAAGTTATTATAGTATTCAGGAGATGATTTGCTTTTTCTGAATGAGTTGGAGATTGACAGATGGGAAACTGGAAGGTAGAATCAATAGGAAGAAGACTTTAGGTATTGAACATTCCTCACTCAGGAAATGCTCAGGAAGTGGACCCTAGAGCGAAGGGAGTGGTAACCACAGGATCTGCAGGTGTTAAGAAATGAAGTTGGACATAGCTGAATGACCAACTCTTGAGTTTTACTGTACTGGATTTTTTTGTCTTACTGTATCGCAGAACCTGAGGTGCATGAATCAAGCCCTTTAGAACAAAACTCCAACGTGTAAAATATAGCAAAGGATACTCAGTGTGTGAATAAGAAAAATTACCATGAAGTTACAGAATCAGAAATGTGCCTGATCCTTGTCAAGAGAGCAACTGAAAGGAAAACTAATGTCCTGAAGATACCAAGGGGCAATTATACCATCAACTGAAGCTCCCTTCTGAGGGCTCATCTCTAGGTTGTAGCAGACATCATTTCCTTCTGTAACATACTTTCTAGAGTGTCTCACACTCAGCTTTTATTTCATCTGGGTGAGTAAAATGGTGCTGTGTTCCTAATGTCCACTCACCAGTAGCCATGCTACCCTCAGGCCATTCGTGTTTGTCCAGTTACTCTCCAAACTAGGCGAGAACGAGAGTTGCTGGATAAATCACCTTTGTGTGAGAGGAGGAAGGTGAGACACCCCACCATGATCACAGAGTACAAAGGCGTCCCTGCGCCCTCATGACACTCGTGACAACCGCGCCTACCAGGAAGGTGACTTACTTGTTGCCTGCTGGCCTCTGGGGGTAAGATACAGTGAGTCTGAGAAGCAGCACCACTTAAACTCTAAGGGACCTTGCTGTGTTTCTGGTTCTCTATAAAGATCAGAAAACCGGCAGAGCCCAGGGCTGGGTGGGCAGGAAGAACAGTGAACCAGGTGAGTCAGTGGAAGTGACAAGCAGACCCACTTCTACTATGATCACTGACCCCAAGGCCTATGTGTTTACATGCAGGATGTTGTCTCAACTGGGCCCCTCCAATGTGCCATTTGTGAGCAATTCGACCACTTTTCAAGCAGACAGCCCATGGGTGGCATAGTTTGCGGCCAGAATGGAGGATTCAGATGTATTGTGCCAGTAGAAGCAACTTCTTTAAAGACGAAGTCTATTTTAAGTTTTCAATATGTAAAGTAAGCACGTATTTAAACATGATCTTGAAATAGCAGTGGTTTATGAGCAGGTAGACATAGTCATATTAATAAAATACTTCAGATGAAAAGTTTTCTTTGTTTAAAGGATGATTTTAGCTATTGCTATCCTGAGGTAATAATCCTATTTGGCTCGAATATTAACTTCTGTATAAGCCAACTTTCATTGTACTTACAGCTTTTCCACTGGTTTCCTCCATCTAATTTATTAGTTTTATTAAGTGAGTATATAGTACAAGCAGATAAGGAAATTAACAAAATTGGTATTGGGTTAAAATAAATAAAAGAGTGAATGTTGTGTGTAATTTGAAGCTAATCCATTTTCATAGTGTTTAAAAGTTGAAATATTAATTTTCTCTGTTGTTAATTATTTACCATGTAACTGGAAATGAAATTATTGAATAGAAAATAATTAGATGAGTAAAGCAAATCAACTATGTACAAAACTTATCATTAGTCATTTGGAATATATTTTAATTGTTTTTCTCATAAGACCTTTTACACAGAATTTGAACATATGCCAGGCCCCTTTCACTCATATTACCACAGTATGAGTAGGATGTTCATATGTTAACCATCTTGTCAGCACACATTAAATTTCCTCCAACATAGCTATTAAGCCTGATTTTTAATACTATTAGTTTCTCTACAATTTATAGAATTTTTCATAGTTGTTTAAAAATATGTTTTAAAATGAGCTCTACAGGAAAAAAAGTACTAATCAGACAATATAGGGTTGACTTCTTGCTTTTGTCAGTTGCTGGCCTACATTGCATTTTAAACATACAGCTATTTGATCAAATCAGACTGCTTATTTTTTATAGTTTGTCATTACAGTGAATTAGCATGTCAAATTTTAATGTATTTGAGACAATTACTATTAAGAATCAAATGTCTGGTAAAACCCGAGGTATATTACTCTTCTTTATCATGAAAACAATGTAAATTCTTTAAAAATTAAAACAAATGCTCATTTTATTGGAGTTTTTAAATCAAACCCATTTAACTCACATGGTTTGATTCATGCTATATCGACAAAGCTAAGCACTTTGATTCTTTAAGGCACATCAGAAACATATCACCAAGTCACATAATTGCCATGAGACTTTGTTTTTCTTTAACAGCAAATATGTCACTACTCTTCTTTGAAAGCCTCTAAAGATTCAGATATGAAAATACTGAGTAGCAGCATTATAAAAATCCATACTAATTTTGATTTTATCTCACTGAAAAATGTGAGTTCAAAGAAAATGACCAGAGTCCACAAAACCTGAGTTGGTTTTTACACTCAAACCTATCTGAAACACAAAATTTAACTTGAAAACAGTAATACTCCCTAGGTTATATTATAACTCTAATACTCTGAAAACTATAAAATGAATGTGTTCCAGTATTATTTTCTCATAATAAAAGAATGTTTAAAATATTACTGAAGAGAGGAAAGTTACTTTATTAAGCAGATAAGAGATTAAAAGTGTGATGCTGTCTACAACAGATCACTTTTAATACAAAGAAATACAAATTTTCTAAGAAGGAGTTAGCAATATAGAGCTGGTGTGCAAATGTTGTTGATATATATATATACCAACAGAAAAACATAGGATCTTTACCACAGTGAGTGCAGATCTCATGTTGCTCACAACTGAGAAGTTGTGATTTTGCATGAAATCACAAACTTACGAGAAGTTTTTAAGCAAAAAACTGAAAGAACCAAACATTTACAGACAAGTAAACCACACTTGTTTTATTTGTGTGAGTGTCCCCAGAGATTAGTCTTGCTCAATATTTAAGTAACTGGGACATTTTTACTAGGATATTAATATGATGAAGTCACTATGTAAGTAAGGTGGAAAACTGTTCTTTTTCTCCCTTTCAACTTTAGACAGAATTTCATCCTCTAGATTCATGAGCATTAACTCAGTTAAGGATAAAGGAATCACTGATAAAAATGTTCTATATTTAGGCTCTGCCTGTCTTTAACTAATAAGCCAGGATTAAACCTGGGTCTCCCACATTGCAGACAGATTCTTTCCTGTCTGAGCCACCATGGAAGTACTAAGTATTAGTCAGTCATGCGTGACTCTTTGCGACCTCATGGACTGTGTTTGCCAGGCTCCTCTGTCCATGGAATTCTCCAGGCAAGAATACTGGAGTGGGTAGCCATTCTCTTTCTCCAGGGGATCTTCTTGATTCAGGAATCAAACCCGAGTTTTCTGCATTGCAGGCAGATTCTTTACCTTCTGCGCCACCAGGGGAGCCCAACTACTAGGCACTTAGCTTTTAATAATGACCCTACCTGGCATTTCCAAAGTCTGTGTGCAGAAAGAGAATAGCATCTCTAGCTGACAGTATGCTTGACCTCACAATCTTCTAGGTGCTTTTCAAGCAGGTTTACCCTATTTCTGTGTAGTGTCCAATACTCAGTCTCAAGGACCCAGATGATAAAAGCTGGCATTTCGAGCTTTTATGCACAAGATAGTGAAATTATTCTGATGTTCTAAGAAAAGCCAAGAGGTTGAGTAGAACTGAGCTTTCAGTCAGATATATATGGACAAATAACTAAACACTTGAATAATTCTAATGTGAAACCTGACCCTATATTACATTCTTCAGTGTAAAAAGCTCTGCACCTATTAACTAGATCCCCCCCCTTCAGTCTTAACTGCTCTTTAAGAACAACCAAAATTGAAAGAGTGCCTTACCCTCTATCACCTTCATTTATTTTTTCCAGTGAGTCCATTGTCCCAGCACAGAATGCTCTGTATCTCTGACCCTTGACTGCCGTTCCAACTGTGCGTCCTGCCCACCTCACTTTCACTAATTAAGCAGACACACCAACAGGCCCTCCAGTGACATCAACTTTTCTCGCCATTCAGGGCCTCTGCCTCTTTCTTTGTTGTCCTGCCAGGAAAGCTCCTCCCCAGATCTGCAGGCTGTTTCTCAAACTCCAGGTCTTAGGAAATGTCAATTCCTTGGAGACCTTCTCTAAGCACCCATCTAGAGCCATCTGGACTCTTCTGTTTCAGGACAACCAATAAGTACTTCCACTGTGGTATTCTTTATTGAACTTGTTTATGTCCCATCTCCCTGATTAGAATATAAGCTCCATGGGGTAAACAAACACAAACAAACCACACGCCTGTCCTGTTCCCATTTGATTTCTATAGTTGATGTTTTCTGCAAATGTTAAGGGCATTCAAGTGCCTGGTAATCAGCAGAACAGACTCTTTCATTGACCCTGGAAGTTCACTGTCTAATGAGGTTGGGGGTGGCTAGGGTGAGTGATGGGGCTTCCAGGAAATACAACCTGAAAGAGGGAGGTGCTCTTTGAACACATCTTTATTAATTGGATATGCATGCTTTTCTATTTTTATATTACCATTCAATTTAGCTATTACCAAGACATTAGTGATAAATTTTCCCCGGAAAGAAAAATGCATTTTCTTAAATAGCTCCTGATTATACATCATGCTTTACAATGCTGAGGTGAATTTATAAGCAAACAGAAGGATTTTATAAGTGGGTATATAAATCAGGGATTTTTAAAAACTTCAGTGTGTCTAGAATTACCTGAAAGGATTCTTAAAACAGGATTCCAAGTCCTGTCCTCACAGTTTGATTCTGATCTCTCTTATCTGCCTACACTCTAGAGCTAAAAATGAGTTATTGTTTTGAGCTTCCCCCAATATTTAGAGTAAGCGTGTGACTGACCTCTGTTCAAAGAGACCGAAGTTCTGTGATGGGCACAGCTAGGGGATTCTTCCTCCAGCCTGCCCCTTAGTAACTGCTCACGCTTCCTATTCCTTTGTGCTTGTGAATACGATAGAGATCCCTGCAGCCACATTGTGATCACAAAGCAACAAACTCTGCAATGATCAGCTAGTGGTTAATGATGGCTGCGAGCGAGAGCTTCAGTGCCTATGATAGCCCAAGAAGCTCAAACACTGCTATTTATAGGGTTCCTACAGACTTCAGTGGAAAAATGAGGTTTCTAGTGTTTAAGCCAGTTTTTTCCCCCTATCACTTGCAAGTGAACACATTTCTGACGGACACAAATGTCATACGATAGATTTTGAACCTAGCATATTAGTAGTCGATAACGTACCTGAGGACATTACAAGTATATATAATGGCTAAGTACCAAGATGGTGACAAAGAAAACTGAACTGTCATCTCCTTTTCCACTGGAGAATTCTTCTCCCATTTTCTAAATGGACAGAACACTGGGGTGATGGAGTGTGTGTCTCCCTGATTGGATGAGGTAAATTTAACCTTTCTGTTTTCAATTAGAGACCAATCAGTTCATTGATTGGCAGTTTCTTATGGGAACTTAAATTCTTAAATGCTACTGCCTTTTAGCTTCACAATGAAGGAATTTATCAGAGAATTTTAAAGTCAATATAAAAGTAATGTTCATTAACTACTCTGATTTTCTGGTTCTCCCCAACCCTACTAATATACACAACAGGAAGATGAAAATTTGAGTTAGATTGCTGATTAAATGATCTCTCGATTTCCAGTATTCAAAATTCATTTAAAAATGACTCGACAGCTAAATACACAAACATAATTGAAGTATGTGTATTCATGTAACATATTAAATACAATACAGTGTACTAAATACATGAAAGCAGTTATCATGAAAGAATATCAGCTCTGTAGTTCACCTTTGTGGCCAGGATTTAAAAAAAAAAATTAAAATCTAAGACAGAGAGGTTAAAGTAGAGACATTTTTTTTTTTTTCCTAAACACTGAGTGCTCTGGTAGACTTACTCTCCATAATGAATGACTTGAACTATTCAGGTATAAAGCAAAAAGGGGGACTGTCATGATAGCAGTCTGATGGCTCAGACATCAAACTATATCCTTAGGGGGATGTAAAGAGACACAAAATGCTTTCTTTAAATAAGATGGAAACTGTAAAATAAATGCATTGTGAAATAGCCAAAGGCAAATTTCGACGCTAAGTCTGAGATCAAAGTAAATAATAATCAAGTTATAACATTAATTTCCCTGTAATGTAACCATGAGGCACATTCCCTGCATAACATGAAAAAAAAAATGATGAGTTACTTAGGATGGATTGACTTAAAGGGAAAGGAAATGGATCATGAGTCAACACTTCATAGTAGTCAGAGAAACAAAGTGTTGGATGAAGCTGCAATATTTCAACTTGAAGAAACAATTATACAGAGGAATAGCCTCAAATTAATGTACTTTAAGTTGTTAGTATTTCCTTTGGTGTCCAAGTGTTTTCTACGAAGTGACATGTTTTTTGGCAATGTCAAAGTGTAGAGTATGTTAATAATTTCTTCCTGAATATCAGATAATTTTTCTATCCTAATACTGATTAATTTTTGGTCTCTCTAGACTTTATTACCCATACTTATGACTGCAAAAGAAAAATTCAGAAGACCCTTATATTACAAGAGATATGAATTTCAAAATACTATCTGAGTAACTCCAACATTTAAAAAAAATGCACTCATAAGCTATATTATTTATCTGCACACAAGAGATAGGCAGTTTCCATTTCTGGAGGTCTGTTTAAAATCTGACTTTGTGTTTCAACATGATTTGGGGACGTTTTCTGGAGTAAGAGTTAAGAGTGCCATTTGGAGGGGTTTCCTTCTCAAAAGAAATGCATATGGCAACCTCTGTCCTCCAGTCACGCTGTCACAGCAAGGTCCTGAAGCCTGGATTGTAACTGTAAGAGCTCTCTTACTGTCCTGAGGTCTCCCTTGCACCAAATCTCAATATTTTAAGAAATGGTAGCCTTAGGTGTAGAGACAAACTCACTCAGCTTTTCTTTGTAATTCTGACTTTTTAACTCCTCTCCCTTTTCACTTATTCATCAAACGTTAATATATGCTACTGCAAGAAAATGAAGCCATTAACTTCTCCCACATAATTTCTAGTTACAGCGTCCCCAAATCAGCACAAGTGTATTTACTTACATCTATCTTTAAATCTTATTCCTTTTGCCTTCATGGAAAGGGCATTATAGTCACAGGGAAAGGTCTAGAGATTGAAAAATGGAAAAAAAAAAATGCACAGGTATACAGCCGTTAGTAAAACATCAGCATTAGTTGATGCCATGTGCAATTAAGGCACATAGTGAAATGACAATTCAGTCTATATTATAAAATGAGAAATTCAAATTCAATTTTAAGTGTAAAGCTAATAATACCTCTATCTTTCTTTTTAAGAAATTCTCACTTGGGTTTAAAATGAGGTCAACCAAAAAATTCTAGATCATATGAATACTGTATTTTTTAACGATGTGACAAAAAAAAATATCTTCATCTGTGATTCATCTCCACTTTCATTCTAATCTGTGTAAGTAGCATGTAGATTATCCTAGCTTGATTTCAGAGATCACTGCCTACAGCTTATGGATATATATGTCAGTGATTCTAAGGTTTGGGTTCTTTAACAATATGAGACCAGAGGTGGGGAAGAAGGAAACCGCTGAGGGAGAAGGTTACAGGGGAGGGATGAGGAGGAGGGGAGGCTAAGCCATTAACAGCACTGAGAGAGACAGCGTGACCACTCAGATCACAGGGATGCAACCCAAACTGGAGAATCAATTTCAGATTTATTATCTTGCTGGCTTTATGCTGAATCTTTAATTAAAGTCGTAATTTCCCGAGTTTAAAGCGATGTTGTGCCAGATTTGGGTTTGCATTATGGCTCCAAGTCAAAATACTGCTCGTGTTCCTCGTAATAAATACCCTGCAATAATTCATTAAGAACGAGCCATGTGAGAGCCACAAACTGGTCTAAACTGGGCTGTGAAAATGGCTAACCACCTTCTTACCACCTGGAAAGACAGCTTCTAAATCTTCTCATGTACATAATCCCTCCTTTTGCTAATTTCTACAATCTCTCTTAGTACTTTCATTGCATATAGTTCTTTCTTACATTGAACCCAACATCTTAGAAGTTTGCACTGACTTCCTTCTAATCTCCCACCATTTCAAAACAGTATTGTATTAAGCATAATTTCTCTTCAGATGATCAAGAAAAGAAATACAAAATGGGCATGGGGATGATAAAAATATAGAAAACTTACATTCTAAAAGGTTATTCACTACTAAAATTTCTTTGAAAATATCTCATTTTAAAATGCAGATCACTTAAAACATTCAAGGAAACCTTCATGCAAAGTGGCAGTGTACTAGGCAGGCCTAAGCCATCTAGAATAAGACAGCTTGGGTTTGAATCCTGCTCACATATTTGTGACCTTCAGCAAAGCATGTTAACTTTTCAAGTCTCCATTTCCTCATCTGTATATTAGGGGTGTTGACATTAACTGCCTCATAAGTAGTTCACAACTATTTAAAGAGCTTAGTAGCACCTGGCAGATAACCGGTTAAGATTGCAGTTTAATTATCAAAAACAGAGAACACTATATAACTCAAATATTCTCCTTGGCTTATGAATATTGATTTAGATATTCTGAACTATATTCATGTGATTAATATAGTCATTCATACTAAAATACATTATCAAGGATTAGGGCTCTTTTATTGAACAGCATTACGGAGAAATGTTGCAAAGTACGAATCTACTTAGTTTAATTCTATCTTTGATCCTTTTAGAACCCATCTGAGCTATAAGGTTAGAACACTTATAGGAGAGGTTTATACATGAGGTCGAGCTGTGAAGTCAATTTTATCTTTACTGCTTTCTTATTTTTCTCTTTTCCGATTTGTCTTGCCCATCCTTTTCAAGCCCTATTTTGGAGGTGCCCCAAGGACAAAACATCCCTGAACTGAGAATTTAGATCACTGGCCTCTAGAACCAGCTCTGATTTCATCTTGCAAACTTGGGCCATTTGTTCAACTTTTCCCAAATTCCTCATTTGCAAAATTAAGTGCTGGAACTGGTGATGCTGAAGTTCCTTTCAGATCAAATAGGTGATAATTCTGTTCTGTTAATAGACACCAATTTCCAGAAGACCTTCAAATTGTATATCAAATTTCCATTTTGATTAAGGAATGAACATGTAACAGGTTGGGGATTCTCAATTTGGTTTTTAACATCAACTCTTAGGCAGATTCCACAACTTTTCTGTTACTTTTAATTATTAAAACCAGTCTAAAGATTCAGTCTCAGCTTCAATAAAAATTCCATCTCTTCACCTATAGTTACCAGAGCCCTGACTGGAAGTCCAAGTGACCTCAGCAGGCGTGGGGAGCTACATTGGTTTGCTCTTTGATTCCTCTGTCCATCTCTGCCCTTGGAGTGGGAGAGAGGAGGATTTCTTTGGTCTAGGATTGCGTTAACCACCTCTGTGCATCTCCTCTCAAAGCCTAGATCAGAGAGCATTGGGGATGGTAGAGGCAATGGAGGATGAGTGAGTGGGAGGGGAGGATGCATGCTTTTTATGTTAATTTATCCATCTTGCCCTGGCTTGCTTTGTTTCCATCTATTGTTGGTTGCTTTCTTGACAATGTAACATCTTAACGGAGTATGTGTGTGTGAAGGTCATATCTGACTCTGCAATTCCATGGATTCTAGCCCACCAGGCCTCTCTGTTCATGGAATTTTCCAGGCAAGACTACTGGACTGGGTTGCCATGCCCTCCTCCAGGGGAATCTTCTCAACCCAGGGATCAAAACTGTGTCTTCTGCATCTCCTGCCCTGGCAAGCAGATTCTTTACCACTAGCGCTACCTGGGAAGCCCTAATCTCTCTGCAGGGGGAAAAAAAAAAAAACCTAAAATATTTCAATAAGCCAAATCACAATGAAGAGTTAACTCATAATATCTATATAGTAAAATAACTTCTATTATAAGAAAAAAGCAATTAGCGAAATCCTTAACTATTTTTTTTTTCTGTAACAAGTTTACTCAGCACCAGAAAGTTTTGGCCAAAGGGACAAAAAGAAACATTTCCCTTCTGCTCAAGCATCTGTATGAGTCTTAGCATTCAAATTTCTTTGAATTTCATATTTCTCCTTTTTTTGATGATTCACAATTTTTCAAAAAACAATAACAGTATCAGCTATAATGACATGTGGTTTTATAGAAAGGATTTCAATTATCTCTAAGATATGTGTTGTAAAATTAGACTATTAAAATGTATTGTGTCTGAATTTGTTTTCCAAAACGTTATTTTTTTCTTCTTTGAGATAAGTTCTTAAGAGTATTTTTTCAAAGTAGCTTGTTAGAAATGTTTTAGGGGTTGCGTTTTAAGTTGGCCCAGAAGAGCAAGTTTTCTATACTAAACATGGGAGACTCAGAGCTCATAAACAAATGACAGTATTATTCTTAGGCAGTTCTATTGCATTTAAACTTGCTTTACTTAGTCTTATGCAGATCCTGGTGTTTTGATTGCTGAAATGCATCAGTCAACTTTTTTTTTTTTTTCCCCCCTGAACTTTATCTAAAAACAAATTAACAAGTATCACCTATGGTTAGTCACTGATTCCGTGTAGCTATGCTGTTTCATACAGTTCAATGGCAGTGAAACATCAGCAGCACATTCGGTGGTTTCTGTGGCCAAGGTCATCAGGGGCCCAAGGCAGCCATGAAGTGAGAGGGATTGGGAAGGAATAATAAATAGGCTGACACAGCATCTAGTGACACTGTCCTACGCTTATCTTCACACAGGCAGATTGTCAGACCTCCTAGCCTATTTTCCTCCCTCAACCATACGATCTAAATTCCAAAATCTCTTTGAGTTGTACATGTAGAAACATTGTAACAACTGTATTATTAGACTCTCCCATTTGAACCTGAGATTACCAGCCATTTTTTTTTTTTTAATCCCAGAAAAACTCCAACCCCACTTTAACATTCTAGTGTAATCTGCAGCATGGGCTTTATACATTTTGACTCCACTGGGCACGGCAGATTGTCTACAGTTGTTTTATGCTCACTGTCTGGTATATTTCAGTCTTTAATAAAACTAGAAGGAAAAACGATGAAATGTTAAGGTAAGCCTTTCAAGATTTTTCAAAAAATCACATTTATATTTACATTTGCTCTCAAATCCTTAAACAATGATCAGTGCAAGTAAGAACTGAGAAGTCTTTCTGCTGTTTACTTTTATAAAGCCAAATTCAGAGATTTTTCTAGGAAGACTGCCCTCTGTTGACCGCTGAGCTGACAGTCTTCTCTCATATTGGCATTTAGCGGGCAAAACACCCTGCACCTTAACAAGTCCCTAATGCAAACACAAAGAGGAGTGATGTCTCAGTAATAACAACAGCACACCATTATGCTCTTTTTTAAACACATTTACCGTGTATGATATTGACAGATAAGAGCACTTTATGGCTTAGAGCATGCTTCTTGGGGTTTGTATTCTTTAAACTACCTGTCCCTTGGGATATCATCACTTCTAAAAGGATATTAGACATTTGGGTAATAAGGACAGACTCTTGTTTACCAGTTTGGTCTCACAAACCTTTAGTATGCAATGTGCCTCTCTGTGTCATATCAGTGTACAGTGTAGACTCAATGTGTCTCAAGTTGAGAAGCAGTATGTCAAAGTGACTAAAGCTGCTTAAACTGGTTCCTGTAATATCTGATATGCATAGACGTTCCACAGGCTCAAATGCATATGGTGAAGGCTTGTCATTCAATTTCTTTACAGGCATTTTACCTGATTATTTGGAAGGAAAAGCTTTCCAGGTGGCACAGTAGGTGAAGGAAAGAGTGCCTACTCTCACACTGTAAAGGAAATCGCTTCTCTAATGAGTCAGGCCAGAAGTGAGAGTGAGTTACATCTAATAGGCATCCACGTGTGTAAAACCACAGACATCCAGAACAGTCTGTAAAACCACAGACATCCAGAACAACTGCCTACACTTCCCAAAAAACAAGTGAAACATCTTGAGTTACAGTAACTACCATATACCCTTAGGCAATACCCTTGGGAAGTAAAAGATATTAAAAAGATTCTGCAAAACAAAAACACCTAAGGTATTACACAAATAATGAGTAAGTGCCAAACCAAGAAAACCCAACAATAATAAATATGAAAACAAACGTGTATTCAGCGTGACTCTTAACATAGTTTTATAATACCTGATGTTTCAATAGGTGAGAAGTGATTTCATATAAAAACATACTTCACGTGTTTGCTATATACTTTATATCATAATTATTTTACATCTGATAATGATTGTTTTCCAGATGTTTATAATATGAATTTATACATTTAACAGAACAGCAGTAGTCATAAACATTAAAGTGTTTAGTTTGAATGTATTGCTACCAAACTTTCCAAAGTACTATGACTATAAAAGAAGAGTCTATAATTGTTATTCTATTTTGTGAGATTAAAATTTCCATAATATGTGGTCCATTTGAAGACATAGGTAATGATGTTTTTTAGTTTAACATGACCTCACATACCTTTCACACATGTACTATCAGGCACATCTTTTAAATCTATTTTTTTGGAAGTTGTTCTTGTCTAGATTGTTTTCTGCACAGCAGTTTATATTTCCAAAGATACTCTAACAGCATAAAAATGGAAAATAATCCATTCAACAATCATTGATTATCTGTTTCTTGAGTATGATCTTGCTAACTAATGGTTAAATCAACAGTTAATACAGAGATGAAGCCACACTAGCCTTCAAAAAGTTCATAGCTTAATGCTTAGATAAAAAGAAAATCATAAACCAAAGTAGGATCCTCTATGACCCACTTCCCACAATGTTGGAAATAAAAGCAAAAATAAACAAATGGGACCTAATTAAAATTAAAAGCTTCTACACAACAAAGGAAACTAAAAGCAAGGTGAAAAGGCAGCCTTCAGAATGGGAGAAAATAAGAGCAAACGAAGCAACGGACAAACAATTAATCTCAAAAATATACAAGCAACTCCTGCAGCTCCATTCTAGAAAAATAAACGACCCAATCAAAAAGTGGGCCAAAGAACTAAACAGACATTTCTCCAAAGAAGACATAAAAAAGGCTAACAAACACATGAAAAGATGCTCAACATCACTCATTATCAGAGAAATGCAAATCAAAACCACAATGATGTACCACTTTACACCAGTCAGAATGGCTGCCATCCAAAAGTCTACAAGCAATACATGCTGGAGAAGATGTGGAGAAAAGGGAACCCTCTTACACTGTTGATGGGAATGCAAACAAGTACAGCCACTATGGAGAACAGTGTGGAGATTCCTTAAAAAACTGCAAATAGAACTGCCATATGATTCAGCAATCCCACTACTCGGCATACACACTGAGGAAACCAGAATTGAAAGAGACACGTGTACCCCAATGTTCATTGCTGCATTGTTTACAATAGCCAGGACATGGAAGCAACCTAGATGTCCATCAGCAGACAAATGGATAAGAAAGCTGTGGTACATATATACAATGGAATATTACTCAGCCTTTAAAAAGAATACATTCGAATCAGTTCTACTGAGGTGGACGAAACTGGAGCCTATTATACAGAGTGAAGTAAGCCAGAAGGAAAAACAACAATACAGTATACTAATGCATATATATGGAATCTAGAAAGATGGTAACAATAACCCTGTATGCGAGACAGCAAAATAGACGCAAATGTATAGAACATTGTTTTGGACTCTATGGGAGAGGGTGAGGGTGGGATAATATGGGAGAATGACATTGAAACATGTAAATTATCATATGTGAAATGAATCGCCAGCCCAGGTTTGATGCTGATACAGGGTTCTCAGGGCTGGTGCACCGGGATGACCCAGAGGGATGAAATCGGGAGGGAGGTGGGAGCAGGGTTCTGGAAGGGGAACACATGTATACCCATGGCTGATTCATGTCAATGTATGGCAAAACCAACACAATAATATAAAGAAAAAAAAGAAAATTAAAGGAATTAAAAAAAGAAAGAAAATCAAGGACTGCAGTACAGTCTTAGAGACATGCTACCAGCATATGGTAGGTCTAGGTAGCTCACTTAACTTAAAGGTTTACAATGGATTAAGAGTTAGGAAGTACCTAAGCTGATTTCTGAACAACACCAAGTTGGATGGGCAAACACAGTGGGGTATTCCTTGTGCAAATCATGGGACATGTGGGCAAACAGACTCAGTGCCTGCAGGAAAGAGGTGGGACATGAAAACAGAGACCAGGGATTCACGATGACTTAGACAACACACTAAGGAATTTAAATTTGACCCAGAACGAAAGGTCAATTGCAAAGCAATGTTAAGTTGAGCAAAGACTTACTTTGTGTACAGAACTATGCACCTGACTCTAGTCTGAAGAATGGATTAGAGGTCATCACAATTAAAGACTGAGGGTTTTGTTAGAAGAATGCTGTAATATAAGAAAAATCATAACCACTAAAGTATAACAATAGTTGTGTAGGAGGTAGAATCAATTGTCAGGACATGGATACTGACCTTTTGTTTCTTTGCTTTACTTAATTTTATTTCATTTTATTTATTTTTATTTTCAGAAGGAGAGGGGAAAAGTTTAGATATAAGATCAATACATTCTTATTATAAAATAAGCCAGGTAACTGAATTATAAAAAACATTAAAAATGACAGTAATTTTACTTCTCTGTTATCATTTTTATCTGTACTTCCACACTATATTTTCCTTTTAATTAATAAAGGAATAAAATTCAGATTATGTTTTCTATTGTATACATGTTTTGTTTTCATCAGTTAAAAGTACTGAATTATAAATGACTGGTGTAAGTTTGACATAGTGCCATATTATTACTAACTATAGGTTTTGTTTTTTTTTCTTGAATAAAAGAACTCTATTTGCTTGCTGTTACAAGTTTTTTTTCAGGTATGGCCACTTTGCTTTCAGGCAGGCCATGAATGCAAAACTTGAGTTCTGAAGTTACTGTTAACTCTAGTTTTAAACCTAGAAACTCTTGCCGACTTTTCTCAATCTGCTTGGTTTAACTTGGTATATTACTGAGGATACCATACTGACTCATTGGAAAAGACTCTGATACTGGGAAAGATTGAAGGCAGGAGGAGAAAGGGGCGACAGAGGATGAGATGATTAGATGGCATCACCGACTTGATGCACATGAGTTTGAGCAAGCTCCGGGAGCTGGAGATGGACAGGGAAGCCTGGCATTTTGCAGTCCATGGGGTTGCAAAGAGTCGGACATGACTGAGCAAGTGAACTGATGCTATACTGCAGTTTGTCGTATCTGTCAAACTATTTCTACTTGATATTAAATGTTGAAACAATCACCAATTAATTCCATTGCTTACGGGGATGAAATAGTTTATGTTACTAGATAAAGTTGAGTCAGATGGAGGTTCAAGTATTTTAAAAATTTATTCCAATGCTACAAACCTTAAGTCTCAGAGTTCCCTAATAACCTACTTATGTTACTGAAGTAGGGGATTAAGATGTGTATTCATGAAGAATATTTTGATATTGTGAAATGTTAATGGGTTTATAGAAATGAATTGATTTGTAAAGTGCTAATCCAAACTGGACTTTATTAGACAAAACTGGACAATGTCATAAATGGAAAATCAATTATGTAAATAAGGCAGAAGAGGAAACCAATAAAATCCTTTTAGAAACAAGAAGTTTAAGTTAACATGTAGCTATATGATGAAACACAGAAACCGCAAATGATTTCCTGATTTTACCCAAGATAAAGTATCTTCCAGAATATATGATGATGAAAATAGGTTTCCTTAATGGGCTGACATAAATAGTGCTTTGAGGCCACAAGTAGAGAAATGAAGTTAAAAAAGATTTTAGGTAAGTTTAAAATTAGACTTTTTGTTTCCTTCAATCAATAGAAACTATTCTGCTTTCTTGCTCTAATTAATATTCATGAAATAATCTTTCTGAACTAAAACTGATCTTAAGTGGGATGTGAATCTGTAGTATGTGTTTTCTATCAATTAATCAATGAGTATGTTTGGATCTAGAATTATTTGACATCTCAGAGCAAGAGAGAACATGCAAGTTTGGTGTTTTGCAAAGTGTGCAATATAATTATAAATGTAAAATACAAACATAATACTTTGAAAATTACTAATATAATATAAAGAACATATTTCAAAGAAAAAATGTGCATATCTGTATGTACACATTAAGTTATCTATAGATTCACACATAAGATTTGTGTATAGATACATATCAGTCAAAAAAGAAAACAAGAAAATCTTCTACATTATAAAATTATATTGGCTTTCGGTGCATGAAACAATTATGTGGATTAGTGCATATAAGTTGACTTTTTAGTGTCTAATCAATGCCAGACAAGCTAGGAGATGAGAAACAATTTAGGGTAAAGCAAATATTTTTATTCATTAATCAATCATTTTTAATTGAGCAACTTCTTTGTTTCAGAACATACGCTAGTATCATTATACTGGAAGAGCAGAAAAAGCTTCTGTACTTTCCTAACTTTTATTTTAGTGAACAAGAAAGGCAATAGTGAACATACCCACTGAAAGTATCAGATGCTGATAAACTGTATGGGGAGAAACATGAAGGATGACAGAGGAACAGGAACGTACCAAGTGTGAGATAAAGGTGCTCTTTGCTGAAATCTCCATGAAGACCTCTCTGGTCAGGCGACACTCGAGCAGAAACAAAGGAAAAGTACAGAGTAATTTTTGAGGATAGAAGGAAGGGTAGGTTTACAAGCAAAAACATCTGCAAGAGCAAATAACCTTGATGCAGCAGAAAATCTGACAGCTTTTAGGATGTGTAAGAAAAGAAATATGTAGTGAAAGATGTTTGCAAGGGAGGGGGCAGGGGATGAAGTCAAGTTCATTGCAGGGGGTAGGGGTAGATTGCGGAGGGGCTTCCAGGTGAGAGGGAGGAGGAGAACACTTCTGCTTTGTCTGGGATTGACTGTTCAAAGTGCTCCCTTTCAGTATGAAGAAGGTCTTCATTTGGGGATAGTAAATTAGATGAGCACCATAATAGCTGCTCATTCTAATAATTTTAATTTTTGTTGTTAGTGAAATGGGAAGCCATTCAAGGACTATTCTTTTTTTTAACTAGATGTGTATCAACTCCTAACTCAAATGTTATCAGAGTGACTGACTGGTGAGCCAAACACACACACACTATGGTAGCATAGTGGAAACAGATTAGTTCAAGGAAAGCACTGGAACAGCCCAGGAACAATTTTGTGTGGTGGGTTGACCACAAGATTTTTTGTTGGATGTGGAAATGTGATGGGATTCTGAATATGGTTTGAATTCAAAGTGGACATGATATGTGGGTGAATTAGATTTGGGATAGGGCTTCCCTGATAGCTCAGTTGGTAAAGAATCTGCCTGCAATGCAGGAGACCTCGGTTCAATTCCTGGGTCTGGAAGATCCCCTGAGAAGGGATAGGCTACCCACTCCAGTATTCTTGGGCTTCTCTGGTGGCTCAGGGCAGGGGTTAATAATCAGCTGCCTGTTGCTCTGGTAAGCCATGAGTAAAACACCATGGGAAGAAAATAAAAGCAAAATAGAGCAATGCAGCATAATCTAAACACAAGTAAATCGGTTTGATTAGTTGTGGTCATCATGCCCTGCTGATGGAAAAACACAGTGTGGACCTTGGAACACCAGGTCAGCACAAGTTCAGAACGGCCACTTGTGCACACACCAAGATACTTTCCCAAAGCGTATGTGGGTTTATGGCTTCAACTAGGAGACACCCTTTGTAAAGGAAAGTAATGAAGATAGTCCAAAGCAATCAATAAAATGGGAGATGTGACCGGGGACACAGGAGGCTAATCTTATCACAGCACAACAGATACTTTCTGCATGCCAAGACACGAAATAAAAGCCATGCGACTCCGAGGAACAGGGCTCTTGATCCTGGATGTCTTGAGTCCCCCGGTCTCATCTTTAAAACTTGAATCCTGACTCTAGTTTCCTCTCTCCAAACT
Organism: Antilocapra americana; assembly: GCA_007570785.1. NCBI lineage: Eukaryota > Metazoa > Chordata > Mammalia > Artiodactyla > Antilocapridae > Antilocapra > Antilocapra americana. The sequence continues at coordinate 3,638,708 of ML660774.1, read as the reverse complement.
GTGTGTCGACCACTTTTGACCCCTACCTGTTGCGCTGTCTGCAGCAGCTCAGCCGGTAATGAACCCAGGTGGTACACCTGCAATGCAGGAGACCTGGGTTTGATCTCTTGGTGGGGAAGATCCCCTGGAGAAGGGAAAGGCTACCAACTCCAGTATTCTGGCCTGGATATTCCACGGACTGTATAGTCCATGGAGTCGCAAAGAGTCAGACATGACTGAGCGACTTTCACTTCACTAGCTATGGGATACTAGAGAAAGATGAGCCAAGACTGACTTCAAGAATTTTGGCCCAATTATAATGTTGCCATTTATAAAGATGGAGGAAGATTGGTGTGGATTGGGTTTTTGTGAATGGTGAAGACAGGAGTCTGGTTTATATATGTTACCTTCTAATTGTCTACTAAAAATCCAAGTACAACCAGAAAAATAAATCTGGGGTTCAGGGGACAGTGTAATTTGGAGATAGAAGGTTGGAAGATGGTATTTAAAGGCAAAAAGTTGAATGAGCTCACACAAGAGTTCCTTACGTGGCAATGAACAAGAGTTACAAGGAAAATTCTTCATGTTCAGAAGGTAGGAGGATAAGAGATTAGCAAAGAAAAAAAAAAACCTACTTCAAAGGGGGGAAAGTGAGCAAAATGGCATATGAAATAAAGGAGAAAATCATTCATGCAATTCAAGAAAGCTGAAGTCATTAGTGACCTCACATAACACTAGCAATTTTGATGGAGTGATTGTAAGAGCTGCTTTAAAGGGTGACACAGAGTATAGACAACATTTAAAAGTAGTTCCCATGTCATCTGGCAGCAAAGAAATAAAGCAATATTCAGAAAGGGACATGGGACCAATAAAAAGCTTATTTGAAATAAGAGATTTGTTTTCCAAGTTGGTGGGAATGAGTCAGTGGAATGAAGAATTGAAATAACACTCTAAAAGGGAGGTACTTAGACAGAAGAATCTGTGGATTGAAGTAGAGCTGATACCTAATGGATAAAGGAAGGCACGGCTCATCTGTAGAAGTAGAGGCGGGAAGAAAATGGAGCAGATAGGTACATGCTGATGGAAAGATGGGTAAGTTCTTCTTTCACACAGAAGCAGTGTCAGTGGATGTGCAGATGGGGAAGGGCATGTTAGAGACGGATGTAGAAAGAAGAAGGTATAAAATATTCAGAAGAATGAGAATGACAAACACAAGAAAACGAGGAAGGTCTGCCAAACAGATTCTGAGTTATTTGAGCCAATATGCCAAAATTTTAAAGGAAGGAAAGATTCCTGTTTCGCTGCATGGGACTTGTCAAAATGTATGACTGTAGGTTTACGATTTTATATGACTGTTCAAAGGAGAGAGAGATGCGCGAGGCAGTTGGAGTAAGAACTCCAGAGAGCACAGGGGAAAGGTGATGAGACTCGGGTGGGTGAAGGGCATTTCTGTGACTGATTTAGACAGTGCTGAGCATGTGATGGCATCTATTGTAGGATAATAAAAGTTCCTGGTGGTGGTGAGACTGAGTGCTTAGGAGGAGGTAGGAGTGCAGACAATGAGAAACAGGAATAGCGCTGAGCCTCTGTCATCACTACTATATTTCAGAGGGGGAGAGGGGAGAGGTCTAAAGTCAAATGATGGATCTTGGTCTTAAGGAGGGAAGCACATGGGAAGCAGAGTGACAAAGCATACACAGTAACATGAAGTGCTGGGTTTGAAGATTCATACAACAGGACAGTATTTAGTCCAGAGGCTTTCAAACTGTTCCACAGAAGCTTGGAAAAGTGGAAATGTTTCTCAGAGCAACCTTGTGGGAGTTCTTGAAGGAACACCATTCAGAATTCTGTGTCCCCCACCTTCATCCGAATCAGAGTAGCTCTGACTATTCTGATTGTAAAACAAAGACATGAAGATTATTTTTTCAAAATTCTGCTATTAAAACAAAAAACCTTTCAAAATCATTGATATGTTTCAAATCACAATTATTACAAATTTAATTGAGATTATACTGCTAAGACATGTCTGATACATTGCTTTTAAAAAAATCTTTTATGTTGGATAAAAGTGTTATTTGTGTTTCTTGGGAGGATTTTTTTTTAGGATGATTTGAGGAAGTATTGGAGAAGAAAATGGCAACCTGTTCCAGTATTCTTGCCTGAAAAATTTCATGGACAGGAGAGCCTGGTGGGCTACAGTCCATGGGGTCCCAAAGAGTCAGACATGACTGAGCACACACACCACCAAACACAAAAACACCAACTTCTAAAACTCATGTTATTTCTATTATATTTGGATTCTTTACAGCTTCAGCTACCACAAATACATTCCATTGCTTCACATTGGGTACACCTAACACAATTTATTAAAACATTACTACATCTGGCCACAAGTTAGATAGCACAAGTATATTTATCAAGTTTAAAGTAGACTACTAACGTTTGTTTGTTTAATAAATTATTGCTTTACGAGACAGAAAAGTCTCTTTTCCGTAGGAAGCTTTCAGACTTTTTAAGTTTCATGGAAGTACCAGGAAATCACATTAAGAATTAATACGAAATTTAATATTGACATCTAAGAAGTTTGAGTCCTGGAAGTTTAGTCCAGTTCAGTTGCTTAGTCATGTCTGACTCTTTGCAACCCCAGTGACTGCAGCAAGAAAGGCCTCCCTGTCCATCACCAACTCTCAGAGTTTACTAAAACTCATGTCCATTGAGTGGGTGATGCCATCCAACCACCTCATTCTCTGCTGTCCCCTTCTCCTCCCACTTTCAATCTTTCCCAGAATCAGGGTCTTTTCAAATGAGTTGGTTCTTTGCATCAGGTAGACAAAGTATTGGAGTTTCAGCTTTAGCATCAGTCATTCCAATGAATATTCAGGACTGATCTCCTTTAGGATGGACTGGTTGGATCTCCTTAGAGTTCAAGGGACTCTCAAGAGGCTTCTCCAAAACCATAGTTCCAAAGCATCAATTCTTCAGTGCTCAGCATTCTTTATAGTCCAACTCTCAAGTCCATACATGACTACTGGAAAAACCAGAGCCCTGACTAGAACTTTGTTGGTAAAATAATGTCTCTGCTTTTTAATATGCTGTCTAGGTTGGTCATAACTTTCCTTCCAAAGAGTAAGTGTCTTTTAATTTCATGGCTGCAATCACCATCTACAGTGATTTTGGAGACCAAGATATTAAAGTCTGCCACTGTTTCCACTGTTTCTCCATCTATTTGCCATGAAGTGATGTGACCGGATGCCATGATCTTAGTTTCCTGAATTTTGAGCTTTAAGCCAAATTTTCACCCTCCTCTTTCACTTTCATCAAGAGGCTCTTTAGTTCTTCTTTGCTTTTTGCCATAAGGGTGGTATCATCTGCATAGCTGAGGTTATTGATATTTCTCCTGGCAATCTTGATTCCAACTTGTGCTTCCTCCAGCCCAGCGTTTTTCATGATGTACTCTGCATATAAGTTAAACAAGCAGGGTGAAAATATACAGCCTTGACATACTCCTTTTCCTATTTGGAGCCAGTCTGTTGTTCCATGTCCAGTTCTAACTGTTGCTTCCTGACCTGCATACAGGTTTCTCAAGAGGCAGATCAGGTGGTCTTCTATCTATTCCCATCTCTTTCAGAATTTTCCACAATTTATTGCGATCCACACAGTCAAAGGCTTTGGCATAGTCTATAAAGCAGAAATAGATGATTTTTAGGAACTCTCTTGCTTTTTCAATGACCCAGTGGATATTGGCAACTTGATTTCTGGTTCTTCTGCCTTTTCTAAAACCAGCTTAAATATTTGGAAGTTCATGGGTCATGTACTGTTGAAGCCTGGCTTGGAGAATTTTGAGCATTATTTTACTAGCATGTGAGATGAGTGCAGTTGTGCAGTAGTTTGAGCATTCTTTAGCATTTCCTTTCTTTGGGATTGTAATGAAAAATGACCTTTTCCATTCCTGTGGCCACTGCTGAGTTTTACAAATACGCTGGCATATTGAGTGCAGCATTTTCACAGCATCATCTTTCAGGATTTGAAATAGCTCAACTGAAATTCCATCACCTCCACTAGCTTTGTTTGTGATAATGCTTTCTAAGGCCCACTTGGCTTCACTTTCCAGGATGTCTGGCTCTAGGTGAGTGATCACACCATCATGGTTATCTGGGTCATGAAGATCTTTTTTGTACAGTTCTGTGTATTCTTGCCACCTCTTCTTAATATATTCTGCTTCTGTTAGGTCCATACTGTTTCCGTCCTTTACTGAGCCGATCTTTGCATGAATCCCTCCCAATTCTTAGGTGACAATCACATGGAAAAAGTCCGTACAAAAAAATTACCTTAGATCTAGACAGTGGACACTATTCTTGAGAATAGGACCTTATACTACTCAAATCATAATGACAGAGAAAATTACTAGATCAGGTAAGGAAATGCTAGGACAGTTATTCTGAAAATATACTTGGTGAGTAATACCAAATCTCTTTAAGGTAACTACCATCAGGGTATCAAAAGTAAAGTCTGTGAAAAGAGGCAGTTGCTTAAGTAGTCACAAGAGGAAACTTTTGGATTGAAACATGAGCAATCCAGAAACAAGGAATAGTATATATTTATATAAACACCTTGTCAGATATTTTTCCCCAGTAGACAGAGCAGAAACTATACTTCACTCTTGGTCAATTCTAAAAAATACAGTCACTCAATAGATTCTAGATTAAGTATTTTGGGGAAACTGGCTCTCTTAGCAACAGGTCTTAGAAAATAATGCTAGCATCCAGAAGATAGAGCTCAGTAGAAAATGAGATAAAAGTGTAAGAAAAGATCAGTAGGGAATTAGTGGTAAAACCAGCAGGAAATCCACAGCACTCCAGACAACAGTTCAACCAGCTGACTCCTGATAAACAGGGACTGGGGGAGGGAGCCAAGCACAATGACTCAGAGCAGCAGGAAAACAGGGAGCAACAGCAGGAAAGAATCGAAGCTGCCCGGGTTTCATTGAAAAGTTAATTGAAGCAACAAGCTGAGAACCTTGGAAGTCAGAGAGCACACTCTGTGAGACAGATGGAGCAGTGCAGCAAGAAGACACCGAAATAACAAGAAGGAAAAACAGCAGACCGTGCTACAGATGAAGAAATCTTGATCCTAGCAGTCTCGAATAATCTGTGGCCATCCAGGAGAGCTACAGATATAACTGTGGTGGTTGGTGCTTGGTGGTTTAGTCGCCAAGTCATGTCCAACTCTTGTGACCCCATTGACTATAGCTTCCAGGCGCCTCTGTCCATGGGATTCTCCAGGTAAGAATAACTGGAGAGGGTGGCCATTTCTTTCTCCAGGGGATCTTCCTGACCCAGGAATTGAACCTGGACCTCCTGTATTGCAGGCAGATTCTTTACCGACTGAGCTACAATCAGTAAACAAGACCACATGTTAAATGCAATAGAAAACAGGCATTTGAATTAGATGGGAACACATGGGTCTCCTCCATTACACATTTACTTTAAAGGAATTATGAGGTATTTATGAAATTATGAGAAATGTAATGGAATTAATCAGAAAAAATATTTTCTCATTTTAAAAGACACCAAAATCCAAAAGATTAATTTGAGCTACTATGATTTAGAAAAAGAACCAGTAATAACTATGCAGCCCATATGGTTAATAAATTATGGACAAGGATGTTCTGGAGATTCTGGTTAAAATATAGGACTGTGCTATATAAAGAGAACTATGACATAGAGAACTATATTCAATATCTGTAATAAACCATAATGGAAAATAATATGCAAAAGACTGTATATGTACATGTCTAGCTGAATCACTTTGCTGTGCAGCAGAAATTGCCACCTATATTCATCAATAGGTGTAAATCACCTATGCTTTATTAAAAAATATGAGCTTTCCTTCTCTTGGGTTCTTATAAGCAGTCCAATGGACATACAAGTTGCTTTTGCTCTATAACTTCTCTTTTAAACATGCAAATCAGTTCATAGATGAGTTTGATCTTAGGTGTTGAGACATAGCTGACATTAAGAAGTTATGCTAGATCAGATTCTAGGGAAAAGAAATCCTCTAAGAACCAACAAATTTGGGGGAATTTCTACTACAGAAGTTTTCAACATTAGGGAGAGATGGGCAGAAAGGTGTATCTGAGCAAGTACAGCTCAGAAGACATAATCACTAATAAGTTCAGGTTATTTGAAAGAGAAGTAATCATCAAAAACACCGAAAGTAAAAGGACCACATTTTCCTCTCAAAGTTGGGTTTGTAGAATAATTTTTTTAGTGGTTTTAAATGTTATCTTCTGACTAGTAAACAGAAAGCATATTAGCACAGCTACAAAAAAGGTAATTAGAAAAGTATACAAGATTTCACTTTCTTGGTAGACAATAAATAAGAGTATACAGAAAGATACTGATCCTTCATTAAAAAACTCATCTTTGTTTTTTAACATATTGGGCAAAAATGTAACAAGTAATTTCAAGTTGCACTGTATGTACTCAGTGATCAAAAAATTAAGGAAGAACACAGTTAATTAGCCAAAGGTAATTAGACAAGAATGAATAGCATTTTGAGCTAGAAAATTAAATATTTTCAAGAATGTGGTAGAATATGCAATTAGATGTGGAAACTTATTTTTAAAAGAATATTCATTTTATTAATATGAATTATTTAGTGTGGGTAAAATACTAAGAAAGTACAAAGTAACTCAATGTCAGTTTACCAGAAGATTCTAATACTTACAGAATTCTTGATGTTACTGATTTTCAAGTGCCATTACACTAATGTGTATCATTTTAAGACATAATACCCATAAAAATAATTTGAAAATAGACTAACAGTGTATGAAAGAACATCCTATATTAATACTAATCGGAATAATGTAAGTTTTTGGTAGTTTGTTTCATACAGCAAAAAAGTGTGTGCAACTTACATAGAGTCTGATTTTTAATTTACATTTGGTAAGTTGATTTGAATAGAGGTTTTAAAAAGAAATAGGAAGTCAGATACAAAACAGCATACACTGAAGATTAAATAAATCATCTATTTGAATCAACCAATAAAGGCTTCCCTGATGGCTGATGCAATGCATGAGATGCAAGAGATGCAGATTTGATCCCTGGAAGATCCCTTTGAGGAGGAAATGGCAACCCATTCCAATATCCTTGCCTGGGAAATTCCATGACAGAAGAGCCCAGTGGACTACAATCCAAATGGTTGAGAAGAGTTGGATGCAACTGAGCACGAGGGCAATAAGGTGTTTATTGGATCTTGACTCTGGTGTTAGCTGGCATCATTTCCTGCTGTAGTCATTAGGCTTTTAAAAGCATGACTTACTTAGCATTTATTATTTGTCAAGAATTGTGATTATATGCATATGTATTACTGCATTTATTCCTTATTGTAAGTATCACAATCTCCTCTTTATAAATGAGGAAGAATTGGGGATTAGAGACTAGATACAGTGAATATACCAGATATTCATATTGTCAAGATTTAGAAATTAGATACTGATCAACGTTCATGCCAGAACTATGACTCTCACAATGTGATATAAGAAGTCATTTCCAGACTGAATTAAACCTATTATTGGAAAGCATCTTTTCAATACACTTCTGGAAAAACCCTAGAGAGGAAATCTGCATTTATTATGTGCAAAGGATATGGTACTTGTGGAAAGCTTAAGTATATGTTAAACTTCTCGATTTTATTCTCATCATCTTCAATTCTTGAAGCATTGATAAATTAGCCATTAAGTAAGAAAATAAGAAGGGAAGAAAACATCTCTAGTAACTCTTAGCCCTGACGAACAATGGCAGAGACAGAGAGCTGGACCCTGTGTCGGAATTCTAGCCTGTCCTCTTTAAGTTTGAGCAAGCTATACAGCCTTATTCAAACCTCTCTGAAAAAATAAGGGCAACACCACTAAACTATCCACCTGACACAATTTCAAGAGTTTCAAACAACATTCTCCTGACTAAAGTGATCTGCAAGCCGACAAGTTGCTTTCTTCATATAAACTTTAAAATGTAATTATTATCAATGTCCCAATTACCCTATAAACTCACTAGCAAGTCCAATCTATTTTTTTAGTTTTCATCTGAAATAATGGCATTATATTATAAAACATTCTACTCTATTCCAGGAACACTGGAAGGAAAATACTGTGTGGTGAATGGAAATAACTCTTACTTTGATTTCTAACTTTTAAGAAATTGAGTAGGGAACAACATTTCAGAAAACACAAAAGCTTTTAAGCCTCCTGTGGTCTAAATGGTGTTTGAAAGGAGGGATCCTTGAATGTGTACAAAGGGAGAAAACGCAGCTCTAGTTCACTCTGCTTGGTTTCCAGAGTCTTATGGCCACACACATTAAAGCAACAAGAAAATTGAGCATGTATATTTCAAAACTCCTCAAATGCTTATGCCATAAATGAGAAGTTAAAAATGGAGACTTCAAGTGATTAAATAGAAATTTTAACCAGATGAAAATATATATTAATATAAGCACCTTTTAAAACTCAAGTATATTCTATCATGTTTCTTAGGAAATGTTATAGGCACCTATGGATCAAGGCTATTTTCTTACTGCAAAACAGCTGTAAAAGCAATGAATCTTTGCAAATATATCTCTTGTACCAAAAAAATTAATCTGAGTCTAGTTATTCAGAGAAATCTTATTAAAACAATTATCTTTTAAATACAAAAATAATGTACGGTATAAAAGTTAAGATGTTTATATGTGTATAGACATACATTAAAACCAACTCTTTCACAAAGGTGTGTTGGAATTTTCACACAGAAATATATAACTTTGTGTCACTCAAGTCTTCAGCTGTGTCATTTTGAAAATAAGTATGTATTTAAAAGGGGTAATAAGATTATCATTAGATGAAATATAAGTAATAATGAACAAATAAAAGTAGGATTTACAGTTAAAAATCAATCTATTTCTGTCTTTTCAGTATTTTAACAATGGTGGTATTTTTTTGAGCCATATAAAAGAGTTGGGCTTCCTTTGTTCAGCAATGAAATGTCATTAACTATTAATGAAGAAGAAGTAGAGTCCAAGAAGCTACACTTAACTCCCCTGCATTTTAAAGCACTTTTCTAGAACTGGACATGTATGCATCATGTACGGATTCTGCATTTGAGGACTAAGGCATATATACACAAGGGAGGCAAGTCATTAAATAAACACTATAGAGGGAAGGCATATAAGGAAAGCAATAAAAATGCAAGAGGCACTGGATATAATAGTGGGAAAGCAGGATTTTAGTAAGGAGCTCCAGGTTAAAGAGGATTTATTTTAATAGGTAGAAAGAGGTGGCTTCAAGAAAAGGGATAGAAATCTAGTTACAAAAATAGATGAACAGGGGCATGGTGAGAGAAACCAAGGAAGGAGACAGATGAAGGCTGAAGAGCTAGAGTCTGTGCCTGTGAATGGTTAGTCCAAGATGAAGACAACAGCAGAGAGGAACTGAGCCCTGCCCAGATAAGAGACTGCATATTTCTGATTCTCTAGGTCAAGGAGACCTTCCCAACTACACATGTGGAGAGAAGTTTCTCTGAGGTCGAAAGGGAGGGGGCACCACCCCATAGTAGGTGATGTCAACTTACCCATACGCCTCTTGTCTAGAATCCATCTTTGGCTAAGAGCTGAACACACATGGGGGAGGACCCTGAGATAAGCCAAATACAGACTCAAAACCAGGCAAATAAGATGACTGGCCAAAAGGAAATCTGGAAGAAATGCCCCATATAAGTGATTCAAACAACTTCAAGGAAACAAACTTCTTCTGAGCCTGCCCTGTCTGTCTACCCACACATTTGTTTTCCTCCTAATGAATAGTTTACTTGTTTGCCTACTTTCTGTCTCTTTGTGGGAAATCATTTCTATGAAGCTATCGGAGCACGGTCTTGTCACTGGCCATTGTCCCTACTGGTCTGGTGTCTAGGATTTGGAGCTCAACTGCAGGAACCTAACTTCAGTCTCTGACTGGGGAACCAAAATCCTGCTTCAAGCTACTACAGGCCAAGGCTAGCAGAGATCAAAACTGCAAATGGTCTGAGAAAAAAGGGATTGTCTACTATAAGCAGGGGAATGATGTCTAACAGTGCTGGGCAGGTGGGCAGAGGTTGGAGTGCACAGTTCATGAGGCTGCTACCATTGCTGTGACGGGGAACATACGCATGGACCAAGGAACTGGAAGGTCAGAATAGGGGCAAGGAGTGACAAGCTTACCCTATGAGTCAGGGCAAACTACACCAAGAGCTCAGTGCAAGATGAGAAAGCAGGGTGTCTTGCTCAAAAAGCAGAATAAAAGTGCCTTGAAATGCACTAAAGTGTAACTTTTCCTTCAGTTTTCCTTTTGATAAGTCATAATTTATTATTATTATTTACCTTGCCTGTGCTCTATTATCTCTTCGGACTTCACCATGAAACACAAACTCAAGATGAAATTGAGAATTTTAAGACGTGATCTCAGCATTAAACCCAAATGCAGGGCTTTCTGTGCACAGGATCTTATGAAGATGTACCAACTAATCATTCAAGATGCTGGTGTCATCAACAATCCTCAAAGTAGATGCCAAAAGCCTAGGGTCAGGCACCATTAGGAGGGATGGAAAGGTACAGAGAGGGAAAAAAACTAAAAAAAAAAAAAAAGGATAAGGTACATATAGATTCATTTACCCATTTGATAGTCACTATGAAGGCCATTTGATTAACAATGACAATGAGGGTAGACAGAAAACTAAGGTCCTAGGTTGGTTTACTAGGTAAGTAATGATCTTACTGAACAAGAAAGAACCTCAGAGGGAAAATGTGACATTTGTGAAAGAAGGAGATACTAGACTTCCCCGGTGGCTCAGACAGTAAAGCGTTTGCAGACAATGTGGGAGACCCATGTTCAATTCCTGGGTTGGGAAGATCTCCTGGAGAAGGAAATGGCACCCCACTCCAGTATTCTTGCCTGGAAAATCCCATGGACGGAGGAACCTGGTAGGCTACAGTCCATGGGGTCGCAAAGAGTCGGACATGACTGAGCAACTTCACTTAACATGGCTACTCTATATTTTTGACTTGCAATAGCAAGAAAGTTTGTAGAAATATGCTCTGGATCCTAGTTAGAAGAGAATAGGTTTGAAGATCATTCATGTAGATGTAACAATGGAAACAGAATGAGTGAAAGGGGAGAATCCTAATATTCTCTTAAAGAAATTTATGCCAGCTGAGAATAGCTCAAGCACATGTGTCAATTTTAAAGGGAAAACAAAACCTGTTATTCAGTAAAACTTCTGAGCTGCTGCAACATCATTCAGCTGAGTTTTAAACTCAAACTTAAATTTTACTCAATATATTAATGAATGAATAAAAATACATCGGCAAAGAACCAATATAGGGGAAAGATCCAGCAAAGGCGATTCCATAAGTGTTCAAGAGGGTGCCTAAAGAAAGAAGGGAGAATTCACAGACAAAGGGACCAAGGAAAAGAAGAAAGCAAACAAAATGTTATAGTTCGCCAATTTTGATGTATAAACCCAGTTCAGCAGTTAACCAACAGATTCATTTAGAAGTATAATTTTCATAGGCTTTATTTTACAACTTTTGAGAATCTAAAGTAAAATATAGTAATTACTTAAATTATCATTTACTCCATGCTCTTGAATATCTGAAGTCAGGTTTTCTTAGCTTTCTAGATAAAATATTATTAACTTGGGAAAGATGTTAGGCTACTGTAACGGCCATAGCAATTTTTCCACAACTTAACATTTTAAAAGTACCTATCTACCCACCCACCCCCACATTTTTTAATCTTTTAATATGTGAATAAACTACCTAAAAATTATAAATATATTTAATAACTGTTGGCTATGCAGAGAACATGTCTCAAACATTTTATAATAGGTATGTGTATGTTGTAACATTAATTGCTTGTGTATAATTATTAATAGATATATTTGCCAGTTTTATATATAGTTTGTGCATATATATATAACTATATCTATATATGTATATATACACATTTATATGTATAAATTCTACATAGGTTTATACATGCAAGATGCTATTTATTTTAAAAACCAGAGCATGAAGCAAGGTTTATCTGTCTGCTATATCATTATGGTGAAGTCAGAAGTTAATTATTTAGAAAGGCGCTCGCTAATAATATCACGGCGGGTCTATTGTGAATTTTCTCCCTTTTAAACAGCAGGATTTCTTCCATACTGTATATGCCATGTAATTACTTCACTTGAATGCAATACTTTAATGAAGACCATTTTAATTAAATTAAATTTCTCCCTTGTGGTAACTCAATCAAAATGCATCACACCCTCATTATAGTGTAATCTGTAGGAGTCCAACATTATAAGTGCTATAAGGAGGGTTTATTTTAATAACAGCAGCAATAATAAACCATCAAGTTATATAATATCATAACTGAAAATTTCATGTTAAGTTCACAGCCTATGCATTTTAGTTTCTAATTAGTTTAGTCTGTTTATGTTGCTTTATTAGAGGCAATGTCATTCAAATAATTATCTTCTGTTTGACTAATATTTATGACAAGCCTCTACTTCAACTGGCGTAATTAAATCTACATAAATAATTAAACAATTTCTTTCCTATTCAGTAGTTATCATCATAGGCCTGGTTTAAACACAATTCACTTTTATTTCATAAAGTCCTGATCAGACTGGACCTATTTCAACTTGAAAGAATGTCATCTACGTTTAAAGAGGTCAAGATGGGTTCAGGAAAATATTCACACAGTGAACTAAATAAAAAACTAAATAAAAGGAATTTCATCTTGTTATTTATAACATAGTATTTTGAATAAGCATAACTGCTAATGTTTTGATGGGATTCAAAAATATCCAAAACCATAGTAAATTATACAATTGTTTCTTATAAAGCATGTGTTTCAAAGAATATATTCCTTAGGCAAAATATAAAAAAACAATGGTAATCAGTTCTCATTATATTCAACCAAAAGCAAGTTAAGAAATTATAATCATACTCCAGATTTTCATTTTGGACTGCTTTAATGCCTGAGACAGCATAGTACATCAGTGAGATTTCTAAATTAAAACAATATTTCCATTTACTAGCCTCACTACATAGAGAGCTCAGATTCATCCTGGTTTCCAGCTTCTCCTTCCTACTGTGGGATTTAATTGGTCATTGAGCTCAACAGCTTATATACCACACCTAAGTATCTCCTGTGTCCATCCACTCCGTCCTATCTTTATTGCCATTTCCTCAAATGAGGTTCATTTGACTATTATGATAGCTCCTTGGTCTTTATGCCTGCCGACCCAGCCCCTTCCACGCTGCCCTGCATATTGCTTCCAGAATAACTTTGAGATGCCACCCAGTTTCATTCTCACCACAGACTGTGTGAGAGAGACCCCTACCTTGGGCTCTGCTCGTAGAGGGCCTTGTTCTTCCCCTTCTTCATCGACACCCCATCCAAAGTGCAAGGGATATTTGGGGCAAATGGGATGTGACCATCCAGAGCTTACTACGTCTATGCTCCCTAATCTCTTAATACCATTGTGGCAGCTTCTAAGCCTGCATGAACCCCTTCCTCGGGTACTTACTCTGACCTGAGAAGGGGCCAAGAGGCATCTGCTTGGGGAGCAAGGGGGTAGAACTTGGCCACGTGGGCTGGGCTGAAGTTGTTGGGGCTGGAGTAGGAAGGGGATCAACTGAGTTCTGCAGTGTTCCTGCATTGCCACGTGATAAAGTGGAACTCTGAACAAGATAGATCAAAGATGTCCACAGATATCATTTTACTCACATTGTGTGACAGTTCTTAAGCCTGGAAAGACAAAAACACGTGTGTGCTTTTCACACATTTCTTATAACCTTCAAGGTTTGCCTGATTTGGGATGCCATCCAATTCTGCCAAAGATCAGCTTCTCATGCGCCCTTCTGACAAGTTCTTCCACGGTTTGCACCATTCCCACATGACCTGTTAGGATATCTCTCTGGACACTGCTCATCAGGTATCTATCTTGTACATGGGGTAGCTGGGTTTCTCTATTACCCAATTGTGGTGTCCTAGACCCCTCCACTAAACCCGCTTTGAAGCTCTACTCAACACACACCTTCCCTCCACAAACATTAAACTAGATACAGATTTTTTTATCACACATTCCATGGGTGGCAGGGAAGAGAACTCCCTCATGCACACAGCAGAAACACCATCAGATTCCCCACAAGGCATCTTTATACTCCCCATAACTCTTCTCCCTGGCTTGTTGCATTAGTGTTCCGTTCTTTTTTCCTTTACGTAGACTCTAAAAATCATTTCTATTAGCTTGGACTGTTCAGCATCTGCCTCCATTTAGTACACACCACTCAGCAAAAACAAAGTAGTTAAGTAAATACTGTCCCAGACCAGCTGCTATTCTTCAAGCACTGCCTTGAGTAATCACCTCCGTGAAACAGGTCCCTGGGGAGGCAAGGAACATCCTGCTTCTAAGAAAGTAAGAATTTCTGCATGTTGTAAAAGGCACAGAGTCTGTTCCTCACTCAAATTATCAGACAACTTGGTGCTTGCCAAACTAACACCGTGCCTGATGGAAACACTTTCCCCAAGAAACATTCCTGTTTTGGATAACCAAACTTAAATCCTGGTTTGGACAGGAATATGGTACTAATTCCTCAATAAGGATATGTATCTAAATATATCTAATTGGAGCTAGCAGGTGATGGAGATGCGTTTATTACTGTCCCTGTGCTTTCAATTATGCAACCTAAGTCAAACCTCTCTCTGGGGGATGCAGGGAAGTTAACTGGCACTGTTTTTAACCTTCATCTTTATTTTTCACCCTTAACATAATTCACTTCACTCAGGTTACAGTATCTTTCAGACTATCTTAACTGCTCTCTCATGCACAGAGAAGGGGCTCTCTGCCTCCAATTTCAACTCTGATTTTAGCTGGCTTTAAAGTCTAATGTCTCAATGTTTCCCCCTTAGTAGCTCACTTAACTTTTGGATTGCTTTACTATTTATCTTTACACTTATTATTTTTCAATATATTTTTATTTTTCAGCTACCTAGATAATTTTGAGTTTCCAAAGTAGATTTTGAAAACAAAATAAAATGTAACAAACAATATCAACACTAGTAAGGATATGCAGCTGTAAACTTCAGCACTTGGATGTATTTCAAAATCCCTGAAATCCATTTTAGGCTTTGCTAGTGAACAGAGGTGTCTACTTCAAGTAACATCACAATTGAAACTTTTTAAATTGGGAATCTGACTATGTCTTTCAAAGCATTTTTAAAGAAAAGTGCTTATTTTATACTTTATATATTCAAGCATGCATGTAATAAAAAGATATCAATGATGCAAGACACTTCAACTTTAAAGAAGTACACAAAATTGATTAAAATGTAATCTTAACTCCCAAGGGGCTCCCATGTTAGAAGAAAGCCATACAAATTTGCAGTCATCACTAGCTGACCTGGCACGCTGAAAAGAAGGGCAGGAGGGCAGAGGTAGCCAGAAGCAAAGCTTAAAGCAAGTCCTAGGTAAGCTCCAGTTTCTCTGTGGATTCAAATTTTGACATCTTCAAGCAAGTATGTACTAAATAGAGTCCCAGGTCTTTGTTCTGGCCTTAACACTTTATCATTTCCAACAAGAGCCACCTGATTCTAGGGAAGTCCATTGTTCGTTTCTGGGATCAGCATATTAGAGTTGCCTAACTTCCATCCAACTAAAACCACAGCCAGCATCAGAGCCAGATGTGATTAATCACACAGGGAATCAATACTGTAGAATGCCCACTTTGCATATATTAAAGATGTACAGCTATCTACGTATCTATGGTAACAGAAAGCACATGGCCATCATAAATCAAGGTTCAGTGAGCTTCCATAACACAATGGTCCTTGCTTCTGTCGTAAGGGTATATATATCCGTTCCTTCTCTGGAATATTTTCAGGTTAAATATTGAAGTTCTGCATCTCAATTTGAGAAGAGCTCTCACACATGACCCAATCCATTGATGAGCCCAGAAGCTCTGGGGGGACATGGGTGAGAAGGGAAAGGGAGGAGAGAGGGAGGGAGGGCCCCATCCCTACAAAGCAAGTCATGAGTCACCACAGGGACCCCCTGGTGCTTAAGAACTGTGGCCTTCCACTCTTACCCCCAAGAAATGCATGCACATCTATTAGGTATTACTAGGAAGGACGGCTCTAGCTAAGGTGGATGATTATATAGGAACCACTTATTTTATAATTTTATTAGATAACTTTCCTAGATGTATAATTCTGCAAAAACTATATCTCATTGGACAAGTTTGCCTCTTTCTCATACTCTTCCCAAAGTCAGTGGAGTGATGGTGTCAAGTCTCAGAGTCCTGTAACTTACTGACTTCCCCAGAGAGGAGCCATTAACAAGGCAACTGATGACTATTTTTGTTTGGCATTTCCCTTGTCAACTTAAAAAAGAAATGAAGAACATGAGAGTCACAAGTTAAGTTTATCGGGGGCAAAATGAATATTGCAGTCCGGGAGATAGCACTTCAGATGGCTGAGGAACTGTTCCAAAGAGGAGAGAGTGGGGAGGTCAGTATATATGTGATTTTAGTGAAGAGGGATTGCATGCAATCAAGCACATATTTTTTCCAGAAGGTTTCTACTAGTTTCATGAAGTTTTGCTAGTCACAAGGAACAGTTGGTCACCATGAAGGTTTTTAGTGGTTTTCTAGATAAAAGGAGATACAGAATAGGGCTCTTAAAATCACCTCCTGAAAATATCCAATTATCTGAAGACGTCTCCTGCCAATTTTATTTTGTTTGGTTTTCTAACATTTTATTTTAATTTTATTTGTTTTAATTATTTTAATTGGAAGCTAATTACTTTACAATATTGTGGTGGTTTTTGCCATACACTGACATGAATCAGCCATGGGTGTACATGTGTCCCCCATCCTGAAGCCCCCGCCCACCTTCCTCCCCATCCCATCCCTCAGGGTCAGTTTTTCTAGAGCCAGTTTTTCTAGAGCACAGAATGCCTCATGTCTGCCCTCTACCCTGAACTCCTTGCAGGAGGTGTTGAAAACCAGCAGAGCCGCAGCACGTGGTTTCATCCTGTGGAGCAGAAGGCAAGTGCAAAGGGCAAGGGCCAGCTTGTGGCTGACAGCTTCTAAGTCCAGGAGAAGAAGCGAGGCCTGAGGTCAGGCTGTGGAGAGTGAAACACACGAGGCTTCTGACAGTTACCTGGGCTCCAACCAGAGCACTTCTCCAGCTTTTGTTTTTCCTCCTTGTCTCCAGCCCCAGGGGATCCTGATTACTGTGTTCATCCATCACTGCCAAATGGTACCACTCCAAGAGAGATGGGCCAGACCCAACTCCCTGCTGTGCTTTCATCACTATTAATATGCAAACCTAATTTATCCTGGGTATCTACTGTCTATAAATCTTTGGCAATACATCAGTAAACAAAAGCACAGGACCAGGCCAAATACTGCAAGCTTTCAGAAACAGAACTTATTGAGGCATCTAAGGATTTCTTAGCATGATGTAGTACTTCACAGAGGCACCCACTGGCAGGTCATAGGAGGCTCTGTGATTTCCTAATTAGGGGTTACCGGCCCCGCCTCTGAGGTGTCCAGGGACTCAGGTCCTGCAGCAGTATTCTAGGACAGGGTCTTGGCCTCCTCATCCCCAGCTGAGATGTCAGCCAGCAGGGACCGGTCTTAGTTTCTCAGAGAGAAATAGAATATGAACATCTGACAGTCATTAGAGAAGGGAATCTTGTAGAAGATGCTATCTGACCTAGACCTACATAAATGCACAGGATTTCAAACATCAGACAGGGAAGGAAGGAGACTCTGGAGGAAAGCTGTTGAAAGAGGTGTAAGAGAACAGGGAAATCGGTGTAAGTACTGGACATTTTTGAAAGCCAGCCAAAGGTTCCCTCCTTCATTTATGTCATTCTCTAAGAATTATTGGCAGGTGGGATTAAGGAGTTCAAGTTAGGAGAAAATAGGAGACAAAGATCATGAAATAAAGATCTGCAAGTGAAAAGTGGTATTGGGAATGGAGAGTAAGTGACTTTTGACTTATTTGACTGAAATGTCAGGTAATCAATAGAGGTAGCACACGTTAAAATATGTAAGTTAAACATGGCTATTTTTCAACTAATCTCTAACAATGAAATCTCTACAGATACAGTATTATTAGAAGTAAGCCCATTACTAAAGCAAATAAATTTTCTGACAAGAGAATTAACAGTGATTTGACCGTATTCTAAAGCGGAGGTAAATAGATATGGCTTATGTACAAGGTGACCATTACTATTTTATAGCTTTTTCTTGGGATATTTTATTTGAAATTATCAAAGTCACTAAATCCTCTCCTAGAGGGGGAAATCCTTGCAATATAAGTATTAAATCTGTATTGAATAATTAAGACCATATGGTAATTGTGGTTTACATTATTAAAAACACAGAAAGTCAACGGTGGTTGTTTTTTCTGAATGAAACAAAAAAGACTGCATAAATAATGCACAAAAGTAGTTTATAGACATATTAATAAGACAGAAACAAAACATACCTCTAAAGGAATGTTAAAACAGCCTGCTATATGATTTATTCTAATTTCAACTGTTTATGCCCTTCATCTGGGAAGCTAAGTTTTTCTACCATTTTCTTACATCAATTATCTGAACAATAAAACTGCTAAGCCAACATCCCCAAACAATTTTACCATCATTTACATTATCTAAAATGCTAACATCCACCTATTACAGGGGTCAGCAAACCCTAGCCCATGAAGCCAAACACAGCAGCTTGCAGTCCAGGTAGTGAAGCTTCCATGTAACACAGACATCCCTATTTTTTCACATCTCATCTATGACGGCTCTCACATAGAGATGGCAGAGTTAAGTGCTTGCAACAGAGATCATACTCCTCAAAGCCTAATATTACTACTGGACCCTTTAGAGAAATGGTTTGCGGACTATTGACAGAGGATTATTTTATTTTTTGTCTTCTTTATTTATATTTTTGTGATTCTCTCTTAAGAAAGCCACACTTGGCAGGGATTCCTATTTTTTCTCTCATTTTTCAAATGTGTGGTACTAGTATAATTAAACAATCATTATTATGCTCATTTTTAATATTGCTCCTTCACTAAAAAAAAAAAAAAAAAAAAAAAACTGCTTTCTGATAAATCTACCAGGGTTCTCGTAAAGGTCAGAGCATACTACTTTCTGGTAGAAAGAGGTCGGTCTTTTAACAAATCATTTGTTTAAAATTTTGGGGGACCTAAGTTAGTTTGTTCTAATTTTCAAGAAGAAGTTATGTTTATTTTCTTTAATAAAGCTCACAAATAAAATGGAGAAGCACAATGTCATAATAAACATTTTGGAGTATCTTTTTTTGTCCTTAGGTTTCTTACAAAATTTCTTTTGTGCTGAAACCTCTTATCAAGAGCCTCACAGACTGCTAAACATATGCAATTCCATAGAGAATCTATGCCCACATCTTTCATACTAAATCTCACTCTACCATCTCAAAGATCTAGAATAAGGTTCATAAATACTGCTCACACCTGGTAAGGTAGCCAACCTTGAAGATCAAGAGCATTCAGACTTTAAAAAAACATTCTTGCCATCCCTACTGGAGATGGTGATGGATGAAAAGTATTGCCATAGCTAGAATTCCTAATGGAAATGTGATAAATCCGGAATATTCTGAGGAAATACATATTTTCTGGTTAAAACAGACTATCAATTATGAAGAATTTAATAAAACTTTAGAGATATATTATCCCTTCTACAAGGATAAAGAACTCCTCTCTGTAGAGTTTATTATAACTGAAAGTTCACTAAGGGCAGGCAGTGAAATTAGGTTCACTGTTATATTGTCACTGAATAACAACACATTTGGCAAATAATTAGTAAATCAGTTCAGTTCAGTTGCTCAGTCATGTCCGACTCTTTGCGACCTCATGAACTGCAGTACACCAGGCCTCCCTATCCATCACTCACTCCTGGAGTCCACCCAAATCCATGTCCATTGAGTCGGTAATGTCATCCAGCCATCTCATCCTCTGTCATCCCCTTCTCCTCCTGCCCCCAATCCTTCCCAGCATCAGGGTCTTTTCCAGTGAGTCAACGCTTCGCATGAGGTGGCCAAAGTATTGGAGTTTCAGCTTTAACATCAGTCCTTCCAGTGAATACCCAGGACTGAATCCTTTAGGATGGACTGGTTGGATTTCCTTGCAGTCCAAGGGACTCTCAAGAGTCTTCTCCAACACCACAGTTCAAAAGCATCAATTCTTCGGCGCTCAGCCTTTTTCACTGTGCAACTCTCATATCCATACATGACTACTGGAAAATCCATAGCCTTGACGAGACAAACCTTTGTTGGTCAAGTAATGTCTCTGCTTTTAATATGCTTCCCAGGTTGGCCATAACTTTCCTTCCAAGAAGTAAGTGTCTTCTGATTTCCTGGCTGCAATCACCATCTGCAGTGATTTTGGAGCACAAAAAAATAAAAGTCTCCCACTGTTTCCCCATCTATTTCCCATGAAGTGATGGAACCAGATGCCATGATCTTAGTTTTCTGAATGTTGAGTTTTAAGCCAACTTTTTCAGTCTCCTCTTTCACTTTCATTAACAGGCTCTTTAGTTCTTCTTTGCTTTCTGCCATAAGGGTGGTGTCGTCTGCATATCTGAAGTTATTGATATTTCTCCTGGCAATCTTGATTACAGCTTGTGCTTCCTCTAGCCTAGCATTTTTCATGATGTACTCTACATATAAGTTAAATAAGCATGGTGACAATATACAGGCTTCACATACTCCCTTTCCTATTTGGAACCAGTCTGTTGTTCCATGTCCAGTTCTAACTGTTGCTTCCTGACCTGCATACAGGTTTCTCAAGAGACAGGTCAGATGGTTTGGTATTCCCATCTCTTGCAGAATTTTCCACAGTTTATTGTGATCCACACAGTCAAAGGCTGTGGCATAGTTAATAAAGCAGAAGTAGATGCTTTTCTGGAACTCTCCTGCTTTTTTGATAATCCAGCAGAGGTTGGCAATTTGATCCCTGGTTCCTCTGCTTTTTCTAAAACCAGCTTGGACATCTGGAATTCCACCGTTCATGTACTGCTGAAGGCTGGCTTGGAGAATTTTGAGCATTACTTTACTAGCGTGTGAGATGAAAAGAAATGGAATAGCCATCATAGTCAACAAACGAGTCCAAAATGCAGTACTTGGATGCAATCTCAAAAATGACAGAATGATCTCTGTCTGGTTCCAAGGAAACTATTCAATATCATGGTAATCCAAGTCTATGCCCCAACCAGTAATGCTGAAGAAGCTGAAGTTGAACGGTTCTATGAAGACCTACAAGATCTTTTAGAATTAACCCCCATAAAAGATGTCCTTTTCATTATAGGGGACTGGAATGCAAAAGTAGGAAGTTAAGAAACACCTGGAGTAACAAGCAAATTTGGCCTTAGAGTACAAAACGAAGCAGGGAAAAGGCTCTTAGAGTTTCGCCAAGAGAACGCACTGGTCATAGCAAACACCCTCTTCCAGCAACACAAGAGAAGACTCTACACATGGACATCACCAGATGGTCCACACTGAAATCAGATTGATTATATGCTGTGCAGCCAAAGATGGAGAAGCTCTATACAGTCAGCCAAAACAAGACTGGAAGCTGACTGTGGCTCGGATCATGAACTCCTTATTGACAAATTCAGACTTACATTGAAGAAAGTAGGGAAAACCACTAGACCGTTCAGGTATGACCTAAATCAAATCCCTTGTAATTATTCAGTGGAAGTGAGAAATAGATTTAAGGGATTAGATCTGATAGACAGAGTGCCTGATGAAGTATGGATGGAGGTTTGTGACATTGTACAGGAGACAGGGATTAAGACCATCCCCATGGAAAAGAAATGCAAAAAAGCAAAATGGCTGTCTGAGAAGGCCTTACAAATAGCTGTGAAAAGAAGAGAAGCAAAAAGCAAAGGAGAAAAGGAAAGGTATATCCATTTGAATGCAGAGTTCCAAAGAACAGCATGGAGAGATAAAAAAAAGCTTTCCTCAGAGATCAATTGAAAGAAATAGAGGAAAATAATAGAATGGGAAAGACTAGAGATCTCTTCAAGAAAATTAGAGATACCAAGGGAATATTTCATGCAAAGATGGACTTGATTAAAGACAGAAATGCTATAGACCTAATAGAAGCAGAAGATATTAAGAAGAGGTGGCAAGAATACACAGAAGAACTGTACAAAAAAGATTTTCACGATTCAGATAATCACATTGGTGTTATCACCACACTCAGCTAGAGACAGACATCCTGGAAGGTGAAGTCAAGTGGGCCTTAGAAAGCCTCACTACAAACAAAGCTAGTGGAGGTGATGGAATTCCAGTTGAGCTATTTCAAATCCTAAAAGATGATGCTGTGAAAGTGCTGCACTCAATATGCCAGCAAATTTGGAAAACACAGCAATGGCCACAGGACTGGAAAAGGTCAGTTTGCATTCGTATCCCAAAGAAAGGCAATGCCAAAGAAGGCTCAAACTACAACACAATTGCACTCATCTCACATACTAGTAAAGTAACGCTCAATTAGTCAATATTTATAACCAAATAAATCAGTGAGTGAATAGAGAGATGCATGGATGTTTGGATGAAACAAATTTTTTTGTTCTTTTTTTGTTCTCACATATTTGAAATGGTTTCTCTTGAGATATAAAGTACAACTGGTCATCGTAGTATAGTTTTCATTGACTAGATGACTAGATTTTTCCGTATTCAAATGTTGGAAAGAGGGAAAAAATTAAAGTTGAATTGGTGTCTCAGTTTTACAGTATTTTATTATGAAGAAAGATTTTCTACACTCCTAAACAGTTTATTTTGCATAGTGTCAACATTTTTAACTACATTGTTTAACCTGTAGGATAGACTTGACAATTAGAAACAGATTCATTAATCTGTGAAGAAGCAGTATTACTACCCAGGACAGTTTTTATTCCGTTTAAAAAACCATTACATACGTTAGCTTCGGCTTACAGATAATACATCATGGTGATTAAGACCCTTGAATCAGGAATCAGAACTGGGTTTAATTTTCTGTTTTCTTAGTTATTCAGTGCGTAGCTTCAGCAACACACTTATATCTCAATTTTCATATTACTTAAAAAGTAGAGCATTTCCTTATATGGCTTAAATGAGGTGGAGAGAAAAGGTACCAAGGGAAAATGTAATGAAGTGTAGGGCAGGGAGAGATGAAAAACCCAGGAACAAGAGGACAGTAGGAGCTAGAGCAGAGGAAGAAGGTCATTCAAGTGAGCAGAGTAGCAGTCATATCGACACTTGCCCACACACTAACGAAGTGCAGTCGACTGCCTCAGATGCCTTGCGTTTGCTGTAGTCAAGTCAACACTGAAAATCAAATGAAATTTGAGATTTTATGAACGTAATACCTAGGACTAGCAGACAGTACTCACTTTCAGGATCAAAGGGAAAGATGTGTATTGTATATCTTAAAGCAAAAAAGATATGGTTGCTGAAATTATAATTCTAAGCAAATCAGTAGTGGTAATTTTAACATGAAAAATAAAATATTAATTATCCTAAGTAAAATTGATTTTAAGTCTACACAAAGTGGTTCTTAGCCAGATGCCCCAGAACATGAGGAAGGACATAGAGAAAATACTTGAGCTAATTAGAAAGACGCTCAATCAGAAGATGTACTTTTGAAATATAAACATCCTAGAGGTGAAAGTAATCGATACTAATTATAATGGACCAATATAGAAAAAGCATACACACACACACACACACACACACAAACAGGAAATGAAAATTCAGAGGAATGTCATAATCTAACAGGAGTTCCCTAAAATGGAAACAATTCAACAGTAGAAAAAAAACTTCAAAGAAGTCAAGAATAAAGATGAAAGGTAAATTGCTTAGAATATGAAGACAAATAGTTAGGTCCTGGCAAAGATACTGCTTCTTTAAAGTGCCCTTTGGAAAATTTAAAGCAAACAGTGAAAGCAGATGCAGATATTCCATTAGCTGAATTATTATTTCATGTTAACTTTGACTGCAGTGAGAAAAGCGGCTCCCACATAAGTTGTATGATGGAAATACCAATAATTAAACATGAATGTTTACATTGCCTTAGCATTTAAGAGGGACAATTAATCCATTTGCAAAGAATAAAAGGTATTAAATAAGGCAGCTTTCTTTCCATGCATAGAAAAATTAGAGAATAATATATTTTTTTTCACCCTTTGGGTGTGATAAAGTAAAAGCACTTAGATATGAATTTCAGCTTCAGCTTTCTCCCCCTTGCCATCATTTATGATCAGGCACAGGACAAGCACTCCTATAAAACCGATTCTAAAACTGGACATGTTATATGAAACCAAGGAGTACAAATTTTGGCAAATAGCACAGGACTTCCGCAGGGAGAGAAACCCGAGTGGGAGCCTTACCATTGCTCAGGCTGCCTTGCCCACAGGCACTTTAAAGGTTCCACTGCAAACAAGTGACTCCAAAAAGAATACAAGTCTCACTGAGCAGAGGATGAAGGGATCAGAACTGGGGGTTGCCAAAGCTGATGGAACCTGGGGGGCTCAGCACTCCAGGGAAGTAAGCTGTTCCATAAAGGACTTCCAGAACTCTGCATGGGGTCCCCTTTGGGACAGTCTCCAGACAAATGCTAAGCTACACACTAGAAGTTTGGCCAACCCACACCCTCCCACCAAAAAATAGGAAAAAACAACCAAAAAACAAAACAAACAAAAACAGCTAACTGGGAAGCTATGTGCTGAATTAAAGTTTAACACGGAATCACCAAGAAAAAAAATCTTGGATAGATAAATCATTGACTATTTCACATCTTGTCAAAGGCAAGAGAAGATAGTTAAGACTGAAGGTCCCTAAATCTTTCCAGCGGCTTCTCCATCATCTAGACTAGGGAGAAATATAGAATTTGACTTTTGGTGAAAACCATGTGTGCACAACTGCCAGTATTTCTTCCCCAGCTTGAGACAGAACTGGCACAGAACACTGTTTAACTCTGAGGTGCACAAGCTGATGCCTGTGCTTATGGGTACACCGCTAACTCCCACAGCAAGGTGAGCCCACATCACCTCGTACACTCATGATCCTGTGTGTGTGGCGAGGACTGTTCTCTCTCAGCAACTTCCAAATGTACAACACACAGTATTAACTAAGGTCACCATGATGTGAATGATGTCCCTGGAACTCAATCACCTTCTACCTGGAAGCTTGTACCTTTTGACTTTCACCCATTTCTAGTCACCGTTGTTTTTCTTTCGTTGTCTCTTCATTCCCTCTTAAAGTCTACCTTCTCCACAGACAGACTGTCACTCTGGATTTTTCCTTCTCACCTGCTGGTCCAGAAGTGAGACCAGTCAATGGGAGAGAAATAGGGCTGAACACAAAGGCGATGCCAGCTCTCTTGGTTCCATAGCAACTGGTTCCTGAAGAGATTTAGGCAGAACTATTCCAATATTGACTAGAACTATAGACAATCTTAGCCTGTTAACCTACAACAACTTCAGAGAGCATGCGTCTTAATTCCTTTCTTCAAAGAATGAGTAATCCTGTAAAATTCCAGGCTGACAAAGTTTATGTATGTGGTTCCATTTTATAAATTCATATTATCTACATTTTTTACTTGATATCCTTTTCAAAAGTCACTCCCTCAAGTCTTTATGTACGAGGAATTTTATAATTTTCTGTTGTTAAAATTTCTGCTTTTATCTCTTTAATTTCTTCACTCTATCCTTTTCTTCTTGTAAATCTTCATTATAACAATTACATGTTTTAACCAATCCTTAATATACTTATAGTCAGCCATTTTAAAAGTTTTAATGCCAAGTAACAATGAAGTACAATACATTAAACCTGATACTGCTTAAAACAGTTATAAATATTTACTAATGTGATAATCAACTAACCAAAGAAACATTAAATACTGTGTGCCAGATCAATATAATTAAGTTATATTTAAGGAAAATATACATTCTCTTTAAAAATTATAATGTAAGCTAATACCTAATACCTAACCATTTTTATTAATCTCTTTCTATGGACTTCCCTATGTAGAAAAGCCCTCACTATTTCTACTTTCTTTATGTTTAACAGTAAATACAGGACATTCTTACTGAGTCACTTGTTATGTTTTTAAGCTGGCATTCTTTAACTTTTGTGAGACAACATCTGAACATATTTTGTTGTTTCCTGTCTTAAGCAAAATGTTATTGAGGACTACACTGCAAAATTGACCTGAGATAAGGTCATCCAGTTGGACCTTCCAGCATATTCCCATTATTCCACACAGTTTGGAAGTTAAAGGGCAAAATAAAAAGGCTATATTATTTTTCTTGAGTTTTTAATCTTATATTGAGGACGTGATTCAGTTTCAAGAATAATCTAATTCTTAGTGGCACAAAAGAAAATACCGTGATATTAAATGAAATAAAAATTTGGGCAAGTGTATAAAAATATATAAATTGATTCACACATTATAGAATAATACCACTTTAAAGGCGGTTTTTAAAAATTTCTGAGTATGCTTTCATAAAACCTACAAATAATTTAGTCTTTGTAAGCTGCAGACTGTGGAAAGTTTGTGTAGAGCTAAATTCCTGTCCTCAGATGCTCTCCCTAGCCCAGGTCCTGCGACAAGAGCCACGCCTCACTTTCTTCTTCTGCTTCTCAATGCTCCCTTTATTGGTACAATTTTGTAGATTAACTTTATTAATGGCCCCAATTTTTCATGTCTCCCTGTATCAATACCTTTAGGCTATATCCTCTCACACTGAGGTGTAGGCAGGCCAGCAATACTTGGAAGTGTAAAAAAAAAAAAGTATTAATAATTACTGTAAGCCTTAAAAGTGATGGTTACTTAAAGCAATAGCCCTTGTCAGATCTCACTTTATAGCTTCAGAGGGAGATGGAGCTAAAAAAATCTCCAAAATAAGTCAACTCATTTTTTTATTTTTAATTTTGACCCTAGTCCCTAAATTTGTCTTCATTACCAGAGTGAATTGTATATATGAGGATACTAATCTTCTAATAATGATCCACAATTCCTTATTACTCTAAGAGTTCAACTGTGTTAACTTACATTAAAAAGCAGAGCCATTACTTTGCTGCCAAAAGTCCATCTAGTCAAAGCTATGGTTTTTCCAATAGTCATGTATGGATGTGAGACTTGGACTGTAAAGAAAGCTGAGTGCAGAAGAATTGATGGTTTTGAACTGTGGTACTGGAGAAGACTCTTGAGAGTCCCTTTCACTGCAAAGAGATCAAACCAGTCCATCCTAAAGGAAATCAGTTCTCAATATTCATTGGGAGGACTCATGCTGAAGATGAAACTCTAATAATTTGGCCACCTGATGCAAAGAATCGACCCATTGGAAAAGACACTGAGGCTGGGAAGATTGAAGGTGGGAGGAGAAGGGGATGACAGAGGATGAGATGGTTGGATACCATCACTGACTCGATGCACAGGAGTTAGAGCAAGCACTGGGAGTTGGCGATGGACTGGGAGGGAAGCCTGGCATGCTGAAGTCTATGGGGATGCAAGGAGTTGGGCATGACTGATCCACTGAACTGAACTGAATAGCCATTGTTTAGTGAAATGAACAACTCCTTGTAGGGGCAGGCAAAGTACAACATGAAAGGCCCTCTGTTTCTTCAAGGAAACCCATAGACTCTTCTCTGAAATGAGTGATTTCACCAGATTTGGGACCGAGGATGGTGCCTACCAGGTTTTAAACCTTAGGAAGACAGATAAGGTGCACGAAGAAGTGAGATATTTTCTCTTTTCAATTTCTGGAAGCAATGACTATGGGATTCACAGTCATGCTATGGAGGAAAATAGGCATTGTATTCTGAAAGACCACAACTCATTGAAAGTGACTGAAAAAGACAGCAAATAAATGAAAGCACACAGATGCACAAGCGTTTGCATACTCTTCTAAGCAAACAGAAGAATATGTCAGACAGTGACAGCAGTCATCATGGGCTTGTGACAAGATCTCAGCTCCTCCTGTAACTCATTCTAAGAGCTCTGGGATGATATTCTTGATGGACTTAAGCTACTGTAAAAGCATCAGCTCATCAGCCGTGTCAGAGCCTTTAAAACCAAAGGACTGTAGCCCACCAAGCTCCTCCATCCATGGGATTTCCCAGGCAAGAATACTAGAGTGGGTTGCCATTTCCTTCTCGAAGGGATCCTCCCAATTCAGGGATCAAACCCACGTCTCCTGCACTGGCAGACAGATTCTTTACCACTGAGCCACGAAGGAAGCACCAAAGTTATGTCCAAATCATGAGCTTTATGTTCACTCTGACCAGTAAGTCTAAGCAGCTTATTGATAACAACTGGAATGTATATGCCCAGTAGAAACTTCAGGAAAAGGGATCAAAACCTAAGAACTTTCTACTAAAGAAATCACTAAGCTGGATAGATCCATGAGGAGATATTTAAAGAAGAAATACACATATTCAGTGTGGTGTTCAATATTTATGCCTCACAATGGTTGATTTCATGGCAGATTAGACCATAGAGTTTATTTGCATTTAAGGCAAGATTTTTCCACACAAACCCAGATGAGCTGTTAAAATTGAGCAGCGATTCCACTGGTCTAAATATTGTTCTAACAAATACAACAAAACAGAAAAAAATCACAGTCAGAGAGAGCTAATGATTTCCAGAAGGGAGGGAGGTGGGGAGGGGGATGGCAAGATAGATGAAGGAGAGGAGGCACACACTACCAGTTATAAAATAAGTAAGTCCCGGGGATGTAAGGAGCAGCACTAGAAATACAGTCAACAATATTAGGGTAACTTTGAATGGTGTGTAATTAAAGCAATCCAATCACTATGTTGTACACCTGAAACTAACATTCTAAGTCAGCTATACTTCAATGTAAGTTAATACAAAACTAAATATTGTTCTTTCATATAACCTACATACCACAAGTTTTATATTTAAGAAACACAAAATGTCACGGATAACCATAACTAAGACCTTAAGAAAAAATTTCAGATAAAAACATGTGTGTAAAATACCTTAAGAAAATAATGAGAAACATAATGATTACTAGGACTAATGTATCTATCTTGTTAAAGTATAAAAGATGATTTCTTTTGGAAGACATAATGAATGACACTTTGTTATAAAGATGTAAAACTCAAAATTCCAACAGGATAGAATGCAATTTCATTAATAATGCAGGCCTCTTTTCAAATTTTTTGTTTAATCACTTAGTATCGCAAGCAAGCAGAATTAACATTTTTTTGCAAGTAATTTATTTTTCCCATATCATGTACACATTGTTTAAAATACCCAATATCTTAGACCCAAGAGCTGCTAATAAACATTCAGTTATTTCTCATTTTAAAGAGTAAGTCAATTACATTATTATATAATCTAACATAATTTTGAAACAGAATTGCCCGTTTAACTGATAATCGTTTTTATTCACTCACTTTTACATAGGACTCTATTCTGCAAAAACCTACAATTGCACTTTATTGCATTTGCACAATCGAGCTCTTATATTCTACTAATATTAAGTCATAAAACATCATACAGGAAAAAACTCACATTTCACCATGATATTCCATGTGGTACACATTCTTTCCTATTATGCCCTTCAGATAGAATCATTTACCACTGCCAATAGGCCATTTGCTTTGTAGGGAAAATTACCGAAACAAGCATGCACTTTAGTCGTCCATGATTCCACACTAGTCCTATTCCTGGGAAGAACAATAGTGTAGATTCTGCTAAAGCAAGTGCCTTTCTGAGATGGTTTCCATCACTAATCTTATTAAAAGGGCTATTACCTAACTGAAAGTGTATTTCAGAAGAAACAATAAGTAACATATAAGCATGAAACAACAATCAGCCCTCCCCATTGGGTCTGACTCTCTGTGACCCCACAACTGTAGTCCACCAGGCACCTCTGTCCATGGGATTCTCCAGGCAAGAATACTGCAGTGGGTTGCCCTTTTCTTTCTTCCTCCAAGAGATCTTCCTGACCCAGGAATCAAACCTGTGTCTCCTGCATTTCTTGCACTGGCAGGCAGGTTCTTACCACTGAGCCACCTGGGAAGCTCTGATATATTCATATAGGGATAGCTATAAATTTGTCAAGTGACTGTAATTTATAATATTAGTCAACACTGAGTGTTTATTCTTAAGTGATTTGTATGAATTAATTTGATTCTTACAAAATCATCCTATGTAGGACGTATTAAATTATTCCCATTTTATAGGTGAGAAAATGAAGATGCACAAATTTTAATTAATTTTCTTCAAGTTATTTAGCTAGAAACAGAAAAGTTAAGACTTGAGTTCAGGCAATCAGGATCCATTCAGCCATACAACATAATGGAACATTTACTGAACCTATAATTCCTTAGTTTTTAAATCAGGCAAATGGCAATAACCACAATGGTTCTTTGGGAATGGCACTTAGCACTGATGTATCTTTTTCCTCAGATATAAAATGGGAAAATGGGCTGCATAAGTGTCTTTGTGAGGACTAGAATTCCCTTATTTGCTCTCTGCAAATTTGTGATGAGATCATTCGCACAAATTTTGAAAAATGCCTGCTTGAATTTTATTTTCTTTTGCTTCAGGGTAAAGCCTAATACTTAACACAAACCCCAAATGCAACCAAAGCCCATTTAAAAAATTCCCACTTTCAGGAAATGTAGTTGACATGTTCAATCTGTTTGAATTTCAAGTGCTTTACTTTCAATTATGTACAGACATGAACACCGCCTGTATCCTGCCCATGTGAGTATGCTCCACAGCTAAAGCTACTTCTTATTGCTGCTCCAGATACGTTAACCCAGGGCTGACAGAGACAGGGACCAAAGTCACACTCAGTCAACACTAATCAGTACTTCTTGCCCATCTTCCAGTCATTAGCACTCAAACAGATGGGCAGAAAGGTAAAGGACAAGCTTTTCATTTCTGCCACTGTCTCTTAGAATATGTCCAAGGTTGAAACAAGCTTTCATCATTCACACAGAAGCCTGCTCAATGTAATGGAGAGAAAAACTCAATCATTTGGAAATGTTAAGATTTCTTAACATCAGAGAGGTGAAATGGATACTGGGCTTGAGACCTGAGTGTAAGAAACAAAACCAAATTCATCGCATCGTCAGTGAAAGAGCTAAAAGCTGAACCCCCAAATCTGGCTCCAGACACGAGCACTGACCACTTGGTCGTCATGTTCATGTGAGCATCCTTATCCTTCAGCCTCATCTTCACAACAGAACTGACGAGGCCTTTCCTTGGCTGTGCAACATCACCGAATCAGGGTGTACCTGTTTTGAAAAGATGAGTAAAGACTTCCTCAGCTAACTCATTACATTGTCAATTATACCAATGTCTTGAGTTCTTTAGAGACTGTTTTGCTCAGCTTTCTTTGCCTGACTGAGCACTGGGCCCAGGCTGGTTAAAGCTGCATTCGTGTGATGCTTATGATATGTTATGTCAAGCACAGCAGCCTTGCTCTCCATCTTCAGGGGGCTCACTATGAACTGTCATTATCTGCCAACAGATATGAAATAGTCCCACATAGGACTCAGGTTTGATTATTTTAATTCTTGATTAATATTCTGTTTTAGGGATATTAGAACTTATAATTATCTCTAGAAAATTATCAAATAAACTCTCTATTTA
This sequence comes from Antilocapra americana, assembly GCA_007570785.1. Taxonomy (NCBI): domain Eukaryota; kingdom Metazoa; phylum Chordata; class Mammalia; order Artiodactyla; family Antilocapridae; genus Antilocapra; species Antilocapra americana. The sequence continues at coordinate 3,607,000 of ML660774.1, read as the reverse complement.
TTCTACCTGACAACCTCCTCTGAGAACTTTTGGAAATGAGACTTCATTATTTTTAGTTGTGTTCAGCTAATAGAGTCTTAGGAAGCTGCATTTGAATATAGATTCTCTTTCCATCAAATGCTATTAAGATTTTATTCAAAAGTTGAATGGCAATATTACAGAGGTGAAATAAAGGTTACAATCAATTAAACTGAGTTATAAACATTACCAAATGAAATACTACTTTATAAATTTGAAAAACACCAAAAAAATAAAATGAAATAAAATCCTCTACCCTACTGAATAAATTAGCTTCTGACATCTTACAGAGAAAATAAATATAGGATCACCTACTGATGTGTGGTTAGGTTTATAATTGTCATTTGAAGTATTTTTAAGAGAAAGCATTATATTTCATTGCTCTATTTTGGACTTAAAAACCTTTGTTTTCCTTATGAAAACTGCTAAGTGATCATTAGAACAAGTCTTTTTACTTCCAAATTATAGCACCAACGTTTATGGATTTCCAAAATCTCTAACTGAATGCTCCAAACATTACATAAAGCATACTAGCAATGTATTTTGAAATCATTAAATATTTAAGATGTCTAAAATTAGAAGAAATATGGAGACAGAAATCATTGCCAAATTCTATTTCCATATTAAAAGAGAGAACCTATGACTTACCATAACCAAGTTTATATGCTGCAAATTTAAGATGCACTCAATAATGAGGACAACTGAAGTATGTCAAGGCTGTGTATTGTCACCTTGCTTATTTAACTTATACGCAGAGTACACCATGAGAAATGCTGGGCTGGATGAAGCACAAGCTGGAATCAAGATTGCTGGGAGAAATATCAATAACCTCAGATATGCTGATGACACCATCCTTATGGCAGAAAGGGAAGAGGAACTAAAGAGCCTCTTGATGAAAGTGAGAGTAAAAACGTTGGCTTAAAGCTCAACATTCAGAAAACTAATGTCATGGCATCTGGTCCCATCACTTTATGACAAATAGATGCAAACTGGCTGACTATTTTGGGGGGCTCAAAAATCACTGCAGATGGTGATTGCAACCATGAAATTAAAAGACGCATATTCCTTAGAAGGAAAGTTATGATCAACCTAGATAGCATATTGAAAAGCAGAGACATTACTTTGTCAATCAAGGTCCATCTAGTCAAGGGTATGGTTTTTCCAGTGGTCATGTATGGATATGAGAGTTGGACTATAAAGAAAGCTGAGCACAGAAGAATTGATGCTTTTGAACTGTGGTGTTGGAGAAGACTCTTGAGAGTCCCTTGGACTTCAAGGAGATCCAACCAGTCCATCCTAAAGGAAATCAGTCCTGGGTGTTCATTGGAAGGACTGATGCTGAAGCTGAAACTCCAGTACTTTGGCCACCTGATGCGAAGAGCTGGCTCATTGGAAAAGACCCTGATACTGGGAAAGATTGAGGGCAGGAGGAGAAGGGGACAACAGAAAATGAGGTGGTTGGATGGCATCACTGACTCAATGGATGTGAGTTTGGGTAAACTCCGGCAGTTGGTGATGGACAGGGAGGCCAGGTGTGCTGTGTTTCACGGGGTTGCAGTCAGACATGACTGAGCAACTAATTTATCCTATCCTATCATTTCTGTAGAATATAAGAATTAAAATGCTTAGATGAGGAGCTCCAGGACTCTTCTTGCTAATGCTATTGAGCAATTGTTTCCTTAAAGTTATTAGCACAATTTGATTTTGCATTATACCTGGTTTTCCTGAGTCTGATTTGACAATCCTTGTCTAATCATGTGTGTGAGCTCACACCAGTAACCAATGATGGCTCTAAACTGTGGTTTATGTGGGAAAGCCTTCTACTCTCAGTAGCACTTCTCAGGGCAGGCAGTGAGGAAAAGGATTAGTAAAGTTTTAGGAAACATGACTTAGCATTAATGCCAGCTGACTAGAGGTGTTTATAAAGAATATACTTTTTTAAAAACAATGTTTTCAATGGCTAAATCTAGTTGATCTCTGGATTAGTCTTTCTTTTTGTTTTAAATTAAAAATATGAACAGAGTATGAGCAGAAGTTGAGTTGGATTTTATTCTCCTTTCTGGTGGGAAGAATAAGAATATCCTAAGTGCCAGCCAAAAGCAGAGTCATAGCCATCTTATCATGCAGTATATTTAGGGTATTCCCATGGAGAAGGCAATGGCACCCCACTCCAGTCCTCTTGCCTGGAAAAATCCCAGGGATGGAGGAGCCTGTTAGGCTGTAGTCCATGGGGTGGCTAAGAGTCAGACATGACTGAGCGACTTCACTTTCCCTTTTCACTTTCATGCATTGGAGAAGGAAATGGCAACCCACTCCAGTGTTCTTGCCTGGAGAATCCCAGGGATGGGGGAGCCTGGTGGGCTGCCGTCTCTGGGGTCGCACAGAGTCGGACACGACTGAAGCGATTTAGCAGCAGCAGCGTGGACAGAGAAGCCTGCCAAGCTGGTGTCCATAGAGTCACATAGAGCTGGACACAACTGAAGTGACTGAGCATGCACACATACGCAATCATTTTTTCATGCCCATAGTAATGTTCATTTTAATCAAAGACTTCTGTGTTTTCATGTCAGTTCTAAAGAGAACACATGCATTTAAATTGTCATTGTACATAGCATTTGGATTTCAGTTATAAAAGCCTCTCATTGTGAATCTTCAGAGACTTGATGTATAACGCATTAGGGTAACAATTCAGTCAGTTGCAATATTGTTTATAATTTTAAGCCTTTTAGGCTGCAATGAAAGGGCAATAATTTTGTTTCTTTTAAAAGAGAATAGTTTTGAAGTAACTGAAGGATATTCAAGAAAGACAGTTCTATTTCTCTTTCATGTGTATTTTATTACCCAAATTAGGTTTTATTAGTCTATTTTACCAAATGATTTTCTTAAAACAACTTACATTCATGTAAAAGATCCCCATGCCTCCTGTTCTTACTTAAATACATACACATTTATTGTGCCACTAAATGCAATGAGCTAAAGCGGACACAATGCTCCTTTACATTCTAACCATGATCCAAAAGCATCAGAAGGCTCTTCTTAACACCATGAGGTTTCTAGCTGCACAATATCTGGAACACTTATGAATTAGAGAATTTCCTAATCTTCTAAGACTGTAAACGTTAACAAAACAATCCACCTTTACTAAATTTGTTTTTGTATAAAACTCGACCAATCCACTTGTGTGCTCCGCAGCAGTAAATATGTAAAAGTTAACCCAATTTTACGTGCATATCACTCACTGAAAGTCACAGTTAATATGAGAAAAAAAATTGTCTTATAATATGAACATTTTGAAGCCAGACTTACCTTCTGGCATAGATGTAAGAGGCAGAAGTACCAAAAAAGAAAAGAAAAGCTCATACTTTTCAAATATCAACATTGAACCTGGTAAATATTCATCACAGTACTCTATTTAAACATGGCTGTATAATCTAACTTAGAAGTAACCAAAACCTGAATAAGTGTAAGGAATTAAGGATCGTGCAATAATTACCCAAAGTGATTTAGGTAATTAAGAGGTTTTTGAAAAATAAAATAGGCCTAAAATTTTGCTAAATGGTCAGACAATAAATGGTATCCAAAGTTCCAAGATGCCTTCATTCTTTACTCAAACTGTGAACAGACTGATTGAGTAACAGTCGCTCAGTCATGCCTGACTCTTTGCAACCCCATGGACTGTAGCCCGCCAGGTTCCTCTGTCCATGGAATTCTCCATGCAAGAATACTGGAGTGGGTTGCCATTCCCTTCTTAAAAGCAACATGAGAATTACTCACATCTCTCCTGGAGTCTTGCTCACTGCAGGATGACCAAGAAAACCAAACTGAACCAAACTGACTCCTTCCATGGAAGGACTTATACTCCCAGCTGCTGGTTTGGCTGCCCTGGGCCTGCTTTCTGCTGTAATTGCCTTCAGCTGAAGAGCTGTAATACCTGAGGTCATGCACCCTTTCCAAAAACAACCTGCCTCCTATGATTGGTCAGTGAGAAAGGATGGTTGGCTCACCCTCAACTTAAAACAATTTAAAAAAGAAGCGTCCAAATGCCTATGAAGTCAGGTGAGACCTATTGACTTCATCAAAGCCGGAAGCCTCCCCTGCTCAATCTGTCTTGCCATCCACAGGTGTCCACGATTGACTGGATTTTCTCCACACTAATTTTAGTGTCTGGTCTCCACGAAATTTTATCAGCAACACCTATCCTGTTCACCTAAAACTACAGATCTTTTAAATCTGGATAGTTTGCATTCTCTTTCACAGATATACAAATAATTGAAGCTTGATGAAAAGCATGATGAATAGTTGAGAGACAGAATTTTCAACATTTTCCAAGGCAACTTTCTAAAGACACTTTCAAAATCATAGTTATGAAGGGGTAAAAATCTGAATTATTTCCAGATGCGTGCAATTAATAATAGCGTAATTACTATCTTGGTAGAAAGCCAAATTTCATTAATTTTAGGAGGTAAAGGAAAGCTTCATGGAGATGTGGAGATAAGTTGAGAAATGTAATTATTTTTGATAGTGCAGCAACTGAAGTGAAAGCAATCATTTCTCAATGTCCTGATAAAACTATTCTTCAGAACCATAATGAATATACTGCTTGCATTATCTTGGTACATAAAAATACTAAGTATAATAAGGAGTGTTATGTAATCAAAACTGGATACAGAACAACCTACATGATTGATGATTTCTTTAAAAATTCTGGCAAATCAAACTTCCCGAGATATCACAGCACCATAAAACAAAAGACTCTTTATAAAGCTCTGTTAGCTTCAGGGTCATGGACAACAGCTAGTGGCCTCAGGGGACCTGATCCTAATGAAGAGTGGTATTGAAAAACCACTTAAAATAAAATGAGATATTCACCTTGCCTTTACTCACTCGCTAAATGAGATTTATGAAGAGTTTCTGAAAATACTTTATTCATGTATTCATTTATTCTTTACTGTGTGGCTAGTAGTATTATGGTGTCGTAGAGGACATAAACCAAATATAAGACAGACTTAGTCTTTAAAGAGCACTTATTTGCATAATGAGAAATACGGAAATTATAATAACTTCAATAACTACAGCCACCATTTACTAAATGCTGCCATTTGCCAGGTAGTGGGCTTTGTGATTTATGTACATTACATTTAATCCACATCGGCCTTAAGAACTAAATGCTATTTTCCTTGCTTAATAAATGATGAACTACTGGAATGAAAGTAGATACATCTACTGCTTACTGTGTCCCAGATAATCTCCAGCAGCTCTAGGATCTGAAAATAAGTACATGCGACCCCAAATTCTTCTTTGCTACCATTCCAAACTAACTCATGAAATTTTAAACAGTAATATAAGGAAATTAACAATTAGATTTCACAATGATTAATAAAAATAATAAGCACCCAAGGAGTTAAGAGGAAAATAAGAGAGATATTGAGAAAACTTTCAATATTTTTTTCCCTTTATCTTAGGGAAGTCTCATATTAATCTTTAAGAGAATTGTTAAAAAGTATAATTAGGCCCTTAGTCTATGCAAAGGAAAATCAAAGATAAAGTTCTTGTTGTAAGACATCAAGAAATTTAAATTTTCTTAAATACATGGTAAAAACATAACTGCATTAATTCTAAAAAAAATAAGTGTTCTCAGGAAACACATGTATATAATTCTATATGCTGTTTCCCAGAAATCTGCTCAGAGATCAGGATTACGAATTGGATATTAATTTAAAGACAGCTGGGGGCGTGTACCTTTACATTATGATGTGGCAGAAAAGTAAATTCCCTGACATACTGTGCTGCATCTTCAAAATAGTGCTGTTTAATATTGACTAATTCATACTTTAGGAAATGTGCTATTGTTGAATTTTTGGGTTCTGATAGATTATCCACTGGGAGAAAGGGAAAGAATTCAAGGCAAAACCTATCGGTAGAGGCAGGTGTGAAGACAGAAATTAGGTCTACAGACAAAGGAGAATTGAACTGTGGGTGGTGGAAGAAGCCCAAGAGATTGCCCTCTGTGACTAGGAGGCGCCAGAATTCAGAAATAGAGACACCCTGTGAACAGAGGCATCCTGGTGCAGTCCTGTCTTTCTGTAAGCTTTAAATGCTTCAGTAATTATTTAGTTATTAGCATGTGAAGGGCGATGTCCTCAATATGATGACATCAATCAACATTTTTTTAAAAAGTTAAGGAGTGCTACACGTTGAGGCCCTTACATAAGTGAGAGTTCTCCAGTGACTTCCAAGAGGTAACCATCTCAGATTCTGCTAATCTGGGAATAAGGTTGGGGAAACGAAGGAGGACTGATGAGATAATATAAACTTTACATTTTTTCAACAACAGGCAAATCAGCTAATGCCTATGACTGGGTTAAATGCCAAGCCCCATCAGTAAGTCCTCCAATACTTAAATCGATTAAAAACCAGCTTGCAAAGATCTTGGTATTCACGGGGCTTCACACAAGGAAACCACAAGCCACTGGGGAGAACATGTAAACTCAGAGGAGTCTCAGCCCCTTCCGTCCTCTTCCCTGAAGTAGCACTGCCTGCTGTGGGGTGATGCAAGGCAAGGCTTTTTTTGATAAATAGGAAACAGGTAGGTAATATGCTTCCTCCATAGAGCTTGGGAGAACCAGTGTTCCCAGCTATGTTTACTGTTCAAAAAAAGCCACCATGTGCGAGATTATATAAATAGGTGAGACTGGATATAATCATATTTAATTGAAGCAATTCTAATTCTATAACTGAGAAAAAGATAATTTGGGTAACTGGGACATACTTCCAAACTATGAAATAAGCATTGTATTTTCTCCTTTGCTAATAACTAATACAGTTGAATATATTAGCAACTATTTAGTTAAATTATATTATACAAGCCTTCCTATTTTTATTTACATCCAAATATAATACTGCAACCCATAAAGCATAGCTAGAAGCAATTTTTCTTACTTTGCTATAAATAATAATAAACCATAAATGTTTTCTTAAAAAATTCCATAAATGCTAATATTGTTAATCATAGAATATGTTATTCATTGTAAATTTGCTCTAAGAAGCCCTAAGATAGGCCAATAACTTTAGACTTGATGCTAATTTCTGACATTCATATTTCTGAAATAATGACACTAAAGTGTTCATTAGAAATAATACCAATTTTTAAAATAGGCAGGCTGGTTAAAATGCACAGAGAGCAGATACTTACAGCATTTTTTTTTTAAATGTTCTCGTTTGCTAGCCAGTCATTCAACTGGCAAAAAAAGTAAAGGCAACATTTTGTGACATTCTTTTTATGCTATTCAATATATGTCTCAATTCCTCTCAAAAGTCAATGGATAATTCAGTATTAGATACTCCTAGTAATACATAAATAAATAATAAATTAAAACAATGGCCTTTACGACTCCATGGCCAATTCATAACAGAGGAAAAAGAAAAGCCATCTTCTCTCCTAATCGTGTTTTTCTTTTGTTGTCGTTTTCCATCATTTTTCCAAAATTAAATCTTCAGGGGCTTCCCTGGTAGCTCAGCTGGTAAAAAACCCATCTGCAATGCAGGAGACCCGGGTTCAATTCCTGGGTTGGGAAGATCCCCTAGAAAAGGGATAGGCTACCCACTCCAGGATTTGGGGGCTTCCCTGGTGGCTCAGCTAGTAAAAAATCCATCTGTAATGGATACCTGGTTTGATCCCTGGTTTGGGAAGATCCCGGGAGAAGGGAATGGCTACCCATTCCTGAATTCTGGCCTGGAGGATTCCATGGACTTCAGTTCGTGGGGCCACAAAGAGTGGGACACACACTGAGTGACTTTCACTTTCACGTTAGATCTGTAGAATCACAATTACATCTCCCTTTCTCTGTGCTATGCATTCTTCCATTCCTGTTTAAACAATTAAAACCATCTGTTTTCCTCTTCCTTTCCAATTCTCCAAGCAGCTTAGCCTATTTTTGAATCTCTTGTACCACTGTATTTCTCTCATGCACTCAATAATGTTACTGAACATCTATATTATAACCACATACATTAGAGGAACTGGAGTCAGATAAATCAAAGGTCGATTCCTGATCCCACCATTAAACAACAGTGTGAACGTCAAAAAATGATAGTGTCTCTAAGGTATAATTTCCTCTTCTGTAAAACAGACACCATAATAATACTCATCTTCTAGTGTCGGACAATTAAATAAGGGAATGCATGGAGAGCAGACCAGACGATGCCTGCTATGTGCTAAGCCGTATATGAACCCTCTCCTTCCTCTTCAATATCACCTTCATATTTTTGAACTAATACTTTCTGCCTTACATTGAGTTATTTATGGTCATCTTAGTATGCCTGTGGAGTTTTCAGACGTGGACAATATTCATCTCTATATTCTCACCATCTAGCATAGCATCTTTCACAGATAGGACTTCAAACCATGTTTCTCAAATGCTGTTTTTGAGAGTCACTCAGTCATGTCCAACTTTGCAACCCCATGGATGGCAGCACGCCAGACTTCCCTGTCCTTCACCATCTCCTGGAATTTGCTCAAACTCATGTCCATTGAGTCAATGATGCCATCCAACCATCTCATCCTCTGTCGCCCCCTTCTCCTTCTGTCCTCAAATGCCAATATGCTTTACTGACAATTTATTCTTGGCAAGTTCATCTCTGGGTAATAAAATTTCTATGCCACTTTCATGTTCATTTTTGCTCACTGAGGATCTTATAAAGAAAAAAACGTATAGAATTTTTAATGATCCAGTTAACAAGTTGATAATTCAGTTTTTTAAATTCTTATTTATTAAGTCTACTGCATGTTGTGTGTCTTAGGATCATTAATTACATAATTTTCTATCCTCTGATCTATAATCATACATTTTTACAGATAGTAACCAGGAAATCGTCAGTGTTTGATTCCGTACCCAGTAAAAAAAAAAAAAAAAGACCAATTATTATTGCCCTCAGGTGAACTTTATCTATTGTGGATATGAAACATGGTGTAAAACTAGAGTACCAAGGATGCTTATATAAGGAGTAAACAGATGAGTAACATAAACAACTGGGGTAAATCTTTTTTTTTTTTTCTCTATAGATCACTCTGCTCTTTTTCCTTTTGTACCATTTTATTTCAAACCTGTCCATTCTTTGATAAATGTTTGAGCAAGAATTGCAAAATACATTGTTTGACAAATTAGAAACTATGTCCTTGTGAAAGATAGACAGTTTTTCATCAAACAGAAATATTATGGTAACCTGTACCCAGGAGGGAAATGGGATAGAGAGTCCACTTAATTTCCTTTATAGTTAAAGAGAAATCAAAACAAACAAACAGCACGTAAGATCAAGAAACCAAATTGCTGTGTTTTTCTTATTGACTGCGACCGAACTACTACTGCTGTTAACAGTCCAAAGCTATCCCCACAAGAGAAACCGTTACAAGGACAATGGAGATAGTAGTCATCAGCCTCTTTCTCCAAAATAACGCATGCTGTCTTTCAGCTTTTTCACTTTCTTTAGGAATACCAATGATGATGATTTCTTCCTGCCTGCCTGCCTTTCATCCCTGTCTCTTCTCCTCCTTCCTTTCTGCCCTTCCTCCCTCCCTCTCTCTCTTCTTCCTTAAAATGAAAATTACAGTTAACTGCAGCTATATATATTTTTTGTGAGGAAGTTTTTGGGATCAGAAGCAAAAATTAAAAAAAAAAAAAAACAGAATAGCTTTTTGGCTTTTCACACACACCAATGCATAGCTACATTTAACTTTAATTTTAAATTTAACTGTTTAGGATTTCCCTGTCCTCGTGGTTAAGACTCTGCACTTCCACTGCAGGGACATGGGTTCAAACCCTGGTAGGGGAACTAAGATCCTGAACGCTCTGCGTTGCAGCCAATAAATAAATAAATCACTGTATACATGTTTGAGAAACGCTTGTTATCTCGCTACATAATTGTAATAGAACTCATCATGTGTCTGTGTGTGCTGTGTGCAACATAGCTGCTACGTTGGGTCAAATTCTTTATTGCTGGCATCTCTTAATAATATGTAAGCTACAGAAAGACAAATACCAAATGATTTCACTTATATGTGGAATCAAAAAAGATAAAGGAACAAACATAAAACAGAATCTGAGTCATGGATACAGAAAACAAACAGGTGGTTGCCAGAGGCGAGAGCAGTGAAGGGATGAGAGAAAATAGCTGAGGGACATTAAGAGGCACAAGTTCCCAGCGACAAGATGAATGAATCCTGGGTATGAAATGTACAGGGCAGGGAAGAGCCAGTAATAATGCAGCATCTCTGTGAGGTGACGGATGATACCACACTTGTAGTGGTGATCATTTTGAAATGCATAGAAATATCAAATCACTATGCTGCACACCAGAAATTACCACAGTGTTGTAGGTCAATTACACTTCACAACAAACAAACAGACCAACCCTCAAAGGAAAAGAGATCAGATCTGTGGTTGTCAGAGGCAGGGGGTAGAGGAGGAGGAATTAGATGAAAGTGGTTGAAAGCTATAATCATGTAGTTATAAGATAAATTTTAATACGTACTAGGGATGTAACATGCTACATGATAACTGTAATTAACACTGCTGTTATACCTGAAGGCTGTTAAGAAAGCAAAGCTGAAGAGATCTTGTTATGAGGAAAATATTTTGTTTCCTTTTCCTTTTATTCTGCATCCATATTAGATGATGGATATTCACTAAACTTATGGTAGGCATCATTTCATAATGTATATAAGTCAAATCATTATGCTGTACACCTTAAACACGTGAGGACAGTGTTGTTTGTCAATTTTATCTCACTAAAATTTGAAGGGTAAATATATTTACATACATACATATTTACATACATTAAAAATGCTTAACATCTCAAAATACATAATTGTGATGGGACAACACACTACTTGGTAATCGCTGGTGTCCTGTAATAGCACATAATCTCCATAAGGCAGGCGTCCTCTCCCCATCACAGTTGCTTCCTCAGTATCTAATCGATTGCTCACTAATTATTTGAATAAATAAAATAATTGTATCTCTGTGTATTTTCATCTTTTTGCCTAAAATGTACATAATTTGCTCTAAAATAGCAATTAAAATAACACAAATATAATTTAATAATTCTCATTGATTTCTTCTTTTAGAAAAGTGCATACAATCAGGTATTTACTTATAAATATTATGACTCAACAAATGTCAGTACAAATTACATCTAAAACAACTAAAGAAGCCTAATTAAATCTAACCCAATTTTTATGTTATATTTGTAATTATTAGTCATACAGCTAACCTCCAGAATTTGATTCATAAAAATTATAAAGTGACACATTTTAAAGATGTATCATTATAGTGATAATATAAATAGACATTTTACTAAAAATATTTCTGATTATTGAGGGTAATTAAAATAATATCCTTCATGTGTAGAGAGGCATGAAATCCAACCTTTTTTTGATCTTCCTAAATGAAAGATACTATTGAGAGGAACTGGGTAAATTTGGTAGGTTATTCCACACTTTACAAAAATTCTGATATCTCTTGTTAGCCTTTTAATATATCCTGTGGGAATTTATTCCTACAATATTACATTTGAGTATCATCTGCACACTCACAATTATACAATCATATTAATAAAACTAAAGTTCTCAAGGATAGTATTTAGCTTAATGTTATGTAAATTGCAATCAGAAGTACTCCAAGGACCTCTCCCTCTAAATATTCTGGTATTCTTGATCCAGTATGATCACATATTCTACTGGTTCACTGGCCATCAGCTTACTTCTCACCCCAATTACCCTTAAGAAAAACATTTCCCAATGTCTGTTTTGTGGTGATTATCAACAAAATAATAAATCAGCCTAAGGAAAAGTCTAAATTTAACATATCTGCTTTGACTGATTTAACAGTTTTTCTATACTTTATTAATCACAAAATTTTACTTTTTAAAATGAATGAAGACTTGAAAATAAATAAATGTGTTTTACATGGAACACATTTTTTAAAAGGAAAACTATTCCAGAATCATATTTTCTGTGTCATTTGCATCTCTACCTGATTTCTGGGGAACTAAATTTAATGTGAATCTCTACTATATATAAGATGATACGTTGCTTTCCTTTAAAACTTTAATCAGAATAATAACAGTCTTTATTCACTGATATTGCATGCTTAAACTCCATTTATGACTGAGCTCAATTACCATATTTTGCTATAAAAATAGAAACTCCAGTCTTAAGATAATTCTATGGCAGTTACATTTGTGATTTTACCAGTTTCCCTCTATGATCTCCTGTTGTAATTAGAATCACAAGTTGCACATCAATCAGAGAGCCCTTTGATGGCTGATGGAGCAACATTAATTCCTGATCTCTCTCTCTCAGCTTTCTTTTGCAGCTCTTCATATCCAACAGCCCCTGTTTTTAAACTTTGCTTCTCTAATGTAGGTTAAACAATTAGTTTTTAAATTCCCTCGTTCTCTATTTTTAGGCTCTTCCCCAGAGCTCTCTTCTAGATACTGTTCTCTACCTTTGGGTATTGTTATGTGCTCAGTCCCGCTTTCCCTGTATTCCGTGTCACCCATTCATTCATTCCTTCCTTCTACTCTTGTTGTTTACTTTCTGACTCATCCTACATTTTATTGTCTTCATTCCTACTGTTATGAAAACAGAGCACTTAATTAAGCTTAGTTTAAAACATTCTTTCAAACTGATACTGGACTATCATGGCATATAGCTAGGGACCAGGTTTAAAAAAAAAAGAAGTCAGATCACTGTGAACATATTTCCACAAATCAGAAGACAAGTGCTCATTTTCGTTACTGAAACATTCTAACCTTTTTCACCTCTTTCAAGTAAATGCTGAAGCTGATTTTAATGTGTTATCTATCTTAAAGCTGACTGGTTAAAAGAGCCATCATATATAACTTGCAAGTTTAGATTTAAAGAATCTCTGCTCTCTGAAAATACTTCTAAACAAATTACAAGGTACAAATAACATAATTTTTAAAAAATGATGAACTTAAAGACTTTGAACTGTGATTTAAAGTCAGTTGACCACTCATTCACATCTCAGTATTTTTTTTTTTAAGTATCTCCCACTTGTCAGGCGGTATGTTACAAGTCTGAGAATAATAAGAGAAACTGGAGACCACTCTTTTCTACACAGTCACAATGTAGCAGGAGAGAGAAAACAGTATGACAGATTGGCAAATGAACCACTGGAACATAATTAAGGACCGAATATATGTCTAAAAAGATATGTACAAAGTGTTATGGGGGCAGAACAGAAAATATCTCACAGACACACACACACACACACACACACAGATGTTTAAAAAGGCAAGGACAAGAGACTCTCCATTGGAAATTATCCATTATCTGGGTATTTAAAGAGAAGCTGGGAACATAATTTACTCCTAGATTAGAGGGTGAGGACATATAAGCAAAGGGAGTAACAACTTCAGTGATAAGGACCTGTGAAAGGTCATGGTGTAGTCAAGAAAGAGGAAAATGCATTACTTGTATATGACTTCAGTGACATACGTAAGAAGGGGTCACTGTTACCCAGAGTCTTAGGCCATCTGTTCATTCTTCCATGGAAAGCTTGAGGAAACATAGATATTCCTTAAATGACCATTTTATTTAGTATCTGACCAGCAGGAGGAGATTTTATTCTTCTATGAACATGTCATTCAAAGACTTCTGTAAGAATCAGATGTTGCTCCTGGAATCTTAGAACAAAAGAAACTTGAATGAACTTTCAGGGTCTGAGTCTATGGAAAGAAATTTTATCATGATATCTAAGGTGAAACAAAACTTAGAATTTTTTTTAATTTTACTCTTTTAGATACGAGATTATTAGAATGGGAAAGCGTTGGGGAAAATAAAATGGGGTGATGCTATTGCAAGGGATTTAAATCTGAATGACTATGTTTGGAGAACTATCTCAATTAGAGAACCATAATTTAAGCAGCGTTGGGAAGAGATGAACCCCTTAATTAAGTCATGTAAAAATAGAACTATACATTTTTTTAGGAAGTCTATTTTTCTGGCCCTCTCTTCTACTTTTCAAACCCCTGGCACCCACTCAAAAACAGACCCACTCAATAGAAATATCGATCATGTATTACTTTTCTTTCAGGAGAGAAGTCACAGATACATGTTAAACTGAACATAACACTTTGCTCAGGTTTCCCTGGTGGTTCAGTGGTAAAGAATCGGCCTGCCAATGCAGGACACGCCTGTTTGGTCCCTGGGTTGGGAAGATCCCCAAGTGAAGGAAATGGCAAACCACTCCGGTATTCTTGCCTGGGAATTCCCCTGGACAGAGGAGCCTGGTGGGCTACGATCCATGGGGTTCTAAAACAGCTGGACACAACTCAGTGACCAAACAGCAACAATATATTCTCAGGATATGATTATATTGAAAAGGCAAACAGTCATGTTAACAACAAATTTTAAGCTAGATATTACGGAGATAGACGACTCAGTCACCATCTCTTTTTATGTCTCATCCAGTCCAGTGTGGTGTAGTGGAAAAAACAAAGGAAAAATAACAATATAAAGAGGAGGATTTGAGTCCTTGTCCTCTGTGGGCTGAAACCTAGCACTTTCTCTATCTTAATGGAAATGACAGTATGGCAATACTCAGCTCAAAGGTGTCAGGGAAATATACAACTGGTACACATATGGAGATTTGACAGCAGAAATCCTGAAAGAGTAAGCTAAGGACAAAATGTGAAGAACATTCAAAATGTCTTTTTCTTTAGATTAAAAATCCTGAGCTCATTAGGATCTAGAGACTGAGAGAGAGAAAATCCATAATTAATTTTGAAAGAATCATATTCTAAGGCAATATAAATATAAAAGGTATAAAAGCAGAATTACTGTGGGTTTCTTTTATCTTAGGAGATAAAATAATGTTTTATTTCAGTATATTCCATAAAATATTTGTTTTAATTGGTATTTCACATACACATATATGACTTTGAATGAATTATGCTTCAAAAAATCAGACTTTGCCCATATACCATCACATTTCATAGGTGAGCATCGAATAAAGCATAAGTCAATGTAAGAAATTTATTTTGGCTTCTTAGAACCAAGGTACACGAAAGAGTACATTAAATTAAGCATCAAATTCACTTTATATTTCTCTAAAATCACAAAAAATGGAGAACTATTAGAAACTGAATACAATTCATTAAAACTCTCTGTTATATTAATTATCCATGTTAACCAAAAACTATAAATTTTAAAAGTTCATTGCAAATAACATTTAGATTATGCAGAAGAACATACATCTTCTCCAGTTCTATTTTGTTACTGTTTTGTGAAAATGTACAGATATGTCAGTATCATTCAGATATGTTCTATTAATATTTAAAACACTTCCAAATGACACCATTATCATATATTCCCTCTCTACTAAATATATTCACATTATTGATGTGCTTAGAATTGTTTCTGTATTCATTTATCATAATTTAGGTCAACATTTAGTATACAGGCCAGAAAAAGCTTAGTTTATTTGATGTACACCTACTTGAAATAAAGTCTTTTTAAGAATCCCAATTCAAAATAATTAAATGTAACAATTAATTAATAACTTTAGCTCTTAATTCATAAGCCCTATATTCAAACTCATATTCATTATTTACTAAAGTATTTATAAATGTTCTCTTTTATTCAATGCAGATGATGATTATAAAGTTTCCTTTAGGGTGAAGTCATAAATATTGACTGAATTAGATCATGTGACAATTATATATATAGATAGATATGTAGGTACAAGAAATGCTTTGTTTTTAGTTCCAAAGAAATGAGTTAGAAATTCAGTTTAGGGTTGGGTATTTTTATCATGCTACTATATTATTACTATGTAACTTTATTTCTAAAATAAAGTATTAAAGCACACTGTATGGTTTTGGTAGATTGAACTAGGCTTTTGAAAGATGGTTCAATCCCTTTCAGTGGGGTATAGGCTTAATGTAAAATATAAATCTCACATAACTGTCTTTCATTCATAATTTTGTCTGTCATTGCTGTGTTATGTTAGGACAAAGAAAAAAATTGAACTGGCATTGTTCTGTTGAAAGGAATAATTATGTATTTTTGGAAACCACTATAATGTTTCATACTAATTTTATGATCACCAAAGAAAAGTGTAAAATATTTAAGGTTCATCAGAGTTCCTGAGCATGAAATGTTTGATAAACGAGCATCTCCTTGAAACTGCCCATTGGGTAGAGAATCTTAACCACTGCATGATGTCATCCTAAAACACTCGCAGATGCAGGATCTTACGCCTCACAAAAGGCAGCTGTCTCCTGTGACACCATCAAGTTTTACAATAGTCCCATTGTAAAACTCCTAACTTCCATATTCAAGATCAACAGCCCTTGAGAATATCAGGATAGAGTAGGAAAAAGCTAGAGAAGAAACTAGATGTAAGTGCCTAGTCCAGAGAACACAGACCTGCTCCTTTGTCTGAGTCATTCTATTCACTTGATGAGATGGTGTTCCAACCCATTTATTCAGCTCAGCTCAGTTCAGTCGCTTAGTCATGTCTACTCTTTGCAAACTCATGGACTGCAGCAAGCCAGGCCTTCCTGTACATCACCAACTCCCAGAGCTTACTCAAATTCATGTCCATTGAGTCGGTGATGCCATCCAACCATCTCATCCTCTGTCATCCCCTTCTCCTGCCTTCAATGTTTCCCAGAATCAGGGTATTTTCAAATGAGTCAGTTCTTCCCATCAGATCGCCAAAGTACTGGAGTTTAAGCTTCAGCATCAGTCCTTCCAGTGAATATTCAGGATTGATTTCCTTAAGGATGGACTGATTGGATTTCCTTCCTCTCCAAGGGACTCTCAAGAGTCTTCTCCAACACCACAGTTCAAAGGAATCCATTCTTTTGTGCTCATCTTTCTTTATAGTCCAACTCTCATATCCAGACATGATTACTGGAAAAAACATAACTTTGACTAGACAGACCTTTGATGGCAAAGTAATGTCTCTGCTTTTTAATATGCTGTCTAGGTTGGTCATAATTTTTCTTTCAAGGAGCAAGTGTCTTTTCATTTCATGGTTGTAATCACCATCTGCAGTGATTTTGGAGTCCAAAAAAATAAAGTCTGTCACTGTTTCCACTGTTTCCCCATCTATTTGCCATGAAGTGATAGGACTAGATGCCATGATCTTAGTTTTCTGAATGTTGCGCTTTCAGCCAACTTTCTCACTCTCCTCTTTCACTGGTTATAAAGGCTCTTTAGTCTTTCTTCACTTTCTACCATAAGGGTGGTGTCATCTGCATGTCTGAGGTTATTGATATTTCTACTGCAATCTTGATTCCAGCTTGTGCTCCATCCAGTCAATTTCTCTTGATGTACTCTGCATATAAATTAAATAAGCAGGATGGAAATATACAGCCTTGATGTACTCCTTTCCAGATTTGGAACCAGTCTGTTGTTTCATGTCCAGTTCTAACTGTTGCTTCTTGACTTGCATACAGATTTTTCAGGAGGAAGGTCAGGTGGTCTGGTCTTCCCATTTCTTGAAAAATTTTCTGCAGTTTATTGTGATCCACACAGTCAAAGGCTTTGGCATAGTCAATAAAGCAGAAGTAGATATTTTCCTGGAACCCTCCTGCTTTTTCGATGATCCAAAGGATGTTGACAATTTGATCTCTCATTCTTCTGCCTTTTCTAAATCCAGCTTGAACATGTGGAAGTTCACAATTCATCTACTGTTGAAGCCTTGCTTGGAGAACTTTGAGTATTACTTTGCTAGAATATGAGATGAATGCAATTGTGCAGTAGTTTGAATATTCTTTGGCATTGCCTTTCTTTGGGATTGGAATTAAAACTGACCTTTTCCAGTCCTGTGGCCACTGCTGAGTTTTGCAAATTTGCTGGCATATTGAATGTAGCACTTTCACAGCATCATCTTTTAGGATTTGAAATAACTTAACTGGAATTCCGTCACCTCCACTAGCTTTGGTCATAGTGATGCTTCCTATGGCCCACTTCACTTTACATTCCAGGGTGTCTGGCTCTAGGTGAGTGATCATACCATCGTGATTATCTGAGTCATGAAAATCTTTTTTGTATAGTTCTTCAATGTATTCTTGCCACCTTTCCTTAATATCTTCTGCTTCTGTTAGGTCCATTACTCTTCTGTCCTTTACTGTGCCCATCTTTGCATTGAACCCAGTTCTCTTGCATTGCAGGAGGATTCTTTACCAACTGAGCCACAAGAGAAGCCCATCCATTTACTAGGGTTTTGCTAAAGTAACTGCCATTTTTGCACTGTTGAAATTTACCAATTGATATTGGATGACATTTTTAAATGTGATTATGTTATACATCATTTTAATGCACATTTCTCACTTCATATTTTGTTTTGTTTGCTAATGATGTATTACTTGCTGTTTATTTTATATTTATTTTATGCTAAGGAAATGATGTTAGACAAGAAGCAAATATGAGTGATTTACTTATTTGAGCTCAAAATGGGTCATAAAGCAGTGGGGAAAACTTGTAACATCAACATCGTGCTTCACGCAGGAACTGCTGAGGAACCTGCAGGGCACTGGTGGTTTAAGAAGTTCTGCAAAGAAGAGAGCATTGGAGATAAGGAGCACATTGGCTGGCCATTAGAAGTTGACCGCAACCAACTGAGAGGATCCACTGAAGCCAATCCTCTTAGGAGTACATGAGAAGTTGCTGAAGAGCTCAGCGTTGACCATTATATAGTCATTTAGCATCTGAAGCAAATTGGTAAAGTGGAAAAGCTTGATAAATGAGTGTCTCATAAGCTGAACGCAAATTTTAAACATTATAATTTTGAAGTGTTGTCTTCTCTCGCTCTACACAACAACATCAAATTATTTCTCAATGGGATCGTCATGGTCACTGGTCACATGGTCACTGTTTGGTGGGCTGCTGCTAGTCTGATCCACTATAGATCTCTGAATCCCAGGAAACGCATCACATCTGAGAAGTATGCTCGGTAAGTTGAGGTGATGCACCAAAGGTCATCTTCGGTGCAGCTAGCGCTGGCCAACAGAATGGGCCCAATTCTTTTCCAGTACAATGCCTGACTGCATGTCGCACACCAATGCTTCAAATGTTGATGGAATTGGGCTACAATGTTTTGCCTCAATTGCCATATTCACCTGACCTCTCTCCAACTGACTGCCACTCCTTAAGTATTTCAACAACTTTTTGCAGAGAAAATGTTTCCACAACCATCAGAAAATGCTTTCTAAGAGTCTGTTGATTTCCAAGGCATGAATTTTTATGCTACAGGAATAAACAAGCTTATTTCTTATTGGCAAAAATGTGTTGATTTTAATGATTCCTATTTTGATTAATAAATACATGTTTGAGCCTGGTTATAATGTTTTAGAAGTCATGATCCAAAATGCAGTTACATTTGCACCAACATAATACAGCGGTGAGGTTATTATTACTTCTCAAAAGAACTGAAACATAGTAACAAGTATTTTATTCTCTTATTTCACCAGTTAACCACTTTTTAATTAAATAAAAACTAAATACTTTTATCAATGTATTTCTCTTAGCATGAGCTAGTTGCATAAGAGAATTTAGATAAACTTGAAGACTACACTAAACGCTTTCTGTAAAAGCATAATGCACTGTAAAGCAGTCATTTCTATCTTAATTTTCTGAAGATTAAATGCTGAGATAAGTACATAAGAAATCCTTTTCCGTAGACTTTATTCCATACTCAAAGTTAAATCAATATTTCATATCACTGCTATACATAGTTCTTAATTCCTAAGTTTCTAATTTTAACTAAAATTTGTCAGAAATTTATCAGGTATAATATTGTATTATTATAATTTATGTTTTCGGTACTTGGCATGCTTATCCTGCTTAAAGTTGCAAAACTGGCAGTAAGTTTAAATTCTCAGTAAATTTCAATCCCCAATGTTGCATTCATTAATCAGTGATAATTTACACTAATATAAGTTCATTGATCTTTTCTTCAGGCTCTCCCTTGTGAGTAATTTCATCCTTTAGAAGACATTATTAGATACATTAAGCAGTGGTATTCCACTCCAACAAATGAGCCTGGCCTGACTGCTGGAGAAACAACCAATTAATAATGACATATAAAGTGATTTGTATAATTTTTCATATTATAACATCTAATTTATAGCAATCCTGCAAAAAAAAATCCATGGATAGCTATTCAGAGATAAATTAGACATCACCAGAAAATGCACACCACTAGAATATTGATTAAATCAATTGAGAAAAACATATATTTCTCATGCTTTTCTCTTTAAATATACCTGATATGAAACTTTTGGTTTTTTCAGTTACATAGTGAACAAAATACTCTTGGATTAAATCTTCAATACATTAATGAAACTTTGAGATTTTTGCATTAGAAAGTTTTCACTGACTTCATTACTCTCAAATGTTCAGTCTCAAAGTAAAAAAAAAAACTATTTCATGCCCTTTATTTCTAAGAATTGCTTCTTCTTTTGGCTTTCATAATTCTATTTTTAACTTAACACATATCATGACCACAGGGGGGAAACGTTATTATAGTGCTATTATTTTCATGTAGCTTCAGATTTTTTAAACAAGATATTAAATACTCCTGCTATTACTACTGCTGCTAAAAAACCAGCATCTTAAATGTATTATATTATTTAAATGTAAAAGAACTGTATCAGGAGCACTGTGAGATGAGATTTTGCAGTACTATGCTGTCCCTCCCCATTTTGCATTTTTGCATTTTCGTCACCTTCCACCAACTCATCCAGTTGAATTTATTGCCTTAACCAAGGGAGAAATGAAAGATGGAAAGTTAAGCCACTTCAAATTAAAAAATTCAGGCTTTTGTTATGCTAGGTTCTTGATACAAGCCAAGGTGAAGACTAAATTCCAGGCTTGATAGGTGAGGAGCAAAAGCAAGGGGGAAGCAAATAGGCAAGGAGGAAAATTAGGGGAAAGCAAATTTCAAACTGCAGAGAAGCCACAAAGCTGGCAGGCTCCCAGAATCCGCATGTTTGGCACTATGCTGGAGCAGCAGACAGCTCACATTCATCAGGAAGACAGTTCAGAGTCACTCCCCAGACTTAGCTCAGAAAGGTTTAGGGACAGTTGGGAGACAGGCTGGTACAACAACCGTGTGAACTAATCATCAAAGGACCAATGGAAACAGAAATATCTCAGCAGGTCTTCATTTGCTTTCATTGATTCATTCATATAACAAATAAATTCAATCCTAGACCTCCTGGAGAAGGAAATGGCAACTCACTCCAGTATTTTTGCCTGCAAAATCCCATCGAAGGAGAAGCCTGGTAGGCTACAGTCCATGGGGTCACAAAGAGTCAGACATGACTGAGCAACTTCACTTTCACTTTCAAACACGGATCAAGTTGCAGGCACCATTCTGATGGTGAGGTTATAGCAGGGATACAAACAGAAAACTCTGCAATCTCACTTTTCTTATACATTTCCCAAGGCACAAGAATACTGGAGAAGCTCTTCCTAGGTGGGACACATTGCTTCAAGCCTCAATCAGATCTGAGCAGATCAGAGTGTGCTGTTGTACATACTGGCAGCCCATAAATCTCTTCATTCTAGCCAATGTGCCTGTCCCCCTGCTGCTAGGAATGTCAGCCTCTGAGGACATACAATTGTGTCCCACACTGTGATGAGCCCCCAGCTACAGAAAACTGCCTCTCCCTGTATTACACACCGTCCCAAGGGGTAGACTGTGGCCAGTGACTGGCCCAGGCTGGGAGAGTCAGCCTCGCTCTCCCAGTCTAGGACAGCTCTGGAGTCTATCCCACTGCAGAGTTCTCAGGAGAAGCAGCTGCAATCACACTGCAGATCAGCTTCCTCTGCCCACCTTTCTTTTGCACTTTCGTGTATTTCCTGGGAGCACTGCCCAAGGCCGATTCTCTTTCTCCACTTACCTCACCATCACAGAGTCCTTTCTAGAGAATCCCACCTAAAACACAGGGATCAAGGGTCAAATGAGTTGAGTCCTGAGGATCCCAAGGCAACTGTGAATATTGCTGGAAGGGTAGAGAGTCTTGCAAAACAAAAGACTGCTGAGCTACTATTTAACTCCTAATGGTGGAAATATAGCATCTTTCTGAGACAGTTCAACTCTAGCTCCTAGGAATTCTCTTGAGCTCTGCCTGTATGCCCTGCAGAGAAACCATTCCAAGGATCAGCTGTGACCACAGGTCCTACAACTGGCTGGCTTCACACCGGCCAGAATGTAGATGCAATCTGGCAGAACAGATGTGGTGTGAATCCCTGATTTTCTGATATTAAGTTTCTAATATGCACAGGATGGGCAGATTATACTGGAAAGTAGCTATTGTAATAAAATAATAAAGGAACCCAATTTAAATATCTAATCTGTTGACAGAAATGTGTAACAGTCACAAAAAAGGGATATTACTCATTTCGCAAATGGAAAAACAATATTTATATACATATATATATATATGTGTAACTAGCAAAATCCATCTGGATAAAAATGTCAGAGGAAGATTGGAATCCAGGTTCATGTCTTCATTCTTATCCCTATGGAGTAGCAAGCAGTGTAAGTAATTATCCTTGCTATTAAAAACTGTTTCACAATTATCTTTAATTGTCTATTTATGACTTTTTTAGGGATTTAAAACAATGTGACCAACATTTTCTCACAACTCATATATGAAATTTTAATTAATAGAGACCTACACCTTTTATTTAAATACTTTCACTTCACTCAAGATTTTTTTAAAGATTGAGAACGGAGAGTAGAGTTAAAATTTCCAAATGCCTTTTTTTGAAAAGCTAAATATTTAAAGGATCAGGTTAACACTGACTGCTTTGATTTTTTTCTTGTATTTTGTTTATCTCTCCATAAATGGAAGACTTTATCTGTGTCTATTTTCTTCAATTATTTCACTCCCTCCAAAAGATCTGCTTGAGAGAGGATATAAAGAAGCTATCATCATATTAATACGACTTCTTTAAATCAGAAGTTTAATGAAAAGATAAAAAGATAGTGAATTGTCATAAATTACCTTTGAGCTTAAAAGTTATTGTCAGAATTTCTTATAGAGCAAATCTGAAAATATACTACAATATCTAACTAGAGGAAATGACACTTTCAAACCCCATGAACAATTGCTACCTGCAAGAACTGCAGAATCTTCTTTAAGAAAAACAAACAAATCTTACCAGTGACTAATGTATATATAACATTTGTACTTTCTTACTAAACATTTTGTATGACTGATATTTGCTTCTCTTTTATCAGAGTCTGATACAAATCTTTAATTTCTTAATACATTCTTTCATAAAAGTATTCATCACAAACTGTTCATGATTTCAGCTTCTATCAGATTTTCCATGGTTTCTTAAGATAACCCTGCAAATGACAGCTTTTTGGTTTTTTCTTAACTAAAGAAAAATCTAAGCAGATCTGTAACAATGCTTTGGAACTGAAACTACCGGTCATACCACAGTAATGCATAAGGGTCTGTTTCTCTGTGTATATATATCTTTAGCACAGGATTTAAATATTATAGAAACTACTGAATATTTTATATTGTATTCACCATATTCATTGTATTAAGTACAAATTAATCTACTTGTGCTTTGAAGAATATAATAGCAATTAGGAGCATTCAAAGGACTGAAATATTGTGACATCTTTCATATACTATGTATTAACTTAATTGTCAGACATGATGCCCTTGAGTCTATTTGTGATTATTTCAGCATATACCTTGGAATTTAAAATCTAGTCTTTGTTAGTTTATGATGTTAGGTTAAGGTTTATTTCTAAGTGTGGAAAATATACAAATTATGTGAAATATCTTAAGAAAAATAAATGGATGTATCTGAAAGTTTACAATTATACTAAAATTAGTATAAGGTTTAAGAATCAATACAAAGGGCCATAACATAAAGATGGTCTTTTGAACAAAATGAAAATGATAGTATAGCAAGTACCAATCATAATAAGGTGGATCATCACTGGACCGTCTATGAGGCAAGGAGCAGTTGGGGAGTTTGACCAACCTTGTGTTTACTACAGAAGAAATGAATTTCTGTTGCTTTTCCTTTCTTTTTTCTCTTCTTTTTGTTTTTGGTTTAATTCAAGAAAAGAAGAAGATGGTTAGAGTTTCTAAGAAGATAAGCTAAAGACATGGGGCTGACTGAAGACTAAAGAAGTGATGACTACGGAGAATGGGAGCATTACAAAGGGGAAACTGCAAAGCAACAATACTCAGAATTGAGTCCTCTGAGTACTGAAACAGAATGAAACCATGCAGTCCCTCAAGTATTGTAATTCGCAAGGGCTGTTTGAACCATGAATTATTAGCCATTTAAACCTACAGGAATTCTGAAATTAAAGGTTAGATCAGGATTCTAAAAGACTGATAGTGTAGGAGTCTAGCAAGAACAACATATATCAAAGGTCTATAGCATCTTTTATATAAAAGAATCATATTTTATTTATATATATTTTGTATACACATTTATATGTATACAAATATATCAAAGAACCACATCTATATATAGACGTGGTTCTTTGATATAAAACAGAAGTATATGAAATGACTATCTTTGTGGTCATTAGTAATCAGGACCTGGAGAACTGTTGAGATTTTAATAATTCAAATTCTTGCTTAAATATAGTCAACAAGTCAAGCCAAACAAATGTTTAATGAATATTCTGACTAGCTATATCCAACTAATTCATTTCATAGACAATGAAAGCAAATATCCAAATATCAAAACAGAGGTATCCACCTCCACAATTCAACTTCCTATCCTCAGATTCCCTTAGTTATCTTCACCAGTTATCAAGTCTAGAGTGTGGAGCTCTGTTTGATTCTTTTTTTTTGCTAAAGATCTCCCAAAGATAATCAGTCCCATGACTCTATGGTCCTTTGACATAAATATAAAATTCCCCTGTCTGCACTATTTCCATGGCTAACATTTTTTCTGACTTTTCCCATGCAGTTCCATTGCATTATCATAGGAAGCTGAATTCTTAATTGAGTTACTCATTATTTCAACCTACACAACATTATGAAATTCATATTTTTAAAATACTGAAGACAATTATAATATACATTACTCTTTGGCTCTCAGATCATTAAACACACTATACACTATATTGTGTGAAAAAAAAGATAAAAGTAAAAGCAATTATAGATCAATGATACATAGAGACATATACACAAGTTTCTATATTTGTGTTCACATTAATCAACTCAGAAAACTTGATAGTCATTTTACCAAAACTACTTAACATTAAAGCCACAATAATATTAAGATCACCATGGCGATCTTAAAGTAAGCAATTTGAAAGAAATCATTGTGAATCTGTCCCTATATTCTATTACACATCACAGCATAACCTTATTCAATATGGAGAAGAACTGAAATAATTAGTGAGAAACAAGGATAGATAGGCAGGTAAGTAGGTAGGTAGATACATAGAAATATATAGACACAAAATAATATAAAGTGAAATAAAGAAAACTTTTACATTTGCTTGCTTTTATAAAGAAGTCCTTAATCATTCCCATGATAGAATATAGAGGACAAAAAGGATATTTTGGAAGGAAATAGCAGTTGACTTAGAAACAAAGGACCAAGGGAGGTAATAGGAGTTTCGGCCTCAATCACAGGTCTTTTCAAAGTCTATGGAATAACCTACCTATTGAAATAAGAATTCCCATTTCATGGATCATTAATTTCTTTTTCAAGTGATTAAGGATATATTATAGAAGAAAGTCCTACTCAGACCAGGAAATAGGACATTATAAAGTGTCTTTTCTATTAAGTCCCCAAAGGTTTTATCTTGTCTGGTTTTGATCATTTCTAGTGCTCATGTCCACAGGGAAGAATATTCTTTCTAATTATTCTCAACGACAGAAACATTTTTCATTATACTTAAATTTTTTATCTTTCTAAATCTTCAGATCATTATTTCTTGTTCTAAGACCTTAGCCAGCTTAAATAAATCTTCTTTCTCTTTTATGCATACCACTGTAAGTATTTATATATAGTTATCATATTTCCTCATTTGTCATCATATCTCTTAACTATATATATTAAATATCTTTCATCTTTATTATTAGATCATGGCCTTTTGCCTTTTATCATTGTCACTATCCTTTAAGCTGACTAATTTTTTTAAAGTGGCTTTTATGGTAAAGAAGAAATGGGAGCAAAAAAAAAAATAAGAGAAGTCATTGAAAGACATTCATTTTTGTTATAAAAGGCAAGGATTTTATGTTGTGGCTTCATAACTCAGTCATCTAATTTTCAACATGAACCTGAAAAAATTATACTAGGCTGACTTTTGATTTACATTAGTATTAAAAAATTAATCAATGATTTAACATATTTTATGTGATACTACTTACTATCCAAGAAGACCCTTAAGAAATATTAACAAATATTGAATCAAGAGTGTGATTCAAAAATGTAAAAGAAAGTAAAGTTGTGCAATGATTAGTAACCAGGGATTTCACCAATTCTATCTCCCATTTTTGGTGTCTGGGTTTTTCAGTTGTATATGCATTTTAATAGCTATAGTTATAATACTGTAACAATACTTATAATGGCTATAAGACTGCCATTATGGTATTTAATCTACTGAGTTTGTGAGATTTTTATATAGAGAAATTAATAAACCAGAATAAATGTCTTTGAAGTTGATTCAACATTATTCTGAGCACACACAGCACAATTTTAATTTGACCAGTATTTACCACATATTATTGCATTCCTACAAAGACTTAAGTATTTTGCTACTTATGGGAAATGCAATGGTGAGAAACTGTGCTATCTGCTCTCATAATGCTTATATTCTAGTGGTAAAGACTGTAATCAATCAGATAATCATATACATAAATATTAAGTATTAATAATGTTAGGTACTTTATAGGAAAATGAGCTCACTAGGTTGTTTGATGTTCTTTTCATGATTATTCTCACATTACAGCACTTGGAGATGCATCTATACAGTTGATTCCCTGGAAGCTCTTTAAGAATAGGGATCAGGTCTTCTGTTTCTATATATTCTCCATGATGTATAGTACAGATTCCATAGCAGGTACTCAATAAATACATGTTAAATTGAGTGCAGGTGGGCTCACTGGGAATTTTTTTTTTAACAGTGGAGAAGCAGAGCTTGTAGTCCACCTGCATTTGAAATATTTGGGGTGCTTTTTTTTTTCCTTTTTAAATGCCAGCTCCTATGAGATATTTTGAATTTGTATCTTTGGTGGAAACAGGGAGTCTAAAATTTCAGTTAAGTTCCCCAGTGATTTTCTTGTACACTGTTGTTTTGGGAATCACTGGGGCAAAAGATACTGTGCACATATTTAGAGAATAATTTACTAACTTAAAGAATTTTACATTTAAGACACAGTCTATCAAGTATGAAAATAAAAGACCTCTTAACTTTGAGGGGCAGTATTTCTTTGTATTAAACATGAGCCAATTTTACAGGCACTCTTACTACAGAGAATGTGTTTTACCAAGGGCCTCAATGAAATTTCCTATCATGTGTCTACAAGCGAAGAAGCAAATACCACTAATTGTTGACACAACATCCTTTCTGTCTATCATCCTTACTGACAGTTTTTGTTCTGCGTGACACGGTTCCTACATCAAAGCAGAAATCTCTCCTTGTGACTTTTCAGTAAGAAGTATCCATGTGACCTGGTTGTGGCCTATAATCAGAGGTCACTTAGAGGACCACAAAGATTTTTAGGAAGTGTTTTTTTTTAAAGAACATATCTTTCTGTTCTTTCCTCTTGCCTTTTCTTTCTGCTGAGAACATAGACACATTGAAGAGAGGTGAACACACACATCCGATGGTGGAGGGAGAGAAAAGGTGTTTGTGATGTTAATACCAATGTGGAATGCATGCCAGATTTTACCAGTCTTATTGTTATATGATAAGTAAAAACCCTTTGATTATATAAGCCATCATGATAGAATTTATATCCTTGCATTCTTACAGCTTCCCCTTGTAGCTCAGTTGGTAAAGAATCTGCCTACAATGCAGGAGACCTGGGTCAAGAAGAACCCCTGGAAAAGGAAATGGCAACCACTCCAGTTTTCTTGCCTGGAGAATCCCATGAACAGAGGAGCCTGGTGAGCTACATTCCATGGGGTCACAAGAGTTGGAAACAACTAAGAAACTAAACAACTACTACTTTGGTTAACTACAAAATTCTTACAGATATTTCCAAACAAGACACCTGTGGTAGACAGAAAAATGGTTTCCCATAGATGTCTCCATCCTAATCCCTGGCTATCACATTACATTGAGTTTGCAGACAGAATATTAAGGTCAGTAATCAGCTGATAAGAGATTATCCTGAATTATCTGAGTGAGACCAATGCAATCACAAGAGTCCATAGAAGTGGAAGAGGAAGGCAGAAGAAGCAGGGCCCGAGTGAGCTGATGTGAGGAAAACCTGACCAGTCATTGCTGCTTTGAAACACAGAAAGGGGTCAAGATTATATATGGGTGGCCTCCAGAAACTGGAAATGTAAAGAAATAGACTCTCTCCTATACTGTCTATAAGGAACACAGACAACTGATTTTAGCTCCATGAGACTCATTTCAGAGGTCTAACCTCCAAAGCTGGAACATGATAAATGCATGTTCTTTTAAGCAACTAAATTTGTGGAAAATGTTATCATAGCAATCAGAAACTAATACAAAATTCTATTAAAAATAGACACCTTAATTGCTATTTAGACTTTAAGAAGTATTTCAGATATAAAATAACATTTAAAAATAATACATTCTGGGTTAGTTTATATATATATATATATATATATATATATACACACACACACACAAAATATAAAACATTGCTGAAGATCATGAGTAAAGAATGTTTTACAACAAAACAATTCATTGCTAGACCAACATTAACTACTGCTCCATAAGTGATAACATATCCCCTATACAAAGACAGAAGCAATATAATTCAAATGTACTCTACAAAAATAATTAAACACTTTGACTCAATGCTTGACTGATGCTGAGATTTAATATAGCCTTATGTGGCCTCAAATCAGTAGGGACCAATTATCAACTTTCTTAACACAGAGTAGACATGGCCAGAGTTTTAGTTCTCAGGAGATGTGGGACTAATTTTATGAAGACCAATCATCACCTAGAAATTCTGGCTAATCCTCATCTTGTTCAATGGGCTTAACTCTCTTAACATTTTTCTATCTGGTTATTTTGAACAACATCAGAGTTTAGTGAGTCCTTCCTATAATTGGTAAATTTCTCTATTTGTCCCCCATAAATAGCTACCTTAGTTAAAATTGTCTCCTTATCCAAATTGGCTCTGTTTTAAAAACTACACTCTAAAAACCAATACAGACATAAAAGGGAAAAAGAATACCCCCACCTATGAAACAGATACATCTATACTGCTGAGTGTTTAATTTGCACCAGATAAAATAATTATTTTTACCAAATTAATGCAACCTCCTGATTACTTTCTAACACTTTGATCCAGGAACTGATTGTCACTGACAATGAGGAATACAATGTACAAGAGAACAATCAAGCTGTAAGTGAATGTGGACAACGATCAATGAGTTTTTGATCTGACTTGAGGAAAGAAAAAAAAATTCAGGGTAAAAATAGTTGATCAATTAATCACAAGCACATGCATTCATAAATAAGAAACATGAGAACAAAAATCCTCAATTCACTTAAATTTTTTATGAATCATCATTACCTATGTTGTTTTCTTTGTCAGGCCTTATCACAATTTGTATAAATTATATTACCAGTTTTTCTGGTTTCATAGATTCATTCATTTTCTCATAAGCTCTTGCATTTTAAAAAGTTTATTCATCAGGGAAATGCAAATTCAAACAATAAAACAGCATTACCTATAACAATGGCCAAAATTCAGACACTGATAATACCAAATACTGGTGAGGATGTGGATTTTTTGGAAGCAAAAGGAACTCTTACTCATTACTGGTGAGAATGCAAAATGGTACAGCTATTTGGAAGACAGTTTGGCTGTTTCTCACAAAGTTAGACACCCTTTATCATAAGACCCAGCAATTCCACTCCTGGGAATTTACCCAAAGGAAGCAAAACAATAGATACACATAAAAATCTACATATGGATGCTAACAGAAGAGTTATTCGTAAGTGGAAAAGTTTGGAAGCAACCAAAATGTCTTCCAGTAGTTAAATGGATAAGTAAACTGTGGAACATACAGACAATGGAATGTTACAAGGCACTAAAAAGAAACAATCTATCAAACCATACAATGGCATGGAAGAAAATTAAATGCATTTATTTATGTGATAGAAGCCAAAATTAAAAGTTTATATATCATCTGATTCCAACTTTGTGACATTCTGAAGAAGGCAAAACTATGGAGACCATAAAAAGAACAGTGGTTTCAGGAATTGGGAAGGGGAAGAGATGAATACACAGAGCATATAGGATTTCCAAGGCAGTAAAGATATATCTGCTGTATCACTGAAAAAACAAGAGAGCTCCAGAAAAACATCTATATCTACTTTATTGACTATGCCAAAGTCTTTGAATATGTGGATCACAATAAACTGTGGAAAATTCTGAAAGAGATGGGAATAGCAGACCACCTGATCTGCCTTTGAGAAGCTTGCATGCAGGTCAGGAAGCAACAATTAGAACTGGACATAGAACAACAGACTGGTTCCAAATAGGAAAAGGAGTACATCAAGGCTGTATATTGTCACCCTGCTTATTTAACTTATATCATTCAAAATGCTGTACTGGAAGCACAGGCTGGATCAAGACTGCCAGGAAAAATATCAATAACCTCAGATATGCAGATGACACAACCATTATGGCAGAAAGTAAAGAGGAACTAAAAAGCCTCTTGCTAAAAGTGGAAGAGGAGAGTGAACAAGTTGGCTTAAAGCTTAACATTCAGAAAACTAAGATCATGGCATCCGGTCCCATAACTTTGGACAAACAGATGGGGAAACAGTGGAAACTGTGGCTGACTTTTCGTGACTGCAGCCATGAAATTAAAAGACGCTTACTCCTCAGAAGGGAAATTTTGACCAACCTAGTAGTACAGCCACTATGGAAAACAGTGTGGAGGTTCCTTAAAAAGCTGCAAATAGACCTGCCATATG